>OY720679.1:44053592-45268449 GCA_963170755.1 Amphimallon solstitiale
AAAGTAAATAAGAAGTTCATACGTAATATGTGGCAGTATTGTGTTACACCAATGAATTCTAATTACTCTAAGTTTCTTCTTTTGAACAAAAAGTTCTTCAAAAGCAACTTCGATAAGAAACTCAAAATTAAGCAATTAAAACAGATGACTTATAAATTACCGAATTCAGTTATAATTCAATCCAAAAATACATTTACAAATGTTGCTTTTATGCCTGATCTCAGTTTATTGAATGGAATTTTTTGCGTTATTATGGATATTGATTATTTCGTTTGCATTCAGATTTAGTAACGAGGTCAACATTTTTGATTTTCCACATTTTAAATAGTTAAAAGCTTAAAAAGTCTATTTCTAAGTAATATATGCTCAAATTAAAGATATTTAAAATTAAATAAAACTATCATATCTATTTTAATCGTGTGCAATTGTTCTTTAAAAATCCAAATATTTTGGCAGTTTTAATTACACATATTGAAATATTTAAAAACATATATTTATACCAAAACTCTGGGCCTGCATTAAACTTTCTTATCTAAAAATTGCATGTATGATAAAAATAAAATAAGGCGAGGGTGATCATACAAATGACGCAAATTCAAGCTTACTTGTCAAACTCGGTCTTTAGTAAAGAACTATCATGAACATATTTACAAGAGCCATTCATTACTTTGCCACATTAGTAAAATAAATTAAAAAATTAGAGATTTTGGTTTGGTTTTGGCTTTCAGTTGAGCTTTTTTTAGATTTGGGTTTTTCAGTGTACCTATCAAAAAAATATTTATTTTCATCTACAGATTATTTAAAATCAGTAACCTAGTTAATTATGACATATAAATTGTTTTGTAGATAAAGCACATCGTTAAATACGTTGATGAGAAGGTAAATCCAAGTTCAAGATTTAGTAGTATATTTCAGTAAAGCAAATCAAACTTTACTATTATCTGTCAGCTACTAATTTTAAACAAATATCTAAAGAATACAAAAGCACTCAAAGGCTAAATTTAGAACAATTTTTTTTTAAAAAAATTCAAAATGTTTCTAAGCCTACGAAGAGTAAGTAGGTAATTGACAGAGAAACACATGTTGTCGATATGTGTTATACTTGTCTGCTATAAATATTTCTGTTTAAAGCATGTATGTATATGTTTTTCTTTTGTAATGATATATTTGTTGTATCTCATGTTACTGTTTTCTTTGTTATCACTTCCATATCTCTAAGGCAGCGTGAAAGTACGCAATTTACAGCAGTCCATCTATAGTTATGGAAGTACTGTATGATATATTCGTTAAAAGGTCAAAAGAATAGCAGTATGCTCAGTTAAAATAAAGAAACTTTTTATTTAAAATTGTATAGCAACTATTCACGATAAGTTTCAAGAAAGAGTATTCAACAGGCAGGTAGAAATAGTTCAGTCAATAGGTACACAAACATCAAAAATGTGTAACTTGTGTTAATTTATCCAAGAGACAAAAACAATAAAACACGCAATTATAATACCGTTACATATATTGGTAAGAATTCAGAAAAACTTGGGACAGTTAGTAATAACTTTATTATTATTAAAAAGAAGGTGTGGGTACGACACGATTTTCATATATCCATGTGCGTCCGGAATTTTTTATATAAATTGGTCCAAATTAAATCTTAAATACTTTTATTCTCTTGATATAATAAACCCGTGAGCAAAAGTGTTACGTCTTGTCCGAATTTTGATTTTTACTTATTAAAAAAGGTCTACATTCAGCTCTTATTCTTTCAGTCAACCTATATAGAATGTACGAGTATAATTTGCGAATTATTTGCAGAAAAAAGTTTGATTTTCGACTAAAAGTAACAACTTTAAACGTTTCTTATTAACAAACGGAAGAAAGAAATCATGCACTCTTTTTATTAAATATGTTATAAACAAATAGCAAAATATAGTTTGGATATAAATGGAAAAGAAGGAACGTATATGAATTCACTTTTTCCGTATAAATTTTGGGGTGTGCTCAACGTTTGGTGGTACGCCACTGGTTTGGTTCCGAAGGATACGAATATTCACATTTTAATTGTTCAATAAAGAGTTTCAAATAAAAATATTCCTTTTTGAAAGTGATAATAAAATAGCTCTCTTTTTATTTTTTACAAAATCTCTATGCCAAACGCAAATTAAGGCAATAAGAAAATAAAATATTCCAAAAATCCATATCTTGAATTAATATACAAATAGATTACCATAAAGTACATGTACATAAAATTCGTATAATGCGAAAGAATCATATTATGTAAATCCAAAATGCTAACTGTATACTTACAATAATATTAGCAGTTTAAAACAACAAACACAAAAGCATTGCCAATATATAAGTAAACGTTAAAATTAATATTAACCCCCATACAGCGCAAAAGGTAATTATATACAGTGAAAGCTCTCATAAGCGAACACTCATGGTCCCAGTGTTTTCGTCCGGCTATGGGAGATGTCCGCTTATGGGATTGTTCAAAAAAGTACTTTTTGACAGATGCATTTTTAAGGTAATAAATAAAAAACAGTATTTCCGTAGATGCAGTTATAATAAATAGCCTTTATAGCAACAAATTCACGAATGTGTAAGTATGTAGATATAAATAATAAATATTAATATAGTACGTCTGCATGTATGTATTATACATATGCACATACATATATTATAAGTTTAAAAATAAATTTACAAGGGTTGAAAAAAAATATTAATTTTCGTCTGTTGAAACTTGGCTTGCTTCCTTTTTAACTGATGATTTTCAAAATGATTTTCTAATTTTTTTAAATGTTGAAATGCTATAAAGTCATCCCTTGCAAAGCATTTCAAACGAGAAATTTGCTTCAGTGCCTCATCATATGATTTTATCGAATCAGGGGCTTGGTCATCGACTTCGTCCTTTTCGTCCTCCGAGTCTTTTACTTCCACAGTGTCATATTCATTTCCTAATTCAATTTCTATGTCATGATCCTCAGTGTGGACCGCTTCATCGATAATTAAAAATTCTTCCAAATTTTTATCACTTTATTTAAAAGTATTGATAGTGGCAGTTAATCCTCGGCATCAACCTCTGGAAGCATGCGATTATCTGTTATGAACGCTGCTTTACAAAAGCAATTTTTAATAGTTGCTGCTTCAACTTTATCCCACGAAGCATTAATGAAGTATAAATCCTCAAGTACATTAATACATCTCGCCAACTGTGATGCGGAATTGGCTGTATCCATTTTTGATAATATGTGCTTCAAAATAAAGCCTCTGTAATGTATCTTGCAATTTTGTATTATACCCTGATCCAAGGGTTGACATACTGCAATTATGTTTGCAGGTAAAAAAATTATATTAACATTCGTTAGATTCAGATCTCTAGGATGAGATGCTACATTATCCAAGAACAAAAGAACTTTTCTCATTTTCCTGTCAAATTGTTGCAACCATTCAGTCAAGATATCTCGTATCATCCATGCTTTCTATTAGATTTCCAATTGGCTGGTAGGTTTTTAATTAAAAGATTTTTGAATGCTCGAGGATGAGCAAGCTTTACCAATAACTAACAAGATCTCTTTTTCCCCTGCCATGTTTACACAAAATAGTGAGTCTTTCCTTGGACAGCTTACCACCAATACATTTGTCAGGTTTCAAAGCGAACGTTTTATCGGGTAAAGTACGGAAGAATATCCCACTTTCATCAACATTATAAATATTCTCTGGTGAATACCCAAGCAATATAGATGGAAGCTTTGCCTTAAACTGGTCGACGTCTACCTGACTTACATCTGAAGCTTCGCCAGCCATACGTTTACGCCATTTTTGTAGCCAACGATCTGATGCAGAAAATGAAGAGTATCCTACTTGCTGAGCTATTTCTCTTGCCTTGGCCTTTACTATCGGTCCAGAAATGGGAATGTTCTGGCTTCTAGCCCTTGAGAACCAATCAAAGCAAATGTTGTCTAGACGAGAACCTTCAGGTTTAAGAAAACTTTTCTTCTCGTGAATATTTATACCAGACTGCCATTTGCATCGAATATTTTCTTTATTTTTTGAGATTTCTGCGGTCTGTATTTTCCAGACATTGAACATGTGGTACAAGTTGTTCAAAAGGAGTAAAAAGAGGAAGGGCAAAGTAAACAACACGTATAATCACTATAGTAGCTTGTAATAGGGGAATTACCGCGTTAACTACGCATAATAGTGTGTAAAAAGGGGAATACCGGATTTATTATGATTCTTATTGGGGTATTACGTACTTAGAAGGAGTTTTGTATCCGCTTATGAGAGATTTTTGGTACGGAAGGTATAGAAATATAGTGTCCGTATCCGCCGGTTAGAGCGTCCGCTTATCGGAGGATAATTTATATTAAAACCGTAACAAAACACTTGTGTACTGAAAATTTGTCCGGTTACGAGAGATGTCCGCTTATAAGAGCTGTCTGCGAGTAGAGCTTTCACTGTATTTAGTTATGGTTTAATATATTTTATACCTTAGAGGTACGAATTGATAGACTTGGTTTTCATTATATTGTTTAATAGTACTTACATAGGTATTTATAATAAATTCCAAACTACGAGTTATTCAGCCGTGTGCTCCAAATATTTAAGTCAATGAATATTAAACGAGATAAACAGACAATACATAAACAAAACGAAAATAACAATGTAAATCTTATGAAAGTACATGAATGTTTTGTCTTTATCAGCTCTATCTCACTTACGCAATCTCTCACTCTAATGTTGGACTCAATCTGTGAAGAGTCTGCGCAATCCATATATCACCACAATTATATTACTGTAAACATAATATTTAGATATATTGTGAAATTAAGTAGCGGGTACTCAGTTAGACACATATTTCATTTATTTCCTATGTTTTGCATTAGAAAGTAATTTATATTTTTCCCATATACTATAATCCTCTCTTACGTACATGTAAAAGCTACTGTTGTATGTGTATATGTTCCCAATATGACACACAATATTATTAAGAAAGAAAGCCCCTATTAAAAAATCATCGAAGTCATTTATGAGCCTAATAATACTTTACATTCAAGCAATTAAGTGTGAAACGAGAAATAATGGAAGGATAATTATTCCGGGGTGAAATTGTCACATTTCTCGAGGAAAAAGCATTAGCCTTTTCAACAGTAAAATGACCCATTCATTAATCAATATTAAAAAGTAATATTAAAGCATTAAATAAAAATTATGGCATTTCCCCAATGCTCTTTTCATAAAGCATCATTTTAACTATCCATCCATCTTTCAAACAAATTATAGAATAACATATACCTACAAACGTAGCAAGGTTTTCCCAAACAATAAATTAGAATATTTTTTGTTGAATATCGTATGAATATATAATTAAGGAATTTTATATATTGACAATTGTTAAGAAGTTAACTGGTGTTACCTACATGTATGTATGTAATATACATATATCATGTCATACATGAATATTAAATAGTATTTATTTTACTATATTTCCTGCTCTTATGAACCCATGATATTTAACTAACAAAACTATAACAACTGATTTTATCGTTTTAAAATCCACACATACAAGGTTGGAGTCATGGTATAAATACTTGTCAAAACTTGAAATAGATATTACTTACCAATTACAAGTACCACCACAATGAACTCCTTGGTAAGACAAACAATGTATATGTATGCATGTTTTCTATATCTAATTTTTTTAGTTTCATAACAATGTATTATATATTAATTTTTAATGATAATTTTTATAACTTTCAGATAGTATTTGCTGCTGTGCTCGCTGTAGCCACCGCTAGTGTAGTGCCTCTGGCTTCCACATCTGTAGTGCAAGGACCAAGCACTAGCGCTCAAGTTGTAGGACCAGATGGTAGTGCAATCGTTTCTGCAGCACCAGGTGGTAGAATCGTAGCGTCTGAATCCGTTGGTGCGCAAGCAGTTGCCTATTCTGCCCCCGCTGTATATGCTGCCGCTCCACTTGCTGGCTATCATGCTCCTCTTGCCTACAGTGCTCCTGTCGCTGCATATCATGGTCTTTTACTTTAAGGAAACTCAAATAAAGGAATACATTATGTGAACTAGTAACAAATAAAATCGATTGAATAATTTTAGTGTTTTCATATTACGCAGTACCATATTAACGTTTGCATTCCGTCAGAATTAAATTAATGAGTTATTTAATATTTGCCTTTGTTTGCAAAGAGAGAAGTAGAAATGATTGTTCAAGTACCTTCAAAATGTTAAATTCAAAGCTGCTGAGTTAGTGCCGAAGGTAGGAGACAGTTTAATGTTTAACGTAATGATTAAACTTTTTTAAGCCCTCAGGTTAAATTTGTGACGGAAATTTACTATATAATATGAGGTTACCACATAACATGTAAACCCTCAGTTTCTTGTCGCAGAGATAAGACACAAACCAGTATTTTACCATACCATATCTGGATAATTTTATCTAGATAAATTATCTAGATGAAAGTTTTGTTATCTATCATCTTATCCTAGATAAAAAAAAGCAGATTATCTGAAGGTTTTAGATAACAGATAATTTTTTTCGCGAGTTATCAATTTTTTTTTGGCGTGCCTCGAAGACCGTAACGAAACAAATAAAGCAATAAAACCATCGCCGTCTCTGTAACTCTACTTATATCTATATGGTTTTCGACTTTCGTACAATGTAGTACATTTTTCGCAGTAACGTTGGTACTCGTACTTTAGAAAAATTCGTTACAGCGCTGCATGTCATTGTCTCTAAATATCATTTTCACTTTGCACTTGTCATATTTTGTGAGCTTATCACAAAATAAGTTTATGACTGTGTCGGCGTACAAAAGTAGGTATAATTTCGGTTGCCTCGCCGGATTTTAATGTTTCTGGAATCATTACAGAATTTTACAAAGAATTGAAGGATATGTAGTACGAGATAACGTGGTTGTCAAAAGAAGTAACAAGGGGCGCTGTTCTCAATTTATGTTTGCTACTTATTCTTTTTTTTAGTTTTAAATGGAACGGTATATTTTTAATATCGTAATATTGAAGCAGATAAAAAACTTAAGAGGATGGTGAAAACCGGAAGTCGCTGCCTTTTTTCTTGACAAAGATAATCCACAAAAATAAACATTTTTAAATATATATTTTCTTATTTGTAGTAATAATTTAATTTTAATTTTAAGAGGGTCTCTAGAGAGTGTCTAATTCGTTTTCACTTGAATTTTCATTATACTCTTCCATAAATGTATTCATTTCAATCTTTTATTGATTTGTTAATTCGTTGCATATGTTACGATTAGATTCTCCCTTTAAATGTTTTCAAATTCTCTACAAAAATATTTTTGTTGAAACTCCTGTGGTCCATTTTATTTTCAAGATTGTTTCCACCAGGTTTTACGATAAATGGTTGCCGAGATATAGCCGGTGGCCGAGTTTAAACAGACACCGGATATATAATAAATTAAATATATCTTGGGATATAGCGGTCAAAACGGGAAGAATAAATACAATTACACCATTTTTTCCAACGTTTCGACATTTATTATTGTCTTCTTCAAGGTTTATTGAAACATAATAATACAATAGAAGAAATTAATCCTATGTTAATTATGTATATTTTATTTCAATATCTTTTATTATTTTCTTTAATTGTAACTTTTAAAATTCTGTATGAACATGATGACCGTTTACAATGCAAGCCTTTAATAAAAAAAAACTTTTACCTTTCATTCATTCATTACTATTTTACTAATACTCAAAATCAATTATAAATTTTATAGAAAATATGTGTACTTACCAAAAATTAAAATATTTTTATATTAACCATCACGTTGTTATTTAATACACAACATTTTGTATATTTTACTGATTACTTATATACATATTTTCCATTGTATGTGTATTTCATACACAACTTTAAAAGTTACAATTAACGAAAATAAATTGGAAAATTTGAAATAAAATATAAATAACAGGATTAATTTCTTCTATTGTATTATTAGGTTTTAATAGACCTTGAAGAAGACAATAATAAATGTGGAAACGTTGGTGAAAAATGGTGTAATTCAATTTATTGTTCTCTGTTTGGCCGCTATATCCCAAGAAATATTTAAATTATTAACATATTAAGGCCAGGATAATAAAAAATATTTTAATATTATAAATACCGATGGGTGAAAAAATGGAAACTTTACCTTACAGGAGATCAGAAGAAATTTAGACGAGTATAATTATCCAGAATTAAGAAAGCGACTTAAATTAAGATTTTAAACTAAATAGTGCAAGAAATAGAAAAAAAATTAACAATTTGTAAAACGAGTAAAATAACAACCTTGCTTCTTGAACATAAAATTAACACATGTAAGTATGAATGATAATCAATTACAAAGTAAGTTTATTTCGCAAATTAAAACGTTTAAAGATTGTATTATTAATTTATTAATCAATGACAGTTAAAGATATAGATAGCTTGGAGCGTGCGGTGGTTCTATATACACAAAATTTATATCATATTTTAAAGTCAAACTTTGGAAAGTATATAAAAAAAAAGTAGAGTTAGAAAGCGAGAAGCAGTTTAATAAAATTAAACAAAAACATACGAAAAAAATAGAAAATTTAAAGAAAAAGCAAAATACTGTGGATGAAAACAAAAATATAGCAAACCAAGAATGGATTACTAATTTATTCAATGTAGAAATTCCAAATGATATGTCAAAGAAATTAAGTTTAGGGACAAACTTCCCAGTTAATATTAATAAAAAAAATCAAATTCCTGTACATAAAATCAAAAACAAAATCAGAGCAAAAACAAGTAATATTTTATCAAATTTCAAACAATCATCAAAACTAGTTAATAATAGTATACAAAATAAATTAATAAAAAAAAACTATTACAAAGCCAGAGAAAAGCAACAAAACCGTTATAATGAACATAGAAGACTACGATCAAAAGATGTATGAATTACTCAATGATAAAAAAAAAGTTATATAGAAATTAAAACGGATCCAACAAAGAAATTTCAAAAACAGCATATTATTTAATAAATAAATGGAGTAAAATGAATATAATTTCTGATGATGTAGCCAAAAATTTAAAAATAAATAATGCTGTGCCGCCTAGTATTTATGGATTACCAACATTGCATAAACCTAACATACCAATAAGTCAAATAGTTTCCTGTATATAAAGTCCTCTGTATAATTTATCTAAGTATTTAGCTAATATCATAACAAATATAACAGGGAAAAATGAATACTACATAAAAAATTCATTTGAATTTAAGGAGTTTGTTGACAAACAGAAATTAAACAATAACGATAGGGTTATTTCTCTTGATGTGGTATCTTTATACACAAATATACATATTGAATTAGCATGTGACACCATTAAGAAGTGTTGGAATAAAATAAGTCAATTTACTAACATCCCGTTAGCAGGATTCCTTAATGTGGTAAAATTCACTTTGTCAACAACTTACCTTCAATTTAGGGACAAACAAAACAAATATTTGACTCTGCAATGGAGGCACCTATTTCGAGTGTTTATTTGTGATGAAGAAATTGGAACAGGAAGTTATATCAAAATTAAATTTCAAACCTACATTCTTCAAAGGATAGGTAAGAAGTAGGGATGATTTGTGATCGGAAAGCGGTCTGTGATGGTCTCAATGCAAAAAAAAAGACATCCCTTGTTCAACGCTCGAATTTTCGTTCTTTATTTAGAACTTATTCATGAGATAAACTGGAGGTCCAAAGACACAACAATATAATAAACATTTTAATTATTTAAAAACATTCATTACGAATGATAAAAACAGTTAATAAATTAAAAAAATCGAATCCACTACCACGATGTTCCATCAATATGATGTATAATGTTGATTATACATATATAAATGTTTATATGCATACATATGCCATGCACATAAAAGGGGTCCTAATATTAAACAAATAAATTTACAAAGTAAATATTCTGAAAATTAGAATCCCCCCAAACTGATGGATAATATTCAATAGCTAAATTTAATTATAACGCTGTTGCTGCTGTTCATCTCAAATTTGTCGGACCTGTGTTCTAACCGAATAAACTATAACTTTCCAATCAACGTTTTCGCATTGGCAAAAATGTTTCAATTCATGAAATAAAGCACCCAGTATGCCTAAATGGATGGATGTGGTATTGTTACCAACATTATTCTTTGATAAAATAACTTTATACATATTTCCTCTTAATCATTGTCATTTAGCATAAAATGTCTTAATTTATGCATTGGATTCAAAATCCTAAATTAATCTAGTGTCAAATAAAAATCCCGACTGTGTAAATATCCGATGATAATTGTATTTTATTTTAAGAAATATCCGAATAACCACACTCGCATGGACACGCATAAAAAAGACTATTTGAGAAAGAAGCTCGCGTACTTTCGTAGACTGCTTCAATTTCCCTCAAGGAAAATAAACGAGGGAGATTTCATATGCCTACGAATGGCATCTCACTAGTCCCTGTGGGTAGAATGGGAAACTCAGTAAGATTCGCAATATTCTCTAAGAAATACTCACCGTATTCCGGTTCGTCTCCTCGCGTAATCTGCAATAGAGACGAAATTTATTTAAATAATTCTCACATTCTTAAGGAATAAAATCTTTACGTCAACCATGATTTTTTATATGTATTCGAGTTTTTTTTTTCTCGAAATATCAATCCGCAAATATGTCTGTGATTTCCTAATATATTTCTGATAAATTGATTTCAAAATTTTTTTTTTTCGACGAATGTAAATATGTGAAACAGAACACGCGATATAAATTTATTCAACAATTAATATTCAAATATTTGTTACTGTTAAATTATTCCCTTCTTAGGCTAGGTGAATACTAATTATACAAGCACCTTCTACAATAACATAGAACGACGAAAAGAGTTTATCTTCAAGTTTTAAGATCAAGAAATGTAACACTAACGTTTTACCTACTCACTTTATCGCACAGAAATTTCTAAGCTATTCCTGTTTGCTATCTAATATCTGATGCCTTACCCAGCAGTTTCTGTCTAATAAAGTTGTATAGTATTAGTGTATATTGCAATTAAACCAACAAAATGTCTGTAATAACTTTTTAAAATGCTGTTAGGTTAGAACAGAATCACTATTGATTGTGCAACTTTCATATAATTTTTTATTCTAGAAAAATGAACATTCACTGCGAAAAAAATTGATTATTAATCATTTGCCAAGTGGCAAATATACAAAACAACAAAAGATATGTCAGCCAATAAGTGCTATGCTTGCCGAGCTGAATTTAGAAGGATGGACGAGGAAGAGAGACGGTAAATACGCTGGAATAAGTGACGAAACAGCTAAGAAAGTAAGTGAAACGTAGTAAAATAAAAGTTTGTCAAAAAATTAATGAAAAGGGTCAAAAACTTAATGATTTCCTCCAAACTACCTGTATCAGAACAAAACGTATGATTCACAAAATTTTTTAGTTAATATCTACTTTTAATAAACGGTTTAGGTAAATTATTACATATTATTTGAAAAGTATGTTATTTAAATGAGTGCCGTGATTATCACGACAAGTTTCAGCTCTTTTAACCACATTTTGCAGGTTTTATGTCTGCAACTGTTTGGAATATCCCTTTTCAAATGTTCCAGCGTTTCTGGCCTTTCTTGTCCTTTAGATAGCCCCACAGAAAACAATCTGGGACAGTCAAGTCCGGCGACCTTAGTGACCAGTCAATATTGCCACCACGTGAAATAAGACGTACTGGAAACATCGTTTGTAAGAGGTTGATGGTTTCTCGACTTATATGCGATGTGGCACCATCCTGTTGAAACCACATGTTCATCAGATTTTGTTCTTCCAACAGCGGTCCGAGAAAATTACGGTATCGTTCGGCATTAACAGTAACAACATTACCTGCATCATCTCCAAAGACAAACGGTCCTAAAATGCCAGCGCTATGAACACCGCACCATACGGTGACTTTAAGGGAGTGAAAGGATTTTTCATGAATTATTCGAGGATATTCTGTACCCCAAAACCGGTTGTTTTGTTTATTGACGTATCCACATCAGTGAAAATATGACTCATCGCTCATTATAATTTTTGTCTGGAAACCATTAATTTCGTTATTTCAGTTTATAAAGGTGTTGCTCCATGAATTTTATAGGGATATGAGTAAAGGTCCCATAATTCAAAGTAGAGAACGATCACTAAGTTGTAACTGCTGAGCACGGTGCTGTGAGGATGTTTGTGGCCTTTGACGCACGTCGTTCCATACACGTTCAATATTTACCTCGATTCGACTTGTATGCAGTCGGCCACTGAACCAGTAATGGAAAATTTTGATATGACATTGCGAATGGTGTTTGAATTTGGAGCAGGACGATTACAATATTTTGTTGGAATTTTTTTTGCACGCACACAACACTTGAATTATTTTCATAATACCACTGAACTAGTTTTATTCGCTCTTGGTTCGTGTAACGCTGCATAATGAATGCCTAAGGTGTAACCTGTACAACTGTTATAATACGACTGACATTTTGTGCAGCGTTCACTAATTGCTACGATTTAAAATCGCTTAGTTATTTTTGCCGCACCCTTCATAAAACATTCGTGAGACCTGTACTCATATATGCAGTGGAAACCCGAGCGAATACAATAAAAGCGAAGAGCATGATGAGGATAGCAGAGATAAAGTCATAATAATAATAATAATAATAATAATAATAAGCTTTATTGCCCAACAGTTACTACCAATTACAGGACAATTTATTGGAACATTACAATAATGAAGTATGTTCATACAAGTTATACAATAGAGCAAAGAAAAGAAGAGAGGAAAAATTAAATATTATAGAGCATGTAGTGACAACGAATGTCAATAATATTTGTTAAAGTGATCCGCGATTACTGCCCTAACAAACCCGATGCTGGAGCAATTGACATCGCAGTGTAAGCTGCAAGGTAATACTCCTGAAATAGAGAGAAGTTAATTCAAAACGGGCTAACAATAGTCAGCATTCCTACACGGATAGGCTCCGTCAACTCGACTCCATAGAAATTTAACAAACTTGCGCTGAACCAATTCAAGCTGCCGCATATGACAGTGATAAAGTGGATACCATATCACACAAGCATACTCAAGACGTGACCTAACCAACGAGAAATATAACGCCTTTAATGATTCAGGATTGGTAAAAGATTTGGAATTGCGGACGATGAATCCCAGCATTCTCAAAGCAGTAGAAGTTACATCGTTTATGTGGTCAACGAACGGGAGTCTCACGTCAAAAGTCACACCCAAGTTCCGCATTGTCTGAACCCTTTCCAAATCCACGCCATTTAAACTATAAATTAAAGTACATGGTTCCGCACAGACATTGAAGAATATCAAGGGAGTAAGCTTGAGAGACCAAATAAGAATCAAAGATATAAGAGCAGATCTCAAAATTCAAGATGTGGTGCAGTTTACGAAATCGAGATGACAATATTGGAGAGATCACGTCGACAGAATGACAGAGGATCGATGGGCAAATGGACAAAAGATGGTGAGAGCTGGACATCTGCCGCCCAAGAGGCTGAAGGAGATCTCGTTCAGCCTCTTGGGCAGCAGATGAGTAGAAGAAACAAGACCAAGTCTTAAGAAAAGAGAAAGAAGAAGAAGAAAAAAAATAAAACAGAAAGAAGACGTTATTGGTATAGCGATTTATTAAAAAAAAGGAAAATTAATAGTAAAAACTAAAAAAAAAAGTATAAAAAATCATATAAAAAAAAAGATTTGTAAAAAAATTAATTAATACATTTAAACAAGCACCTCTCAACTCAACTAAAATAATCATAGAAAAGAAGTACTTAAACAAGGAACTGGTAGGAAAATATGTGTGGTGTATAAACACCACACATATTTTAAAAATAAATAAAAATAAATAAATAAATGTTACAAAAGTGCAGGGTATAAGCATTTTGCCAAGGAATGTATGAAAATGCGGATGCTTGTTGTAATTCTGTTAGCAATCATTTCACAAAAAATATGATAGCCTAATCGTGTATATGTGAATAAATTGTCTAGAGCAATATTGATAAATTCAAAGTGGATATTGATACTGTAACGAAATGTGTTTACATTAAATAAAAGAATCAGATCTCTCGGCGCGATAAAAACGAAATTGTCACACGCAAAAAAGGGGCAGACCGGGCAACGTATAAAAACGCTTTATTTACACACCGCCATAAATCATCTCTCTCTCGGCTGGTAAATATCGTAAATGCAGTGAGTCATCTCACAGATGTGCGACTTAAGCAAGAAAAAGTCTAGATTTCCACTGGTATATTGCCGAATTTACTGGCACTGTTCGAGAACATTTCATGCATGTGTATATAAGGCGACTGGGTCACCGGGATTCATTCATTACGGGATTCATTGCGGAGAAGGAATCGCGGAGTAATTCGGTAGTCTCGAGTGGTCTCGTGGGAACAGTGGAAATAAATAGTGGTAGCCAAATAAATAAATATAGTAGTGCCGTCTTATATAAATAGAACTGTTATATAAATAAATACGGACAGAGATATTAGTTAAATAAATAAATACCTGTGATAATTAAATTGTAGTAGTTTAAGTGTGATAAGTTAGTTTTATATTTTATATTGTTAAATAATTTTAAGTATATAAATATACAGACTGTTTTAAATAAATAATTGCACGAGTTGTTTATTGGAACCCGAAAACGTTACAATTGGTGTCAGTGTGGGATCAACACAAGTGCAAATAAATAAATGGCTACCAAACGTTTGGAAGAATTAAAGGTCTCCGAGTTAAGGGCAGAATTGGAAGAAAGGGACGCAGAAGCGTCTGGAAAAAAAACAATTCTCCAGGACCGGCTTCGTGACATTTTAATTAATGAAGGTGAGGATCCCGAGAAATATTTGTTTCAAGTACAGCCTGATTTAAGCGTAATAGTGGAAGAAATTAGAAATGAAATTGCAAATAATTTTAAAACTTTAAGAGATGAAATTGCAAAACAATCCGAGATTCTAAAACAACTCGAGACTACTCTTGAGGCAGACATTCAAAAGAATTCATCGAATGGGAGGCAGGAATTTTCTGAGGCCATCGAAGCCGTAGAACAGAAAGGTGAGAAGCGCGTGTTCGGAATGGGGGACGAGTTTGGGGTTCAGCTTCAGTTGCCAGCGATGAACGACTGCGGTCCCCATGATATCTCAAGCGGAAGCCTGGAGATTGCCCGAACAGCGAAGGCAAAGGTAAAGCCTCCCACCTTCGATGGAAGGACGTCATGGATGACGTGCCGGAATCAATTCGAAGCCGCTGCAGGAGCAAATGGGTGGATGTCCCCGAAGAAAGCTACTGCCCTGATTGTGTCATTAAGAGGACAGGTCAGCGATGTTCTACAGACCTTACTTCCAGAAGAGTGTGAAGACTACCATAAATCAATCAAGCGTCTTAAGATGAAGTATGGGCATGCACACGTGGGACAGGTAGTCCGACGGTTAGTGAATAAGGTGCAACCTAAGAGGAGAACGCTCCGATGTTGGAATTGGAAATGGAAATGGAAAAGGAAATGGAGATGGAAATGGGCCGTGCGCATAATAAATTCGCGAAGAAGCCCAAGAAAACCATAGCGGAGCAGCGAAAAATGAAACGGGTCGATGAGAAGAGGCAATCGTCGACTCAGTATCGTAGAGCCTCAAAATAAATAGCGCGAAGTGCATCTGTGCAACACCAAGACGCTGATGCTGTTGCAAGAAGACCACGTCCAGGAGACTGCAGGCATAGCAACCGCCTAGAAGAAAAATCGGCCAAAACATTCAGAACTGCCGTGGTTGACGATCAGTGGCATCCTGACAATTTGCGGATTGGTCAAGAAGCTGATGAAGACCTTGGTTCATTGATGGTTGGGAAGGGAAAATTGGTCGCGGACCGGCTTGGCAAGAAGTGGCTCCTCGTTCACAGGGACTAGAATCCTACTAGGCTCAATGGGACTCTCTGAAGGTAGAGGATGATCTACTCAAGTGTGTTGTGGAGAACCCAAATGAAGAAGACTGCGTCAGTGGATCCAGACGAAGGTTGGAGGATGCCCACTAGCGAGTACGCCATCACACTCAGGATGTCAGCGACAGGACGAAGAATCGTTACCACGTGCAAGCCGAGAGAGATGGTTACCGAGAAGAGAACCTTGTTTGGTTGTAAAATACTCAACGTCGCCGAGGCCTGTCCCCAAAGCTCCAACAATACTGGGAGGGACCTTGCGAAATACTAAAGCAAATAGATGACGTCGTTTATCGCATGAGACTAACACCCCATAGTGAGCCAGAGATGGTGTGTTTCAACCAATTGCCCCATACCATGGACGTGATAGCGGTGAAGTGGCGGATGTGCGACAAATTGCCGGAAACCTAGAGAGCCAGCTTATGGGAATCCGTTGTCGATTTACGAGGACGTGCACTCGAGCAGGATGTGGGGAGGCTGGCAATTCCGAGGCTGGGCTGCAGATTAGAGCGTTTGGTATGGAAAATCGCAGGAAACATACTGGAGGTGGTGTTTCGGCGTGCTGGTATGGAAATGGTCGTGTGCGGCTGTCGGACCGATCAGCCCGTTGTGCAGCCTGGGACGGTGGATTGCCATTGCCACAAGACGGCTGGGTGCACCCCTGGTTCCTGGTGTGGATTTCGTCATCCGCCAGCGTCAAGAACATGGAATAGTGTGTTTCGGGACGAAACGCAGTTTTTAAGAAGGGGGCAATGTAACGAAATGTGTTTACATTAAATAAAAGAATCAGATCTCTCGGCGCGATAAAAACGAAATTGTCACACGCAAAAAAGGGGCAGACTGGGCAACGTATAAAAACGCTCTTGTTTACACACCGCCATAAATCATCTCTCTCTCGGCTGGTAAATATCGTAAATGCAGTGAGTCATCTCACAGATGTGCGACGTAAGCAAGAAAAAGTCTAGATTTCCACTGGTATATTGCCGAATTTACTGGTACTGTTCGAGAACATTTCATGCATGTGTATAAAAGGCGACTGGGTCACCGGGATTCATTGCGGAGAAGGAATCGCGGAGTAATTCGGTAGTCTCGAGTGGTCTCGTGGGAACAGTGGAAATAAATACTGGTAGCCAAATAAATAAATATAGTAGTGCCGTCTTATATAAATAGAACTGTTATATAAATAAATACGGACAGAGATATTAGTTAAATAAATAAATACCTGTGATAATTAAATTGTAGTAGTTTAAGTGTGATAAGTTAGTTTTATATTTTATATTGTTAAATAATTTTAAGTATATAAATATACAGACTGTTTTAAATAAATAATTGCACGAGTTGTTTATTGGAACCCGAAAACGCAACAATACAAATCACATAGTGTTTGACAGAAACTGTATAAACTACAAACGATTACTAAATAACAAAAATCGAAATTTAATATATGTAGAAATTAGATATAAAATGCGTAGGATTATTTCACTCGGTAACGATTAAATTGTAGTATTTTAAGTGTTTTATTTTAGAATGTTTGAGCAATTAGTTCATAAGCATATTATGGCACAAGTATTACTTTCTAAGTAATATATTTGTACATTTTGATAGAAATGGCTAAATAAAAATTATTATTATTATTAAAGAGCATGTAGATCGCATTTAGATTCTTATTTCATGCTCTAAATAGGCAAACGTTCTTAATTTGTATATATTTTTATTCTTCTCGCTTGCATTTAAGTTACATGAATTGGCTTGAGAGACGTTTATTATAATGACCTAACTGAATAATTAAAAACATTGGATGCATAATACTTAAGTTATTCATAGGCAAGATTTAGATTTATAATATAGTTCTATAGACGTAAGTAGAACATAAATGATTGCTATAGCAGTAACATTGAATCACGACGATATGTGTAAATTCATGCCGAAGGACATATATTGATGAACATATATAATTATTTATACGAAAATGAAAAGTGTAGACACATGTATGTTAAAACTAACATCACGCAGTAAATAAATACTGTAACTTACATATATACATTTATACGTAAAACGTATATGCATATATGCATGTGTTTCGGATACACATCGCTTTTTCTGTGTCGTCTTTTGGGTGTTGGATGTCGCTGTGATACTCTCATTGCATTTAATACGCAAAAATGACATAAGTAGCGTTTTAAGTTTTAAAGCCATTGTCGACAGTCTCCACGTACACTGATGAGACCTCAAAGGTCGAAACACTGGTGTCTGTGCGTTCGATTGTCGGCAATGGCACTTATTGTAGGTGTGTATCCCAAACACATGCATATATGCATATACCTTTTACGTATAAATGTATATATGTAAGTCACAGTATATAATTATTTATATTTCAAGAAAAGCATTAGGTATAAAGAAAACGACTTCTAAAATGGCAGTATCATTTCTCCATTGGATTAAACATATTCACTAGTAGATTACCATCATAAACCGACTTGTCTGTAAAATTGTTCAATTATTGTGAATTTTGTAAATAAAAATAGAATAGAAGATGAAAATCAAATAGCACATGTTCCTAGTTCTTCTACTTCTTCAAATATTTGTCTATATCTAAAAAAATGCGAAGTTCCTACTTAAACACTCCTGTTAAATAAGCCAAAGTTATAAAAGTGCATTCTTATGTCATGAGATTTATACTCATAACTTCAGAAAATAAACACGTAGTTAGATAATCTATTGAAAACACAATGAGCAAGTAATTTTTGCAGTATTGGCGATATTTTAAAAGCCAAATTTTCCGGCTTTAACACTGTTAATTAAACAGCGTTATGGAAACCGGCGTTATTAGAACGGATCTCATGTCGGACGAAAAATTTTGTATTATAGTGTCGCTCTAATTAACAGTAAGTTAAATAGGAAATTTGTCTTTTATTATATATCACAAGCGTTGGCAAAAGTTCCACACAAGATATTTTATACCATTTACGAAAAATAAAAAGTCTTTCATACATATCAAATTTCCCTCGCCCTGTACGTAGGTAATTTGTGAGGCTTTGTACTTGAAAATTGAATAATTAATAGGTTTAATTTCGTCAACAAAATACAACTGGCAAGTTGGGACAATTAACATACCTGCTACTTACTCGAAATTTTGGGCGTGTTTCCTGATCATAAATGGCAAGGTCGTAGTTTCTGCACGTACTATATAAAAAGATAAAATGCAATAAATATTGTCAATTTACCCGTGACTGAATTGGTTTACAACATGAACACATACGTAAGTAGAAATAATCAATCCAGAGTATTAAGTAAAACGTGTCTCCAACCTACCTTTTTATCCCTTTGTGCTTTAAATATTTTCAAATGGTTAAGAAAAGCCTAATTATAATTAATATTTTTCGTTATTTTATAATGTCTTGTACATCAATAATATATAAGTTGTGCCTATCTATTAGAATGAACTGTGGAATGAATTTCTAACATTCAGATTACCTGAATGCGCTATATCATTTTTTCCATTCTACATAATAATATATGACATATTCTCTACAATATCTGGCATTAATATCTTCATTCGTAACTACAGACAATTGTAAATATCTTCTAATTCTGTTCCGTGATCATTTTGTTTCTCCCACTTACACGAATAGCCTGAATACATGCACAGTAAATACACCTAATATAAATAATTAAATGAAGTGATGGAAATCTCTTGGTGAAGCATGTCGAAATATAAGCAAATAATAACAAAAAACACACTTGGTATTGTTTCACAAATAAATATAATTAAATACTAAATATTGTTAGAAGTAGGTAGTTACAGTATATTAAATTTTACTTTAGTTTCTCGAGAACTCCTGACGATGCCGCAAGGCGAAATGTACATCGAGTATTTAATTATATTTATTTGTGAAACAATATCAAGTGTGTTTTTTGTTATTACTTGCTTATACACCTAATATATGTAAATATACTTAAATCGTTTTTTTAAAAACAAGAACAACAATGAATGAATTCTATTTAGTATAGTGTGCACATTTAATTGCATACGTCACATCAGTAGCTATTTAGTAAGATTTCCTGTTAAATATATAGAAATATAGAAATACACACACAATACTCTCATTTTGAAATAAACTTACAATTTTGCTAAGACTACTGGAAAACAGTTGAAATTCAAGTAGTATCAATTGATAATGTAAAAATCAAATAATATGCTCTAAGCTTTCACCCTAAATATAAAGATTATTTTGTTGTTGTTTTTTCAGGCAATCTCTAACTAACTTTTAGAATCATTTAATTTTATTTGTGAATTGTATAAGCTAATAATTAATATTTTGACGTAACCCTAATAAACTATGGATTAGTTTAAGTGAATTTGAATTTTTTAAAATTAGTTTTCATACATTTACAATACATTAACAGTTATTCATAAATTTAGTTATTTTAGAGTAATAAGCATATTCTTAAATACTTAATGTAATTACTAAATACCCCCTTCGATTTTATTATTTGATACGAAAGTTGCAGTGGTTACATTTTCTGCTAATTTGTCATTATCTTACGAGCTACCTTCTAGCATCTGTGCGATATACCATTTTAGAAATGTGAAGACAGAGCATTTTAGGCGTCACTTTGGAGCTACATTAGTAAATAACGGGTGAAATTGATTTAATAATCAGCCACTTGCATTTTAGCGAATTTTCCTTTTTACAATTTCCAGCCCTACTTGAATTCAACATGATTATTAAATTTGATATTATAATCCCATAAGCGGCATTGAAAGTGTTTTCGAGCAATTATTTTGAAATTAACGTTATAGTCTTATCAACATTAATATAATTTTAATTTAGAATTACAGATTATTAATATTATTTTTTTATATTGACAATGTTATATAATAGTTGCACGTAAACATGACCACATAATTATTAAATTAAACCTAGATAGATAAATTGCTTGTTTAGGCACGACTCTGGTGGTGGAACAAATGAAGAAAACCGTTTCCAAATTGCCAATTTAAGGCCATGAGAATTTCTAAATCGCAATAGGTAAATCAATTACAGATACCCGTTATCTTGCAATCGAGTGCCAAGTAACTCATTTGCATATTTCAGATCGAGAATCGTAACCGAAATAAACGCATAGAGAAGGTAGCATAGAAAGGATTTGATATTTCACTCGAATAATTGTAAACTTAGTTAGATTATTGTTTTATTGCCTTAGTATGACGAATACCAATTAATTAAAACAAATTATAATCTTCTATATTCTTTCAACTATTACAAAGTTTGTAGATTATGTTTCGAAATTTAAATCATACGCTAAATTAACATATTTTATATTGAATTGTTTTTGGAAGTATTGATCTTGATTTGCTTTTTAAATTAGTTTTCATTTCCATTATGCCTTTTCAAACAAACATTAATACTTACAGCGGTACAGAAATTAATCTGTGCCGTTTTCCGCTTGTTTTAATAATAAAACAATAAATATTGAAAACACATTTTGTGTATAGTTTCCTAATTTAAAATGACAATTACTTATGTTTGTGTACTTATAAACCGAATTATTTTGGTGGAAATCTAATATATTTTATTTAATACTAATGGTAATTAACTACTGAATTTTATTGAAACGAGTTGGTTCTACATTAAAATTTCGGAATCTGACATGTAAATTTAAATTGGAAATAAGTTTAATGAATAAAAGTAATAACCTCTGCAACTGATTAATTTCGCTTACTCTCAATACATACATCATACTTTTAGAATATACTCTAAACTACACGAAACTCATTGCGCTACTGTTCTACCTACTATCCGTCCATCGGATCTTTTGAGTCACATGATTAATTGCGCGCTTTATCAACGACATCCGCACCTAGAATGTATATATACTCATTTCTTTCCAATCTCAATGACTAGATAAGGATAGAAATTTTAAACTTTAAGGTGGGGTTGTCTTCTCCATAAGAGTAATAAGACAGACAGAGAAAATATACCGCCATGACATGTTACTACGTTAGTCAACTTATTAAAGTTTGACATATAACATTATTCTCTGCGTTTTGGTTTATTTTTGTTATATTGCTTTTCTAATTCGTTTTTGTTCTATCTTGCCAATAATTGTTCTATTCAGAACAAAAAAAAACTGAATTTAATACATTTTCTGTAAGTATTCTAATCACTAAATTTATTGGTTAGAGGTTAAGAATTTACATTTATTACAGAAACATGTCTGGGAAACGTTTGAATTCTGAATTCACAATCTCAACAACTTGTATTAAATGTCCTGGACTTTTTTGAAAGAGAAAAACAAAGTCGTGCACCTCTCATAAATATAAATGTACCTATTGAAGTAAGAATCATATAGATATATTTTTTGAAATCACAATAAAGGTTTGAATATTGCAGAGAGCAACCGCTGTTCTTAAAATCTCCACACAAACTATCAGAAATATAAAACAACGTAAAGGACAAAACACAGTGCTTTCTTCACCCGGTAAGAAAAGACCTCGTGTCTAAGCCAAAACAGAAGATTTGCGAGAATCTACAAAGATGGAAGTACGAAACACTATTTATAACATGTATAAAGAGAGTATGTTATTAGGTATTTCATTTATGTTTCACAATTTTAATATATTTGAAATTATTTCAGAGAAACATGTTACTCTGCTTACATTGAAAAATGAATTACACACCAAAGCAGTAATCGATATTGGAAAATCTTCTTTGTCCCATTTATTAAAAGATTGGATTTAAATTCAAAAAGGAAGACAACAGACGAGCATTGGTGGAAAAGCATGATATAGCCCTTTACCGAAGCACTTTTTTGAGGAAGTATACAGATAATTTAAAGTCAAATTCTCCAAGACCGGTGATATTTCTTGATGAAACATGGATATATTCAAAAGATAATTGAGGAAGATCTTGGCATGTACATCTACAAAAAGTGTTCGAAAGCCAGAAGGTTATGATGGCAAAAGGTTTATAGTTTTACATGCCGGAGGTGAATCAGGGTTTATTGAAGGTGCAAGTTTGATATTTGCATCGAAAACCAAAGCAAAATACTATCATGCTGAAATGAACAGTAAAAAGTTTGAGGAATGGATTAAAATACAATTCATGCCACATTTACCAAACAATTCACTTGTGATAATGGACAATACACCATATCATAGTGTATTATTAAATAAAATCCCAAATTCTACATCGAGAAAACAGGAAATAATAGACTGGCTGTCCAGCAATAATAAGTTTTTCCGGTGAATTCACAAAATATGAATTGTTGGATTTAGTTAGGAGAAACAAACCTGAGAAACTGTATTTAATCCTAATGAAACATCCAGTTCAGATTCAGATTTAGAATCTGAGTGACGTTTTTATAATATAAAACAATGTGTTTGTTGAGTTTATAAACATGATAATGCAGTGATTACCTGAAGAAGTTCTTATCTGAAAATCCATTTATTAACAACTTCTTTATTTTATGTGGAAATTGATGTGTTTTTGTTTCGGTGAAACATTTATAAGAAGTTAATTTAAAACCAATGGATGAAAAGTGAGTGCATTATTATGAAATGTGAATCAATACTTTCGGCTCACTCTACATGCATGGCTGGTAACAGACGAACATTGTAGTTATGTTGGTGCATTATTATTTCTAGTATACGAAAAAAAAGAAAGCCACTCATGCACTGATTAAGGATTACTTATTTAAATTTACAGTACCTAACAAAATAATCAGAGGATTGTTTAATAAGATTTATTTATTAAAATAGTTTCACTTAATTATAATAAAAGCAATAGTTAATAAATAGCAATAAGAAAATAAGTTTAATCATATAGAAATATTATGTGTGAGATTATAAAAGTTTATTATAGATATTTAGCATACAATAAATAACAGTAAAAAAAATGTAAATAGATTTCAAATATATTAATAAATAAATTTAACTTATTATTAAATTTTTGTGTTTTGTCTGTAATGAAATGCCTATTTAAATTCTAAAATAATGGCCACGTTGTGCAGGAATAAATTAATATTGTATAGTGCCATAAATAATTATAAATACAAAATTATTTACAACTTACATACATTAAATACAATCACAATTAAATCTACACTGTTTAATTTTTGCATATTCTTACACTTTTTTAAGAAATGAGATATTTTAAGGTGCTAACGAGGTCTTCTTTTAGAATAACTAAAATTCACTTGCAGAATTCCGAGTGCTTCCTTTATTAAAAATGCTCTTTCTCCTAGAACAACATATCCTGGGTTAAGATTGTTGCAAAAATTACTTCTTCCATTCATTTTTGAGATGTGTGTCACTCCGAGCTTCACTAATGTAACATATACTTCACTGAGGAGTTATTGCTATTAAAATTTCTATCGTGCTTATAAATAGAACAGTACTACTGCTGAGCTAAATTATTATCTGGTTTTCCAATGATAATTACTCACAAATTGTAAAAATAACCATAAAACAAAAATTATTTTGAACTGAACTGATTTTCCACAAAATAATTCCATTAAAAAATTGTCACTAGAAAATAGGTAGAGGTGCATTTAAACATTTTATGTGTTCTATATTCAGACTGACATGATTTGTTGTTAAATATTTTGAGATATTATTCCACTATATGTTTTTTTTAATAAATACATACTAAGGAATTGTACATAACCAATTTGTTGCAAGGTGAATGAATGACAGACCGATAAATTTTGTTGATAACCATAACCAAATTTTATTATTGTTTTATAAAATTTCATTATGATAGATATAGCTAATTTTAGGCAATGAATAAAACATGGTATAAAATATAAAAAATATTAGATATAAGCATCATAAGTTCTTTATTTTTAAATGTTTAATTCTATTTTGTAAGTAATGAATTTGAGCCAGAAGTGTTGATTTAATTCATACGGATCAAAATTAATCACGTGACTCAAAAGATCCGATGGACGGATAGTATAGCTACTATATTTAGGACAGCTGACTCGTCCGCCATTTTGGAGATAAATGTCAGTCATATTACGTACTTATTTTTAGTTATTATTATACATTCTGGGTATTTCTTAAATATACGACTATTGTAAAAAATTATACCTACATTATTTCACGTCCTAAACCGGCTTAATAAAGTCAATTATTCGAAGTTCTATTCAACATTTGCTATTAGCATACATATTTACCGCCTTAAAATTATCTCTAAAATGGCGGACGAGTCAGCTATGCAGGGCCGGCGCTAGTTTATTTTGGGCCACGTGCAAATGAGAGGCGCGAGGCTGGAATTAGGGGTATACAATCTGCCAAATTGGAAAGTAGGTTGTAAAAACAGACCTCTTTTTAGAAAATATAATTAAATAAAATGTATTTTCTCTACAAAAAAAGCAATAACAATAAAACTAAAAACTATAAAAATAGAACAAAACTCTAAAAACCCTAGAAAAAAGATAAAATTCTAAAAATAAAAAGAAGACTAAGTAATATATGTTTTACTTGATTTTGCAGAGGCAAATGTATCTACTATTTTTGTGTAGTCAAGATCATGAGCAATTTCTTTTTCTATTGACAAAAAAGATAGACCTACTAGCCGCTCTTGCGAAATTGTCGATCGTAAATAGTTTTTTATAAGCTTCAATTTTGAAAAACTTCTTTCTGCAGAAGCAACTGTAACTGGCATAGTAAGCAAAATACGGATTAATATGTATGTGTTAGGATACACTTGGTATAATTTCGTTGTCACAATATATTTTAATATATCCAAAAGAGAACTTTGATGAGTGTTAGGAATAAGTTGTACAAAAGAACGTAATTCTTCAAACAATTCAATATTGTCAATGTCAGAGTCATCTGTTTCTCCTTCTTTTGTTTTTAAAATTGAAAAAACAGTATCACAATTTGTTTTCAGTTATTGATCAGTCATATCCTTAATTTTTTTAAAGTCATACATAAATCCAAAATTTTTTTTAATGTCGTTATATAGCTTAAATCGTTTTTTAAACGATTCGTTGGCCTGGTCCACAATTACTAAAAAATATTCAACACGAAACTTTTCTTCCTCATCAAGTAGTACGTCATCATTCGCTTCATAATCAAAAAATCGTTTTGTTTTTGCGATTCGTTTTTGAGGAAACTCAATTTCAATATTATTCTCCTCTGAGATGCTTTTGGCTTTTTCTACACATTCGGTGTAGCCCTGTTCTCTAAACGTGCTTAGTTTTTGTAAAAGAGCATGTAATAAAGAAAGAGCAAGATCCATTTGCATGTCTTTTTGTTGCAACAGTTTAGACACTCTATTTACTTCTAATAGTAATTCGTACCAAATAACTGTGGACAGTATGAATTGATAGGACTGAATTACCTGCAACAGAGAAATTGCTTCACTGCGAGTTTTAGCATCTTTGGATTCATTTGAAATTTCTTGAAATATTTTTATGAGTTCTGAAACTTGGTATCTTATTACTTTTACACTGTCCACTCTACATTCCCATCTTGTCTCTGATAAAGGTTTTGGTGTAAATTTTAAATATTTTTTTGCAATATCGTATCTAAAATTAGAGGCTGATAAAAATGTATAAACCCGCTGAACAATTCCAAAAAATGTTATAGCTCTAGCAGATACACTAGCTACGTCTGACAATATTAAATTTAAGTTGTGACATCCGCATGGAGTAAAAAATGTTCGTTTGTTTTCTTTGAGCAAATGGGCTTGCACACCAGATTTGTATCCTTTCATGTTCGCCCCGTTATCATACCCCTGCCCCCTACAGTTTGCCAAATCCAATCCAAGATTACCAATATGTTGTTTTAAAATTTTTGTCAGTCCTAAGCCAGTTGTGTCTTTAATATTCAAAAATCCCGTAAAATTTTCAACAATTTCAACAGTGTCATCATGTATGTAGACATATCTAATGATACAAGAAAGTTGTTCATCGTGTGATATGTCAGGCGTACAGTCCAGCAATACGGCAAAGTATTTTGCTTCATTTACTTGTACAACTATTCTGTTCAAAACTTCTTTTCCCATAAGGGAAATAATTTCATTTTGAATATCCTTGCTTAAGTAGTGCACCGATCCCTTTTTCTGGCTTGCTTGGCTCACATGTAGCGATAAAACAGGATCGTACCGGGACATCAGTTCTATCAGCCCTAGAAAATTACCGTTGTTAGCAGAAAAAAGCTTGTCAGATGATCTCCGTAATGACATATTATGTTCCGCCAGGTACTGTATTATAGAAATAATTCTTTCTAGAATACTTCGCCATTTTTTTCTCTCTTGGTTAAAGAGCTTATCGGACAAGTGTTTAATTGTACTTTGATTTATTAGGTTTTTGTTAGCTTCATTCCATTTTTCCATTCCAGAAAAGTGTGTTTTGGAAGCCTCATGTTGTTTCAGCCTTTCGGAGCTATTCTGCCAGTCGTTAAACCCAATTGTCTCAAGCTGTCCCGATGAACTTTGAAACAATTTACAAGGAAAGCAAAAAATTTTATTTTTTTCTTTTGAATATGAAAGCCACGTTCTTTCAGTCGATTCACCATTGCTTAATTTTCTTCTGTATAAAATTTCTGAAAAACATCTGTTTTTTGTATCTTTCCGATAGTTATTGAACTGTACTTTTTTAGGGCCATGTTCCAAAATAAACGATATCTGTAATGAGGTCAGATATTTTGGCCAAGTGCCTATGTCTTCCAAAATTTCCAAATTTGTTGAAAGTGGCTCAGTCTGTAAAAAATTAAAATATGTAAAATAAGTATATAAATATATGCATAAATAATAATATAGAGGAGTATTATATTAAAAATAATATAAAAAACAAAAAAATGAATTAACATAAATAGTTGGTTAACATAAATAGTTTGTTCAATTAAATACACATACTTGCTCAGTCTCTAAATCTGTCTTTATAGTGTCTTGAATTTCCGTGACTTGCATAGGCACAGTCGATGTTTCTTGCTCACTGCTGGTACTTGGAACTTCCGTCAAATTATTAAAATTTTCCTCAGTTTTATCTATCTTTAAATATTTATTTAAACCTCCTTTCTGTGTTTCTAAAAATTCTTGCTTTGCTTTTCGTTTCCTCTCTTTTTCAGCTCCACCCATATATTTTCGTCCCAAATCCCGTTTCCTGGATGACATTTTATGCGAAATCTTAAATGACATTACCTTGATAAATAAAATGTATCTATGTAATTCAGTAGTGAAACCTACCTCTCTTTTTATATAATACCCATACATAAAATAAAAGTTAAAAAATGTCTCTGATTTTTATGCTTGGTAATATCCAATTCAAAATTTTTATACAAAACACAAACACAACACTATTACACTATACACAAAATAAAACTTTAAAAAAATGTCTATGATCTTTATGCTTGGTAATATAGTTTACTAAATTATAATTATTATTCATTTCCACTCTCAAGACGTGCACATTACTGATTATTGTTTTTTTTTGCCAACTTCTGTGTAATATTAGGTGTGTAGCTCCTACACTTGGTATTGTTTCACTGAATTTTGTTTTCCCTTAATATGTATTTTGACCTAATTCGGTCATCGTCAGAAGGGCAAGATTGAATACATCTGAATCTGAAGAAAAAAGAAAAAAGGGGACTCCAACAAATATATTCAAGTTTTTTAAACGTACATCTACAAAATGCCTATCATGATTTATGGCTAAGAAACTGCTATTATTAGAAGTTTGTTTTCAATGAGTTTGTCTCTCTGAATGCAGGGGGTGTAAACCCTTCTGTATATCATAAATCAATTTTAAGCGTAACAAGCAATAAGGTTGGATTTGGATGTATACCATCAAATACGTGGCTTGCCATAATCTCGAAAAGAGTTGTATATACTTATAAATACATAGATTCTAGTAGAAAACTATGTAAGATATATAAGATAAAACGAAAACATTTAAGATATTATATAAGATAAAGAGAACAATCAGAATCATTAATAATTACCCGGTATTATATATTTCAAGAACATTGTATTTATTGAAATATGTGCCAAAATAAATCAAAGCAAATGTTTTACATACAAAATTAAAATATTTATAAATAAATATTTTGTATTTTATAGTTTTTCTTTTCAATTGTCTAAATAAATTTACATAAATTATAATAATAGTAACAAATAGGATGTTCTCGTTCTCTATATTGCTGTACAAAAAGCAATTAATTTGTACATTTTGAGCAGGCGCGTTGTACGTTTTGTTTTAGACTGCTGGTAACGCTGTGCATTATCTGACTAGCTTTGTTGCAGTGCAGCTGCAGAACAGACAGTGCGGTCGAGTATTTATTGGCTAAGAAAAAGTGTATCCACTTTAAATAAGTACTTATAAAAAGGATAAACATATGCGCTGTACCGAATGCATTCAACATTCGTTTACCATGTTTCTATATATCACTGTTGAAAATGCCGATACAAAATACTTATTCGCATAAAATGAGTACTTTAAATAAACCATATAAAAATGATTATAATTGTTGCTTGGAGTGCTGATAAATATGAAAACCAGATTAATGTTAATAATTTAGTTTACAAATTATGAAATTTTAATTTTTAATACTACTATTAATATGAATATCCAAAATAAACAAAGAAATCACTGTTATTTTATACTTTTAAGTTTTCACTTCTAACGGCAGTCCTCAATGACTGTATCGGTTTTTTTTGCATAAAAGTATTTTCGGCCTACAATGAAAATTTTATGAGCTCTATGTCCACCAGTATAATAAGTCTAAGTTTTTTTTTGTCGAATCAAAAATTAAAACAGGACCGGACCAGACCGAACGCGGGGCCGGTAAAAGCGCGGGGCCGCGTGCGGGGCACCGTTTGCACGTGCCTAGCGCCGGCCCTGCAGCTATGCTTTATATAGTAGTTGTAGTTCTACCTATTGACCTATATAATATGAGTTAAAATACAGTTTAAAAGAAAGGTGTGGCTAAATGTCCGCCGGTGGTCTTGCTCGTATAAACTGAGAGTTCCGTCGGCTGGCGGAATCTTTACGGTTGTATTAAGGTGCACGCACACTGAGGCGAAGCGAAGAGAAGCGCATTTATTACGCCTATAGAAATGTACGTAAGCTTCGCTTCGGCACGCGACGCGACGCCTCAGTGTGCGGGCACCCATTTGATTACGTGCACTTTTATCAGGCGTAATAAATGTGCTTCTCTTCGCTTCGCTTCGCCTCGCCTCAGTGTGCATGCACCTTTAATGTGTCCGCCAACATGAAAATTACGCCGTTGTCGTAACAATCATGATCGTAATCTAGTATTATTTATTAATGTGCCTATGAGTCTGAGTGTGTGAAGTTAGCCCCCCTTTTTTCGAATATCGGAAATCTGACGGTTGTTCCAGGTTGTTCTAGGTTTGTTCTAAATTGTTCCAAAGTATTTCAAAAAAAAAGTCAAAATTGGCCGAGATAATTGAAAAAAACGACTTTTTCACCCAGCCCCCCTTTTTTCGAAAATTGAAATTCTGAAGGTTGTTCCAGGTTGTTCTAGTTGTTCTAAACATTGTTCCAAAGAATCTCGAAAAAAAAATCAAAATTGGCCGAGATAATCGGAAAAAACGAGTTTTTGCCAGCCCCCCTTTTCTTGAAAATTGTAATTCTGATGATTGTTCTAGGTTGCTCTAGGTTTGTTCTAAATTGTTCCAAAGTATTTCATAGAAAAAATCAAAATCAGACGAGAAAATGGGAAAAAACCAAAGCCAAAAGTATGAAGTCGGACCCAGTTTTTGCAAAAATTAAAATTTTGACGGTTGTTCTAGGTTGTTCTAGGTTTGTTCTAAACATTGTTCGAATACGTCAAAACCGTATCTCTTATATATCAAAAGATATGGCAAAAAAACCAAATCCAAAAGTGTGAAGTTAGCCCCCCTTTTATCGAAAATCTAACTTCTGACGGTTGTTCCAGGTTGCTCTAAGGGTGTTCTCAATTGTTCCAAAGTATTTCAAAAAATAAATCATAATTGGCCGAAAAAACGGCAAAAAACTTTTTTTTTCTGGCGGCCCATTTTTCGAAAATCGAAATTCTGACGGTTGTTCTGGGTTGTTCTAAGTTTGTTTTAAATTGTTCCAAAGGATTTCAAAGAAAAAATCATAATTGGCCGAGATAACAGAAAAAAACCATTTTCCCACGGACCCCCTTTTTGCGAAAATTCAAATTCTGAGGGTTGTTCCAGGTTGTTCTAGATTTGTTCTAAACATTATTCTTATACATCAGAACCGTATCTCTTATATTTCAAAAGATATTGCAAAAAAACGTTTTTAAAAAAAGTGTGAAGTTAGCCCCCCTTTTTTCGAAAATCTAACTTCTGACGGTTGTTCCAGGTTGCTCTAGGTGTGTTCTCAATTGTTCCAAAGTATTTCAAAAAATAAATCATAATTGGCCGAAAAAACGGCAAAAAACTTTTTTTTTCTGGCGGCCCATTTTTCGAAAATCGAAATTCTGACGGTTGTTCTGGGTTGTTCTAAGTTTGTTTTAAATTGTTCCAAAGGATCTCAAAGAAAAAATCATAATTGGCCGAGATAATAGAAAAAAACGATTTTCCCACGGACCCCCTTTTTGCGAAAATTCAAATTCTGAGGGTTGTTCCAGGTTGTTCTAGATTTGTTCTAAACATTATTCTTATACATCAGAACCGTATCTCTTATATTTCAAAAGATATTGCAAAAAAACGTTTTTAAAAAAAGTGTGAAGTTAGCCCCCCTTTTTTCGAAAATCTAACTTCTGACGGTTGTTCCAGGTTGCTCTAAGGGTGTTCTCAATTGTTCCAAAGTATTTCAAAAAATAAATCATAATTGGCCGAAAAAACGGCAAAAAACTTTTTTTTTCTGGCGGCCCATTTTTCGAAAATCGAAATTCTGACGGTTGTTCTGGGTTGTTCTAAGTTTGTTTTAAATTGTTCCAAAGGATCTCAAAGAAAAAATCATAATTGGCCGAGATAATAGAAAAAAACGATTTTCCCACGGACCCCCTTTTTGCGAAAATTCAAATTCTGAGGGTTGTTCCAGGTTGTTCTAGATTTGTTCTAAACATTATTCTTATACATCAGAACCGTATCTCTTATATTTCAAAAGATATTGCAAAAAAACGTTTTTAAAAAAGTGTGAAGTTAGCCCCCCTTTTTTCGAAAATCTAACTTCTGACGGTTGTTCCAGGTTGCTCTAAGGGTGTTCTCAATTGTTCCAAAGTATTTCAAAAAATAAATCATAATTGGCCGAAAAAACGGCAAAAAACTTTTTTTTTCTGGCGGCCCATTTTTCGAAAATCGAAATTCTGACGGTTGTTCTGGGTTGTTCTAAGTTTGTTTTAAATTGTTCCAAAGGATTTCAAAGAAAAAATCATAATTGGCCGAGATAACAGAAAAAAACCATTTTCCCACGGACCCCCTTTTTGCGAAAATTCAAATTCTGAGGGTTGTTCCAGGTTGTTCTAGATTTGTTCTAAACATTATTCTTATACATCAGAACCGTATCTCTTATATTTCAAAAGATATTGCAAAAAAACGTTTTTAAAAAAAGTGTGAAGTTAGCCCCCCTTTTTTCGAAAATCTAACTTCTGACGGTTGTTCCAGGTTGCTCTAGGTGTGTTCTCAATTGTTCCAAAGTATTTCAAAAAATAAATCATAATTGGCCGAAAAAACGGCAAAAAACTTTTTTTTTCTGGCGGCCCATTTTTCGAAAATCGAAATTCTGACGGTTGTTCTGGGTTGTTCTAAGTTTGTTTTAAATTGTTCCAAAGGATCTCAAAGAAAAAATCATAATTGGCCGAGATAATAGAAAAAAACGATTTTCCCACGGACCCCCTTTTTGCGAAAATTCAAATTCTGAGGGTTGTTCCAGGTTGTTCTAGATTTGTTCTAAACATTATTCTTATACATCAGAACCGTATCTCTTATATTTCAAAAGATATTGCAAAAAAACGTTTTTAAAAAAAGTGTGAAGTTAGCCCCCCTTTTTTCGAAAATCTAACTTCTGACGGTTGTTCCAGGTTGCTCTAAGGGTGTTCTCAATTGTTCCAAAGTATTTCAAAAAATAAATCATAATTGGCCGAAAAAACGGCAAAAAACTTTTTTTTTCTGGCGGCCCATTTTTCGAAAATCGAAATTCTGACGGTTGTTCTGGGTTGTTCTAAGTTTGTTTTAAATTGTTCCAAAGGATCTCAAAGAAAAAATCATAATTGGCCGAGATAATAGAAAAAAACGATTTTCCCACGGACCCCCTTTTTGCGAAAATTCAAATTCTGAGGGTTGTTCCAGGTTGTTCTAGATTTGTTCTAAACATTATTCTTATACATCAGAACCGTATCTCTTATATTTCAAAAGATATTGCAAAAAAACGTTTTTAAAAAAAGTGTGAAGTTAGCCCCCCTTTTTTCGAAAATCTAACTTCTGACGGTTGTTCCAGGTTGCTCTAGGTGTGTTCTCAATTGTTCCAAAGTATTTCAAAAAATAAATCATAATTGGCCGAAAAAACGGCAAAAAACTTTTTTTTTCTGGCGGCCCATTTTTCGAAAATCGAAATTCTGACGGTTGTTCTGGGTTGTTCTAAGTTTGTTTTAAATTGTTCCAAAGGATCTCAAAGAAAAAATCATAATTGGCCGAGATAATAGAAAAAAACGATTTTCCCACGGACCCCCTTTTTGCGAAAATTCAAATTCTGAGGGTTGTTCCAGGTTGTTCTAGATTTGTTCTAAACATTATTCTTATACATCAGAACCGTATCTCTTATATTTCAAAAGATATTGCAAAAAAACGTTTTTAAAAAAAGTGTGAAGTTAGCCCCCCTTTTTTCGAAAATCTAACTTCTGACGGTTGTTCCAGGTTGCTCTAGGTGTGTTCTCAATTGTTCCAAAGTATTTCAAAAAATAAATCATAATTGGCCGAAAAAACGGCAAAAAACTTTTTTTTTCTGGCGGCCCATTTTTCGAAAATCGAAATTCTGACGGTTGTTCTGGGTTGTTCTAAGTTTGTTTTAAATTGTTCCAAAGGATCTCAAAGAAAAAATCATAATTGGCCGAGATAATAGAAAAAAACGATTTTCCCACGGACCCCCTTTTTGCGAAAATTCAAATTCTGAGGGTTGTTCCAGGTTGTTCTAGATTTGTTCTAAACATTATTCTTATACATCAGAACCGTATCTCTTATATTTCAAAAGATATTGCAAAAAAAACGTTTTTAAAAAAAGTGTGAAGTTAGCCCCCCTTTTTTCGAAAATCTAACTTCTGACGGTTGTTCCAGGTTGCTCTAGGTGTGTTCTCAATTGTTCCAAAGTATTTCAAAAAATAAATCATAATTGGCCGAAAAAACGGCAAAAAAGTTTTTTTTTCTGGCGGCCCATTTTTCGAAAATCGAAATTCTGACGGTTGTTCTGGGTTGTTCTAAGTTTGTTTTAAATTGTTCCAAAGGATTTCAAAAAATAAATCATAATTGGCCGGAAAAACGGCAAAAAACAATTTTTTTCTGGCGCCCCTTTTTTCGAAAATCGAAATTTTGACGGTTGTTCTAGGTTGTTCTAAATTGTTCCAAAGGATTACAAAGAAAAAATCGAAATTGCCCAAGATAATAGGTAAATCGATTTTACCTATTATCTATATTTTAAAATGAATAATAATACTCATTTGTGATTCAGAATAAAGCAGAAGCAGTAAATATACATATATTTTCCCAAGTAATATAATTCATTTGTTTGAAAACAATATTGTTACTAAATGCTGATGCTCCTAACATAAAATAATATTAGAACAGTGACGTTAGTTACATTATTAATGTAGATTAAAAACTACCTCATAAACATATTGAGAATGATTATACCTTGCTCATAAAAAGATTAGTGTTTTTCTCATGAGCTGCTAGGTTGATGTTTCTTTGTTTATTTTTATTAGAGTTCATGCTTTAGTTTATCCCTAAAATCTAAAATATATAATTTTTCTGTAAAATTTATTTATTGATATTATTATATTATTTGATAACATTGACATAAATAATATATTTTTTTATCAATTTGGTATTGTAAAACAGCCTTTCCCAAATCGGCTACTCTTTGACGGATATACTATCTTATATTATCTAAATAGGTACCTATATAATATTTTTTCCAAATAAAGTAATAGTAGCCTTTGAATCGTTTTAGTGAGAAAATTAGACAGCATATTGCAACATGTTTACGAAGAGGGGCTACAAAAAATAAGCATACTTGATAGGAATGTCTACACGTGCTTGCATTCCCGGAGCAAAAACCATGAAAAAAATGAGGTGTGGCCACCACACGACTTTCTTATACGTATGAAAGTGTTACTTCCGGTCCGAATTTTGAAATTTCATTTATACAAAAAATATTCCAAATCCAACTCTAAATACTTTTGTACTCTTCATAAATATATATAGAATGCATAATTTACGACATATTTGCAAAAAATCGCTATTCGATAAGAGTAAAAATGGTACTTCCGGTCTGAATTTTGAAATTTTTTTTATACAAAAGATATTTAAAAGTACATTCTAAATACTTTTATACTCGTAATGTACCTGCCTAGAAAGCATGACTTGCGAGATATTCGCAAAAAACTGATTTTCGATAAGAATAAAAGACCTACTTCCGGTAGGAATTTCGAGAAACTTTATTAATACAATTTTTCTCAAATTTAATTTTGAGTACATTTGAATCCTTTATAAATTTGTTTAAACTTAGTAATTGACGACATATTTGCAAAATTCGATTTTTTCACTGAAGTAAACTACTACTTCCGGTCTGGCGATTTTGCCCAAAATCTAATCAGTTCTCAAGAGGGAGATTATATTCGTAAATACAAAAGTTGGAATTGATATCTATAGCGGTTTGACCGCTATCGTGGTCACACACACACACACACACACACACACAGACACACACACACACAGACACACACACACACAGACACACAGACATTTTTTAAAAACCACTTTTTTGGTATCAGGGGACCTCAAAACGTGGACATCTGCAAAAATCTCGAGGTCGAAAATTTTCATCATCACAATACTTCCTTATACTACGTATAAGAAAGTAAAAAGTGGCCAGACCACGGCTAGACAAAATAACGTTGTAGTGGTTTACTATAATTAAAATTTTCAAACTTCAAAATCAGTATTTTATTTTTATTATTACTAGACAAAATAAAATAACAAAGGGAGCCTGATAGACTTCCCCATTTTGTTTGATTTTAGTTGGGTACCCATATCCAGCGCTTTTTTTTTTTGAAATACTTTGAAACTGTAAGAATTTCGATTTTTAAGAAATAGGGACTGGGGAAAAATATCGTTTTTTCATAACCGGTTTTGATTTTTTCTTTGAAATAGTTCATCAGCATTTGGTAACAATATCGTTTTGTAATAAATGAACATTATATTTCTTGCGAAAATATATATTTATTGCTATATTAGATGTTTATTTCTTTAAATAGAACTGCATCATACAAAAACTTCCTTCAACACAGTAATGTTCGGAAAGTGCATTCCGCCCATTGTAAAATCGTTTTTTCCTATTATCTCCGCCAATTATGATTTATTTTTTGAAATACTTTGGAACAATTGAGAACACACCTAGAGCAACCTGGAACAACCGTCAGAAGTTAGATTTTCGAAAAAAGGGGGGCTAACTTCACACTTTTATTAAAAACGTTTTTTTGCAATATCTCTTGAAATATAAGAGATACGGTTCTGATGTATAAGAATAATGTTTAGAACAAATCTAGAACAACCTGGAACAACCCTCAGAATTTGAATTTTCGCAAAAAGGGGGTCCGTGGGAAAATCGTTTTTTTCTATTATCTCGGCCAATTATGATTTTTTCTTTGAGATCCTTTGGAACAATTTAAAACAAACTTAGAACAACCCAGAACAACCGTCAGAATTTCGATTTTCGAAAAATGGGCCGCCAGAAAAAAAAAGTTTTTTGCCGTTTTTTCGGCCAATTATGATTTATTTTTTGAAATACTTTGGAACAATTGAGAACACCCTTAGAGCAACCTGGAACAACCGTCAGAAGTTAGATTTTCGAAAAAAGGGGGGCTAACTTCACACTTTTTTAAAAACGTTTTTTTGCAATATCTTTTGAAATATAAGAGATACGGTTCTGATGTATAAGAATAATGTTTAGAACAAATCTAGAACAACCTGGAACAACCCTCAGAATTTGAATTTTCGCAAAAAGGGGGTCCGTGGGAAAATCGTTTTTTTCTATTATCTCGGCCAATTATGATTTTTTCTTTGAGATCCTTTGGAACAATTTAAAACAAACTTAGAACAACCCAGAACAACCGTCAGAATTTCGATTTTCGAAAAATGGGCCGCCAGAAAAAAAAAGTTTTTTGCCGTTTTTTCGGCCAATTATGATTTATTTTTTGAAATACTTTGGAACAATTGAGAACACACCTAGAGCAACCTGGAACAACCGTCAGAAGTTAGATTTTCGAAAAAAGGGGGGCTAACTTCACACTTTTTTTAAAAACGTTTTTTTTGCAATATCTTTTGAAATATAAGAGATACGGTTCTGATGTATAAGAATAATGTTTAGAACAAATCTAGAACAACCTGGAACAACCCTCAGAATTTGAATTTTCGCAAAAAGGGGGTCCGTGGGAAAATCGTTTTTTTCTATTATCTCGGCCAATTATGATTTTTTCTTTGAGATCCTTTGGAACAATTTAAAACAAACTTAGAACAACCCAGAACAACCGTCAGAATTTCGATTTTCGAAAAATGGGCCGCCAGAAAAAAAAAGTTTTTTGCCGTTTTTTCGGCCAATTATGATTTATTTTTTGAAATACTTTGGAACAATTGAGAACACCCTTAGAGCAACCTGGAACAACCGTCAGAAGTTAGATTTTCGAAAAAAGGGGGGCTAACTTCACACTTTTTTTAAAAACGTTTTTTTGCAATATCTTTTGAAATATAAGAGATACGGTTCTGATGTATAAGAATAATGTTTAGAACAAATCTAGAACAACCTGGAACAACCCTCAGAATTTGAATTTTCGCAAAAAGGGGGTCCGTGGGAAAATCGTTTTTTTCTATTATCTCGGCCAATTATGATTTTTTCTTTGAGATCCTTTGGAACAATTTAAAACAAACTTAGAACAACCCAGAACAACCGTCAGAATTTCGATTTTCGAAAAATGGGCCGCCAGAAAAAAAAAGTTTTTTGCCGTTTTTTCGGCCAATTATGATTTATTTTTTGAAATACTTTGGAACAATTGAGAACACACCTAGAGCAACCTGGAACAACCGTCAGAAGTTAGATTTTCGAAAAAAGGGGGGCTAACTTCACACTTTTTTTAAAAACGTTTTTTTGCAATATCTTTTGAAATATAAGAGATACGGTTCTGATGTATAAGAATAATGTTTAGAACAAATCTAGAACAACCTGGAACAACCCTCAGAATTTGAATTTTCGCAAAAAGGGGGTCCGTGGGAAAATCGTTTTTTTCTATTATCTCGGCCAATTATGATTTTTTCTTTGAGATCCTTTGGAACAATTTAAAACAAACTTAGAACAACCCAGAACAACCGTCAGAATTTCGATTTTCGAAAAATGGGCCGCCAGAAAAAAAAAGTTTTTTGCCGTTTTTTCGGCCAATTATGATTTATTTTTTGAAATACTTTGGAACAATTGAGAACACACCTATAGCAACCTGGAACAACCGTCAGAAGTTAGATTTTCGAAAAAAGGGGGGCTAACTTCACACTTTTTTTAAAAACGTTTTTTTGCAATATCTTTTGAAATATAAGAGATACGGTTCTGATGTATAAGAATAATGTTTAGAACAAATCTAGAACAACCTGGAACAACCCTCAGAATTTGAATTTTCGCAAAAAGGGGGTCCGTGGGAAAATGGTTTTTTTCTGTTATCTCGGCCAATTATGATTTTTTCTTTGAAATCCTTTGGAACAATTTAAAACAAACTTAGAACAACCCAGAATAACCGTCAGAATTTCGATTTTCGAAAAATGGGCCGCCAGAAAAAAAAAGTTTTTTGCCGTTTTTTCGGCCAATTATGATTTATTTTTTGAAATACTTTGGAACAATTGAGAACACCCTTAGAGCAACCTGGAACAACCGTCAGAAGTTAGATTTTCGATAAAAGGGGGGCTAACTTCACACTTTTGGATTTGGTTTTTTTGCCATATCTTTTGATATATAAGAGATACGGTTTTGACGTATTCGAACAATGTTTAGAACAAACCTAGAACAACCTAGAACAACCGTCAAAATTTTAATTTTTGCAAAAACTGGGTCCGACTTCATACTTTTGGCTTTGGTTTTTTCCCATTTTCTCGTCTGATTTTGATTTTTTCTATGAAATACTTTGGAACAATTTAGAACAAACCTAGAGCAACCTAGAACAATCATCAGAATTACAATTTTCAAGAAAAGGGGGGCTGGCAAAAACTCGTTTTTTCCGATTATCTCGGCCAATTTTGATTTTTTTTTCGAGATTCTTTGGAACAATGTTTAGAACAACTAGAACAACCTGGAACAACCTTCAGAATTTCAATTTTCGAAAAAAGGGGGGCTGGGTGAAAAAGTCGTTTTTTTCAATTATCTCGGCCAATTTTGACTTTTTTTTTGAAATACTTTGGAACAATTTAGAACAAACCTAGAACAACCTGGAACAACCGTCAGATTTCCGATATTCGAAAAAAGGGGGGCTAACTTCACACACTCTATGAGTCTGCTTTTTTATTAAAATCGGCAAATACAGATGACATATTTTACTTTGTATTATTATTAGTAATTCACACCTGTATGTTCTAATTGTATTTGAATTATTATTGTTATATTTTTAATTCAGTTAAAATAAGGTTTGTAATAATTAGTAAGCAATGCATCTATTAAAATACGCAAATTAACACTGAAAAAATATTTTATTTAAAAATATTTTGTAAGTAATTAACAACTATGAAATATGTGTTCTTTATATTTGAAGTATTATTTATGTTTAAAGCTGTCAAAATAAGTGTTGTAATTAGTAGAAAATAGATTTATTAGGATACACTTACAAAAATTGTACTTTCGCTTATTATATCACTATTTGACTTCTAAGAAATACGTTTGTTATATTTTAATTATCAAATTAAGCGTTACTTTAATTAATAGGAAATATATTTATTAAAATCTATTTGTATAATGATTTTCATGTGATTTGTAGAAAAAAAACAATCAATATTTAGTAAGTTATAAGTAGTATTTTTCTTTGTGAAGTAATAATAAGTATCTTAACATGCTTTTTTATAGTATTTCATTTCTTTTTAAAAGCACGGACTAAGAATGAGTTGTTAAAACAACTTTCTTATACGTAAGTAAAATTTAAATAGTGTTACCATCTTAATAAATCAGTGAGTATAGTGTTACTATTAACTTAAATATATGCAAGTACAGTGATCTATGCAAGTTAGGGAAAGGTGAATCATCTTCTACTTGACTCACTTTACGATCTTTGTAACTTTCAAATTAATGTAATGAATAATAGTTTTTAAATGATTGCTTATGGAGAGTCTATAGTAAAAGTATTATAAAATATGTCATAAATGAATACGGAATTCAAATTTCATAATAAAAGTAATTTAGGGATGTATAAATGATATTGTGTTTATTTGTGATATGGTGGTGCCACCTATTGGCCTTATATGCGGAGACACATTTAGCACACAGGTTTTGTCTTATACACAGTGAGCAAAGATGAAACTGTCGTGTTCGTTGTCGCGCTTGGATGGCAGATGTCGCTGAAATATTCTCACTGGCACTTTGCGGTTCAACGGACATAAGACACGATTTTAGTTGTGGCTCATTGTCAACAGCACCACGTACACTGAAGAGGCCTCAAAGGCCGAAACACGTGTCTGTGCGTTCGCTGTTGGTAATGACACCTAAATGTATGTTATGTATCTCAACACGTACATATGTGCATATAAGTTTATGTATAAATGTATATATGTATACCTTTGATAGATATTGTGTCTATTTCTGTTTACAAGTAATAAGCCCGGCACACGCATATTAATAAATAAAATTAGATTATGATCATGACCGATACAACAACGGCGGAATTTTTATGTATTACAGTAAGATGTCGCCAACAGGCGGAAATCGATAAAATATATACACCCATTCCGCCGTGCCTGCATAAAATACTGCCTTTATCGGCGTGCATGTTACCACAATCGGAAAGTTATCGCCGGCCATCGGAACCCTCATTTGATACGGGAAAGACTGCCGGCACACATTTTGACAGAGCATTATAGAAATTCCTAAATCTCATACATGTAATGTCGCAGTGGACTAACAAATAGGACCCTTGGTTACATATCCGAAGGTGTTGGCGACAAACCTTGATGATGATTTTCTAGTTCCGGGTAGAGTAAGGTTGTTGAAAATGTGTATCAGGAGGTCACTACTGCAACAATAATCTGATACTAGCGAGCATAGCGCTAAGAAGTAATTCAAATTATTATCGGAACTAAAGCAATGTTATTTACTTTATCTTGTCTGAAGTCGAATATATTCTTTTTACTCTTGTAAACAGCTATATTAATGGAGAAATATTTAAATATTACATAAATAGTACACGCATATTTCTTGATAGATACTCATTATGCAACTTCACTACTATACATATAGATAATATGCAAAAACTAGCCTTAACGTACTTGTGATGTTATATTTCTATAACTTCAATTTTAAACAACACAAGGCAGCTAGTCGATAGAAAGATGTTAAGGAATTCAATGTTAGATAATATTTGTACACCGCTTTCAATTTAAAATATTATTGACCATAAAATTTCACTTTTCTACTAGTGTGCCGTAAAATGCGCAAATACAATAAAAAGTCTTCTTTCGCAATTAACGTCGGAATAATTTAATTCCTTTCATTTACGAGCAATACCTTTCCAATTGTGATAAATGAATTTAACACATTTGAATGATATTATACAAAATAGAAATAGGACATATATTTTCTAAATAAATAAAATATTGGAAAGTCAAACAAAATAACACAAAAAATAATTTCAGGTTATGCTTTAGCTTGAATTAAATCATCTAGTAGTTTATTATTGCTTTTTACTTTCTTATACGTAGTATAAGGAAGTATTGTGATGATGAAAATTTTCGACCTCGAGATTTTTGCAGATGTCCACGTTTTGATGTCCCCTGATACCGAAAAAGTGGTTTTTAAAAAATGTCTGTGTGTCTCTGTGTGTGTATGTCTCTGTGTGTGTGTGTGTCTCTCTCTCTGTGTGTGTGTCTCTCTCTCTCTCTCTCTGTGTGTGTGTGTGACCACGATAGCGCTCAAACCGCTATAGGTATCAATTCCAAATTTTATATTTACAAATATAATCTCCCTCTTGAGATCTGATTAGATTTTCAGTAAAATCGGCAGACCGGAAGTAGTAGTTTACTTTAGTGAAAAAATCGAATTTCGCCAATTATATATTATTACTAAGTTTAAACAAATTTATAAAGAATTCATATGTACTTAAAATTAAGTTTGAGACAAATTGTCTTAAAAAAGTTTTTCGAAATTCCAACCGGAAGTAGGTCTTTTACTCTTATCGAAAATCAGTTTTTTGCGAATATCTCGCAAGTCATGCTTTTACAGAAGTATGTTCCGAGTATAAAAGTATTTAGAACATAATTTTCAATATCTTTTGTATAAAAAAAATTTCAAAATTCAGACCGGAAGTACCACTTTTACTCTTATCGAATAGCGATTTTTTGCAAATATGTCGTAAATTATGCATTCTATATATATTTATCAAGAGTACAAAAGATTTAAAACTGGATTTTCAATATTTTTTGTATATGTGAAATTTCAAAATTCGGACCGGAAGTAGCACTTTTACTCTTAGCGAGTAGCACTTTCTTGATAATATCTTGCAAAGTATGCATTCTATAGCGATTTATTAAGAGAATGAAAGAATAGGATTTTGAATAAGTTTTGTATAAAAAAATCTTAAAATTGTAGGTCCTATAGTTTCAAACGCTCATACGTATAAGAAAGTCGTGTGGTGGCCACACCTCATTTTTTCTATAGGCACACTTTATTTTATAATATTTAAACATTTTCTATCAATAGATTAATAGAACAATAATTACTTTCACTACAACCCTTACACTAACTATAATAATAAATTTCGTAAATACTTTCATTGCTAAATTAAATACATAAATGCCTAAATACATAAGATTTATTTACCACAAATAAATCCATGTTAAATTATAAACTAATTTAATTTAATTTAAACAGATTACAAACATATTGTTTGTCGAAAACTTCTTTGCCACTCTTCCATCAATTTATGTGACTCTAATATACAAATACCACCGAAATCCATCTCATATAAATAAATATAATTCAATATAAGAGAAAAGGATAAAAGCATATACAAACAAAAAACCTTTGTTCATATCATGTAGTATCGTAAAGGTCAGAGAATAGTTATTTACGAACCAAGTGCGGGAAGACTGTTTTCCCGCATGAGCGCACATTGTAAGCACGAGCGACCGCAGGAAGCGAGTGCCTTTAATTGCGCGAATGCGTGGAAGATGTCTTCACGCAAGTGGTTTGTACAATATTTTTTGTACGAACATTAAATTAAAGAAATATTATTGATTAATGTCATTAGTATCATACCTAACCTAAAATAGATTACCTAATTAATTTAAGCATTTCATGTACGTAAACTATTACTCACTTTTCCTTCATCAGATACTATAATACAGAGAAAAGCGAAATTTTCAATTGTTTACGTAATTAGGGGCAATGTGAGTTTTTGTTTAAATAATTACACTATAAACTATTATGCAAGCCAAAGGTATATTTAATTACTATACTTACATTGCCACACAAATAGCAATATAAAATAATAAATTTTTCCGAAACGTTATAAGCCACAATATAGTGTTTCTTTAAACCTACCCATACATTCTGTTTTCGGATTTACGAAACAGTAATTAAACTGGTTTATTGCAATTTACATATACACAACAGTCTTGTCATTTTTATTTTACTATGTATATATATATATATATAAGAAAAGAAGGAAAAGTAAAAAAACTACTTACACTATACTATATATATATATATATATATATATATATATATATATATATATATATAGTATAGTGTAATATATATATATATATATATATATAAGTACAGAATTTAATGGGGTATCTCCGCTGAAAATGCAACTTCGGACACGTGTTTCGAACTACTTGGTTTTCGTCAGCGCAGTGTAGCCAAGGAATAGGATGGGATAACCTTGGAATTGAAAAACATCAATCAGAGACATACACAGGGGACAGCCTACCAATTGAGGCTTCAGTTAGAGTGTCCTCGATATTGAGGATGAATCTAACGTCGCTGAAAACGATGTATGTCTCTGATTGATGTTTTTCAGCTCCAAGGTTATCCCATCCTATTCCTTGGCTACACTGCGCTGACGAGAACCAAGTAGTTCGAAACACGTGTCCGCAGTTGCATTTTCAGCGGAGATACCCCATTAAATTCTGTACTTGATTATTCTATGATCCGAAATATTTCTTTTCTTTGTTTATATATACACATATTTATCAAGAGTACAACGTATTTAGAACTGGATTTGCAATGTTTCTTGTATACATGAAATTTCAAAATTCGGACCGGAAGTAACACTTTTACTCTTAGCGAGTAGCTCTTTTTCCGAATATCTTGCAAATTATGAATTCTGTAGAGATTTATTAAGAGAATAGAAGTACATAGAATTGGACTTTGAATAATTTTTGAATAACAAAATTCTTAAAATTGTATAATTTGAAACTCCCATACGTATAAGAAAGCCGTGTGATGACCATGCCTCATTTTTTACTAGGGAGTACCGATTTAATACCTACGTATGAAACTTAAATTGAGAGTAACAAAGAAATATTGAACATATACGCGACAATATAATGTATTATGTTGAATGTCTTCAGTTTCTTTGAAAACTAAGGGTCGTAAGGAATCAAGTATAGTTTGTAAATCAATCAGCATATTAGAATGGATCGAATGATACCATAAAGTACTGTTCAATGTGTTTAGTTTTGAGCGAATTGCTGGCAAACAAAGAGTCGTAAAGGGGCAAGCATAGTACGCAAACGAAACATTTCGCAATTTGGGAATCCTTTGTGAGTTGTATTTGTCGTCGACAAAGGGTTTGATGGTTTAAGAAATCCATCTTTGCATTCGCTAATTAATTTAATTTCCAAACTATTTTGTGTCTTTCTTAATTATTTACTTTATTAAATAACAATAAGTGGTTATTTGACGGAAGATTGATTCCTCTACAAAAAATTAAATAAGATATATTTCGCTATTTTGTTACTAATTTAAAGCATATTTAAGTTAAAATGTAATTATTAATGGGAGAAAAGAATCGATTATTAGTGGATACTGATTTTGCATAGCTAAAATGAGGTGAATAATTGGTAATATCATAAAATATACTTACATTTCTCCAAAATATATGAAAGTTCGATTGCAAGGTAGTGATAAATTGGTAAAGAAAATTAACTACGACTACAGAAGAAAAATACATTAGAATAAGAATTTTATGATTTATAATCAAAGTTAAAAAAATTTATAGGTATACTAATTTGTGAGTGCAATTATTAGAAGAAAATTGTTGGAATCAGGGAGAACAAAGTAATAAAGTTTGTAAGTTGATTAATAAATTTCTGAAATTATGCCTTTTGTCGAATAACATTACAGTCTTTTTCTTTTGGTTTTCCCCTTTTGTCAATTGTGTTTCACAATTTGTCAAATGACTTTCCCATTTATTATAATATGGCGGCGATGTGTCAAATAATTTCCTTATTTGTCAAATGTGTTTCACTATATGTCAATTGACTTTCACGAAGCGTGTTAATCATTTTATATTCATCTATTATGGAGAATCGTCGAATTAATAGTAAAATAAGTAATGATTTTAGAGCTTTAATAATTCGTTCTATGAACAACGGGCGCTCACGGCAAATAATATTGGAGAGCAATTTGGAATTTTACCCAATACAGTAAGAAAGATTTATTCTACATCTCTGGGTGATTGTTTAGAACAAAATGAAATATTAAATTAATTGTTTCTTCATTTATATATTTCGATAGTTTGTACTGTGCATATTTGTGATATTTGAAAATGTTTTGCATACATGTATGTTTTTACAGTGCTTTTCATTTGCTTTTCCTCTTTTGTCAATTGTGTTTCACTATTTTTCAAATGAATTTCCCCCATTCTGTTAGTAGTTGCTATGCATGTCAAATAATTTCCTCATATGTCAAATATATATCACTTTTTGTCAATTCAGTTTCACACATTCAGTTGTAAACAACATGAATGGTGAAAGACGAAGAAAAGCTGTAATAAGTGATGAGGTGCGTTCTCTTATCATTAGAGGTATGAATAGCGGGCATTCGTCAACCTTTATAGGGCAACAGTTTAGTGTACGACCCAATACGGTACGAAAAATGTATGCCAATTATCGAAAAACAAATCAAATTAAAAAGAAAAGTGGCGATCATCGGCCACAAAAATTAACTATAGAGCAAAAGGAAGCTCTTTGCAATTGGATTGATGAAGATTGTTCCCTAACACTTCAAAAGTTAAGAACTAAATTATTAGAAGAAAATCCTCAATTGCAAGTTTGCATATCCACCATAAGTAGGGCTTTCAGGGAATTTCACTATTCCATGAAACGAATTTCATTTGTATCAGAAAGACGCAACACACCGGAAACTATTCAAGCAAGATTTGATTATGCTGTTCAGTACAACAGAATAATGGTTGAACGAAAAAAAATATTTTTTATCGATGAATGTGGAGTTCAAGTATATTCGCGAATGGCATATGGTAGATCAGAGAAAAATACCAGAACAACGAAAGTCAAAGCCCAGATAAGAGGAAGAAATTATTCTATTGCTGCAGCAATGAATAGTTCTTCACTGTACTTATTTCAAATACAGGACAGACCCTATAATGCAGAACATTTTGGAGAATTTTTAACTAATTTAATAAATCATTTACAAGAAGATGATATCCAAGGCGCTCATTTCGTCATGGATAATGTTAGATTTCATCGAACCGAAGAAATCTTGCAACTAATAAGAGCCCACGGACATTTTCCAATATTTCTTCCCCCATACAGTCCATTCTTAAATCCCATCGAAGAATTATTTAATCAGTGGAAATGTTTAGTTAAAAGAAGAGAACCGAACAACGAAGATGAACTATACAACGTGGTACATAACGCATCAGAAGCAATAAATGAACAAAATTGCAATAATTATATTCGGGGGATTGTTTAAACAGAACTGAGATATTAAATTAATATAGTTGTAGTTACCCAAAGTTTATTTCAATGTTTTAGTAATATTAACCAGACAGCTTTCGTTGCATGCTGTTTTTTCTTATACTTATATGTAACATAATGTATTGGTATTCTGTACTGTTCAATAAATGTGAAAAGCATTTGATATAAAGTGAATCTGTTTTGATAAAAGGGGAATCTTATTTGACATATAATGTCAATGTGACAAGATATGGGAAACTCATTTGAAAAATAGCGAAACACAATTGCCAAAGGGGAAAAGCAAATGAAAAGCACATACATATGTATCAATTTCTATGTACAACGGTGGACTTTTTAAAGTGGACACCTTTTAGTTGCTATAGTATTTTTTTTATTTTTATGTATTGTAAATATGGTTTCAATTAGTGGCGTTTCAGTCAGTTGTGTCACTTTGACTTATACCAATGTAATGTACTAAGTACTTGCTACACAGGGTACATTAGGTGTCCACCTTGGGGAGTCCACCATAGTACATTACACAAGAATAAATTAGATAACTTAAAATTTCAAATGTATACTTTATTTTCAAGGGTACGTCAATAACTAAATAAAAATGATGCACAGCTTGGTAAGTAGTTATTAAGCAAGACATATAATTTACATACATGGGAAAAGTAATTGATATAAAGTGAAAGAGATTTGACAAAAAAAGAATTTAATTTGACATATATGTCAATATGACAGGAATTGGGAAAGTCATTTGACAAATTGTGAAACACTATTGACAAAAGGGGAAAACCAAAGGAAAAAGACTGTAAGTTAATAATTGAGTAATCACTTTTTTATTAAAACCTTGTAATAAAATTATAGATATCCTAAATAAATTGCATGCAGCTAATAATAGCAAGTTAGTTGTGGAAATACGTGCTTAAATAGTATATTACATACCGAGGTGGAAAGTGTTTCATACTGTCGAGAGATTAAGTAGTTAACCGAGACGCGAAGCGAGATTTGTATACTATTTTATTTACAACCATAATTATTATATTTATTTGTGATAAAAATTCCGGTAAAAGTTTTGACATATTGAGTTGTCAGATTTGTGTTGTTCTAGCGTAAACGTCAAATAAACATACGTCAGTTTTTTTCGGTGAATAGGTTATAAAAGAAATGTTGAGTAGTAAAGCCTTCAAGGACTGCACTCCACTTGAACTGAGGGAAACTGTCCTACCGTAGCAATTCAGATATCTTGGCTCGAATGTAGGACAATAAATCACTATTTCATAATATCAGCAATAGCAGGGCGGCCTATCTACATGGATTCAAGCTTCCAATAATTCTAGTGTAACAATTAATTTTATTTTCAACCATACAATTAATAATTATTTGTGATAAAAATTCCGATAAGGTTTTGACATATCGAGTTGACAGTTTTGTGATTCACATTGAGGTTAAGAAACGAGGGCAGTAATAGAGGGCGGGAAGTAAATGTGGGCATTAATAAGAGGGCGGGAAGTAAACGTGAACAAAGTCACACTTCCCAACTTTTAAAAAGTCAGAAATGCCAACATGGTTGTAAATAAGGATTATTACATTTATTAAAAATAGACATTGCTAAACTTGACAAGTGTAAGTAATTGCCAATCACCCGACCGACAGACCGAAAACGAATCTCTCCGTTTGAAAATCACTAACCAAACCTGTTGCCTTAAGTTGCTATAGAAATAGATCAGTAGTTCTTTTACATGTAAGGGCGCAGGGGTGAAGTAACAAATTCATAAAGCACTTTAAACGCGCTATATTAGGCTATATGTTCTTAGAAGTCTTGACAAACTTCTTTTAGCTTAAGACTCATGAAGGGGCACCACTATGGAGAGGAAACACAGTTTGTTTATTTAGACTCGTAAATAAGCAACGTGTATATCGAAAATACAAAATTATATGATGTTTTTATTGTTATTTTAGTTTCTTTCTTTAGTTTCTAATAATATTCATAAAATAAACATGTAATAATAGATTTTAAATAACTAATTTAGTAATTAAATATGATAAATACAGAATCTCAACAAAACATATTCCTAATTTAAAGTTTATAATTTGTTTGCAGTCGATAGATAAAATAATATGAAAAGTTGCACTTTTATCAACATATTTTATCCTAAATTCCAATAGTATACAAACCAACATTTATCGAATTCCATGCATTCAAAATAAATATTGATTACCCCGTAGTATTTCTCTTTTTCATACCAAGAATCGTAGAATAACATTACTTATGTCCTAATTCTTGTAGGTAATCGCATTCTTTGCCGTCCTGGCAGTTGCCAATGCCGGAGTCGTCGCTCCGGTATTTTATTCCGGTGCATACCCCGCCTACAATGGATTAGGGTACGTCGGCGTCGCCTCCCCAGTAACAGCATATGGATATCCGATTCTCGCTCCAGGATCCGGCCTTGAAGGACAATACATCCCCGACATAACGGAAAAACTTTTCGATGACGGTTCCTACAGGCCAGAGATCAGCGAGAAGCTTTTCGACGACGGTTCTTACCGGGGCGAATGAGTATCATGTTGTAGGATAATGTATTTTACTTGTTTTCGATAATAAAATTTTTGCGAGTTGCTTCTAACTTTCGTGGAATTTTCCAGACACTTTTAATTGAATAATTGAATTAATATTTCATTTCGAATGACTGTATTTTAAAGAAGAAGGAGAAGAACAATACAACACCGTAGCGTTACAAATAAAATTTGTAAATTGGATTTGACGGTACGCAACCTTTGCGTTAAAATTTAATTAAACTAAATACCTTTCGAAGTGACGTAATTAATGAATTTCGGTATACAACGTAATGTACAACCGATGTGAACTCATTCTTAATTTCGTTCGTTTCGCCAGATATAACAAGCACGTTTATTTTTGCGGTATTCTTTAACTTCAGGATTTTGTTCGAGATATAATGATTTTCAATTACTTTGCATTTTGCCACACAAAACGCTTGGAAAGTATTTATTAAAAAAATAAAATATGTATCGTCATTAAGCTTTTTTATATACAGGTAAGTTTAAGTATGTTGTTATTCTCTAGTGTTCAAATATACATTAAAAATAGTAATAACCTCTTTCAAGATTAATATTAAAAATATGATTTATACACTCAAAATTACTTGAAAAGTTGATTGTAGGGTCTAAAGGTTGCCATTTATTAAACAGATATTTTTTGGCACCGTTCACCACACAAAAGCAATTGGTTAACCACCGAATGCATATGCCACCAGTGGTGCCAGTAGTATAGAGTTGGAAATCCCCAGAAGCCATTCTAAAAATTCCCTAGATTTCCCTAGACATTTTCTTTCCGATTATTCAATAAATTCACTAGAGTGAGAACTTTAGCGGGGAGCGTTTAAATAAAGTGGATACCAATCGGCTGGTAACAATTTTATAATTATGCAATTGCCAGTTATAAAATCATTAAATGTTTATTATGTTGTATGTAATCAATCATAATATCCTCCTACGTATGGTATAGGGGTTTAATTTATAAAAATTCTTTTCATAGCATTTTTATTACAAATTTATCAAAAGAACAGGCTTAAACCTATGACACGCATTTCGAAGAAGAGGAATATAAGTTTGACAATGATGTATTAGTTTGGATTGTTTTTATATTTTAAATAATAGGTAAAAACATATTTGTACACACAAACACTATCTTGGAGTATTCTCTAAGAGAGGGCGCGAATGTAATTCAATTTACCATGGCCAACTGAATGTTACAAGATCTAAATTTAAGGATTATTTTAGGTGTTTTCGGAAATTAAACCCGGTCATTGGGGTTACAACACGGTTAGCACGAATGCGTTCGTTAATTCAGTCGGGTAAAGACAACCGTGTTCAACAACGGGTTCGATTTTCATAACCTTTGTAAGTGAGTAGGGTAATGCGGGTTGTTTTACCCCCTCTCCGGTCCATTTTTTCTGTCGTATTGACAGAGGTACAGCTAAACTATGTAATGAAGATGCAGACGTTTACGTTACGTTACTCAACGTGGCCGCAATTACGTTCGGAAATGTTTCACCTGGTCAAGTTACTGAACCTGTTAGGTACTTTCTAACCGGGTCAGGTTAATGCTATACATTTTCCGAAAACGCCTATTGTCATGTAAAATTTCGGCGAAGGGGAAATTGCTTTCATTCAGCAGACACAACAGTTGCGCAACTGTTCAGTGATCATGTCCAGTAGATGAGCGCTCACTCTGAACATGTTCAGGAGCGGCCGCCATTTTTGTGAGCGGAAAAATTCTATGCTCACTTGTGAGCGTATTCTGTACGCATGCGCCATTGATGCATTACAAGACCAACCTAATACATAATTTTGAAGAAAGTTACTAGAAAAGTAAGATACAACATATTAAAGGTAGGGTGCAGAAATAAATGTATTATAATATTGGAGTTCACTCAGTATTTTATACGGGGTTGGAAAAACTAGCCCTTCCACTAAAAACTACGTCAAACCTTAATGCAGAAAAACAATTTATTATTATTGTTTATTCGGTTTAATCTCTAAAATTTTAACATATGGCAGCAATGAAAAGTATCAGACGTCAGACGATGACATAAAGGTGAGCGGTCCTGTCCAGCGAACACTCAACTGTTGTGAAGTGAACGGTTGGAGCGGGATCGGTTCCCGATCCGCCTGCTGAATGAAAGCATTGAAAACTAGTAGAGAGCGGGGCGCAGGAGCGGCTGTAAATCACGGCAATCAAGTTGATAGTCGCTCGCTTTGACAAAAAGTAACAAACACGAGGACGAGATGCCCTATTGTGCAAACATTTCTGTGAATACCCTGTGTTCATATATCTATTTGAAAAAATTACCCGCTTCTTGCTTACTTGTTAGTTAGTTACCTACCTTCAGTTTTATACTCCATACAAATCTAACACTATGATACACTAGATGGCACTGAGCAAAACAGTAAAAAAGTATGAAAAATCCAAAAAATTTAAACAGAACAAAACTTGAGCAATATTTTTTATTTTCTTTAAAATTCGTCCAAAATTCCATTTTTCCCTATTTGATCAAGAAATCCCTAGATCTAGGGAAAAATTCCCTAACTTGGCACCACTGCATGCCACTACACTCATGTTATTCTTTGCTATCTAATGTGCTGATGTATGGCGCATGAACAGAAGTAACCATCTAATTTAATTCATAATATTAAGTGACACAATTTTTAATACGTTAGGTGGTCGAGCTCACTTAGTGTATTACAACCTGGTTTTATAACACATAAATTCAAAATGCCCTTGTACGAGGACGAGGTAGCTCGGAGGATTCTGACGAATGCTAAGGTTAAAATATAGGGCTATCTCATATTAATTAATTAATTAATAATAATAACAATAATAAGAACATTTTTTGCAATTGAGACAAAAATATATATAGATAATATACAATATACATCAGATACAAAATGCAACAATCTCATATAACGTACATTATATGAAATAGTTACGTCTTGTCTCAAACCAACTGCATTGTGATCACATCCTATCGATGTGATCACACACTACCGTTAGCCTAGCGAATATACTGGTAAATTATTAAAACAAATGAAACCCATATAACATACTTAACAATAGATAATAATAATAATACAAATTGCCACTAAAACAAATTGAATGACTAAACAAAAAAGAAAAGAGAAAAAAAAGGAAAATATAATTACATGGAATACACTGTTTGGGTAAGTGACTATAGGAACTTCCACGTTATTTCATTCTTGTTTTTCTAAAAAAGTGTTTGTTAATTGTTGCCGGAATAGATATCTTGAAATATTTATATCTAATATTGAGAAAACATTGTTTAGTGCTTTGGTCACACTATACGAAATAATGTATTTAACATTTGTTTAGGGATTGATACTTGTATATCAATCACATTGCCATTATGCTGATGATGTTATTATATAAGTATTGTGGCTTGCTAGATTTTAAAATATTTAAGAAGTGCTTTGTGAAGAAGCCGTGCTTTTGACATATTCAAGTTACCATTCTCTATAAGTCAAAGGGAAACATATCTTTTCCCCGAATGCCGTGTATTAGTCAACTTTACTGTTTTGTTCTTTCTAAATTCTCATAGAGATCTCCTTTGTTATACACGAATCACAGACAACATCATAGTAGTTAAAGCTTATGTTTTAAGTGAAAAATATTAAATTATCAAATCCTCTGACGTTTCCACTTAATCGTGAGAGGAGTTAAGGGAGAAAGGGTTTGCGACCACTAGATCACCACCAAAACAGAAAGATTACTAAACAATTGCAGTATATATAATAAGTACTGGGATGCTTATTTTGAGGTCTCCATATATAATTCCCTTTATAACGCACACTGTTGTCATTCCTATTCCGAAAACAAAGGAACCAACAAGCTTTTCTAACTTAAGGCCTATAAGTATACTACGAGTTATGTCTAAGATCTTAGAGAAAATTATTGCAGTACAGATAAAAAGCCACCTGAGCAAATCTGGATTCAGGGCGGTACATAGTTGCACTACTGCTCTTTTGAATATAGTGGATGATATTGTGACGGCTGGTGATAAAGGTGACATGACGGTTCTCACGCTTTTGGATTATACAAAGGCTTTCGATACTATATCACATCTCACACTACTATCTAAGCTTTATTACGTTGGTTTCTCTAGGGATTCTATCGATATCTTAGGCAACTACTTGCAGGATCGTGCTCTGATGGTAATAATCAACTTCGAGCCTGCGTAAAACTATTAGTGGCGTTCCTCAGTGCTCTATATTGATGATACGCAAATTTATTTCTATTTTTCTCCACCTGAAATTCGCTTAACGAATGATCGAATCAAACCTGATCTTGCTCAACTGCATGACTTCTCCACTAAGCATTCCCTCTTTGTTAATCCTAATAAATCAGCTGTTTTAATATTTGGTAGTAAAGGTTATTGCAGGGACATCCTAGATAACTTAACCTGTAAGATCGATGACACCGATATTAATGTGGTGGAGAGGAGTAGGAATTTGGGAGTCACTTTAGATTCATCTCTGAGATTTAGGGATCATGTATCTCAATGTATCTCAATGTATTACGAAAGCCTACACTAATCTGAGATTTATATAATCGCATAGAGCATGTTTAAGGGCTGACACTAAGAGGACGTTGTGTGATTCTCTTGTTTTCTCCCAATTTAATCTCTGTTCCACTCTCTTTGTCTCGTGTATTGATAGGGCTACGGCTGCTAGAATCCAACGTGTCCAGAATTCGTGTATTCGGTACATCACAGGCTTGAGGAAGTTCGAGCATGTTTCTGGTCAGTTTGAGTCACTGAGATGGTTAAACATGTACAACAGGCGAGTTCTGCAGTCAGGAATACTATATCATAGCATATTGTTCACTGGAATACCGCAATATTTATATAAACGCATCAAGTTTCGGAAAAACATAAATAGTCGTGATTTACGCCATTTCACATATGCTATTGCACCTCCTGCCGATAGAACTGCGATGTCCTAGAGGGTATTCACTTTCAACATTTACAAACTGTACGACTCATTGCCGAATGACATGAAAAATTTAAGTTCGTCACGTTCCAGAAGGCAGCTTCATTCGACGCTCTTTCGTCGGCAGGTTTCGGCCTAGTGATCAGTGATTTGTTTGCTTTGGCGGGCTTTTTTGTGCATGTGTAGATAGACTACTATTAATTATTTACTTAGATTTTTATTTTTACTTTTACATTTAAATTTAAATTTGAGTACCACTAGCTACTAAAAGTTCATATCTTACTTGCTTTGCATTCATATGATTAATTTCTCACTGTCATTATTTTCTTTTCACTTTCTTAATTCTTAGATATCATTTCACAGAGTTAGTTTAAGTTAGATTTAGTTAGTATAGCCAAACTATAAAATTAATGTTGCTCATAATTCAGGGGAAGTTTGAAAATCAGTGTGGTACCCTTGGGTGCCACTTTCTGAAACTCTGAGGGTTCTCCTTATAACATGGCAAGATATATGTAGGTAGTTGCCTTATACTATTCTTGTTATTGTATTTTTGTAGTATTATTACTTAGTGTAATGAGTTTGTAGTATTTCGTCATTCTTCTATAAAATTTGTAAATACTTGTAGTGTTGTTGGAGAATAAATGCTTATTATTATTATTATTATTATTATTATTATTATATTCAATCCACTGTAATAGGTTAGAAATTTAAAAAATGTAGAAGTATAACACAACAGCAAAGTATTAAGAGCAGACTACCTTAACTACACAGCTGGAGGTACACATAACGTTCCCTAGAATCAGATATCCAAAACTAAACTAAAATAACATTCAAAAATATTTAAAGTGAATCTTTGAAGCCCACCAAGATGGAAAAATTGTGCTATACATAAATTAACTCTGCGAAAAATTACTATTATATTCAAATGAAAGAAAGATTAATTACCAAATTTATATAGGTAAGCTAAATAAATTAGAAAAAAAAAACACTGACGAGATTGCAGCGACTGAGACCACTGATGCAGTACTAAGCAGATGTATAAATTGCAAATATAATGTAAATTACCGGCCACAATTTTCTCACAGGTCAAAATTAAAATCTTTTTTTGAACCACGTGTCTGTCTGTCTGTGACCACGATAGTGGTCAAACCGCTACAGATATCAATTCCAAATTTTGTATTTACGAATATAATCTCTCTATTGAGAACTGATTAGATTTTGAGCAAAGTCGGCAGACTGGAAGTAGTAGTTTACTTCAGTAAAATAATCGAATTTTGCAAATCTTTCGTCAATTACTAAGTTTAAACAAATTTATAAAGAATTCAAATGTACTCAAAATTAAATTTGAGAAAAATTGTATTAATAAAGTTTTTCGAAATTCCTACCGGAAGTAGGTCTTTTACTCTTATCGAAAATCAGTTTTTTGCGAATATCTCGCAAGTCATGCTTTATAGGCAGGTAGATTATGAGTATAAAAGTATTTAGAACGAACTTTTAAATATCTTTTGTATAAAAAAATTTTCAAAATTCAGACCGGAAGTACCACTTTTACTCTTATCGAATAGCGATTTTTTTGGAAATATGTCGTAAGTTATGCATTCTATATATATTTATCAAGAGTACAAAAGTATTTAGAACTGGATTTGCAATATTTTTTGTATAAATGAAATTTCAAAATTCGGATCGGAAGTAGCACTTTTACTCTTAGCGAGGAGCACTTTTTTGATATCTTGCAAAGTATGCATTCTATAGCGATTTATTAAGAGAATGAAAGTACTTAGAATAGGATTTTGAATAAGTTTTGTATTAAAAAAATTCTTAAAATTGTACAGTTTGAAACGCTCATACGTATAAGAAAGTCGTGTGGTGGCCACACCTCATTTTTTCATATTTATGTGTATATGAATCAGAATTTATGTTTGTTTATTAGTATTATCTACCATCTAATTGTATATAAGATAATAAATGGTTTGAAGTAGTCTTTGCCGTTATGTATTAATGTCAGAAAAGAGTGTTGGGGAGTCCGGCAATAAAAAGACTTATGTTTAAAGGAAGTCTAACGTTTTATTTCTCAATATTTCGCACATAAGGTATTTGTGCTTCCTCAGGATAAACTAATTAAGAACAAGATAATGAAACAAAGTACAGTTAGTAAAAAAGTTATTGACAGAAATTTTTAAAAATACTTACAACTATGACTTCTTGGTGGGAAAAAAATATATTATGAATACACAGTAAAAAACAAACTGTGAAAAATACCACAAAACATGATGTTTTTCGTGACAAATTGTGTTTACATGTTAATTTAAAATGACAATTAGTTTGAAATATGTCAGTTATTGTTAGCTTGTGATATTTTATTAAACTTACTATGATCTAACAAATATGAATAAATAATACTAAGATTTTGGATGTCCGATCTGAAATTCATACTATTTTTGTTGCTGTTGATATAGACCATCTCAAGGAATTCTCTGCTAATTTTTCTATTATCAGTTTTTAAAATTTTAACGTCATTAAAATTAGGTTTAATGATGTTAAAATTTTAAAAACTGATAATAGAAAAATTAGCAGAGAATTCCTTGAGATGGTCTATATCAACAGCAACAAAAATAGTATGAATTTCAGATCGGACATCCAAAATCTTAGTATTATTTATTCATATTTGTTAGATCATAGTAAGTTTAATAAAATATCACAAGCTAACAATAACTGACATATTTCAAACTAATTGTCATTTTAAATTAACATGTAAACACAATTTGTCACGAAAAACATCGTGTTTTGTGGTATTTTTCACAGTTTGTTTTTTACTGTGTATTCATAATATATTTTTTCCCACCAAGAAGTCATAGTTGTAAGTATTTTTTAAAAATTTCTGTCAATAACTTTTTTACTAACTGTACTTTGCTTCATTATCTTGTTCTTAATTAGTTTATCCTGAGGAAGCACAAATACCTTATTTGCGAAATATTGAGAAATAAAACGTTAGACTTCCTTTAAACATAAGTCTTTTTATTGCCGGACTCCCCAACACTCTTTTCTGACATTAAGTTAATAAATATATGTAGAAATGCTATTGAAGTACTAAGCTTATTTAAAATAATTTCATAGAGGAGTGAACATATTTGCAATAATTGCATCTCCGCTGGAATTTACATATAAGATTAAAGAGATGAAATTACCAGCTGCGGCAGTTTACAGGTGTATCAGACATACAGATTTAACCATCCGCCGCAATTTATAGGTATGATTAATAAAATACGCGACCACCGCCGCAATTTACAATCGCCGCTATTATCATCACACCATATCAGTGATTGCTACCGCATCGTTACCCGCATCTGTTCTTAAGGATTATTACATATAGGTAGTATAGTAAAATAAATTGCCTGGTTTGAAATATTTCATTTTATTTAGTAAAAAACTCTGTTCTGCAAAGATTATGAAATCGGAAAGTTCTGGTCGTGGAACTACTAGTACTAAATTTAGAATTGTGAAACAATTCTAAATTTAGTATTGTGCCTGAAATGGAAAAACTGCACAAACAGGATAATTTATATTTTGTTTATGAAATAGGACACTAACACTGATTATATCATATGCATGCATCCATGATGTATATCGTTAGTAACTAAACTTTGTTATACCTTTAGGAAGAGACGATGAGTTAATTATAAGTGATTTAGAGCACAACCATCCTTTAATTGCAGCTAATAAGTTAAATAGGCAGCTGTTAATGGTGGCAGTTAAAACAAAAGCGACTGAAGATATTACTATGTAGCCATCAAAAAAAAGTAATAACGCAAACAAATATTGAAAACACCACCGAGAAATACATCAAATATGTAATGCTTATAATAAAAAACGAAAAATCTATCCAGTCCTCCCATTAAATATAGAGAATGTTCATGATGCCTTGAATGCAGTCGAATGTTTAAAGTGTAAAAAGAAACCTATTTTATTTATCAGCGATATTAAACATAATATTATAATATTTACATGTTGTAAACAAAATTAGTTACGCAACTGCATTTGGAATTATTAAAAACAATGTAAATTTTACTCCCAAAATATTTATTGTAAACTTTGATACAGCAATTCACCAAGTCCTGAGTACGATATTGATTGAGGCAATAATACAAGGATGTCGTTTTCACTTAACACACTCATGGTGAGTAAAACATACCGTTTGACTGAAATAAAAGTAGATATAGGGAAACACAGACACGCACACATGTGCATGCAAACATGAAATGGAGGGGTACGATAATAGGGGAATACAGATGAGTTCATATCGGGGGGACACCGGGTACCGAGACCGAGGCTTCAGTGCAAAACGTTGAAAGCTAGTATGCAGACGTTTGCTTTAAGGAATTGCTCCGCTATTTTAGTAATTGATGTATAATGTATTAACATTGAACTGAAACAAAACTATAAAAATTGTAACTAAAATAAAATTCTCACATTTAAAACGAAACAAAATATTATAATGAACTATACAAATAAATTTGCACGTCTTTGTACGAATTATCCTTCGCATACCATAACACAATCTGTATTTTTTCCTCGACAGCTAAGGGCATTTTATTTTAATATTTGCGAGTTTGCTCAGACACAATCTAAGTTCACGCTCTAAAGATACGGAACGAATGCCATGTGCGCATGGTGTTCGCGCTCTCGGTTTACCCACACCACCATAAGACTGGTGGTGTGGGGGGCCACATTCTTGAACTGTTGTATACATACATACATAGGTACATGTTTATGTGTGTGTATTTGAAGATGCATATTAACTTTTAAATATGACAATCTGTATATTTGTATTTTATATAAATTGTGTTCCTAATTACATATTACCAAATTTCAGATGGCGAATAATTAAAAACCTGTGCCTAACTTGCGAATATCGCAAAAATACCGAAATCGGAAGATGGTTGCTACACACGTTTGGTTTGTGCCTCTTAAATCCTGGCCAAGTCGGAGACTGTTTTGCTTTTGAGACTGTGAACCAAAAATCTGGGCAGATGCCAGGGTTACGAAATATGCGGACTACCTAGTGGTGAATTATAAAATGACGAAGCTCGCTTTCCGCCTGAAATATGAGCTTTCAAAAGCACTTCTTTAAGACTGGCCACTAATGCATGTGAATTTTTTTATAGTAATTTTAATGCTCACTATAATGCTCCCCATCCAAATATGTATGTATTTTTGAAAGTTTTGCAAGATCTTCAAAGAGATGATATCCCGATTCCAAATAAAATCTGCAACAAGTGCATACCTACATCAATATAAATTTTAGCAGACTACAATATGTGGAAAATGTGTCCTATAGACATATAAGAAGTAACGTCTTGTATAATAATACAAACAACATTTTTGAAAAATCCCTATGGCAAAATTACATAGGACCGATTGCGGTTTGGGCCACCTTGTGCAAAGTTACATAACCCCAAATGTAATAGTAATGCCCTTCAGTTGGTCGCTATATGTAATAGTAATTGTTTAAAATATAATTAAAAATGACTCAAATAAATAAAATGACTTATTGAATGCTCCGCGTAATCTAGCTCAGTTAAATGGTTCGGTTTCGCACAAAAACTCTTAATTTCAGGTCAGTTCAGGTATTAAAACACTAAAGTAAATTGTTCGGCACGTACTATTACTTCTATTTTATATTTCAAATTTCCTATAGTAAGGTAGACAAATAACACGCAAAAGGATGTTTAAATATTATTAATATATTGATAAAAAAAAAACACTATCAACACAGATCAGGTTACAAACAAAGGTTATAGAAACACAACACAATTTACATGGTACAACATGAGCAAATACAATTAACAACAGTGCAATGACGCTTTACCTATACAGTATACCATGGATTTAATTAAATGCTAATTTAATTGTTTTAAAAAAGAACATGCATGATATAGGCCTTTAATTCAAACAACGCTAGGTACCTTTATACGATGCGACGACCATGAACGGTGTCTTCAACGGGCAGCTTTTCCTAGGGTAGATTCAGATCGTCGTCTTCTTTGTTTCGTACTAGCACACACTTGTTTTTAACAACTCTTCTACCTCAGGTAGTACACTATTGGTTTTATTAAAACTTATAACTGTTTTTTCACTAGGCTTTTCTTTTACTTATTACTAATGCGCAGAATTTCTATATTCTTATACGCATTATTAGCCCGTGAAATCGTTCCCGTTTGTTGGGTGCGGTCTAGTGCTATTCTACACGACCTGCGAACCACTTCATGCGCTGACTAGGGAACGTCTTCCGTCTTTACGGGCTAGGGAACGTCTATCTGCCTACTCCTTGCTTAAAATCACGCCACGCCGTATTCTTCCAGGGAATTCCCCGAGCCACCTATGTGCTTTACCTTTCTTCATCACATTCAAGGTCCCACGTGTCGGTTGCACACAAACGGTTTCTTATTTATCTCGCATAACTCCTGGCTGGCGGCGATAATACTGACGCCACTTATGTTTTTACACCGATATACCTACGCACTATTTCTCTTTTACATATACAGAATTTATATAGGAACATTTTACACAGGAATATAATAATTTAATACAAATAAATGAATAATACATGTTTCCTGATCTGTGTTGACTTATTATCTACCATAATATCATAATACACATTACCCTCCTATAAATACTTTGGATGTTCTATTATATTTATATTTTATTTATTATATACAGGGCCTACCGTTACAGATACCCCCCTTTGCCTTTTCTGACAGGCTGATAAGTCTAAATGAAAAGCAAATAATGGTAACGTGTACATAATAAAATATAAAGAGCTAAAAAAAATATTTAAACTACATATAACTCTGGTTTGCTAAATGAATAATAATAATTTGATAGGAATATGTATTTTATATTTACAGACTAATTTTCTATACCACCCTAATCTCTGTTGGATCTTTTGGCGGTTTTTTATACTTCCTCAGATTCGTAATATTTTGGGTGCACTTGTATTCCTTGGTGATTGGGTCCCCTAACCAATAAGCATTTTCACTTACTCGTCGTATAATTTCATAAGATCCGTTATACAAATGAAAAAACTTTTTTATTTCCTTGGTTAGTGCTGACGAATAGTTGTGATTTTTCACTAACCCCTGATCACCTATTTTACCTCGATCTTCTTGCGCAATGATGTCAAGAAGGTTGTCCGGCTTTTTTCTACTTTTGGGATCATTTCTAAGTGCCAATAGAAAATCTCTATCATATATTTTCTTGAATACCTCACATTTTCCCGGTTTATCGGAGAATATGTCTTCATAGTCGGATATTACCTGTTCCACCCTATTTACCAGATTGCATTCTGTTGTACCCATTGTTAGTGGGTTGACTTTTGCAGTTTCGCAGTTTGACTTAAATAAGCTGGGAACTATTGATGGTGGTTCTCCTATTTCGGGTAATACTTCACCAGATTCCTCGTCTTTATCCTTTTCAATACAGATTTGGACCTTGGGTATAATTGAAGAATCTTGTGGAGAATCCTCGAGGTCTTTCTTGTCGTGCTTAAGACAGTGGCTTTGGTTGAGGAGGAGAGGTAGCTGCTAAATATATTGTTTCCAGGCCTCTAATTGGGTGGTCCTGCTCGGTGTGTATTTCCGTGGATTCGGTTCTCTTACAGGCTCCCTCATTTTCATATGCAGAAGGCGAGGAGCGTTTGCTTCTGCATTTATTCGTTTCCCGAATCGACACTCGGTGGTGGACTCCGGCGTCCTCGGTTGCTATAATGACCTCTTCCTCTATAGTGACCTCTGTTTTGGTGGATCATTTGCACGTCCCTGCGATCATCACGTCTATCATGGTTTCGTGAAGAAGGCCCCTCTCGATTTTGGATCCCCTCGACTATGCTTATTAGCTCGGGTATTGTCTTGGCTTTTGCTGATAGTAGAATACTTTCCACTTCATAGGAGAAATGTTTACGTATTGCTTCTATGAATAGTTCTGCGCCGATTGGTGGATCCACATATTGTGTCTTATTCACCCAATACCATACATGCTGAGTCATAGTCCCAAATTTCGCATTATATGTCCTAGGCCTCAATAATTCCATCCAAATTCTTTTTTGTTCGCTTTCGGACCAATACATCTTCAGTAGTTCTTGTTGGAAATTTTCTATATTGTCCCATTGATGTTTCACTGCATTGGCCCATACTCGTGCATCACCTTCCAATTGGCCTATCGCAAAATCGAGCTTCTTTCTTTCTGGTATTGTTCCAAATTCAAAATGTCTCCTTAGTGCTTCCAGAAATTCCTTTGGGTGAAGCCCTCTTTTATCCCCATTGAACATAGGTACTTTCTTTTCTTCTATTATTCTTTCTATGCCCACTGGCGCTATTTTCTTTAAACACTCAATTTCCTGTTCGACTTCTTGTCTGGTCTTCGCGACCTCCTTTTTGGTGTTTTCAATTTCCATGTTAGTTCTTTCAACATCTTTGTTTACTTGTTCAGTTTTCTGATTGACTTCATGTCTTCTTTCTGTTTTTTCCTCCTCTAATTTTCTTTCGAATTCATCTGCTTGATGCTGGACCTTCTCGTCGACTGCTTTCAATTCGGTTTCTGTTTTTTCCTTGAAATCATCGATTTCCTTTCTTAGTTGTCCTTGGCTCTTTGTTATTTTTTCATACATCTGGTAATTGGCTTCTTGGATGTCTTTCTTTAATCCCTCGAATTTTTCATCACTATTTTTCTTTAATCCCTCGAATTTTTCATCACTATCTTTCTTGGATTCTGCCATATTTTTATCTAATTTTTCGAACTTCTTATCACTATCTTCTTTTAAATCCGCATTACTTTTCTTTAAATCTTTCATTGATTGTCTCATAAAGTCAAAAAATGCCTGCATATCTCCTATTCCTTTGGGCGTCGCTTCCGTTTCGACCATATTTTCGTCCGGGGTTTTATATCCGGATGCTCCTTGGTTTATTTTTTCACTTCCATTCTCTACCTCTGAGTTTCCCATGATCATTTCTTTTTCTCCTATCATCTTGCCACTCCTTAAATGCATTCACTTCAATTCCTTCTTTAATATTCTTCCAACTCTATTTCCTTTGGAGGCTATGTTTCTTTTATACTACGGCGGCTTTATTTAAACAACGATAAGGCAAAAAAAACAACTAAATAAAAATTTGACAACAACGCTATAAAAGAAAATTCTTTTTCGTTCAAATTTTACTCCCTTTTGCCTTTAAAAGCTCCGCTAATTGTATAAAATGTTTATTTATTTAATTCCAGTGACCCCCCAACCAGGTGTGCCTATTCCTTTGGATTACCCTGTATAATACTTCGCCAATTTGCTTCCAAAATTACCGCTTATTCGTGTAAAATATTTTGGGTTTTATTCCTATTTACCCCCCAATAAAATGACCTTTCTTTCAAAACACCCTGTATAATACGTATTATTGTACCGTATACCTTATATGCTATGCGCCCTGAAAATGTTTACACAACTTTTGTAACACCCTGTATATCACAAAAAAATATACTTAAATTGTCTACCTTTTAATTCAAATTTAAATTGCGCTTTTATTTAAAAATTAAAATTTTGTTCAAAAGAATTTAAAATTTACGTGAAAATCTTTCTTATATATTTGATAAAGCTTTGTTTCTACCAAACTACTCCACACAAATTTGAAATAAATTGAAAATTTAGTGTCTTTTCGAGCCCACCGGCTGGTGCGCCATATGTAATAGTAATGCCCTTCAGTTGGTCGCTATATGTAATAGTAATTGTTTAAAATATAATTAAAAATGACTCAAATAAATAAAATGACTTATTGAATGCTCCGCGTAATCTAGCTCAGTTAAATGGTTCGGTTTCGCACAAAAACTCTTAATTTCAGGTCAGTTCAGGTATTAAAACACTAAAGTAAATTGTTCGGCACGTACTATTACTTCTATTTTATATTTCAAATTTCCTATAGTAAGGTAGACAAATAACACGCAAAAGGATGTTTAAATATTATTAATATATTGATAAAAAAAAAACACTATCAACACAGATCAGGTTACAAACAAAGGTTATAGAAACACAACACAATTCACATGGTACAACATGAGCAAATACAATTAACAACAGTGCAATGACGCTTTACCTATACAGTATACCATGGATTTAATTAAATGCTAATTTAATTGTTTTAAAAAAGAACATGCATGATATAGGCCTTTAATTCAAACAACGCTAGGTACCTTTATACGATGCGATGACCATGAACGGTGTCTTCAACGGGCAGCTTTTCCTAGGGTAGATTCAGATCGTCGTCTTCTTTGTTTCGTACTAGCACACACTTGTTTTTAACAACTCTTCTACCTCAGGTAGTACACTATTGGTTTTATTAAAACTTATAACTGTTTTTTCACTAGGCTTTTCTTTTACTTATTACTAATGCGCAGAATTTCTATATTCTTATACGCATTATTAGCCCGTGAAATCGTTCCCGTTTGTTGGGTGCGGTCTAGTGCTATTCTACACGACCTGCGAACCACTTCATGCGCTGACTAGGGAACGTCTTCCGTCTTTACGGGCTAGGGAACGTCTATCTGCCTACTCCTTGCTTAAAATCACGCCACGCCGTATTCTTCCAGGGAATTCCCCGAGCCACCTATGTGCTTTACCTTTCTTCATCACATTCAAGGTCCCACGTGTCGGTTGCACACAAACGGTTTCTTATTTATCTCGCATAACTCCTGGCTGGCGGCGATAATACTGACGCCACTTATGTTTTTACACCGATATACCTACGCACTATTTCTCTTTTACATATACAGAATTTATATAGGAACATTTTACACAGGAATATAATAATTTAATACAAATAAATGAATAATACATGTTTCCTGATCTGTGTTGACTTATTATCTACCATAATATCATAATACACATTACCCTCCTATAAATACTTTGGATGTTCTATTATATTTATATTTTATTTATTATATACAGGGCCTACCGTTACACAAATCACCGCAAGATCAATACAAATCATTATTCTGCCTTTAAATCTAATATGACAGGTACAAGACTATGACTCTTTTAAATGAGTCAAAATACAAAATGAAAAATATCCTAAGTTAAATTGGTAAATGTACTAAATTTTACTACTAGTACTACTAGGTTCTACTGCTTGTGTACTTGAAAAATATATCAATGTCTAATTAAACAATTTTACAATCAGATGAAAATTTTAAAATTTAGTCACAAAACAAAAATATTTTTCAATTGACAATTAATTGAAATTTATTCAGAAGATTAGAGATTATAAGATTGATGAAGGTGGAATAATAGTACTTATCATTTGATTCAAACTTGTGAATAATTACACTTAGATTATTTAAAAGTGTTAAATGACAAGAAATTTGATAATTACAAGAGTATTTATGGACACAGAAATAGAACTAGCTAAGACTGTTCTTTCCAAGTTGTTGGAGGGAGCTTTCAAAACTAGATTTACAAAGTATCTAGAAATTAAATTAATTTTAAATCGTAACTGACATGGTTTTCACCGAGGCAAATCTACTGAAGTTCTTTAACAGTTATCATTATACCGTAGTCGACAAATTTTAATTTCGGTTTATACTTGTATCCCATGCAGAAGATGACCTTATAATATGCAGCGATGCCTGCTTGCTAATAGTGGTGGGAGAGCAACGCATTGTCAGGGGATCCTCATTCCTTACATTTCATAGGAATCGTTTGTCGAGTGTACTGTCTTGGCAGCCTCGCTATATGCTTATCTTTAGTTTATTTCGTCGCGCTCTTTTCCTCTTTCCACTTTCGTATCAGAAATTAAAATATGTCGACTACGGTATATATTACAGATAAACTTGAAAAAGAAAACATAGTCAAACCTCCCATGACTGTGTTTTTCATAGCATTTTTCAAAAGAAATTGGAATGCTATGGTGTTAGTGACATTTTTTTTAAAAACCACCTTTTTTGGTATTAAGGAACTTCAAAACGTGGACATCTGCAAAAATCTCGAGGTCGAAAATTTCCATCATCACAATACTTCCTTATACTACGTATAAGAAAGTAAAAATGGGTGTTCTAGAAGGTTATTTTATAAAAGAAAGTTTACTTTAACAACCAGGCAATATTCTTAATGATCAAACCGAACTCATAAATTCACCGTTAATAAACCCTAGCATTGTAAACACGGTCTTTCCACATAAGTCATGACCTTTTTCGTAGTTTTCTATTTTTTTGTATTTACATTTATGTCTGAAGTAGGTAGTTACAGTATATTGAATTTTACTTTAGTTTCTCTAGAACTCCTGCCACAATAGAAATGTACATTGAGTATTTAATTATATACAGGATATTATAAATTAAGTCGGCACTATTGCTAACTTTGTTATTAATGAAGCAACAGTATCCGTTTAATTAGCAAAATAGTAGTATTTTTATCGTGAACAATGAAGTCAGAACCGAAGGACAGCTGAACTTTTAATTTTTGCGATATTTACAAAAGTTACTTTTTTTTAAATGAAACACCCAGTATATTTTTGCATATATTGAAAGAAGGAATTGTTTTAAAAAAAGAAAGCTTTCATAATTATTGACAAAAAATGAAAGTTGCGGCAGTTATCCACTATTTTGTACAGCAATTCATATCAAAAAAATCAAGATGGCCATGATAAAAGAAAATAGCAAATGTTAAAGAAGCATTATGAATTATGTATATTTATTATAATAGATGTTCGAAGACATCACCGTTTTGTCGAACACACTACCGAAATCGTTTATGTATATTGCGAGTAACTTTTAAAATCGATCGTCTATGTTATTAGCAACAGTAATTATTTTATTTTGCAGCTCTACAACGTTTTCATATTTCCCTTTGTAAATTTCATTTTTTAAATATCCCCAAAATTAAAAGTCTATAGGGTTTAGATCCGGGGACCGTGGTGGCTACTGAATAGGTCCATTCGTACCTATCCACTTATTCCGAAACAATTCGCTCAAAAAATTTTATACTTTGCGATGATTATGCGCTGGTGCTCCATCTTGTTGAAAATGTATATGTTGCCGAGTAGCCAAGTCCAGGTTATCAAAAAATATTCCTAAATGTCTTCGAACATCTATTACAATAAACATATGCAAAAGCTTGTTTAATATTTGCTGTTTTTTGTATTGGATGTATTGTATTGGACAAAACGGTGATGTCTTCGAACATGTATTATAATAAATATACATAATACACAATGATTGTTTAATATTTGCTTTTTTTTATCATAGCCATCTTGATTTTATTGATATGAATTGCTGTAAAAAATAGTGCATAACAGCCGCAACTTTCATTTTTTGTCAATAATGTCTGAAAGCTTTCTTTTTTAAAATAATTCCTTCTTTCAATATATGCAAAAATATACTGGTTGTTCTATTTAAAAATATGTAACTTTTGTAAATAGCGCGAAAATAAGAAGTTCAACTGTCTTTTCGGTTCTGCCATCATTGTTCACTAAAAAAATACTACTACTTTGCTAATTTAACCGTTACTATAGCTTCATTAATAACAAAGTTAGCAATAGTGCCGACTTAATTTATAATACCCTGTATATTTGTGAAACAATACCAAGTGTTTTATTTGTTATTACTTGCTTATATGTTAAGTTATCTAGCTCTTTATCTATTACTTTCGATTTTTCGATAGAATATATAAGTAAGTTTAATTTGACAGAATCAATAATCCATATTGCACGATTAAGTTTGTATCTGAACCTATGCTAGTCTAGAGTGTACTATAGATATGTACAATATCTAGACATTTATTAGCAAATCAATAATGGTAAACAGATTAAATTTAATTTTTGGTCTCAGAGATAATTATTAGAATTTCTATATAAATAACAAATATTTAGCTAATCTGTATACCGAGGTAAAAAAAAAGTAAAAGGCTATTCATAGTTTTGCATTTTGTAAGCTTTCCGGTCTTTCATTTCGAACACTGCACATAGGTATATACATATTGAAGAGCGATGCCAGTGTAAAAAGTAATTAAACTTAGAAATTCAATAATACATGGTACTTGATGTTAAAAGCTTCACTTCGCAACTAATATAAGCTTTTTATCTTTGACATCATCAAATTTGAAAGATTAGTTTATCCTACTTTATAATATAGCTCCGTATAAGTAACAGCTATAAACTATGTAATTGGATTTGGTACTTGTTAATTAACAATAAAGTTTTAAAGCCCCTGTTTCAAATGTGTTCACATAAAATAAATTTGTATATTATAAACTACGATAAGCACGACTATTGTGTGTACAAGTAGAATACGTTATGCATGAATAATATCTTAAATGCAGCAACTTGTATATTGCTATTTATTATGCGGGAGTAAATCTAGGTGAAGTGTACTTAAATTATGTCACTGCTGTATGTGTCCGCGATTATGTACACACAAATTTATTATGAAATTTGTTTATATGAAACAATAGTTATAATGAAATCTTTAAATCTGTAATAAATTGACTTGCGACATTGTTTTTACAGTATATACATTCACATGCAAATTGACTGGCTTCATAATTCTTGATTTAATGAATTAAACAATAGTGATACCACAATTATTCTTAAAAAATATGCAATAGTAATACTGAAATACTGTTTATGACATTTATGATGTAGCTGTGTTAAAACATGGCATATCATTAATTCGACCACCAGAAACAACAATGGGAACCGAATCATAGACTTCTGTACTGAAAACAACTTCCTGGTAACGAATACTTTTTTCAAATATAAGGAATAACATAAGTACACGCGTGTAATAAAAAGTAGAGGAGAAAAGTCCATAATAGACTATGCACTAATAGCCAAACCTCACAGAAAGGATATCAAAGACGTTAAAGTAAGTAGAGGCCCAGAAGAATGATAGCATATTCTTAAGGGTGGGCTTTCCTTAAGAAAAATTCCCGAACGGCGTATGTCGGGTTGCCTGAAATAAATTGAATATATTTACCGAGTTTAAAATGCCTGCATCTTTTACACGATGCAGATACCGGCTAGCAATATGAAGGGATATGCCTGGTCAACTGGAAAGCAAATAAATTTGGGATATTTGCCTCCTGCATTTATTGCATGAAAATATTGGTGCGGCTATTTTCTTCGAAATTTGTTTTTGCTGTTTCTGAGTATTCTCCTGGCTTGTATTTATTCAGTTTTATTAAGACTCCCGATTTATGTAATTTGTAATTATTTTAATGATATTTGCCGAAATTAATTAGATATTAAGTTTTATTCTGCAATAAATATATAACTTAATTATTATTATTTATGATTAACAATTATTTAAGTTGTACTTGTTATTATTTCTCACCATGATTTGTATTTACTTTACATGTTGAGGCTTTGTAATAATATGAGTAATGTTATAGAGAAAACTAAAATCTGCTAAAAAAACAGTGCCGGTGTTTCTTACAAAATGTAAAAATTCATATTCTCTAAATAGCACATGTTTTAAATTATTGAAAATTATATTCTTCACAGTCGACACTGGTATTGTTATGATTATTTATATCTTCAATAAAATATGCATTTGCCTCCGGCCCATAGTCGCGATCGTCTGTAGTTCCTGAATGTATTTTTTGTTTCCTATAAAAAATTTTTCTTCTCATACCGTTTTTTTCACACACTGTCGTATACATCCATATTTGGTCTGAAGCTTTGAGTGATATTTGCCCTTACAATTAAATGAAACTGCTGCCGCTTTGCAACGTGCACTGTAAGAGTTACGTTGAATATAATACAATCTTTTTACCTCCTACAAATTTTGCAATGACTGAATTAAAAGATTCTACAATGTTGGCATCTACGTTTCCTATTAAAGAGCTACTATTAGGCTGAGCCGACTTAAAGCGTTAATAAAGTTATCATACATATTAAAATTCTGAAATTTTTCAAACATATTGATTTCACCTTCATTAGATCCTTGACAAAAGTAAGAAGCACAATTCGAGTGTTCACCAAAAATATGTCTTGATCCATTTATAATGTGACGTTGCAGTTTCACAATCTGGTTTGTTATTGTTAAGTTCGAACTTTTGTAATGTTCAATTGCTTTTGTCAAGGTCGCTCTGAATCTAAGTAAATTTTTTGTTATTAATTGTCCTATGTCCGAATTGAATTTAGGTTTTTTCAAACAGTCGCTAATTTTATTTATTACATAATTATATGATTTCGGCACTCAATTTTTTCAATAATTTTTTGGGGACCGTAAGGAGCCATCTCACGTAGTTTTCTAAGAACGCTGCTATCACAGTCCCCTATTAATCTACCATAAATTACACCGTGCATTTCACCAGAATGTCGAAAACCTTCCGGAATAATTGGCGACTCCATGGCTGTTGACGACGAAGACCAATTATTGTAGCATACGTGATTTTTAGATTCACCATATTTTGCACAAATTAAACAAAATTTGTTTTTTACGCCTACATACAACATTTTTTTCGCTCGCCATTAAACAATTGCTGTCACTCCTGATAAACTGCTGTAATTAGGCTTATGCGCTCGTTTGGCCCATGCTCTTTTACTTATTCACATATACAAAAAAAAATCTAAAAACTGTCCTGTGGTCAAAATACAAAGTACAAATAAAACAAAAACATGAAGGCACAACAAACTCAGATATTTAAATAAATGCTTTTGCCATCTAGAAAACTGAAATTTGTGTAACTTGCTGTCTAAAACCAATGCATCTTAGTTCGAAGAGTCCGGAAAATCTCTAAATTTCATATCTTACAATGACATAAAGTTGTTTTTGTCAAATTTTAGTTTTCTACAAACATTGTTCATATTATTAAAAAGCTTCAACATGTAAGGTTAAAAATAACAATAAGTCGTGCAACTTCATAATTAATAATAATAATAATGTATATTTATTGCCGAAGAAAACTGCATTTCTGAAATTCCATAAAGCCGAAACCTTGTCCTTGAAAAATAAAATACATTTTGAAAGCGAGAAGAATATCAAGGAACAGAAAAAGAGTCTAATAAAGTAGACACATCAATGTTATCACGTAATCAATCATAAATGAACACCGACAAATATCTGAAATATATTAAAATTTGCTTGTATATATCAACCGCACGCATTTTGTTTTACAAATATGTTTAATGTATACTCAAACTTATGTATGAAATAATGAATACAACTTTATTTGGTGATAAAATTTAGTTCGAATCTTCCCTGTGACAAAATGTTTTATAATTTAATTTTTCTAATCAACTCCATCAATGCCGATTGGGAAGAATATAATATTCAACAATCCAAAACATCTGATTATTATAAAATATATATATTTACATTTTATTAAAAAACAAAACAGGCACTGTTACTGTTACTGTTACAGCACAGAATTGTTTTTGTAATATTTTAGTTGACTACAACATTGCTCATATTATTAAGATTAAAAACCTTCAACATCTAAAGCAAAATATCACCGCCAGAGATTAAGTAACAAGTTAAATTTCATAATAATAACAACATATATTTATTCCAGACGAAGAATTAAATATCTAATACATTCTCCCAAATATCATTCAAATAATTAGAAAATAAAGCCGATTTCTGAATGAAGCATTCGTTTACCTAAGGTAATAAAAAAAGGTGAAGATCTCTCTGTTTATATGATGTTCGGTTTAATACAGTCGACCAGGTATACCTTCCATATAGCTGGTCTTAGACACTACGAAAGTGTGAGTAAGAGGTTGAATTATGTGTTGCCTATTTGCCATTTATTAGTGCGGACTTTGTGATCATTCTCATTGGTTTCAAAGTAATTTTTTGGAAGTAAAAATTGAAATAAATTCAAATTGAGTTCACAACAGTTTTATTCAATTTACTACAATTGTTTCACCCTACTAGGGCTTCATCAGGTGATGAATATTATAATAGAAAATATTTGTAGACGTTCTTATTTATGTCTTTTCCTAAATAAGAACGTCTACAAATATTTTGTATTATAATATTCATCAACTGATGAAGCCCTAGTAGGGTGAAACAATTGTAGTAAATTGAATAAAACTGTTTTGAACTCAATTTGAATTTATTTCAATTTTTACTTGTAAATTATGGAGTTTCAACACGTATCTCCGTCTTCAATCAATAATTTTTTGGAGACCAGGGTTATTTTGAAAGTAAAGTAAATACATTGTCGAGTTCAGAATAAAAATATCTAGGTACTCACGATTCAAAAAAGTACTTTTTAAACAGAGTAAGCTTTATATCGCTATAAAACGAAAAAAATTCAAAGTGCTGTATTTTAACTATTTTTTAATATAATTGCAAATTTGAATCGTCAGTCGCTAGAATAAATATTCATTATTTCGTTCACGTAGCGGCAACTTTTTCAAGTGCCTTGATTTTTGCGATTTTTTGCGTTGAATTTGACCAATTTGGGGCATACGCCGATCAAGTAAAACCCCCCCTGACCAAATGCGATTTCCTTTACAAAAAGCAAATGTCTGAGTTTGGTTGGGTTATATCGTGAAAGTCATAAGAATAAACACAAATTAAATTACAAAACTGAATTTTTCATTAAAATCATTTCAAATCTCAGAGTTTTGAGTTCCCTGAAAGATTGAAGGTACAGTATCTTCCCTTTCATTTAATTTAAGAAACGACATATTGCTGCACAGAGTATATTCAATCTATCTATAATATTATAATAACAGATCCAGACTGTTTTACAGTCTCCACCAATTAGTTTGGAAAACAGTAACGCAACGCATACTCAAAGCAAAGAGGAAAAGGAAAGAGTTTGCATTAAAAGCACATATAAAGCAGTTGTGCAAAATACAATTAACCAGGTCTTTTGTTTTACTGAAAACCGACTAATCTGCACCATAAAGTACGTTTACCTTACTAACTATACTGTATGTAGATAGATATCAGCCACATTTTGTAATAAATGACAATATCGGAACAAATTCGTGATAATTACAGGAAACTTTAATCAGTGATTATTACACTAGTACTTTCAGTAAGACTTAAGTGCCTCTCGGCATTAGCTTAAGATCTGCTCTTTTGTTAATATTTATAGTTAAATATAAATCCAGTAGTACTGCAACATATTTTCATTTCTTTGCGTATTTTATTTAGGTACTTTTCAAACACTCAATATTTATATATTACTATGTACTAAGTATGTATTTGCTGAAGATATTAATGAGGGATGAACACGCGCCAAATCGATTTATTACATTTTATAGAACTACTTTCTACTTCCTACTGATGATTACACACACCCACAGCAGGAGAAATTGCGGAAATATATATATATATATATGTTCTCTTTCAGGTTTCCGCGGGTAGTAGTATGTGTTGTCACTGGATTCCGGGTTTTCTTCCGCGTTTCCACTGCTTGGTCTTTGGAAAGACCGATGCTGATTTCTTGACGACGTTTCGGCAAAATCACACTTGCCATCTTCAGGTCTGCGATAACTGTCTGCTTCTGCTTCTTGTTATTCGTAAACTGACGTTTTCGGGATTCGGATGGTGGTTATATACTTCGTTAGCGTGTCGGTTGGTTGCCCTTGGACGAGTGTGTGCATGGTTCCGTGTCGTTGGGCTCGTGTTTGGAGTGTGACGGCTGGTTTGCGATGTAGAAGTATTAGTTTGGTGTTCTTTGTTGGTATCTGTTCTTGTTAGTGCTGGTTTCCATGCTGTTGGTAACCTCTGGGTGTCATCTCGTGAATTCAGATTGTTCGGATGTTTTTCAATTTCAGGGAAGCCATCGAAATTGAAAAACATCCGAACAATCTGAATTCACGAGATGACACCCAGAGGTTACCAACAGCATGGAAACCAGCACTAACAAGAACAGATACCAACAAAGAACACCAAACTAATACTTCTACATCGCAAACCAGCCGTCACACTCCAAACACGAGCCCAACGACACGGAACCATGCACACACTCGTCCAAGGGCAACCAACCGACACGCTAACGAAGTATATAACCACCATCCGAATCCCGAAAACGTCAGTTTACGAATAACAAGAAGCAGAAGCAGACAGTTATCGCAGACCTGAAGATGGCAAGTGTGATTTTGCCGAAACGTCGTCAAGAAATCAGCATCGGTCTTTCCAAAGACCAAGCAGTGGAAACGCGGAAGAAAACCCGGAATCCAGTGACAACATATATATATATATATATATATGCACATAATAAATTAATATGAATTACGAAGAAATCAGTCGAAAAAGAAAACATGAAATTCTTCTTCCTGGCATCACATAAGATTTAGAAAATTTGATAATCTGCATTTTCAAACATTGCTTTTTTTCAATTATATTTCCACATCCATACGCTTAAGTATATTAATTTATTTTCGCAAGAAGTTAATTCCTAAACATCGTAAAAACATTAAAATTAAAACTCATTAACCAATTGTTGACAAACGAATTTGTGACTATTATTTATATATTAAATTTCAACTAGCACGCTCATAAAAGCGACATAATGAAATCTGAGGGTATTAAATTTATTTGAAAATCTGTGTGCATATTTTGCAAAACGCTTTATCTACGTGTTACCTATCGTAAGCAATAATATGAAAAACAGAAAAAAGGAGAGTTAATATGGCATTTCCGTACAAATAGCAATTACCTACTTAATAGTAATCTGCGTTATTTGCTTTGTTATTTAATATCCTTAATTTATAATTTATACTGGGAAAATATGAATATTTGATTAAACATTGTAATTAATTATCCATATTCAATGACAGAATTTAACATATCTTAATATTACTAAATATAATATGTAATAATTTGCAATATATCGTTTTTCCTAGTATTGCAGGGTTTTTAATATAGGTACACAAAATTTTAAATGGGACTACATATCATAATATTGAAGCACACAAATAACTGAAGAGAAAGGTGAAAACCGAGTCTCCTCCCGCTCCCCCAGCCCCGCCCATTATTGGATGATAGATTAAAAAGCTAGTTGTAAAATTGTCTAAAAACGTATAAATATTTTGATGAAAATAATTTTAATGTATGTTTAACTTAAATTTAATGGGAAATTGTGAAACTTTTCATTTATCTCCCGGTCAATTGTAAACTTAATAACATTTTTGCTGAAATTCCGTTCGTTACTGTTATTATCAACATTTTTCTCCTATGGTTGTAGGATGAACGGTTGCGAAAATGGCCGCTGGCCAAACTTAAACAAGTACGCGGTATATGAATTTAATGTGTTAGTTAATTCCTATACATATATGCATATTCTATTATTACTATCTAGCATACTACTATACTAATAGCATAAGGGTAGAGATTTAAGCGGGAAAATGTAATTTTGTGGCTGATATTAACCAAATATCTAACACACAAACTGTTACATAAAATTGTGCAGTTTTCAATAAGTACATAAAAATTGCTGAATCATAAAGTGATAAGAAGAAAACATGTTACAATCATATATGTTACGATTATAGATATTGTCATCCACATGTAAAATGGAAGTTTATAATAATATCGTAAAATCCTTCTGTTAGAAGTAATAGGACTAATAGGTATAACAAGTTTAGAAAAGTAGTTGATAATGCGATATTAATCAAGATTATATTGTTAATAGTGATTGGATACGATAGAAATATAATAATTTTTACTTCGACAAGATATAGTCAAGTTATAAAATATAATTTTAAATAAATCAGATATAAAAATGCACATAAATAATTTAAGTTGAATAGTTCCAACTAATATAGAAAAGAACATTTATTGAAAAGATGTTTGAAGAATAAATTAAAAAATATGTCAATCATATAGGCACCGTAAGAAGAGGTATATCACACTTGCAATTGAATATTTACAAATTAGGCTAGTTTATATTTAATAATTTCTCAAATAATTAAGATAATTGTCAAATTGCTTTCTAAATTTTCTTGAATATGTTATTTGAACAAAATAAAACTATACTTGCCAGACATTTTTAAATTTAACTTCATATTTAGCTCATATTTAACATTAACTCTATCGCGTTATGTAATTTTAAATATTAGCACAAACGTTTTAAGTGTCACTTGTACACTTAATAAAGTGAGTCAGTTGTAGTTAGACGATTTTCATGTATTTTCAAGCACATATTCTATATTTACTAATTTACTTATTTTGTTGTTATAGTCAGTGACTTTTGTTAACTTAATTAATTTTGCTTGATTTGTAAAATGTTTTACATGTGTACGTTCTAACAGCGCTAAACACTAAATTAACAAGCATGCTGACTATAAATACGTCTGCAAACGACAATAGAGTTATAGCTTTCAATTAGCTAATTTAACTTCAAAAGTAAATGAGACTGGAATATTTGCTATAACAATATTTTGATTTTATCAAAAACTTCAAAATAATTTGGTAACACCACAATTATTCTGTAAAGAAAAATAATTAATGAAGACTCTTTTTATGACCATAACCAACCAATATAGAGCTCAATGTAACAAGTACTTATTTCATTTTTGAAGGATTTATAAGTTTCAATTATTTTATGCACTCAAAGAATATTTAGAAATAAAATTTCTAATAAAACTTTCTGCTCGCCTATTATAAAACATATTGTCATAATTTAATCTGTGCCTTAATTCTGCAAATATACGTAAAACCAGTCAATAAATATTACCTGGGAGGAAGGTAAGTTTTTCGTTTTAAAATATATTCAAATAATGCTACTTACATTTTATTATAATTATATTTCAAAATATCAAATAAATAAAAAATCTACATACACATTATGGAATTAAAGATTTCATACTTCAAATGTAAAACAAAAAAGATCACAGATATAAATATTCTACAATTGACTTAGAACATCACTTCAGGCGGTATTTATTTTAATTATATTAAAATCTACCAGTATATTCTCTTCCCTTTGTACCAATATATTTTTTCTCCTTTATAAGATCCATCGTCGTACAGCTTTTCACTATATTCCGGTTTATACGAACCATCATCGTATAATTTCTCTGTGTTATCTGCAATATAACGTCCTTCTATTCCAGAACCGGGTGCGGTATGATCATATGCAGACGCACTAATAAGTTTAGTAGTGTATCGCCTAACTGGACCAGCGAAAGCCAGTACTTGAAACTGGGGTGCAACGGATGGGTTGATAGGCACGTTATCACTAGGATGTACTGTTGAAATAAGTCGAGATTCAATTCTTCCTGGATTCTGTATCAATAAACCTCCGTGAACGTAAATCATGGTATTCGCCAGGATGAATAACTATATAAATAAACGGTTCCCTTGTTTAGTATAAAATTACTTTTTTAAGCTAGTTGAATACTCACATATATGGAATACATCATGTATTACTTGTTTGTACAAACTTTCACTTTCTTACAGCACAAAAACACAACTGAACGTTCATGAATGTCGGCGACTGTTTTTATACAAGAGAAATTCTTGACCTTGCCTCTTCGTCTGCAGGAAGTTTAGAGCTGCATTACTGCTTCAATGGATTGCTTTTTCGCAGTCTAATATGCTAGTACAACTAGTAAGATAAAGGTATAGTAGTAAACTATATTGAGCAATGGTACCTACACAATATTCATACGTTATAATTAAGTCTTTGTCGTTTGGCACATGATTCATTCATTTCTTTAAATGAGCTCAGATATGACTAATATTTATGTTTATGACGCTAACTAAGATTTTTAAGATCACTTCAGCGATCTACTTTTTATTAGAGTGATTTAATTTTGTTATTCATAATATTTCGGAAACAGGATCTGATAGTGATTCTGTTTCAGAGATTACTCACACTTAATACAATCCTATATTCTAATGAAACTGGAAAAACAGGAGAGAGCAGCACAACATATACAGGTTGTACCATTTAAAACTCCCATCCATATCTCGGAAACGGATAAAGTTAATTGAAGTTTGTAAAAAAGTAGTTACTAAAGAATGTAATTGACTCTAGTTTGCTCTCACAATTGTGTTTTATTATATGACGACATAGATGGCGCTGCGATGCAAAGACTTTTTTTGATCGCCACAATCTTCATTTGTTTTTTATTTGAAAGAGTATTAAAATTAATGTAAATTTTTTTATTTGTGTTAGTTTCAAAAATTTAACGGTTTCATAGATATTCGTGTTTAAAAAAAGTAACAGTAATTTTAAAGTTTTGTCTTTATTTAGTTTAAATACTTAAAAGGATCAAATATAACTAACAAAGATGTTTAAAATTGTTGCCTTCTTGATTGCTACATAACGTATATTGCCTTATTAGTTCTCTCCCGCAAACATTTAACAATGTATTTCTACTAATTTTTTGAACACTTGCATAAATTTTATTATAAAGGTCGCCCATATCTGTTATGGGTTCCTTGTAAACTTCAGCTTTCAAGTAACCCCACAAGAAAAAATTTAACGTGTTTAGATCCGGCGAACGAAACGGCCACCTAGGACGCCATTAGTACCAATCCAACGACGTGGGAACGTTTGATTAAAATAGTGTGTAACTATGTTGGCATTATGAGCAGGTGCCCCGTCTTGATGTAACCACATATTATTTCGCAGCTCTATAGGTACATCTTCCAAAAGTAGTGGTAACTCATTTTGCAGGAAATGTAAGTAGCGCACCCTAGTTAATGTTTCATGATAAAAGTAGGAGCCTAAGAAGATATATCCGTTTAAAATTCCACACCAGACGTTAACACCAAAAACTGTTTGATTTCTTGTTTGTCTTATCCACCTAGGATTATCTTCTGACCAATATCGAGCATTATGCTTAATTAAAGTACCATTGTTGTGAAAGCGACAGTTGTCACTCCACATGATCTGAGTCATAAAGTTGTTTTCCGCTAACATTACAGAAAATTCTGCCAGAAAATCGAGTCTGCGTTGGTTATCTCCTATTCTTAAATGGTGCACTAAATGAACTTTATACGGAAAGTATTTATTTTCTTTTAGATTCCTACGGAAAAAGGTTACAGATAAATGATGCTGTGCTTTTAATTGCCACAATGATGTATGTGGATTATTATTAACTGTTAACTAACTATAAATTTAAATTGTGAAGTAACTATATATAGCAAGAATTGTGAATATGTTTTCTGGTATTTTTCCCTACAAATTAAATATTTAAACAAAATAAAGACAAAACTTTAAAATTACTCTTACTTTCTTTAAACACGAATATCTATGAAAACGTTAAATTTTGGAAAATAACACAAATAATAAAATATACATTAATTTTAATACTCTTTCAAATAAAAAATAAATGAAGATTGTGGCGATCAAAAAATTCTTTTCATCGCGGCGCCATCTATATCGTCATATAATAAAACACAATTGTGGACCGAATCTCTAAAATGGTGATCTTGTTCTAAATTAAGGTCTAAATGCTCTTGTCCTCTTAATATAAAAATGGGCAGAATGCATAATTTCCTAGATATTTTAATGTAATCCGATTATTATATGACCATTATATTCTTAAGATTATGTATGTAACATAAATGCATTATTATAATGACTCAAGCAAAAATTTCAGTCGGATCACTGCAGATTACGAGAGACTGCTAGTAAAACCCCGAAATACTCCTCCACGTTGACTAGCCACACGTTTAACCCTCATAATACCAGTTTTTCTTTGTGACACCTAATACCAGTGGGGCTAATAGTAAGCCCGAAGCCTTCCACTAAACAGAGTACTAATATTTAAATAACATTTTCTTTATTTTCTGTACATCTAAAAAGTATTAAACAAATTTATTTTTTTTTATAATACCATAAATTGTGAGTAAATAATATTAAAGAATAATAAGTTCTAGAGATCAGCAGTCAGGGGTACATATATTACAGCACTGGGCTTAAATAAATAATGTAATTCGAAATTGGGCATAGTAATAGTGACATCGTCACCATTACTGGGCCCAATTTCGAATTACGTAAGTATAAAAAAATAAAATTAAAAATTTAGGTTCAGTCCTGCAATGTACCTCTGTCTGCCAATCCCTAAATAGTAACAAAATTGATAATTTTATGATTTGTTGGCTTTATATTCAAAGTAAATGTGTAACTAGCTGATGATCATTACAAACAAGTCGATTGTAATTCTGACATCCCTTGGAACACTTTCTGTCAAAATTTTTGGGGCATTTCCAGCATTTACCACATTAGAATTCTGGAATGTCTTGAGAATGATTGTCTTATTATATCGAAGTTACATCTGTGTCTCTTCCAGTAGGGACTAATTCCTCTCCTAGCTGTTTGAAATTTTTTTTGTCGTTAGTAATCATTTCTTGCTTTCCATTCTTCGTTTACATTAACTCATATAATGTAAGTGTTCAATGCACTAGTTTATATCATGTTATAAGATACTGCCACAATCCATCCCCTTTTTTGCCTTTACACGATACACGGACTTTGTTTTATTATAACTAATAATTATTAGTGGCTTTTTCTTTTCACCTTAACAAATTTCACCTGTTATGTATAGTTGCAAGCTAGGTATTAATTTTACCTTTTTTTGGACAGTAGGGATCTAACATGGCCTTGTCTCGATAAGCCAAATTTGTTGAATATACACCCCTCTCGCATGTGTCACCAGTTCCTAAAGGAGTGCTCATTTATTTTGTCAAACTGTACCAAGCAAACTCTTCCTTTCCATTTCTTTTGCTAGATCAAGGTATGCAAAAAAATTGGCAGTGGTTACATTTCTACCCAATCTTTCCAACCTGTGTAACACTTGTTTTTAATTCTTTCATTTGTTTTTCAGAGTTATCTCTTAAATGTTGTTTTCTATGTATTGGCTTTTTGTTAATTTTTATTATTTATTTTAAAACAAAGAAAGAAAAAACTACGAACACAAATGTGGTTGTTATTATTATTATGGTATTATCGATTAAATCTAAATATCGAATAAATGATTGTGTATATCCAATACGGGAGCAATGTAACATACAAGACGTCAACAAATGGGTGAAAACGAGAAAGGAAAATGGAACGAACACGTATATAGGATGCGACCAGAGCAAGTAGCAAACATCTCTATAAACAATAAGCCATACAGCAGAAGACCAGTAGGACGACCAAAAAAGAGATGGCAAGACAATATACAATCAACAACAACGGAAACCGAATAAGAGATAGACAAACAGGAAAATCCTAGTCGTACGAAGAAGAAGAAGAAGAAGTATATCCAATTATTGCATATTGCAGTTATTATTATTATTAATTTTGTCATTATTATTTTATATGTGCGTGTGCGTGTATTTTGTTTATTAATATTTGCTTCAAACTAAATAAATTTAAATAAATGTATAGTAGGTAAGTTGTGTTAGTTTTTATTGCATTGAGGTTTGGATTACCATCTCACGAAGTGAGTGTGTAATAGAGTTCATAATTTAGAAAATGTTTATAATAACATGAGAAAACTTATTAATTTGTATTTAGAATGTGAAGAGGGCTATTTTGTACATTTGCTATAAGTTTATTTATTTTTATGTTAAATTTATTTTCTCGTTCTCTAACACTGTGATCCAAATGATTTTTTGTCATTAAGGGTCCAATACAGTGGATCGGAAATGTAATATTGGTTGCATAGCACATAATTTAATAAGCCAAGGATATCCGAGTACTTATTACACATAAGGAATATATAATAAATATTTGAAATAATAACTCAATATCTAAGCGAATAAAAATTCATTTATGACCAAATATTAACACATTTGTAACCGCGGAAAAGATTTTTACTAGAATAACAATTCATTGTAATGTGGGTTGCCTAATTTTAATTTACATTATATTCATTTAAAACAAAGTAAAGAATAGTTGAACGAAAAATAAGTGCAGAGAGGGGTAGCTTTTTATTCAATTTATAACGTGAACCCAAGCAAACATATCTCCTCCCAAGGATCTTTGAGAAAACTTGTTTTTAATATTTTGACATATTAATTAATTTTCTTTAATCCGATAATTTTTTTCTAAATTTGATTCTTCAGCGGGGTAGATTACTAAATTCTTCATAAGTTAACGTTGAAAGGTTTTCTCCAAATTTAAAATCAACAAAAATATCATGCATCTAAAATCTGATAATTTTCCATTATTGACAGATCCACTATACAGGCTGAGTTTTTTTGAATGTTTAGCATTGGGATCTCAGAAACTACTGGAGATAGAAAAACGCTTAAATGGGGAAAGATGCGCAGTTTTACGAGTTTGATTTAAAACTGCTTTTGTTTCTACGATAACTTTCATGGCTTATTAGATATTCAAAGAAAACTAAATTTTACGATTTTCTTTAAACATGCTTAGCATCGTTAATAGTAATTTTAGAGAAAAAGAGTTCAGACAAAAGTTTTAGATAATTTTACGCCAAATAAAACTATATAGCTAATATATTTTTTTCGTTCACCATTATCGAGTTATGACACAAACTTGTGTTTTTTTTAATGAAAACCATAGTTGGTTTTGACACCATTAAAAAGCTTATTTTTTGCTGATTACAATGACATAAGGTTTGATATGGTTATTTTAAAAAATAAAGAGGATATAGACATTTCTGTTTGTTCACTTTATAAGATATAAACTGAAAAGAAAAATTTTTTTTGGTGTTTTGTAATTCAAAAAACGAAAAATCTGGGTTACAATAGTGTTCGTTGGAGCAGTCGAGAAACATATACTAACATTGCTTTCACGTTGAGTCACAGAAGTGAGAGATGTTAATTTTTACTTTTAAGTCAAGTTAATTGTCAAACATTGACAATTAACTATTAATTAATTTAATTGTAACTTAACTATAAGCGGTGCAAACGGCCGTTAATCATGCCAAGTATGCATTGGCTATGGAATTTTCTAACGTAGAAGAGCGTGATATGGTTGAATGTTACATTCAGTGCCAGAAAAATTCTGCTAGAGCTGCTGAAGTTTATTTTAAAAATTATTTTGATCGACGCCAGCCGTCGCTACTTACTTTTAAGAGATTATGGGATAATTTAGCAGATTATGGTTCGTTCGTTAAACCAAAATCAAAAAAAGGGATGGATGAAGATAGAGAAATAAACATATTAGCATGTGTCGCTCAGAATCCATCTACATCGACTCGACAAATTTCAACAGAAATGGGCTCCTGTCAACTCACTATTGTCAGAGTGTTGAAGAAGCATAAATTTCGTCCCTACAAATTATCAGTATCACAAACTTTACATGAAGGTGATAACATCAGACGAATAGCTTTTTGTAGATGGTTTAAAGATCAGTGCCAAACGATCCACACTTTTTAATGAAAATATTATGGACTGATGAATCTCGTTTCACAAATTGTGGAATGTTTAATAGGCACAATGAGCACATATGGTCTCAAACAAATCCACTTCACGTTGAACATAGGAGACCACAAATTAAATTTGGGTTTAATGATTGGTGTGGTGTTATAGGATCAACTGTTCTACCTCCTTTTATTTTTGATGGATCACTAACTGGCAATCGTTATCTTAATTTTTTACAAAAAGATTTCCAGGAAATGTTAGATAATTTAAATTTAAGAACCCGAGCAATGCTGCAATGGTTTCAACATGACGGAGCGCCTCCGCACAATCAACTGAATGTTTGAAATTATTTAAATTTGAACTTCCCTAATCAATGGATAGGACGAAATGCACCCATTGAATGGGTGCATTTCCGCCTAGATCCCCTGATTTATCAGTTTTGGACTTTTTCTTGTGGGGTGTACTAAAGGACACAGTATACAAAAGAACATATGAAACAATCGACGATTTAAGAGAAGCTGTCTTAGTTGCTTTTAATAACATCGATAGGCGTAAAGTACGCAATACCACAAATTCTGTTGTGAAGAGATGCAATTTGTGTATTAATGATAATGGAGGTATCTTTTAACATTAATAATGTTGTGTGCCCTTAATAAAAGTTCTTATAGTTTTCATTTTATTACTACATAAGATTTCAAAATAAGTTTTCGTTTGGTTTGTATTTTATTAGTTCGAAATTCAATTGTCTTCCATAAAAACCATAAAAATGTCTATATCCTCTTTATTTTTTAAAATAACCATACCAAACCGTTGTAATCAGAAAAAAATAAGTTTTTTGACGATGTCAAAACCAATTATGGTTTCCATTTAAAAAAACACAAGTTTGGGTCATAACTCGATAATGGTGAACGAAAAAAATATATTAGCAACATAGTTTTATTTGGCGTAAAATTATCTAAAACTTTTGTCTGAACACTTTTTCTCTAAAATTACTATTAACGATGCTAGGCATGTTTAAAGAAAATCGTAAAATTTAGTTTTCTTTGAATATCTCATAAGCCGTGAAAGTGATCGGAGAAACAAAAGCAGTTTTAAATCAAACTCGTAAAACTGCGCATCTTTCCCCATTTAAGCGTTTTTCTATCTCCAGTAGTTTCTGAGATCCCAATGCTAAACATTCAAAAAAAACTCACCTGTATATGACCCTTAACCATAAACATCTTATTTGTTTTATTTTCTACAGATATAAATATAACATAAAACATCTGTCAAAAGCATATGTCCGCATTATTACAACTATACAGAATCCCAATACTACCAACTGCCCAATGCTGTCAATTTAAAAATGTAAGCCACGCAACCTTAGAGGCGGAAGGAATAGGTGGTGGAGGAACGACAAATTACTTGCCATATTCGAAGTCCGTCGTGTCTTTTCATAAGACATAGTTTTTGGCGTACGCGTTCAAATTCAGAAAACTGAAGAACGAGTACGCAAAATGTCTTGTGAAACGTGTATTTTATACAGTATTTCTATTTCGGATTTGAAAAGTTCAAAAACGCTTAAAATGAAACACATGTTTTGTTCGAAGATTATATAGTTTTAGTTTTTTTGAAGATGGTTACAATGATTTTTAACTAGAGAATTCTACGTTGTTTCCTGATTTAAGTATTAGTTAGTCTAAATAAAAATTTAGAAAGTATCTTCCTCATTTTTTGGTATAATTTCTGCTGAACATGGTTGTTACCTTAAAACCAACTTCAAAAAAATAAAATTAAGTGCGAAAAGGTAAGACTTTATATAACCAAAACTGGTATTGTAGAGTGAGCTTTATAGCACCGAAATAGAAAATAGTATATTATGCAATGAGCATTTAATGATAGCTATTAAGACACGAGTAAGAGAATTACAATACGAGGCGAAGCCGAGTATTGTAATGAATACGAGTGTCTTAATAGCCATTAAATGCGAGTTGCATACACTATTTTTTCTACGACCCCATAATAAAACATATTTTTTGAACAATCCATTTCATAAATTGAGGTTAAAATTTTCCGTACGTTTTTGTGAATTTGGCTGGTAATAAATTGTTCGTGGCTACTAAGGCTTGTTCCATAATTTCTGGTGGAGTCAATTATTACATTTCACTGTCATTATCCCTCATTTTTACCGTTTATATTTTCAAAAAAGCACAAATTTCAAGTACTTACTTGTAAATTGCAGAGAACTGTCACATTTATTTAATTTGTATATCTGTCAGATATGCAGTCGCCATATTGAATATTGTTTGAATATTGAAATGTCGCATTCCTATTGGATATAAACTTGTATCGTAATGAAAAATCTGTATTCCTATTGGATATAAACTTGTAACATAATGAAAATCTGTATCGTAATGAACACCATTATAGTACAGGTTCGGCATATCTAATAATACAATTAAAGTATGGGAGTAGAAAAAGATATTTTCTTGTGCTTGTGCTCCGCTTTAAATCGAACTTCCAAGATGGCGGTGGTTTTGTTAGTAATTTGGTCGCAGCGTGGACTATTACGATATTCCACTAGTTATATTACATTATTGGCGCAACCTCGCTTGAGATGCATCACTTTGTACATATTACTTTGAGCAGTAGATTTGTAGGTACCGTCATAGAATGTTTAGGTTCCACCATTATAATATTAGAGTAAATTTCTAGTTACTTATATCAAAATTGAAAGCTGTCCAGTCTGATGATATAAAAACGATCCATCATATTCTAGTGACGTTTTGTAATGATATATTTTATGATATGATATAATACCTACGTACAGATAATTTTAAACTTTCTATTGGCGACAATAAATATAGATTTTTTCTTTTTCTCTAAGTCTTTATTCAAATATAAAATAACCCGTGGGATCATACATTCAGCTATTTCACAGTTAAGACATTCCTTATAATCGAAATGGAAATTATATGACGGATATCTCTTTCAGAGAAAGAACTTTTATATTAGAGATTCACTTAAATATCTAAGTATAATTATATAACAGGAAGCAGTTTTTGCGAATAAAAATTCAAATTACCTAACCACAGGTTAATCCAATAGATAAGCATCTAACATTCAAGAATACGAAGGTTGGAAACAGCAGGTCTAAGTAATTAAATATTACAAGGAGCTTTCTGCATAACATTATATATCGCTTATCATGAAAGTAGAGTTTATAATATTCGTATTTATTATCGTGGTACGTAATAGAGATGATATTATATATGTGAATATTTCACCATACCCGCGCATACATACATATGAAGCGAGGTCGACTTGCTCAGAATTTGGCAACCGTTCAACACGGCATGGAATAATTAACAATGAAAAGATCATGAAAATCATTTAATAACAACACAGATAGTAGATACAATAGGGGGTTCTAAAGAGGGCGTAGCGCGAATACATAAATTTGCGATAATATTACTTCGCCAGTGAAGTAGCGAGGCAAGGGTGCGTTTAGGCGCTAACTGTTGTTCAAAATATGCTGACACATATTCCAAAGCTTCAGCGAAATCATGCAAGAAACTTACACAAATGATAATGAGACAAAGCCTCTCTCCCCTTATCTTCACTAGCGACGAGCTTTAATAAAGCAAACGTTATAACACACCGCACAGCGCCGGCATGAAATATTTTTAAGGTCGGAGCAAAACGTCAAGATATAATTTGCATTAAATTGATACGGTTTCGTGTGATGCTGACCTTCCGTTCTGTAGTCTGCAATAACGACGAAATGAAAAAAGTAAAGTCAAACAAATGAGTCATTTTGAAATTTTAACAAGATAAAGAGAAAATTAAAGATATAATTCTAAAAAAAAACTCTTAGGTATACTATACTCTTATCAAAGAAGTTATTTTTGAGTGCAAATTGCTTGCATAGATAGAAATTTTTACTGACGTAACGATTTGTCGTTTATTTTACCATTTTATAATTTATTATACCTGTTCAAAATGGGTTAGTCAAAACAATTCAGTCATTTAAATTTAATTTTACTATCACTGAAAAAAAATATAGAGCAAGTTATGAAAAATCAATTCAATTAACTTAATCATTGATAATTGAACGCAATATGAAACCAGATATCATATAAGGACTTTCTGTGTATCTTACTTGCAAGCCGAAAAGTCGAAACATTCCGTGTTCATTTAGAGAAGGCCTTTAAATCAATTGCTATTGAAAATTGTAAAAGCTACATAGTTATGCAGTACAACGATAATTGTTTATATTTAAGAGGATAAAAAATTATCTTCACTGCTCGACAAATGCGAAGAAACTTAAGCAACACCACAGATGTATAATAATAATTCATGGTTACAAAATGTCATATTTATTATTATAATCTTCTGTATTATATGCAGTGTGTGAAGCATGGGCGTAGCCAGCGAACGGCAGGGAGGGGCAACTGCCCCCCCCCCTGGAAGCAAAAATAAATTAAATAATTTTTAAATTTTAATAAACGAAAAATTAAATGTAAAATATACATATTTTTCTGTTCTGCATATTTTTTTTTGTTATCTGTTTTATATATTTTGTTTGTTGTTGTGGTCGTTTGGTTGCTTTTATGAACATTTTAAAATTAATTAATAAGCTCTAATAAATAAAATTATTCGCGTGTCCTTTGTCACTAAAATATATTTTATCAGCAAAAAACAAAGCTGTTTGAAAAACTCACATAGTGCTAAATATATATTAATAGCGTTTTCGATCTATGCATTGGTGCACACCAGAATTGTCCCACACCAGAATTGGATAAAAAGGAGTGTTCGATTTACTCTCAGGATACGTCAATTTTTAGTGTTCGATTCAACCACTTAACAGTCGGACATTTTTGAGAAAAATGGTAAAAAAATTTTCACTTTTTTTTGTTTTCATTTAACTAAATTTTTTAATCCTATTAATTAAAATAAATTTACTCAATAAGTAGTTTTAGCGTGAAATATTTTGAAACATTCAATACACAATCCTACATCAGAATCCGAATTAAATACTCTTATAACAACTATTTAGTTGGTGTGTAAGTGCTCTTGTCTAGCGACAGTGTCCTATTTAATAGTGTAACAAAACGCCACTGGTTTTCTTCGAGTTCGAGAAAAATCGAGATACAAGTGAGGAATATACGGGAACCGGCGATGCGAATGTTCTGGCAATTTCTAGGCTCAAAAGCGTATATAAAGTTAGGTGTCTATCCGGCGCGAAGACAGACAGTACAGTACAGTACATAGTGCAGGATACGAAGTTGCATACGGCGAATAGAAAGCGAGGCGCGAGAAACAAGAGGGAAAATCCGTAACAATAGTTTTACCACAGAATAAAGAGACAGAAAAGACAATATGGATATAAGAAATTGGTTACAAAAAGGTAAGTTAAATAATTTCAGTAGAAAATTAAATTTTTAATTAAAACTTTAGAGTCAGAGTCATTCCATTAGAAATGGTCCAAAAATTTGAAAATTGGTTGCTCGACCAGCACCAAATAAAACAAAACTACCATGTAACGATAGCTTATAATGCAGATATGTTATATCCCATGTTAATTTTTTACCTGAAGAACAGTTACGACTGTGTTATATCGAATACTTCAATAGTTAATTTCTACACATTTTGCAAGCTTCGTGTTAAATTTTTTCAATTTTGAAATTGCAAGAAATTGTTTTTCACCAGGAACGTTTTACAATTTTATTTTTATACATTTTTTTTAATCACAATAATGCTATATGTATTACTTAAAAACTATGAAAACGAAATGTTCACTGAATATTAATATGTATTTAGTATTCATATAAATCGGATTTATTGCATAATATCATAAATCAATAAAATGAATTCAGAAATGTTGTCGAATAGCATCATGGTCTATTACAATTATTTCTGAATTTTTCTTTTCTAAAAAATAAAAATATCGACGTTGAGGCGTTTTTCCTGGGATCGGTTCTCCATACAGCTAGAAGAAAAGTATTGTCACATACATTTGCCACACTCTATACTCATACATTTTATGTTATAATTTATTCCGCTTATTTTTAACAAAACTCTCGATTAGTCTGAGGACTAGTCAATAATTTTAAATCGCGTTTATCTTCCGATTTAAAATTATGCGGCATTCGAACTGTGCATTTGCAATTAATGCTTTTTCTGTATTTAGTTGTCGAAACTAGATAGAGAGAAAGTTCAAATTTTATTCGAGAATTTAAGTCAATGAGAGTCAATTAGTTGCGCGATTTATCGATCCCATATTTCACTACGCCAAGTTATATCCAGACAATGAATGTCTCTCAACTCAATCTTACGGTACGTTTGCTCTACACTCCTGCCTTTCGGCTGAGAAAAACAATTCGGGCAATTAAGCCAGATCACGGACGATGTCGGTTTCAGAAGGTTTTTTTTAGAAGAGCAATTTTTTAAAGTAAAAACAACCTTTAATAGTTACGAAAAAATACATTTTTGTAGGTATTTCATAACTGGAAATATGAGAGTTGTCTCAGTTATATATGTCAGTGGGCTTTCTGGCAAGCGAAACTGAACGTTTCTGAAATCTACCAATTAAACATTATTTATAGACACACGAAAAAGATTTTGCAAAGTGACAGTTTTCTTTTCATTTCAAGAAGTTATATGTCTGTTTTTATACATATTAATACGAAATGCCGTAAAGGTTATCGATTTATCTTTAAATAATAAAGTGAAAAATCATGTATTATTATAAAACTATAAAAAATAATACTAGTATATTTCTTAAGAAACTTTCCTAAGGTTCAATACTAGCGACATACATATATAATAGTAGATCGATCAACAGAACTGCAAAATATGTCAGATTAAGTTTTTGTTATTATCAATATGTTCAAAAGTATTCTCAATTAACAACTTTAAGTGAATGAATGAATGAATTTCTTCATTCAACCATTTTTTGTAAGTTCGGTCAACTAATAATGAATTAAGATAACACATATTGATGCATTCAGAAAATTTTCAAAAAATCTCATATTATTTTACTTCAAGAAGAAAATAAAAAATGGTGACTGTAGTATTATAAAATAAAAAAGTGACATTGATTGGTGTCTATTTAACATTCAATTTTGGTTGGGCCAAAAATATTATTTGTTCAAACAACTTTTTTGTATGTTATATGAACCATGCTACATGCATTGCTAATTGGTGACTAAACAAGGTCGTTGCATTTTGCGTTGATTCAACGCATTATTTCTATCAGTGCAGGAGACTTCTGAAAACATGATTTTTTTGCAGTACCAAAAATTATATAAAAAAAAATTATATTTAGGGACTTTATATTTTCAACTCCATACGTCACCGGCTGACATTTATTTATCTTTAAATACCGCTCCAAACCGCTTTTGATTTCTTTCATTTTAATTACTCTGTGGTTTTAGATCTACATATTGCTATCGAGGGGACACCTATTCGTATAGACGTTGAACCACTTATAATCAGCTTATACCCCTCATACCGAGATGTTATAAGGAGCATATACGCCATTCTGCATACTTGCAGTTTCTCGCTACTCAAACTAGAGGACTCTAACATTTAAATAATTTTGACGTAAACAAAGAATATTAATTTATTTATTTTTATTTTTTAGGAAATCAGTATACCAATATAAAGATGACCAAGGAAATCCAGAACATATTAATATAGATAACAAGGTTTTACATGGATAATGCACAGGCAAAGAAAACAAATATTCACTCAATATATGCACTAATGATGTCAACATAACCTAGCTATAGGAAGTATTCAGTTTAACGTGTAAAACTTAATTTAAGACTTTCTCTTTTATATGTTTCAGACAACATCAACAACAATGAGGCTGAATTACATTACAGCTAAATAATTCACTACAATATATATATATATACATATATATATATATGTATCTGAGGTATTATGTCACCTCAAAAACGGATAAACTCTAGACGTTCACACTTCATATATGACGGACTGTCTTCCATTTTCGGAGGTCATAACGTATCGCGTTGTTTTTAACGCTAACGTAATCTAGAGGGGGCCAGCTGCTTAATTTCAAAAATTTTGTTTGAGGTCATTTTGACCCCCTTTACCCGCAGAATTTTATTTTAGTTCAAGTATAGATCACTGGCGCTAGTGTCGATTTCATATATAGTCACGACTCGCTCGTAGTTACCTCCGTTATTTAGAGAGTATTTTGTCTCCTCTGAGAATTGCAACATTGCTATTTTCTGCCCGTAATTCAGTTTGACCGTTAGAATGTATAGTATTCGTTCTGCCCTCATGCGTACAGTTTCACGTGTAATAAAAATGAATAGAAGTCGTTTGATGGTCGAAATGGCTGTTACCGCAGGTATGTATTATACACACATTAGATAATTATATAATCAAATATACGGTTAGCTTTTCTTTCTTTTTTGGTAGGAAAAAATAAGAAACAACAAGATAGTGAAATTAACGAGAATATTAATTACGATGCTTGTAAGAAAAAGAAAAAAAACGATTTATATTTTGAAGCTGATAATTTCAGTTCTAAAAAAGTATATGTAAGTGAAGTGTCCTAGTATTTATTAATTACTAGCATTTATTAAAGTAAATAAATAATTATGTCGAATGTAAATTTTCCATACGAATTTTTTACTTTAAATAATATATGCCAAGGAAACCATATTAAAATTTTTAAACACAAAATCCAGGACATATATTTTATAGAGGTACCTACTCAGTTTTATTAGAATAATTAAAGTTCTTATTATTATTAATAATAATTACAAGTTGCCCTGTAAATGTGACTGAAATGGAACCGATTGTGGATCAGATAAAATGAGTGTCCTAATTTAAATAGAAGGTTTTGAATGTTATCCGAAATTAGTTTTAAATAATTAATTATTTTGTGTTTAATTATTTCACATGTCGTATTGCATACGATATTACATTTTTTAAACTACTGATCAAATGCTAATAGGAATGGATAGAAAATACTAATTTTAATATACTACCATCCACTGATATTGACAACATGTCCCAGACTGCACCGGAGACTTTAGTTGGAGATATTAGCAAACCATTCTTATTAAATAATACGAAAAGTACATCTCAGACTACATCTAGCAGAAGCTTAATAGAAGCCTCGTGCCAAAGGTCATCAAGCAGTATTGAAGAAAACATGAAACTTCTTGATACAAATCTCCATTCATCGAAAAGTGCCTCAATTATTTCGGAAACTATTATAAACGATTCAGCAAATGAAGATTCCGATGTAGAAATATCTTACCAAGAGCCAATTAAATTGTACAAAGATATATACTCATTCTCTTCTAATTCAAACTCTGGTGACAAACTAAAGACATCTAACATATACTCCGAAAAAGTTAATGTAAGTTAAAATGTAATGAATTCGTCATTTATATGCATATATTAGAAGTGGAAAATCCGATTCCCATACATTTCCAATTGAACTTCAATTTTAACAAGGTGAACAATTAAATATATAACCATTAAATATTAGATAAAAAGATAATGATTACTGTACTTTTTCGGCGTTTCCCTAATACGATTGCTTTTTATGTATATTATGTGAATTCAATGTTTTCGTTATTTTTTTGTATGTATGCGTTCACTCTTTGAAGTAATATTAAGGATATATTACATATTTACTTCATAAAACATAAAGTTTTGGATGGAATATGTGGGAAAATATTTAATACAAGTCAGAAATTCAACACTGAAGAAGTAGTTGTAAAAAAACGAGTTTTTATTCTTATTTATTAAGATATATTTATGGATGGTTGGTCACCCAATAAATTCTGCATTGCTGGGATATTTATTAAGTAAATATAAAAACTCTTAAAGACAAAAAAATTTACTTATTAAATTATACCAGGCAGAGAAATCTAAGATTTTATTTATAAACGCTTATACATATCAAACACTTAGTTGTTTCTTACTTCATGCCCAGCAGTGGTCTTTTAAATATTCGGAGTAAATGTTTTATTGTTCCATTTTTATATTACATTACGTGTTTCGTTAATTTAACTTTATCAAATAAATTGGAATTTTCCTTAATATCACGTAAACTACATCTCTTGTATCTTATTTTTGTACTTTGACTACTGTTCAAATAGGTCTTTTTAAATACCTACTAAAGAATAAGTGGGCAATATACACTGACAATTGATAATTTGAAACGTCCAGTAAAACTTTAATGCATTGATATACTTTAAGTGTTCTGTTTATTTAATATGAAATAATATGTAATATGTGTTATGTGTGCATATAATTTGAAATTTAAATTATACTAGAAATGCGCATCAGAATCTAAATTTGTATCGGAATCGGATCAAATTTGTATTAGTCGTAAAACGAACTTCTACTCGACATGTATTTTTAAAATTTCAGATTATTTCAAATGTGCAGCTTACGCCCCTTAAAGAAGTTACGAATTTTTATGAAATGAAAGTGAATACTGACCCTTTCAATTATACTAATATATCACCAGAAAATAAATATAAAAGCAAATTTCGTACAGAAAGCCCAAGTGGAAGGAAGGTAATATAATAGTAGAACCTATATTATATTTTTGGAAAATAATAATGTATGTTTGAGGCGGACTTCCGCGTGCGCTTCCAAAAATTATTGAAAATGAAATTCTTATCTGTAGTAAATTTATTCAAAAACTCTTTCTTGATGCTACATGCATAAATTGATTTTTTAAATTTAAATTACGTCCATATATGTTTGTCTTCCAAATTTTCTTGCATCAGCTTGAGATGAAAATAATCATCTTCAAACGGGGCATCTAAATTTCATTTATTTATTGTAGATAATATGTAAGGATAACTTTATTGCATTAAAAGAAGCTAATAAACCAGCTGAAATGCAATCCAAAGGAGAAACTGACCCAACACAATGTTGGTTTTCGAAATTTACCAGCTTTGAACCACAAACCAATAGCAGACTCGATGAATTTGATTCAGATAGCATAGTGGACGATGAAAAAGATAAGGATTTTAATATTAAGGAAGTTCTAGATAACATAGACACCTCGGACGATTTAGATGATGAAGCTTTGAGTTTAGATGCTGAACACGCATTGTTACGGCTACCTGAAAAAATTAAAGTATGTTCTTTTCTCGTAAACGTAGATTTGTTTTTTAATACCTATTATGTTTATTTGGTACAATTTTTATTAATAGTTGAATACATTAGTTTTCTTATTTTTTAATGTCAATATTTGTCATGTGTAGGAAAGAAAAGATCGTCACAAAAAAGTTATTCGATGCAAATTTTGTGATCAGGATCTGAGTACGAAAAATTTTGCCAGGCACGTGGAGAGGCATCATGCATCAGAGACAGAAGTGAAAAATATTTTGAATTATCCAAAAAACAGCAAAGAAAGGAGACAGGCATTCGTTTTATTGAGAAATGACACAAATTTTAATCTTTTTATAAACGGAATCACCAGACCAAATCGACAAAAAGTTAAAAATACAGATGAAGCTTCACTGTATTACCCTTGTGCTTATTGTAAAGGATTATTCATTAAAAAGTATTTGAAACGACATTCGAAAGTTTGTGTTGTTCAACCAAAGGGTAAAAGAACGAAAAGCCATATATCTTTTTCTCAAACAGTAACTGCTTGTGCCATGGATCCTACTAATGTAATTTCAAAATTAAATGTTAAACAACAAGTAAGTTCGTTTTTAAATTAAACATGATATAAGCAATATATACAACTTTGCATTACTTTCAAAACAAACTGTTGGTATACTATTTTTTAGGTTTTTGATCTTATGAAAGGTGATGAAATTGCTTTTGAAGCGAAAAAGGACCTCCTTATTGCGCATTTCGGGGAATCTTATTTGAAGAAACACAAAAGGGAACGTATGGCTTATGCCTGCAGTAATCGAATGAGAGAGCTCGCTCGCTTGCTGATTGCTTATCGAAGAATAATAAATAACAATAAAGCATCTTTCAAAGATTTGCTTATTCCTAATCAATTTAGCTTGGTCATATCTGCGGTAAGAGATATTGCGGGGTATGACTCAATAAAAAAAACATTTAAAGTACCTAGTCTAGCGATGCACTTGGGCACATCATTAAAACATGCATGTCAAGAATTAGTGCATTTAATTTTGGAAGAAAAACCAGGTTTCAATTGTAACTCTACAGTTGCAAAAAAAGTTTGGTTAAGAGACGTGAAAGATTTTATAAAGCTAATAGAAAGTCGATGGACAATTGAATTAGCATCCCTAGCAAACAAAGACATGCAAGAGAAAAAATGGAATAAGCCATTGTTACTACCACTAGTGAGTGATATAAAGACATTTAGGGACGAGACTTTAAAAATAGCAGATACATGTGAAAAGGCGTTTCTAAATAAATGTGACGATAAGCACACGTATAAATCATTGACACAATGCACTCTGGCTTTACTTATTCTATTTAACAGGCGGCGTATAGGCGATGTACAGTTTTTGAAAGTGAAAGATTATAAGTGCGACAGAAAAACCAACTTTACTGACTTCCAAGCTGCCTTGACAGAGTCGGAAAAAATATTGACCACCGAATACAAAAGAGTGATAAATAGTGGAAAAGGATCGAAGGCAGTAGTTATTTTAGTACCAAAAATATTGCAAAGATTTATAGAACTACTTCTTGATAATAGAGAAAAGTACATTTCTCCTGAAAACGAGTATATCTTTGCCCTTCCTGGCAGTTCAGTAAAATGGGGAAAAGGAGATGTGGCTTTTAGAATACTAACAGCAAAAATGGACTTGAAACATCCGCAAGCCATTAGAAGCAACAAGTTACGGAAACACATAGCGACTGTTATGCAAATTCTTAATTTATCAAAAAATGAACTGAAACAATTCTCCAATTTCATGGGACACACTATGAAAACCCACGAAGAATTTTATGAGTAAGTAATTTTAGAATTACTACAACTTTTCTTATATATCTATACATATATATTTAGACTTCCAGTGGACATTTATCAAACAGCAAAAATGTCCAAGCTGCTTTTAATGTTCGATAAAGGAACAGTTCCTCTGGAATACAAAGGAAAATCCTTATCGGAAATAAATATTGATCTCAATACTCTCTATGTTGAAGAAAATGAAATAGCGGGTAAGGTATATCTGAAATCTTAATTTAGACTTTGCGATTAACCGTTCCTATAATTTTTATAGTTGATGATAAACCTGAAAGTAAAATTGCGATTACCTATAGTACTCATCAAAGTGGTAAGTTGCTGCAATTCAGAAATATGGGTTCAGAGCTGATAGTGTTCTTTTTTAGATAACGATTGTATATCGAATGAAGAACCACCATATGAACGCAGCAACATAAACACTCAACTCGATAAAACAGGTACATTACACATATTCAGATAACATTTAGAACAAAAAAATTAAAAGCGGCAAAAATTCTAATTACTAAGCGAGGAAATTCTTTTTAATTTTATATATTTTTTAGAAGACAATGAGATGGATATGGCTAGTCAACATATGAAAAAGAGAATAAAGAAAAAAAGTAAGTTAATTTTTGGCAAGCCACTGATATTTTTACTTTCTTATACGTAGTAGTATAAGGAAGTATTGTTATGAAGAACATTTTCGACCTCGAGATTTTTGCAGATGTTCACGTTCTGTAGTCCCCTGATACAGAAAAAGTGTTTCTCTCTCTTTGACTACGATAGTGGCCAAACGGCTACATGTACCAATACCAAACTTTAGATTTACGAGTATAATCATCCTCTTGAGGTCTGATTAGATTTTCAGTAAAATCGGTAGACCGGAAGTAGTTGTTTACTTCAGTCAAAAAATCAAAATTTACTTATATCTCGCCAAGTACTAAGTTTAAACAAATTTATAAAGAATACAAGAGTACTAGAAAAAGATTTACCAAAACAGTTTTTCAAAATTCCTACCGGAAATAGTTCTTTTTGTGCGAAAGTATTTAGAGCTAGATTTTGAACAATTTTTGTATAAACAAAATTTTAAAATTTTGACCGAAAGTAATTCTTCTACTCTTATGATATAGTAGTTTTTTGCAAATATCTCCCAACTCTTGCATTCTATACAGATTTATTAGGAATACAAAAGTATTTATAGTTCAAATTGGAACAATTTTTGTATATAAAAAATTTCAAAATTCGGACCGGAAGTAATTTATTAAAAGAATAAAATTACTTTCAGTTGGATTTGGGATATTTCTGCATAAAAAAATTCCTAATTTGGACTGGGAGTAACATTTTTACTCAGAGCTTTATTTTAATAAGAAAATACAAAATCTATAACTTGACTTGGAGCAACACATGCACATATCGGAAAGCATATCTTATAAGAAAGTTGTGTGGTGCTCACACCTTATTTTTTAATTCTGTTTTAGATTGGACAAAAGGTGAAGTCGAGTTGTTAGAAAAGGAATTTATGTCGTATATTGAAAAAGGTACCTACCCACCAGGTGAAGAAATTAAAACGTTCCTTCAAAGAACTAAAATGAATAGGTCTATGATGATTGTTAAATCAAAGATACAACACCTTATTAAATTACATAAAGAATGAATTACTGACATAAAACTTTTTATAATTACCAGTGTATTTTCATATTATTGTTTATATTGCCTTAAATAAAGTTTTAAATATGTATATTTGAATATATTTTGTTTTATTGAATAAATACTTATTTATTTGACAACTGTTTATAGATATAGTGAAAGGCAGCCCTAAGAAACGCCCTATTAGAATAGCTGACAATTAAATCACAGTGTTTCAAATACAGATTTTCTTCAATTACATGTAAATTAAAACACATTTATTAGTCTTTATACTTCCAATTTTCAGTCGAACATGCGAGCGCTCAGTACGATATCGGGAATAATGAACCTTATTTATTATAAGTAAACACTGGATACTCGCTGCGCGATCTGGCGTCCACGAAGTGGCAACATTGCTTGAAGTCACTGAGTAGCGTTTATTAATATTGTATAAGCATATATACGGAGGTCATCTCGTGTTTTATTTATATCCAAAAATTTTAATGGAAAAAATGTTACCCCTCTTTTGACAAACGTAATATTTCGGTCCCCCTTACTATCTATAAATCAATTTTGTGAGCCTCACGTAATCGGTAGAGCCGGAAGTTAGGTCGCCTCATTAACATAACGGAGGTCACAACTTAACAGGTATACATATATATATATATATATATATATATATATATATATTGTAGTCAATTCTTTAACCGTAATATAACTAATAACTTAATATCAATACATTATTTACGCAAAATTAACAATATAAAATAAAATTATATTCCCTTTTTTGTTTTCCTTGTTTGTTTCGGACGAAAAGGTTTTTCCTTCACCGATGTACACATGTGTGCATAGATCGTACGCAGTCGGTATATGAGCTTTAAACTGTATATAAAAAATTTCTTTAAAGCAAATTATTTTAAATGTACCGTAATATCTTAATGTTTAATTTTTTAAAGTCTCACATGTTAAATATACAGATGAGACCAAATGTATAGCCCCTCGGCAAAAGTAAGTACACATAGTTGTTTTGGTATTGTTAATTATTTCATAGATGTGAGCTGATGGCAAAATTTAATATGTTGTTTTTCATTATTTCAAATTAATAAAGGTCTGATGAAGGTTCGAAATAGAACCGAAACGTCACAAGCCGGAAAAAAATTACGAGTTTTACTTTTATATATTCTATATATATTTACCAAGAGTACAACATTATTTAGAGTTGGATTGAGAATATTTTTTGTATAAATTAAATTTCAAAATTCGGACCGTAAGTAAAACTTTTACTCTCAGCGAGTAGCACTTACTTTCGAATATCTCGAAAAGTATGCATTCAATAGAGATTTATTAAGAGATTATAAATACTTGTACCTAATAGGATTTTAATTAATTTTCATATAAAAAAATTCTTAAAATTTGGCTTATTTCTAAGAAGATAAAACTATTTAAAACAATTTATAACAAGTTTGTTTAATTTGAAATGCTAATACGTATAAGAAAGTCTTGTGGTGGTCACAATTAATTTTTTTATTTAATTTTTAATTTAGACGATAGTTGATGCTTTTTGAAACATGCATAATAATAAATGACTTGTTGTAATTCGTCTTACATTTCAAATAGAGACGGGAAAATAAATAAGCTACAGTCACGATATACACCGTGTTTCATGTAACTAGCACATTAGAAGTTTTTGTGCTTACAACGCGAATTTTTTCCAGAAGTTTTGCTTTGTATATATTCGTCTACTCGATTTATGTTTGCTATGAATATAAGACTGAAAATATGATTTCAGTCATTATTACAAATCTGCTTGATTTCACGAACAGGCAAGATATAAGTTCAACTAAAAGAATAGACATAATTTAAGTTGGCCTAGATTAAAAAATGCTAAAATTTTATAAAACTGTTAATTGGGATAGTAATAATTACCCCAGAGATATAGAGAAAAGAAGAATGTTATGCGCGGAAGATTGAATGATGAATCATAGGCGTTAGTCATCGACAGAGGGCGATTTTGAGCAAACCTAGAAACGAAGATTGTGGTGATCCTGAATTACAAATGATATAGCGACAAATAAGGTAATAAACAATAAAAAGATAGTTTTGCTGAATCGCTTATTTACTACTGATGATTAAATAAAATTAATTTAGTCAAACGTATACTTACAAGGATACCTTAAATTTTTTCAGATTTTTTGCCCTAAATTACCAATTCATTTGTCTACTAACATCAACAGAACTAATAGTTGAAACTTCATCGTCTCCAATACACATAATCTTCATTTCTGATGTGTTCTGAACAAACATTTACTGACTTTATTGGCTTTTAACACTATACGATATTTTTTATAGATATTGATGTATTTATGGCACAATATAAAACTTTTATATAATAATAAGTCTAATGTCTTACTTCCTATCTTCATGTTTATTTTAACATTTCGTTATTTTAAATCACTTCATTCAGCATTAATTAAATTGAAAAAAGAAAACAATATAAGGTTAGTCACATAATAATAATGATGATTGAAAATAACTTTCATTTTTTGTTAATTTTGAAATTTGGCAAACACTTTTACAGAAACTGAGTAATTATTAATATTGTTCACCTGGGTGGCATTTTAAAAACAAAACGAAAGTTTTAACTTTAAATATTTAAATAATCATTTTCAATTAGTAATAGGTTTATTCGATGAAACTTGCATTATAATTAAAAAAACAACAAGAAATTCAGTTGAATAACAGATATTTCAAACACCAAATTACAACTAGTAGTTCATTAAAAGAATAGAAATGTGAATTGCAATAACATTTTTTAATATTCAAACATCATATAATCGTAATTTAATATAGAACAATCTATATATCAATAAATTAGCATATATTGCAGGTACTACGTTACTTGTTAAATGTTTACAAACCTAAAATAAACTGCTATCCTTATAAGTAAACGGAATATCAGGAATTTACTCGCTTTACAATCTTTGTACGCGAATGATAATTCCCAACAGAATTTCCTCTCACCTTGTACTTTAACTTTGACTTAAATATTTTATACATTTAATATGCTGTTGATGTGCTTGCCTTTTCGCAGGTTCTCTGCCGCACAAAAGAAGAAAGTCGTTGTTGGCTGGTACACTACAATAACTTTTCCGTAATTTAATTAAATATAATCAGTATAAATATATTGAGTACGTGATAAAATTTTAAATATGAATAAAACTTTTGATGACCTGTAATAATTGTTTTTGATGTTTTAGTACACATATAAATATTATATTGACACGATATGATGTTCTTTTCTGAAAAACATGTCACTTCAAGCAGATATTTTAAAATAGAAAATATTGATTTTACATCATATTAGCTGATAGAATGAAGTTTATTAAAATACCTTTAATATTAACCAACATGACTAAACACATTATTTATATCGGCTTTTTACAATTTCATGAATTCTCATTTGCCTCGTCTCTTATTACAAATAAGATAATATAATTTACCAACATATAACAACTCGATAAAACATGCTAAACTAGCTAAGAAACTAAACGAATTTTAACTGAAAAGGAATATTATTCCCTAGAGGAGAGTTTGAGGGATGTCTAGTAAATGACAACAAAGTAGTCCGTTTTATACCCTTCTACAAATACATTGTTTTCTTATATGTATATATATATATATTATACTACTCCCTTCTGTATAACTTACGTGTTAGAAGTAGTAATCACTCAATATGCAATAATTTTAACTAAATTTGTTAAACTAATTATGAGTTGTACAATTTTTATTTTTATTCACTCTAAATAAAAAATTCGAAACTGTACGATAATTATTTGTCCTCACTGTATCGACTTTTTTATAGAATATCACTATATCAGTGTAACTATGTTCATATTATTTGAAAATTACGTGGGAAAATATCTATTCTTACCGAAAATTGGGTTATGTTTATTATAAATACTAGCTCAGCTTATCTTAATGTATTTATGAGACTCTATAAAACATAGGTTAGGATTCTTTTAGGTGAAGAATATTACTTTCGTATAAATGAAAGGCAGTGATAACGCATAAAATAAATATATTGGAATCAAAAAAATACATAAATTCAAGCATCAAGGTTATAACCCATGCAAATAAAAGAAATACATAAGAAAAACTGTTATAGTGAACTACGTAACTTTATACTGGAATAAAAAATTAAATTGAACAATAAACAGGTATGTAGATAAATTTTTAACTATTGAAAATATTCTTTTAGAAACACATAATAATTAATAAGGCAATTCTTTTGAATATTTTACGAATCAACTTTAGAAAACACTATTCAAATAATTAACTTATGATGAGAGATTATTATAGAATAACTCTTACAAAAACAATTATTCTTATATTAAAATACATATAACTTAATTGGCCATTATTGTTTAAATTTCTGAATCTTTTAAAATCGATTTTTTTAGATAAAATTTTGTAAGTACTTATCTGACTTTTAAATATGTTGTGGTATTTTTTAGATCAAATTTTCTGGATCTCTTGTCTGGATTCTCCCATCCCGGTGTGTTCCTCTTCGTCTGGATACTCTTCATGGACCGCTATTTCTTTAATAAGCTGCTTATCCGTATATTTTTTTACGTTCTTTCCTTCTCAATGCAGGTACTGTTTTATTTAACACTTTAAAAAACACTTTTCACTGGTATGTATTATTCTTGTAGGTTCTAATAACTTTTTATTCTATGAAGACCTTATACTGGTACAATGTTTAATAATTTTTTATCCTGTTAGTGTATAAATCGTAATAATAAACACGACATTTACAGGTATTTATACAATTACTTTAATTAATACTTTTTTAAACTGAATTCGGAGAGCGTCTTTTAAAAGCGTCCTTTCTCTGTGAAAATTAAAATTACTCTCCCATTTGTTTTTTTCTTTTTCTTAATAATAATCTAAATGATTGCTTGGATTTTTTTTTATAAGATAATGTGTATACTAAGTTGTTCAACTTTAAGTGGTTTAATATAAAAATTGTTTTTAATATCATATGACTGTTATAATTCAAATTTACCTTAATTCTTGGGCAATTATCGACTTCTGAATTTTATTAATAATTTCTTAGACATTTAAATATCAATTTTTTTAGAAGTTGAGTCATTCTATATTAATGTATCTTAAGTTGCCTAGTTACGTATTTATTACCTACATGCTTTACACCTATATGCTTTTAGTATGTAAATATTACTCCTAGTATAATATGTATATGGTATCGCAGGTTTTCGCGGGTGTAATGTGTAATCGCGTTGTTTCGGGTTTCTTCCCGCGTGGAAGTTCTGGCGTCCTGAGAAGGACCGGTGCAACGTTTCGATAAAATCTCATTTATCATCTTCAGTCGTATGTTACTCTCTAACGATCTTCGTCTGACTCCAGACGAATATTAATTAATAATTTTGAAGTAGAGATTTGACGTTTAGTTGTACAGTCATTTTTTTTTAAATCCAAGGCCAACCAACTATTATATGCCCCGCATTTTGCATATTATAAACATAGGTAAATCCCATTAAAGGGTTATAACTTTGAAAATACTAGAAATAAGAACTATGTTATTGGTACCATTTTAAAGGTAATTTTACAAAGAATTTGAAAAGAAGAATATAAAAATATTATAGGTTCGATTTAAAAAAAAAACGAGAAAATAGCCAATAAAAATCGATTACTTAGGCGCGACATATGTAACACCCCGTTGTTCAACAAATAACGCGTTAATCCATAAATTAGTAACATAAGAGTTACGTGAGGCACTCTATCAATAAAACCAAAACTAACAGTCGTAAGTGCACATATTCATACATCATTGCAAATATAATTTGGGTCGCTAACATTATAATAGCTAGAAAGTATATCAGTCTATTTAAAATAAAAAAGTTGAAGGTCTTTGCCAAAATTTGGAACACCCGGTATATTTGTAAATAAAAATAAAAAATGTACAGTAGTCTACTACATAAGTACGCAAATTCTTATTGCTACAATGTTATTAGTTTTCATGCTAAGCTCCGTCGACACTATTGCCGCACCCGGTATAATTAATATATACCTAATAGAATTTTAAAATTTATCGCCATCGCCAATTAAATTACAAAATAAAGTCATATATATTTTTATGACGTTAAAGAAAGAATTGTTAAGCCATTACATACAATAAATATTCAAAAATAAATTTAAATATAACAAAGTTATAATATATAGAGTTTAAGAAACGTAAACGGCTTCCATAAAAGATATTCTTTTTCTTTGATAACACCTTTATATCCTAAACCCATAATTATAAATCTGTATAAAATTAATGATATACAAAATGCTCCGTGGAAGTATAATCTCGAGAAGCTCAACCTCTACCAGAATTTCGAGTAGGTTTATTTAAAGTACTAAGAGCTTGTTTGTGTTCTTCTCGAAAATAAATGCCGCCCCTAATGCCATTTTCATCCAAGTTCTTAAAAACTGAAATAACCTAAGAACTCTCGGATATTTATTCTTCCGTTTAAAGTAGGTAGCCCCGCATGTACTACTAACTTAACTGAACATTATTGAGCATTTTAAGACATTAGAATGTTTCTTGGCAAATGTATTTTTATTAGAAAGCTCTATATCTTGTAAATTATATTATTACGCAAATTTGATGCGACAGTAGAACTCGTTCACTTTGCGATTTTAGTGCAATCATACGGCTAGAAATATGTTTTTACAGAAAAGTTATTATTATTATTAATAATAATGATGATGAAATGACTACTGCAAACAAGCATGTAACAGATTCAAATCTCATAGTCTGATGGAGTTTGTCGTCATTTCTTGGAATTCCATTTTGTTAAATACACAAAAACACTAGCAATAAAACACTGTGCTTGAAATCCAAAATATATTACTAAAAATATGACAAAACTTATTTTTTGTACTCATATGACATAACATACAGTTTTACGCATTCATATGGGTGCGGGAAATTCTATTTCCCGCACTCGTGCGGGAAGTAAAGTTGGTACTAACTGTAACTTGATAACATTTTAAAACCATAAACCCCTAATCTTACCAATACGCTGCCCAGTTTGTTGTTTTGATATGACAGTAATAAAACACAATGTAATAGAAATTGTTATATTTCAAAGGTATGTAATTAAATGTCAGAACGGCAACAAATATTGTATAAATTACCATTATTAACTCTTTTCAGAAATTGAAACAGAACAATTATTAAAAATTTTGATAGCACAATTTTCACAACCAGATATTGATACTCCAGGGATTAGCTGATTCGTTTCAATTGATCTCGATTGTGAGGGTAAGGTAACATTAATAGTATTATTTGATAATCCTTGTTGTATTTCAGACGTCGAACAAGTTGCAGGAGGAATCAACATCTCTGACTGGGTCATTTTTTTAGCCAATTGAATTCTGCTATGAAGAGAATTTTCGACATATCCTTCTGCAACCATAGATGATTTCCATCCACAATGTCTTTTAATTGAAAGCAAGTCAGCTCCTTGGTTTGCCAACAATGTTGCTGAACTCCTTCGGAAACAGTGACCTGTGAAGCTACTTACGCTATCAAGCTGAAGGTACTCAGCTATTCGCATTGGAATTTTACCAATTGTATTAAGACCAACAGGTGAAGAAACACACTTGCCATTGCGATATGTTAAAAAGAATCGTTGGTTGTTGTCTGGTCTTAAATTTGCATATTGCCGAATTAATGCAATCCATTCTGGCTTAATGATTGCAAATGTACGGCTTTTATCTGTTTTTGTTTGTGGAATTGTTACAATAATTAAATTATTTTTAAATTCTATGTCTCGCAATGACATTTTGCAAAGTTCTACACGTCGACATGCTCCAGAAATACCCATTATTAATACAGCCTATAAATACATATAGTAATGTATGAATTTAAAATATACAAAAATGACTACCTTCACTAGTAGGAACAAGGAATCTGGTGCTTCAACTATAAATTTAGTAATGTGTTCTTCGCTTAATACTGCCGATTTTTTAGGCTGAAGGTGTTTCGTTGCCTGTTTTAAGTATGCTATGAGTTTTGCATATTTAGATATATCCGTATTATCATATATTATTAAGCATGATTTTAGCATAGAATAAGTAGACCATAATGATTTATTTGATTGTAAACTTTGAAAATAAACTAATAAACAATTTTCTGAGTAAGTTTTTATATTTTTAGATCTAGCCCAAGTTATGAATTTACCATAAATGGTGTTGTATCTGTCTTTTGATTTTGTAGGTAATAAAGTATCGATTGCAGTATTGGCAGCTTCACGAATTTCAGGAGGTGTACATTGTATTTCTTCATCAGAATGCATGTTTTAGAGGAGATTTTAATTTTGTATTCAATGTTTGGAATTTGACTAATTTTAAATTAAATGTCAATTCAAATAATAAGTACTGCCAACTCAACATTTTTTAATTAATATGAACAAATTTGTAGTGTGTCATAAATGATAACGTATTTAACAGTAGGTATTATTTAATTATTCGTAAAAAAAATATTGTACAAACTTCGTGCGTGAAACATTTCGCGAATTCGTGTCCATAAAGCGCTCGCCTTTCGGCTCGCGCTTTAAAAATGGCCACTCATTCGCGAAATATGCTTTCCCGCACTTGGTTCGTAAATAACTATTTTGTACTCGCTTATCAAAACCTGTCATTTCACGATTCGATTTGCGTGCGTAAAAAGTCACTTTAAACACGAGTGCATAAAAGTAAAGTTGGTACTTCCTAGAACTTGATTAATTTAGTGACATTTTGGAATCATAAATCCCTAACCTTAATAATATGCTACCCAGTTCGTTGTTTTTCTATGAAAATAAAAGGAAATGAAATAGAAATTGTTATATTTGGAAGGTATGTAATTCAATGTCAGAACAGCAACAAATATTATATAAATTACCATTATTCATTCTTTTCAGAAATTGAAACGGAACTATTATTAAAAATTTTGATTGGGCAATTTTGACAACCAGAGATTGATACCCCAGGGGATTAACTGGTTTGTTTGAATTGATCTTGATTGCGAAGGTAGAGTAACGTTGATTGTATTATTACATATATCTTGTATTTCAGATGTCGAACAAGTTGCAGGCGGAGTCGATATCTCTAACGGGGTCATTGTTTTAGCCAATTGAATTCTACTATGCAGAGAATTTTCGATATATCCTTCTGCAACCGTAGATGATTTCCATCCACCATGCCTTTTAATTGAAAGCAAGTCACCTCCTCGGTTTGCCAACAATGTCGCTGAACTCCTTCGGAAACAGTGACCTGTGAAGTTACTTGCGCTATCAAGCTGAAGGTACCCAGCTATTCGCATTGGAATTTTGCCAATTGTATTAAGACCAACAGGTGAACAAACACACTTGCCATTGGGATATGTTAAAAAGAATAGCTGCTGGCTGTCCGGTCTTAAATTTGCATATTGCCGAATTAATGCAATCCATTCGGGCTTAATGATTGCAAACGTACGGGTGTTACCTGTTTTAGTTTCTGGAATTGTTACGATAATTAAATTCGATTTAAATTCTATGTCTCGCAATGACATTTTGTAAAGTTCTTCACGTCGACACGCTCCAGAAATACCCAATATTAATACAGCCTATAAATACATATAGTGTTGTATGGAATTTAAATATACGGAAATGACTTTACCTTCATTAGTATGAACAAAGAATTTGGTGCTTCAACAATAAATTTAGTAATTTGTTCTTCGGTTAATACTGCTGATTTTTTAGGCTGATGTTGCTTCGTTATCTGTTTTAAATACGCTATGAGTTTTGCATATTTAGATATATCCGTATTATCATATATTATTAGGCATGATTTTAACATAGAATAAGTGGACCATAATGATTTATTTGATTGAAAATTTTGAAAATAAACTAATAAACAATTTTCGGAGTATTTTTGTATATTTTTAGATCTAGCCCAAGTTACGAATTTAGTATAAGTGTTTTTGTATACGTTTTTTGATTTTATGGGTAATAAATTATCCACTGCAATATTGGCAGCTTCGCGAATTTCAGGCGGTGTACATTGCATTTCATTATCAGAATTCATGTTGTTGGTGAGGTTTTTATTTTGTATGGAATTTTTTGAATTTGATAATTTTAAATTAAATGTCACTTCAAATAATCAATACTGCCAGCTCATTTTTTTTTAATTAATATCAAGAGATTAGTAGTGTGTCATAAACGATAACGTATTTAACAATATGTATCATTATTATAGTTCTCGTACAAAAAATATTGTACAAACAAATATGTGAAACATTTCGCGAATGAGTGACCAGTTTATGGACAAATGATTTCACGCACTTGGTTCGTAAATAACTATTCAAGTCGTAATACCACGGAAAAGTTGCGAATAGGGGAGACTAGAAAAAGAATAAAAAAGCTTTTTTAACATTTATATTTTAGATTCATTCATAATTTTAAAAAAAACTGATTTATATTATGCTAAATATGTATTACAATAGAAACACGACTTTGGCCCAATTTCAAAATATTGCATATACAAAATAAAAGTAGAAAAATAAAAAAGTATTTTTTAAAATAATCTAGGATCTCTACAAATTAATATATTTAAATGCATGAACTTTGTACTGACAAGCTCATTTTTAAATATACTTAGTGTTAACAACGACTACTCCCTATAATTTCATCTGTAAAACGAAAACATTTATCGTTAAAGGAAGTTAGTATTATACTTATTTATACTTGACAAAAAGTTATTAATATTTTTTGGATATTCAAACATGTGTTTTACTTCTAGTGTTTTGTGCATTTGTTATAATGTTATAAGTAACATTAGAAGCAATACGACCCACATATAAACAGTGTACCCAACAAAGGTAATCCTATCAGAAGTAAAAAACACCATAAGAACAACACAAAATTAGAGAGCTCCAGGACCTGATACGATTGATAAATTCTGACCGAAGAAATTCAAGCTCACACACTTACTTCTCGCCAAATTGCTCGACAAAATCAAACGCGAACCTTAAACGGTGCCAGAATTTCTGATAAAAGGAACAATCTATACTATACTAATCACTTATCTGCACCCACTTTATAAACTGCTTACAACAATAATAAAGAATATGGCCACCTCTCCAGAAAAAAAATGTTGGCGGGAGAACAAAACGGGTGTAGAAAAGAAAGCATAATATGTAAAATACGGCTAATAATTGCTGACGATCTATTCAAAATCAAACCAATAAGATCTATACACGACACACACGACTATCAGAAGGCTTTCGCTAGTGTCCCTCACATGGCTGCGTGAAAATCTCTAGTCCAAATGAGCCGCTTGATGCACATTGACGACACTAAATTTTATGTCAATACTGAGAAAGACCTAAGGCAATTGCTTAAAAAGATGATATCGGAATAAAATTTAGAATAGAGAAATGCATAACACTTTCTATGACTGGAGGTCAATGGCGGGAAGAGGAACCATAGGATAAGGCTAGAGAACAGCAAAGGATAACAAGATGAGATCCAGACAAACTCTACAAGCAGGCCAGAGGAATTGACCAGGTTAAAAGTAAATATGCAATAATAACAGCATACATGGAAATAATTATGATTCGGCTTTCTTAAATGGACAAAAACTTACTTTCGGCTTTGAACAAAGAAACTTGAACAAGTATCGACTTTACCATCTAAAGATTGCCATTGAATTATTTCCTCTGCCAAGGAAACGTGGTTAGAGGGGTATTCGGAACATATTTCAGGGAACATGTTCAACACAACACTAATCATTAAATTACGTTGTGCAGAGCAACTACAAAGGGATGCCGCTGAAAGTAGAAGAGATGCAACACACATTGAAAATGAACAACAGATGGTAAGAATATGGAAGATAAAACCACTGCATGGAAGATTCCTAGTGAAAATTTACATTGAGGGGATTGATGTGGACGCGTAGATGGAGTGAATCAAGATTAGTACAATATACGCTGAAACAGAGGGATTAATGTTTGCGATCTAAGATCAGGTTGTCGCCATCAAATACTGTCGCGAACACATACTGAATGCGGGTATATGTAATAAGTGTAGACTTTGCAGGGAAAAAAGCAAAACAATAGCTTATTTTGTTAGCGCATGTCATACAGTGGCGCTGACGGATTATACAAGGCATAATATAGTAGCAAAAATTGTACACCAACAACTCTTGCAACACCGAGTGCACATAGATGACAAACAGGCATATTATAAGGACGATCCAGAGAGTATTGTCAAAAAGAGAAATTTGAATTGTACTAGAACAGAAATAAAAATCACTCACCGTAATAATTGGAACAACAGGGGAAATACTAAATACCAAACAACAAGGTTTGGAGAAACTTTACATCAAACACAGCATCTACAAACTAATGCAGAACGGTGTTATATTGCAAACTTGTACAATAAATAGTAAGAAAGATAACAAGCAACATTTACATTAATACTCATGAATCGATCCTCCCATAACCAAACTGTAAACAGCACCAATATAAATACTTCATTACCTTGATTAGAACTTTATAGTGCAACCCTCCACCATAAAGTTACACTCTTTGCGAATGCATGCATAATACATAATATAATAATTTACTCAATAAAGAGCATCCAGCTGCATAGCACCGGAGTGGTAAGTGATCCTCAACCTCCTCAAGTGTGTAGAAGTCGATAATAATAACAATAATAATAATTTACTTGTTCTAATTACTATTACCGGAAAATCAAGAATGCACACATTACAAAAAAAATATCAACAAACAGTGCACCCTTGAATACAAGTAAATTTCTTAACGTTCAGCATAGTTTTTAATGTTTAAAGAAAAATTTTAGAAAATTGTCTATTGAATAAAACTGCGATGACTTAAAATATCTTCCACCTTTTTGATGCCAAACTTGTCAGTCTCTTCCATATTGTTCCTATATGATATAATATATAATAAACGAGAACAACAAGCTTTCAAAAGAAATAAAACATATGGACCATCATAAATTTCGCAGATATATTAAAAAGATAATACTAAGAAAATAAACGAAAAACGGAAGAAACCAGAGAGACATCCACAAGAAAAGACAATATGGAAGCCCTCGTACCGCCTTACTATCTACTAATCTACTAATCTAAAAATGAACATTTGATCATTTGCATGATTTATGTGTACATATGATATACATTTAATTAAATAAAGAAGGTTACTTACTTAAATAAGAGAATAACCAAAGTGAACTAACCTATAAACGCATAACAAAATTGTTTCCATGTTTACCATTTTATAATTACTCATTATGTTATGTATATTGTTTAATGTCAGTTGATTTGATTCCACTACTAATGCAAAAACTCGTTTTCATTTCATCATATTTTATGGTAAATAATATAAGCCTACTATTTTGATCGAATTTTTAATATTTGGATACCTATAATACCGTTCATTTATGTGTATATGCGTGATCAAATGCCTCTCGTTAAATGAAACTAAATAATATAAAAAGTTAATACCAAGGATGAAAATTTTTTGATACATGCTATTTTTATAAACTTTTCGCCCATATTTATAGAGGGCGGTTAGTGACAATATGCCTATATACCACATCTGGATTTTTTCGACTGGACTGCCGGTACACTGAACCAAACTGAAACCAATTTAAATCAAGGCGTTGGCAAGGTCGCATATTTATATAAAATCCCTGCAAACCTTCATCACTGCATCATTTGTTCTTCAGACAAGTGCTGAATAAAATATAAGAAATAATCATGAAATTCCTGGTAAGTATATTGTATTTTCTATTACTTTCTTCATTTTTACATTTCAATAGTTTTAAATTGTGTTCTTTTCACAAATTTTAGGAATTATTTTTTAGTGCACATGTTCTAATAATACTCATCTAATATTAAAAGTACAACAAATATATTAACTAATTACACAAATCATACTTAGAAAGAAAGAAATTTTAATATTTTAAAATATTCTAGTACTTTCATTAAAAATTAACAGGTTCATTTTTTACTACATTATTTATTAATTACTTATATATTTTGAAAATAAATCAATTAACAAGAAATTAAAAACCGATCGCATTTTTTAATTTTAATAAGATTTAACAAGATTGAGTACATTAAAATAGAATACAATATTTTGGGTGTGTCTAGATTCTGACGACACCAAACAAAGACACAAGTACCTATTAATGAAGGCCACCCAGATAATAAATAAATTGAAAAATTATATCCTGTTTGTTATTAAATCATTGAAATATGCCATGTAATATATTTTCAAAATTTTTAATTCAATTTAGTAAGATGTATTAATATTATTAATTGTATATAAAGAAGCATAGAATAGAAATACGTCTATATTTTCATATTATTTCGTCAAGCGTGAATTATTTTAGAAAATGTCTACAAGTTTTGTTAAATTTGTGGTGTTTTATTTATCATAGACACATTTACCACAAAATGCATATATATTTAAAAATATTTTTGTTGGACTTTTGATATACGTAAAGATATGCATTGGAAAATATATTAATTCAAAGATAGTTCCTAACTTCTTTTATTTTCCATGATATAGTTGACCGAGTTCTCAGTTATTTTTTATTTTGAGCTGGTTATTTTTCTAACTTAGCTTCCACAACAGATATCGATTTTACTTCTTGGATTTTTGTTGTTTTCATAGATTTATTTACTTATTTACACAAACTGACGCTTTTTACAATCAATATCTACTTGTTTTCTGATTTTTCAACCAAATATTAAGTATATTCAGTTCATAACCAGTCATTAAGAAGCCATCATTACATCAGAATGTTTAGTTCTATTATTGATAGAATCAGGGATTTGCGCTGAGCTATTTTTTTTATAATAAAAATTTAAAAAAATGCATATTTAAATGTTTGTAAGTAGGTATGCAACTTCATTGGGAGTAAAATTTGGACCTAATTCCGTACTACTGCCGAACGTTGTTAACAATATAATGATGGTATTTACAATGACTATTTCATACATAACGGAGTCAGGAAAGTCGATATGTGATAGATCTCTGATTGCTACACAAACTAGAACTAATATTTAATAATACGATTTGTGATTAAATAGAAATAACTTTTTATTATTCAAAATCTCGATAAAGACTTTTCTTACATATTAACTATCTTGGTCGCGTTTTCCTAAACTATTTAATTTTCTAAATGCAGACAACGTAACACACGGATGTTTCCGGGCACCTTATTTATTTAAAAAAATCTCTGTTCGACACAAACAATAATAAAAATTTCTTCTTAATACCAATGTGATTTTAGTACAGAGTTTGCAAATAATAAGTACACAAGGACATGCATTTCAACACATGAAGTTTTTAACATAATGTTAGGAATGTCCCAAGATTATTGCTTCATATTCACCACATAGATACAAGTGATGATGTTTTAAATCCATCATTATATATTTTTGATGAACAGTTTACTTATATTGCCATTTACCACAGACAACTTCTTCTTGAATCTACCAAACATATTTCGTTTATTTCAAGTTTCAAAATCACACTCATAAATACACTTTATCAATGTTTACGAAATTTAGAAAAAATATTGTGCTTTGATTTCTATATTAGTTACCTGTCTGTATTATAGAAACCACATAAAGGGATGTGTTAATAGATATTTAAGAATGATACCTATATTTGTTGTATTGAAAAAGAAGTTGTTTAGGGTCAGATATTTTGTAAATTAGTATAAACAAAAATAAATATAAAATAGATTCGGCTTTTACTTGATGTAGTTCCATATTACAAACGTAAATAAAACAAAACAGACTTGTTGAACTACACTTTAATAACTAGAAATTGAACAATTGTTTCACCACACAGTGGCTTCTTCAGCATGACAGTCATTGCTGAAGAAGCCACTGTGTGGTGAAACAATTGTTCAATTTCTAGTTATTAAAGTGTAGTTCAACAAGTCTGTTTTGTTTTATTTACGTTTGAAAAATAAATATACTTAACTATTAAATATTAAATATTTTTTGTTATTTCATATTTTTTACACCATCAAAAAAAAATGCGAACTGCTAATTATTTTACTAAATGTACCATGTTTTTCAAACTATGCAGTTTTCATAAAATCCAAGCTCTATTTATAATTCTTGTACCGAAGATTTTTTTTTATATCTGTGGGCACCACAATATTTCTGTAGTATTCTACGCTGGTGTAGTTTTTTTTAAGTTACTAGATTTTCGTTACTAATTCCTTTATTTAATTAATATTTAATTATATTTTTAATAGTAGGGTTCTCTGTATTTGTATTTTATTACTTCTTCCTATTTTGAGTTTCGTTATGATGTTCGTGATGAATTATTCATTTTATTTTTCTTAAATAATATAACCCATGTGATACTATTTTGCAATGGTTTCACATTTTTTTTGATCACCGTCAACAAAAGGCCTTCCGTCAGGGTTACGAATCGGATATAAATTGTATGAATTAGCGCTATATCCAAGGTCGTTCATGTTAATGATTAGAGGGCGAACACAGGCGGTTGATGACTCTTGGCCTATGGGCGCACTATTGAAATGTTGTATTTTTAAAGAGGTTTTAATTTTATTTATATAATTGGATATAATTATTTGTTCATTTTGTAGTTCAAGTCGAGTAAAGGAGTATTAATATTTACTAGCATTACTTTCTCAAGATTCTCTTCTTTAATGAAGTACAGTTCTGTGCAATAAATTGGCGTACACTTAATATACGCTTATGTAAATATGACTTTTGTTTGAATACCTGTCATGTATAACAAATTGAATTGACGCTATAATTCCATTTGTCAACTTAACTTAAGCCATTTTCACAATGGCAAAATAATGTCAAAATTAGCAATAAGACGTGTACGCCAGTTTATTGCACAAAACTGTACATCCTTGTAGATAGAAAACGTCCTTTCTACATCGCAACTGATTATAGGTGCGTACTGGAAATATTCTTTTATTTCAGCGTATTTAGCAGTTAGATTTTGTGTCAGTGTCCCCAAACATAATTGCCGCAATATTATTAAATCTGGATTTCTATTAAAAACTGCGTCTAACTTTTATCGAGGGCCACATCCGAAATCACTTGGAATACTTTTGAAATTATTACTAGCCACATCTAATGTGGTTAATCCGTCTTTCAATTTGAGATTTCGATTTTCAAAGTATGTGATTAGTTTAGGCAAATTTCCAAAGTGTTCTTGAAGGAATAACAACTGATTTTTTTAATTTGGGATTTGTGTTAGTTCCTTGCACTCAGAAATACTTCGAGCATCGTCATTTAAACATGTAATGAAATACTCTGCATAAAAACTAATAGCTTCCAACCATGTTCCCCATCTAGTTATTACTGGCGAGGGAGGCAGTGAAAAAGATGGACGTTTTTCCTTGTAAAGAGCTACTCTCAGTGGTAGTTTTCTGAAAACTTCTTTTAAAGCGAATGAAAACTTCTTTTAAAGCGGATACAAGTAATATGCAACAGTTTTTAACATATATGCGACACTGTCACTAACAAAAGTATTTTTTCCTTGTACCTGTCGTCTAAATGAAGCATTTTGTGCAAATTCTCGTCAATGGTTTTAGCAACCGTTTCTGCATCAACTGTTATATGGAATAGTTGGATGTAGTACACCAGCTACAATATTTACTACACAGCTTCCTAATATATCGACAGTTTCGTCGGCTGTTATCCATAGGTACTGATTTGAAAGATGTCTTCTAATGCATTCCACTGTTTTCGTGAAGCACTTAGAAACATAATATTTGCAAGGTGGATTCATCAGGAACATTTCGACCAGTATATTTTTGGAGAAATGTTTTGAAAGTGGGTTTGTCAAGTTTCTTCAATGGGATACTAGCCGCCATTAAAGGAGAAAGATAAGGTAAATATAATAAATGTTAGAAACCCCTCGCGCTTCTACCTACGCCGATAAGAAAAGATTTTACTCATAAATTCCTTTTTTGATGGGCATTTTTTGTTGTCGTTTTCAATAACTTTTCAAGTAAACAACAGATGTTGCAGTTCATCATATGAATAATGCTATTCAGTAAATGTATGTTGTTTACATTATTTCGTTGCTCCATTGTATAAACCTGGGACGTCCGCACCCTATTTATTACTTTTTCCTTATTTTAGATTCATCATGATGTTCGTGATGAATGAATGGGTTATATCATTTTGTTCTTAAATAATATAACCCATGTGATACTAGTTTGCAATGGTTTCACATTTTTCTTGATCACCGTCAACAATAGAGCTTCCGTCAGGGTTACGATTCGGATATAACTTGTATGAATTAGCGCTATATCCAAGGTCGTTCATGTTAATGATCTTTCAGCATCGCTTGATGAAAGAGTTAACTGTATTTTTTTTTGCTAGTAAATTGACCGTTATTCTTAAATATACTAATTTTAAAGATTTATGCAATTGAGTAGCTCCCTGGTTGAAAATCAAATTAATCTTAACTCCAGCTCCAAAAATACTATGTATAAGAAACTAAAAATAACGACTAAAAACTGACCTACAAGAAAGCACACACGTATACCACATGTAAATATGACAAATACATCGTTTGAACGATGCAGTTCATTATTTTTGAAAAAGGCTCGCTGGAGTGTCGAAACGCCAATAATGTAATAAAACATTTTATAATATAATAAGTGTTTTAATATTTAGAAAACTAAGAATTAAAATTAAATTATTAGATTATACGGCAAAGAAAAAAATAACTCTTTAAAAATTTTAAAATTTATTAATAACAAAATTAAAATTCAGTAATTGTTATGTTTCCTTTAAAATTGTTCTTATACATGGATAACAATTTTAACTTTTCAAATATTATAAAAAAAAAAAAAAAATAAGGTATATATACAAATAACAGTGTGATATATCGAGTGTGGACATCTGCAAAAATCTCAAAGTCGAAAATGTTCATCATCACAATAATTTCTTGTACCACGTATATGAAAGAATAACAATATTTTTGAAAATACTACAGTCTTAGAAAGATCAACTAATGACGTACACAAGTATATAAAATACTTTTCTATATCCATGAAGCGATTATCTCCTTCCAAAAAATTATAATTCAAAAATGTAAATCCATCAATGGTATTACTGGTAGTAAAGATATCGGTTGTCAAAGTCGTCAGGTACAAATTTATATACTTTGCGGCATTTTTATACAATTCATTCCTGTCATCTGTATGCAAATTTGATTTTAATTATTTTTCATTAATAAATATTGAATTAAACAATCACGTTATACATTATTAGCTAGTTATTTTTTTTTCTAGATTGCAGCATTGTTTGTTATTGGTGTGACCAACGCAAGTGTCATTCCAATAGCTGGACAAATTGAGCAAGATGTAATTCCAGGCATTGCAAGTGAAACACTTGTTCAAGGGCCTAGCACGAAAACAAGATTGATTGGGCCAGATGGCAGTCAAATATTAGCTGATGCTCCTGGTGGCAGAGTTTTAGCGAACGAGGCAGTTCCCGTTGTGGCGGTACCTGTAATAGCGGGTAATGCAATCGTAGCAGAGCCAGTCATTGCCGCAGTGCCACAAGTCGTAGCAGAACCCGTCGTGTCCGTTGCAAGAGCTATATTAACAACAGGTACTGCGGATCCAGTGATTGCAAAAGTTGTAGCCGAAGAAGCACCAGTAATATTAACTGAAACCGTCGTTTCCTCAGATGACTCTGAAGGACAATACGTACCGGATAATAATGAAAAATTATACGATGATGGTTCCTACAAAGATGTTACAACAGAAGAAGCTTCAGATGATGGTTCATACAAGGGCGAACAGTGAAATTAATTTTCAAAATACATAGTTCCTTTCAAAATGTGCCACGCACTTCTTTAAGATGTGCTATTATTGTGTGTTGTGCATGCGATTTTTTAATTATGTAAAAATAGGAAATAAATGTAAAAATGTGAAAATAATTATTCAGTCCTATCTCTGAAATAAAAACAAATACAGTAAAATAAATAAATGTCTGTTATATTTCAATTGCATGCGTCTATTCACATTTGCATACATAGGTATACAGTGAGGACGCGCGGGTTGGAATAAATTCATTTAAAATTTTTGGTTTTGTTTTATAGAAAGACGCTCGGATTGGTAGATTTTTATTTTTAGCTGCGGTTTTTTTGATGGTAGATTGATGTACAAAGGCTGGTCCAAAAATAAGTTACGACCATCAATTTTTTTTTTCAAATGGATACGTATATTTTTTTATTTAATTTGTTAATTCTGCATCGAATTCTAAGTATATTTCATGTACATGTCCTATACCCAAACTCAACAGTTATCGAGAAATTTACAATTGAACATATCAATAAATGCAATTATTGATTGATGGTCGTCACTTATTTTTGGACCAGCTTTTGTACATCAATTTACCATCAGAAAAACCGCAGCTAAAAATAAAAATCGACCTATCCGAGCGTTTATCCATAAAACAAAACCAAAAATTTTTAATGAATTTATTCCAACTCGCGCGTCCTCACTGTATTACAAAACTTTATTTTTGTGAAATAGGCTAGCTGGAAAACTCGGATATACATAATTGATTAACTTGCATTATTCGATATTCAAGAAATGTTTTCTGGCATTATTAGGTATTTATAAATTTAATGGAGAATTCTTGTTACAAATAAATTATATTACAAAACTTCTGAAATATACAATTAACCTAATATTACATAAACCAGTGAGATAAAAGGTAGAGAACAATCCTGCCAGTTTTCTGTACAGCCAAATTTTAAAATTGAACGGTATAAACTTATTTTCTCTGATATTAAAATTGCTATAGAATATTTATATGCGATTTTTTGAAAGAAAAAATTCTTGTTTAAGCTTGAAGTCGTTTACTGTATAATGTTTGTCAAATGACATACTTATATACAGAGAGATAGTAAATGGTTGACCGTGCCGCTTCATAGGCATGGTGTAATTGCCGGATATATCATATTCTGAATTGTATTTCGTCTGTGCGACATCTATTATTTTATGTATGAACTATTTTCAAGAATTTTTGTTAAATTTACTCGTTTTAATAACTCAAGAAATACATTCAATAATTGAAAATATCTTTATTAAAAATAATTTAATACAAAGATCGATATTGCATATAAGTAACATTACATATTTAGAAATATTATAACATATGTTCAAAATGAGATCCTTCATTTTGTAGACACACATTTATACGTCTTTTGAGAGAATTGAAAACATTTTGAATCATTTCTTCTTTTACACTGTTAACAGCATTTGTAATAGCATCTTGTAATTTTGGTAATGTATGTAGTGGAGTCTTAAAGACAGTGTTCTTTAAATACCCAAATAGGAAAACATCCAGAGGAGTCAAATCTAATGATCTAGGAGGCCATCTATTTCTGCTAGTCAGTTGGTTATTATTGAAATATCTTTGGAGGAATTCAATTGTAGCATGTGCAGTGTGAGCGGTAACACCATCCTGCTGAAAATAGGCAAATTGTCTTTCTTTGTCATCAAGCTGTCTAATATGTAAATGGTTCTAAAAGTGTTCTATATCGTTCTGCATTTATTGTATCATGGAAGAAAATTAGCCCTATTATTCTTCTTCGTGATATTGCACACCAAACACCTATTTTAATAGGATGCATGTCACTTCAATAAAAACATGTGGGTTTGCGGATGACCTGTGTCGATAATTTTGGGAATTGACATATCCACTTAGATGAAACCAGGCCTCTTCTGAGATAAATGTGACTTCTTCTTCTTATAGTGGTTTTTAAGTTAGGCCTTAGGCCTTTTACTTTTAATCTTATCTGTATTAATCTTAATATGGCTTGGTGAAAATGAACTCTTTCAGAGGATTCTTACGGAAAGATATATATGATGTCCAACAAATTATCATTCGCAAAATTATCATTAAACCACGTACAAAATTGTATGCGTTTCTCAAAGTCTGTTGGCAATCATTTCTGTACAACAGATGCTTTATGTGGATGTAAATGTAGTTTTTTAGTGGCTTTATGGCACGTTCCATAAGATGGTCCTATATGAACATAAAATCAGAATTAATAAATTTTCTGTATATCAAAGTAATATTTTACCTGTCTGAGCTGGTAGTCGCCTTAATGATTTTTTAGGACTCACTTCCAGCCGTTCTTGAATATCTTCTAGCAATTCTCCTGTTAGTAAAGTAGGTCTACCAGAAGAGTGTTTCTTAGATATACTGCCAGTTTCTCGAAAACGACTAATAAGACGATTGACATATCTTGCAAAAACATCATGTTGGAATTCCATTTCTGGGAATCGAGTATGAAACTGTTGTCTACATGAATCAGTAGAATATTTCCACTCTGCATTCGGTAACAGCTCTCCGCTACGAAAATAAGCCTCCACAATAAATTTATCTTATTCTTCCGTAAATGGCATTGTTGGTTTCAACGCAACTTTAAAATTAAGCAAAAATGATAACGATACTCGTATAAACAAAAAAAAATAACTTACAGTAACAACGAAATGTGCCTTTTATTGCCTTGAGAAAGACAGTTTCTAATATTCAATTAAACGCAGTAAACCAAGGGAAAGAGAAACGACAAAAAGTTTATATGACTAACAAATATGTATAAATGACAAAATATTGGATTGACAGCCACTTTAGCAAAGTTAGATACAAACTAAATATTCATACTAAAACAATGAACGTATAGCAAACTCGTGCTAAAGTTGATATATCAATGAAGTGGCACCGTCAAGCATTTTCGATCTCTCTGTATAAGCTTAATAAATATAACGTTGATAAGACAGTACAAACTAATCGAGTTATACTTGGGCTTTATTCACGGGTGATTTGTAAGTAGTACAAATTTTAAAAATCCTCTCTTATTTACTACATTTGCTACAGAGTTCGTAAAACATAATTCAAACACAAACTTGTTTAGAAGTGGAAATTTTATTTTTCTTAAATAAATATCCCTATTTTTGATGTTATCTATTTATGAAAATTTCAAAACGCAGCGAAGAAATAGTTATTACGACGGGTTACAAGTTATCTTTGTATTACAAATTATTTACCATATGCGAATGAGAATATACATATTTAAGAAAATATTCATAGTCATGTTTTTAACATATCAATATTTATCTAATAATATTAAATAAGATAATTATTGAAAATTTTCGTATCCATTACTTTTATATAATTACTATATTACTAGTTTTATGGAATAACTGAATATAAAGGCTAAACTTCATTAAATTAAAGTCTGCTATGTCAATGTCATCTTCTTATTATGCCTCAGGTGTCTGAATTGCATTCAAGTAGAATTTTATTCTTGTATTCAAACTACAAGTAGTTTGAATAAAAAATCATACATTCTGTATCACAATTATTAAAATATTTATTATATAATTATAAAATATTTTCATATAATTTATGAACAAATAATTTGTGTTTTAATAAGTTACGAAACACACTAACTAGTTGAAAACACCTTTTTCTATAACATCTTGAAAATGCCGTTTATCGCATATGTTTCCATGAAGCTTAATGGTCTTTTAAATAACATTCACAAGCTATGACGGAGTGAGGAAGCTTTAGTCACCCTTGACAAAAAGGCCTGAAGTTAGCTCTAGGGTTTTTAATTTCAAATATATTATGTATCAAGTTTTATAAACCTGATTTAAGTCACGAGTTTTATTAATCACCAGGGAAGCATTATTGAAGCAGCATTTAATAAAACGAGTGACTATCGAGTTTATAAAACGAGTTTCATACTCTAGTTTTTCTACGGCAGCAAATAATCAAAACCATAACAAATTAATTGTCTGTTCTCGCGTCACTTCGGAATATTTTGACATTGCTGACAAGTGTCAACTAACTTGATTCAGCTTCAATTGATTTAAGCAATTAAAAAACATTGAGTCAGTGACTAAAGAGCGCGTTGCTAAATTCGCCCATTTGACTAAAACGTATGAAGTCATATCTTGTCATAATTTACAAAGTGTTTCAAAAAGAATTTCATCTAGTTGTCCATAAATTTCTCTTATAATTTATGATCTTCCGTATTCTTGAAATGCGGATATAGCTTAAATAGTATAAATGTTATCCACCTGTCATTCTCAAAATCTATCATCGAGCGAATCTATTATTTAGAATTATTGATTCACGACGGAGATAGGTGTAGAAACTGCATAATTTACAAGTAAATAATGTTGGTTAAATAATGAAGGCATTATTTAACCTTTTAAATACAGGGAAAAAATAAGCCAATTTCACACTGGCAAAATAATATCAAAATTAGCAATAAGACGTGTACGCCACTTTATTGCACAGAACTGTACATTATAAAGAGTACAAAATTCCAAAACATAATATGAATATTATTTCTTAAATGTTGTTATGTATATAGTGTACACGCACAGACAGGTGATCATTTACATCTATATGCTTGATAACTGCCCATACTACACAAGATTACTAGAAAAAGAAAGAAACAAAGTAAAATACATATAGCAATCAAAGCAGGATTACTCTCACAAAAAAAGACAAATTACTGTTTTTAATTGTCAGGGATTTCTAAATAATAAAGATTTGATAGTTGATTTAATAAATCGGTGGGAGCCGCTAATTATAGGGTTAGTTGAAACCCACGTTGATAAAGATGTAATAGATAAAGAAATAGCCATAGATGGTTATGAAACGAGAAATGCGACAACAAATAATAGAAGGACGGGTGGCATATTAGTATATATCGATAGGTCCAGCCCGTGACGGGCCATACATAGGCAACAATATACGTATGGAACGTAATGCTATGTGGCAACGTGCGTACGATACCACTCCGCGTGCGCAACCTAATTCCGATGGTCGAGCGCAACAGATGTCCCGTCATTCGTATTTATAGCTGTGCATACGTAAAGGTAGTTATCATGTCAGTGTATACAACCGCAGAGAAGGTACAAATAGTTTCGTGGTATCTTGCAGGCAATTCCTGTCGAACAACCGCTGATTTATTTGCTGTAGAGTACGTAAATCGGCCTATTCCTTCGCATTCGACGATTGAAAGGATCGTAAATGCGTTTAGGAAATATGGCTGTGTAGTCGGAAATTGCCGCAAATGCCAACAAATTGACGAACAGCCTCATATCCCTCTAATACCTGCCGATCGGGAGGAGAGAGACGTGAGGGTTTGTTCGTTAGTTGAAATGGGCGACCTTAAGTGTACACGGCAAATTGCAGAAGAAATCGGTGTTAGTAGAAGTACAGTAAAGCGGATACTAAAACGCAACAAATATAAAAGTTACAAAGTTCGAAAGTGCCAGGAGATTTTTCCCGAGGACAATTTTGCAAGAATGGAGTTTTGTGAGTCCGTGATGGAAAAGGCCAACAGACACGAATATTTTAAAAAATTATTCTGTTTACCGACGAGTCTTCTTTTCCACGTCATGGGAAGCATAACCCCTCAGTCGTGCAATATTGGTCTCGAGAAAATAAACATCTAACTCGTAATGTTAAAACTCAATACCCCGAAAAACTTAACGTTTGGGCGGGTATCTTGGGTGATAACATTATAGGGCCATTTGTTATCGACGGCAATTTGAATGCAGTAAAATATTTAGATTTGCTGCGAACACGAATTATTCCTGCTGTCCGTCAACTAAACATCGATTTTGATGCAATTTGGTTTATGCAAGACGGTTGTCCCGCGCATAACAGCAGATTAGTAAGAGAGTTTTTAGAAAACACTTTTCCTAATCGTGTTATTTCCGGGAGGGGACGATAATATGGCCACCTCGATCACCCGACGTCAATTCCTGCGATTTTTTTCTGTGGGGTTATGTCAAAGAAAATCTTTACGGTCTTCTAACAATCCCGAACTTGCAACAGCTACAAGTTAAACTGGTTCGCCTTTTCGAGACAATAACCCCTAGAAATCTCGAGGGAGTGAGGCGGGAATTTTACAATAGGCTCGGCTATTGTTTGGCAAGAGAGGGCGGTATTTTCGAATCCTATTTTGAGTGACTTTCTTAAAATTTGAATTTATTTTGCAGAATTATTGATTTTTTTACTTTTATCTTTTAGAAAACGTTATTGTTTTTTTATTACTTAAAATTACTTTTCCGTAGCAGCTAAGAATACAATAATAATAATAAATTGGACCTTATTATGTCTGAAACAAATGGGCAAATTACGTATACACAAAGAATATGCAAACGACTATATCCTTGCGCGGTTTAAGTCTTACTAAATTCTTAACTGCAATGTGCTGCAATTGAAGCTGCTGCGGGTAGAGGGGTTTCGGTGGGGGTTTCGGTGTTGCCACTCATTGCTGACTATGGCCCGTTCCGAGCCTGACCTATCGGTATAAAGAAATACTTATATTATGACGTAAAGAATATTTTTGTTTGTGATTGTCTGTGGCTTATCTGTTGAGACAAAAATACATAATCAAAAATACTTGTTAACATTTATCACCCACCACAAAAATTGGATAATATATTTATAGAATATCTTGATAATCTGGTAGATAACATATTTGATTTCGATGGAAACATTTTAATAATGGGTGATTTCAATATTGATTATAAGAGATACATATTACAGTTTGAAGATTAGAGACATCTTATATAGAGTAGCTCTGTATCAAGTTGTATCGGTACCAACAAGGATTACTAACACTAGTGAAACAATTATTGATTACGTTGTAACTAATAGGAGAGACATTACCTTTGAGGTTCACTTGACACCTAAAATTAGTGATCACAATATTTTGACCGTTGATACACAAGAGCTAATGAATACAGAACATATAAAAACGTTTAAAATTAGAAGTTATAAGAACTACAACATTAATGCCTTTCATGATAGGATACTAAGTTGTGAGTGGTCGACTACTACTAGCGAGGTGAATATTTTGGCTAGACAATGGTTAATGATAATTGAGGCAGCAGTGCAGGAATTATGTCCAATCATTGAACAAACCGTAAGGTCTGGTTTTCCAAAAAATAAATGGATAAACGCAGAAATTATACAAGAAATGAATATAAGAGATAATAAATACAAACTTGCAGTGATAACCAAAAATGAACAACATTGGGAAGAATATAAACGCAGTAGAAACAAGGTCACGGGATTAATTAGATCAGAAAAAGAAAAATATTTTGTAAGAGTATTAGACAAGAATAAATATAATCACAGAACATTATGGAAGAACCTAAAAACCCTTCTTCCTGGGAATAATGAATTATGTGACAAAGCAATAATTGTTGAAGACAAAGAAATCAGTAATAGCTTCGAAATATGTGAACATTTCAATAAATATTTTGTGACGAGTGTGGATGATATTGTGGCTGCTATACCAAAGAAAGTAGGTTTGGTGCATAACGACAATACCGGTAGTTGTGATAACGGGTTCTGTAATTTCGAAAACATCACAATGTATGAATTAAAGAATATATTAAAGGAACTCAACAATACAGGAGTTGCAGCTGGAAATGGCATTAACACATCCTTGTTGAAAGATGCATGTCTAGTAACTGCGAATAGATTGTTAGATGTATTAAATCAATCACTAAAGAGTGGAGTATTTCCTGAAGGATGGAAGATATCATACATTATACCAGTGCCAAAGGTGAATGGGTCACGAAAATGCGTGGAGTTTCGCCCAATAAATACAGTGCCGGTGTATGAGAAAGTCTTAGAACGTGCAGTAAAAAATAGACTTAGTTCGTATTGTAATGACAATAATATAATAAGCAAAGACCAGTCGGGCTTTAAAGAAGATCATTCATGTGAAACATTATTAGTGAATTTAATTGATAAGTGATTAAAAGAACTGGATAAAGGTAACATTATCTTAGCAGTCTTTTTGGATTTTCGTAGAGGCTTTGAAACAATAAATAGAGACACTTTAATTAAAAAATTGGAATCAATAGGTATAGGTGGTACAGTTCGAAATTGGTTTTCTAGCTATTTAAATAATAGGACACAAATAGTAAAATATAATAATAGTGTATCAAGTGCGATAGAAACTAGGTATGGAGTGCCCCAGGGAACTGTTTTAGGCCCCGTTCTATTCAATATTTACGTGAATGATATGTCGTCGTGTGTCGGCCGCTGTGACGTGTGTATGCTCGCGGATGATACAATGCTCTGCGTATCGGGCGATGATATGGAAGATATGGTTAAAGTGATGAGTGAAGAACTGGAAGCGTTATATATATGGCTATGTAGAAATAATTTAAGTATAAATATTGTCCAAGTTTATGTGTATTGGAAGTAGGCATAAATTATAACATAATGATAAAGATAAGATTAAAATACTAATTAATAATGTTGAATTAGAGTCAGTAACACAAATAAAATACCTTGGCATAATAATTGATGAAAATTTAAATTTCAAAAAACATTTAAGCTATGTAATAAGTAAGATATCTAAAAAAGTAGGGTTTTTAAATAGAATAGGTAAAAACTTGTCAAACTATGTTAAACTTATGTTATATAAATCGCTTATAGCACCACACTTTGAATATTGTTCAACAATTCTGTTCAATGCAAAGCAAAATGAGATACAACAATTACAAAAACTACAGAATAAATGTATGAGAGTAATACTGAAATGTAGTAAATATACACCCATCCAGATAATGTTGGATGCACTACAATTAATGAACATTAGACAGAGACTAGCATATAGAGTACTCGTTTTTATACATAGAATTAAGTTAGGTCAGGCACCTTCATATTTAACGGATAAGCTAGTACAAGTAGGAGATACGCATAGTTATAGCACAGGTAATGTTAAAGACTTTCATATAAGTAGATATCAGCGAAGTCAAACAACAACAAGTGTATACGTTGATGGTTTGAAACTTTATAATACATTACCCAATAATATAAAAGAATGTAATAGACTAAGTTTATTTAAGACGTTGGCTTATAAGCATATACACTTGAATTATTGATTTTAGAAGTTGGTTTGTAACACATATATCAAATTAAGATGTTATATTTGAACATATATTTATCATGTTTACATAATAGCAAATTGCTAAATAAAGACACTATTATTACTATTATTATTATAAACATTATCAGTCCGAGAAATCACCCTTGCGGTACACTACACCTAACAGCACAGCACATAATACCTACATCAGTTTGCGACTGATCGCCTTCTACCGCCTACATTATACTATTCAAGTAATAGTTGCAAAGGTAAGAACCTGACACAATAATAGCATAGGTTTTCCAGCAATACACTTTACCAAAAGCTTTCCAAAGGTCGCACATGGCACATTAAAGTTTAATTCCCTATAGAATGGGGACTCCAATGCCATTTGACTATAATACTGATAGTCTCTCCTATTACTGAACTGATATCGGGAAATTAAGTGTATAATACATGTTTCTTCCGCAAAAACAAATAATAATTTCAGAGACCTATTACCTTTTCACCCATATATAAATCAAGAATATAATATCGAGAATTAGTGACAATTATAATACAGATGATATTATTCAAAGTAGAACAATTATAATCAATATTCTTTAATCTATAATATGAAATTAAAAGCAAAATTTAGTATCGAGATTTCTTGCATGAAATATCAGTTTTAATAAATAACTTGAGAGATAATTCTAGGCAAAATGACCTATAATAAATGAACTCTACTTGATTTTCTCTTCCACTCTAAACGATCCCAGTTCCACACAAATAAAGTACCTAATGGGAATGACAGAAAATGATCAATAACAAATAAGAGACGAGATGATTTTGAAGTGTTTTACGTAAACGGAGACTGGGTTTGAAAGAACGTCGTTCGAAAGAACGAAATGAAATTTACTTTTGAAATAAGTGCCTTTTGTTTGTACATATTAAACTCATTTTAATCAGTCGAATCATGCCGAAAATTGTGGGCTCTTTTATAATAAAACTGTACAAAATGTTTTGTCTTCCATTATGTTACGTATAGCAAATGCGTTTTTTGACATTATTCTAAAAGAATTAAAAATCATTCCAATACTTGAATCATACGAGTTTTCAGTCATTATCCTGATCTAATGTATAGTTTTATAAGCAGTCATTGAATAAAATTCAAAATTGTTTTTAAGAAATTGTCCAACAGATCTATTTTATTTTTTATATAAATGACCGTGTTCTGTCGCAAAAAAAAATGATAATAACGTCATTTGCTTTAACATAATGTCATTATTATTTTTTTTAATGACAACCCACATCTTTTCTGTTTTCTTTTACTTTCTTATACGTAGTATAGTATATAGTAGTGATGATGAAAATTTTCGACCTCGAGATTTTTGCAGATGTCCACGTTTTGAAGTCCCCTGATACCGAAAAAGTGGTTTTTAAAAAATGTCTCTCTCTCTGTGTGTGTGTGTGTGAGTGTGTGTGTGTGTGTGTGACCACGATAGCGGTCAAACCGCTGTAGATATCAATTCCAAATTTTGTATTTACGTGTACAATCTTCCTCTTGAGATCTGATTAGTTTTTCAGTAAAATCGGTAGACCGGAAGTAGCAGTTTACTTCAGTGAAAAAATCGAATTTTGCCAATATTTCGTCAATTACTAAGTTTAAACAAATTTATAAAGAATTGAAATGTACTCAAAATTAAATTTGAGACAAATTATCTCAAAAAAGTTTTTCGAAATTCCAAATTCAGTGAAAAAATCGAATTTTGCCAATATTTCGTCAATTACTAAGTTTAAACAAATTTATAAAGAATTGAAATGTACTCAAAATTAAATTTGAGACAAATTATCTCAAAAAAGTTTTTCGAAATTCCAACCGAAAGTAGGTCTTTTACTCTTATCGAAAATCAGTTTTTTGCGAATATCTCGCAAGTCATGCTTTCTAGGCAGGTACATTACGAGTATAAAAGTATTTAAATTATAATTTTAAACATCTTTTGTATAAAAAAAATTTCAAAATTCGGACCGGAAGTACCACTTTTACTCTTACCGAATATCGATTTTTTGCAGATATGTCGTAAATTATGCATTCTATATATATTTATTAAGAGTACAAAAGTATTTAGAGTTGAATTTGCAATGTTTTTTGTGTACATGAAATTTCAAAATTCGGACCGGAAGTGGCACTTTTACTCTTAGCGAGTAGCACTTTTTTTCGAATATCTTGCAAAGTATGCATTCTATAGCGATTTACTAAGAGAATGAAAGTACTTAGAATAGAATTTTGAATAAGTTTTGTATAAAAAAATTCTTAAAATTGTATAGTTTGAAACGCTCATACGTATAAGAAAGTCGTGTGGTGGCCACACCTCATTTTTTTGATAAATCTTCTGCGTACGTACCTGTAGGGTTATAGGCAAACGTTTGTATATTACGTAACAACTGGGAAAAAAAACACATTTACTTTTACATCAAACATAAACATGTTTATCTTGATTAAACAATAAAATATATGTCTTCAAAATAATAGCAAAAGGTATTTAGAATTACTCAGAATAAACAGCTTTCTGCTTTACCACTCATCACAGCCTCACCTGCTGATCGATATGATATTATTCCACAAGATCAAGTAACAGTTTACTGTATGCCTGTGCAGCAATATCTAACTGAAACTTTTCAAAACATATATGAACATATACGTTCAAATAGTAGGTTTTATTGAGAGTTTATTTCCTCTTCTCAATAAAAGAATTAGAACAGAAATGAAAACATGTTTGATCTGAGAAAAATGTTTGGAATTTTATTTCAAATTAAGTTGTTCTCAGTAAGTAAATGGCAAATAGTTTTAATATTTGCTTCATTAAAATAAGAATCTATATTTAAAAGACCTATCACAATGGATGATGCTGACTTACTTTAGTAGATCAGAAGAAAGCTTGACATGTTCTTGTATAACAACTCCTAAAACACTCCCGTTTATTTTAAATTTATAATATTTAAAAAAAATGTATATAGGTATGCAATTATGAGAGTATATAAAAAGATATTGAAGAAACAATTATTTTAAATTACAATAGTTTTTTATACATTGTTAGATTTGATTTTGACAACATCGTAACTGCATGACAACTAAATGATCACAATGGTTTTTGTTATGCTTGCAAAAAAACTCTTGCCGCATAATTTAAATATTTCGACAGAAATAGAAAAAGCATAAAATTACTCCTTCAGTGTTAGAAGTAAAATCCATATTTAAACATCGAGACAAATCTTGACCTCCCAAAATTAGCTATAACTGGTGTATTGTGACAGCTACGTAATGTGACTCACAAACTTCGTCAATGTAATTAAAAACAAAAGAAAAGAAGGACTTGAATTATTTGAACATAAATTTCTCCGTTAAAGCGACACACATGTGGGAAACAAGATTAAAAATTAAACTTCTTGCAAGAAATACGGAATTTGAAGAGATCTTGCGCAACATAGATAGTGATAGCTCAAAAATACGTTTTTTAGGTTCCAATTTGGTCCTTTTCCTCCAAATCTTGGTAGAGCTAGTGATGAATATTCCTGTTATTAAAAACGCAGAATATGTTTGATTATTGCTGAATGTTGACAAATTAATGCAAAAGAAAAGTGAAAACAGAAAAGGGCTACTTATAATAACATTGTTTACATCCCCTTGATTTCAAAACATGTTGTAAGAAATAGTTTCTGTACTTTCTGGTAGAGTTCGCCGGATATTACTTGAAATATTACCGGCGACAATCAAAAAGAGTAATGGAATAAAGATAGAGAAAAATTAAGCCGAGCACTTGTGCGTGAGATACATTCAGCATCCCAAATTGTCTGTGAAGAAACCCTGCTAGATAGCAGTGTGATTACCACCATGTAGTAACGCTCTGCGCATCTTAAGATTGATGGAGTTTGAGCTTACTAAGTATGTTTTTGGAAGCCCCAGTCCTCAGATTGTCATCTAAGAAGATTTCTCAACAAAGTTAGTGCTTTGTAATGGAAGATAGTATGAAAATCTGCTTCTTCATATTCATGACAAAATCTGCATATTAATTTATCTTTAATTATGCTGATTTTCTATTCTAGCCACCAATATAATTCAATAATGATGCTCTAAGACAAAATGTAGTTAAGAAATTTACCCAACTAAAATATTGGGTAAGAATCAGATTATATACAACAGCCGTAAATATGGCACTCCAAAATAATATCTTCTTAAAGAAAAAGCACAAGCTTATGAAGATGCAAACTTAAATAAGTGTAAATAAAGTGTTAAGTTTTCACCTTTTATTTATTGTTATATATGAATAAATAAATCAAGTACCATATTACTGAGATATATATTCAATATAAAGATAGCGTTTAATTCCCACAGAGGACGAAATTTTTACGAGAGAACGTTGATAATAAATTGTATTGGCAATTAGAGCATAAAATGGAATTCTTAAATATTTTTATTTTTTTATTTTTTAAGAAGGATGGCAATAATGCATAGTGTAGTTATCTAAAGAATTTTTATAATGCTGCTTATAGATATACATATACAAGTATGTGGAACATGAACACGTGCCATAGATATAATGCAAGGTTACCACCATTATAAATACACCTGTCATCACTGTCGACATCAAAATAATCTTTCACGTTTAAGTTTAATTATATGAAGGAATTTATTCCTCTCAACTTAATTAATTTTACACACTTTCAAGGGCGTAATGATTTACGTTTTAATTACATTAGAGGCTTTATATTGAAACTATAGAATTATTGCGTATAATTACATCTATCAAATTGATATGAATTAAAGTGTATCAAAAGCATAAAGTGGAGTTTAACTTCCGTTAAATTGTTATAAAAATATCCAAGTAAATGATAGAAATGAAGGATAGTAATTCAAATAAATATTTAAATTGCATAATTTATGCAAAGTATTGCAGTTATATAAAATACTTGGGATTGTATCCGTACAAGATCTTGCAATCAATTGTAGCAGTACCATGGCATTTCTACATTTTCACGCAGTAGAAATAATAGTGCAAAAATCGTTAAAAACTATCTGACAGTATTTTTTCAGGCATGACACAAGGGATATATATAAAAAAAAGGTCCGTTTGTGAATGAGAGTGTGAATGACGCGCGATAACCGCAGTGCGTATGTGCGTTTACTCCATATATGTATATAATACTACTATATCGCGTGTAGACGAGGAAAACTTCGCTCCAACATTGTGAAATAAAACATATGGTGCTATGCCGTTTTAGAGTCGCATTGTCCAAACTGCGCATGCGTTACAAATAATTTTTCAAATTTAGGTCTGTTTGTTTATCACATAGATTTATTACTATAAATATTTGATTAAAGTTTGTAAATCGTCAAACAAGCATAAATAGTTTTAAAATCGACAAACCTCTTTATAATTAATAATTGTGCCTTGTTAAATGTGGAAAAATAATTTAATTTCCCTTAATGAATGAAGAAATATCGTCGTGGCATCATGGGTAAGTCATAGACAAACAAACGATCATACCGCAGAAATATATTTGTCAAAAATTGTACGAATTGTGGTTATGTTATAGTAAAAATTGTAAACTAATTAACTAAAACTCGCAGTCAGTTTCTTTTTTTGAAAATATTATCGTGGGATATCGTGAATAGAAAGAAAAACACCTCTATAGGTACAATAATTTGTGATATAATAACAGCACAAAAATTATTCAACTCAACATGCAAGAATAATAAAGAATTAGATAATGTGGTATTCTTGTATTCTAGAATTACTGTCATCTACATCGGAGAAATGTAGGCAAACAATACAGTAAATTGTACTTGAATTAGGTAATTGTATTACTATTACTATTAAAATATTTGAATTGATCATATGTAATAAATAGGATTTTATTAAACCTTACAGAGTTGCATACCCATCTTTTTGCCATGACCTTCTATTTTTTTTGTATATGTCTAATAGAACATACATGTGTTCATAGAAAGTTAAAGAACTTTGATATGTCCACCACGGAATCCACAGATCGCATATGATATGAGATAATAATATGCCGAAATTGGGTATTTTGAGAAGAGATTGGGCCGGTTATTGGAATTTATGCTATGATAACTTGAAGGATGAACACATTATTTATAAGATAGTGAAGTGTTTTTTTAACTTGTACTTTGCTAAATATGTATCGTAATTTCTGTCACTAAATTGTAATCAAGCACATATAGAATGTATTTTATATTTAAAATATGTTTTAGTTTAAAACAACTTGTAGATGGTACAGTATAAAGATAATATTCATTTTGGATTTTGTCAAGACAATATATGATGAGTTCTTCTGAACTTTTCCCAACATTCTGGAAGTAAATACTGCAGTGTTATGAACGGCAAGGTAGGCACGGCATCAAACAGTACTCCTGTTTTAATGATATTGTTACATTCTCTAAATCTTTTTTATCATTTTATAAATTTGTATGTATCTATTAATTCATACAAATATTTATATTTCATAATATTTGGTTGGTTTTAATTCAAAGAAAGTATAAACAAAATAGATTTCCGAGCATAAATAAAATAAAATTTAATTTTTTACTTCGTAAGTAGAAATTGAACTTTGATGTAATTATTGAATCAAATACAACATCAACATACCTTTTTTACAAGCAATAATATAAATTATTTGCAAGTCTCATTTCTACTCATATCAGTTTATGAGACATAGACATCAAGAAAAATGTATTGATTTAATTGATTATGAGTGTGCTATTAGATACACTATAGAAATTCAAGTGTATCAGAGTAATTGTTTGTTTATATTCTTTGCTACCATATGGGCGTAAATTACGCTTCATCACGTTTTTATTTTCATGAATGGCGTAATCATTCTAAATTTTAAAAAAAAAGTTAACAACAATAAAAATTATATTCAATCACAAAAATGTAATGCTGATTAATTCCACAACTTTTTCTAAAACATTCATGTTTCAGTGTATATCTCGACACAATTAAATAAAGGAACACAACAGAAATTTAATTAGTTATTTACATTGTTGATTACGCAACATTATATTGAATAATGTACGTAGACAAATATAAAATAGATGTTTTATTCTTATATATAGCCAAAATACTAAATACAGTAATTTAAGTAATTTTATTTGCATTCTTAAGCTTAAAATACATAGCAAAACTATATGTTGAAATATAATACAATCTGACTTATATAAAACATACCTGAATCTATTCGATTGTGTATGTAAAACATTAATTTATGCGTTTTCTGTAAATCAAAATGAAAGAATCAGTATTTATATTCAATAATTTCACATACACCAATAAGCATATACAAATCAATGTACACAAGATTTTCTGTTCAAAATCTTTTCAATAAGACGAAATGAAACGATCGGTATTTACATTTAATAATATAATTTCACATATACTAATAAACACGTACAAATCAATGTATTAGTTGTAAGTTCACAAGTTTTTCTGTTCAAAATCTTTTCTGTTAATCAAAATGAAACGATCGGTATTTACATTTAATAATATAATTTCACATATACTAATAAACACGTACAAATCAATGTATTAGTTGTAAGTTCACAAGTTTTTCTGTTCAAAATCTTTTCTGTTAATCAAAATGAAACGATCGGTATTTACATTTAATAAGATAATTTCACATATTCCAGTAAGCACGTATAAATCAACGCAGAAGTTATAACTTCACAAGTGTTTCTGTTAATAATTCACTGGAATCAGTCTTCATATCGTTTATTTATTCCACCGCGTATTTTCTGGGTAATTCTACAAATTCACCGATGAACTAAACTTGCACAAAACTGAATTCAATAAAAGAAACAACCTTGCGTATGCTTTCAGTAATATCATAATTATAGATGTGAAGTTAAATCAGAGGTTATAATTATGTTTTCTGTTTATCTGTCATTTCGTAAATTTCAAAATGGACAGTTTGAGTTGACGCATACGCAGAACACGCAATGTGACCAATTCTATCTCTCTTAGTTGGGACGAAAAATTACACATTATCAAGATACAACACACGCAATATAGTAGTATTATATGTATGGTTTACTCCTAATATGCTTTGCAACATTTTCAGCAGTGTCGTCCATAGATAAAAGAGAGAGAAAGATGGCCTACTCTCTCACTAAAAAGTGAACCAAACATCAGCACCATCTGTTGCACCCTTCCGGGTACTTTTGGTAGAATTCATTGTAGGAATCTGTAGAGAATGATAATTTTCTAACGAGCGGGATCTTTGAAATGACTTGCAAATTATTAAAGTATGAAATTCATGTGAAAATTTGCATCAATATTTTTTGGCGTTATATTTGCTGGAACATTAACATGTGTCTGCAACATTAAACGTCAAAATATTTGATGCTAATTTTACATGAAAAACATATTAATATCGTGAAGTATCGTAAAATCTTTTCTGTATCTAAGTACTACTGATGAAACAGATTAAAGCAAATGTATTTTTATCTATAAGTATTATATATATTTAGTAAATCATATACAAAAATAACATTATACCTTATAACTGCAATATATTTAATATGATTAAGAAACTGTTACATTTTTTAATACTATAAATGACACTTACAAATACATGACACATACTGAATTTCTAGTCTTTCACTGGGACTTGCTTGTGAGGTGGATGGTAACGCCTGAGCATCCATATTTTCATCGGTTTGATGTTTCAAAATGCATTTGTGGAGAAGAACTAACGTATTTAACAATGACAGTTACTCACAATATTGCAAATGGCGGAGAAAAAACACATGACAACAACAACTCTAACAAAATTCACTAATGCAGCCAACTATATTGAGAGCTATGTTTTCGATCCTGTATAAAGTGCTGCCCTCTAAGGGACCCTCCCTCAACCAAAACACTGATAAAGTGTAGTAAATGAAGTGCACTAACCCTGGTGTCGTCTGTCTGTGTGTAGAGAAATGTTTAAGAAAATTGAGTCGTTCGCCGACTGTGAGATACAATCTGTAATTCGATTCTTCAGTGCAAGAAACTTGACAGCAGCTGATATTTACCGTCAGATATGTGACGTTTATGGTGATAATGCTATGAGTGACAGTAAAGTTCGGAAGTGGGTGAGAATGTTAAAAGATGGGCGGGTTAATGTGCAAGATGAGCCACGCCCTGTTCAATTTTCTCTGATTTTTGAAGATTTGTTTCATAATAGCGACAACAAAAATCGAAAGCGTCGGTCCTCTCGATTTGCGATTTCAAAGCGATCGATTGATTTCCCACAGATTTCAAGGTCAGTTTTGGACACCATTATCGCGGAGAAACTGATATATAGAAAATTTATTCTCAGTGGGTTCCAAGACTACTTTCTGACAATCACGAAGCAAAATACCCTGTGCTTTATCGTTTTTGACTCGATACGATCGGGAAGTAGATGAATTTTTGACCTCATCGGTACAGAAGATGAGACTTGGCTGTCTCACATGACTCTCCAAGCAACAGTCAATGAAATAGCGGCACACATCGACGCCAACGAGAATGAAAGCCAAACAGACTTTCTGTACGAAAAGTTATGGCAACTGTATTTTGGGATAGGAAAGGGATTTTGTTAGTGGATTTTATGCTGAGAGGCACAACACTCGATTCTAATACGTATTGTGAGACCTTGAAAAGCCCCGACGAGTCATACAAAACAAGCGGCGTGACCTAATGTCTTCCGGTGGAATGTTGCTCCATAACAATGCAAGGCCGCTTGTTCCCGCACAAACACTAGATATAATCAGGTCTTTTGGATGGGAAGAACTGGAACATCCAACTCACAATTCATCCGTTGCACCTAGTGATTTTCTCTTGTTTCGGTACTTAAAGGAGTTGCTTGGTGGTCAACAGTTAGTGGTTAAACAGCCCGACTGGGTTTCAAATTGCCGAGTAATTCTATAGGGCACAAAATTCGGACTTCGTCTATGGATGTAAATACACGGCTAGATTATTCGACTGATCGTTGAAGTACAACAAATTTCCCAAAAGATAATATTTTCCTGGTTGATTTAGAGATTTATGAGACATAAATGTTTTTTAAAATAAACTGAGAGATCTCCTTCCAAATAACTTATTTTACACTGTAATTTTTTTTTTTTGCTTTTATATAAAAAAAAGCCGATGTTCTAGTTATTACAATTCTCTATACTATGTGATTTTTAAAATAAATAAAAAAAATTATAAGAGATGGAATTGAAACAAGGTCCAAGTTCCCACAGATTCTTTATTTAAATTAAAGCGACCGGTTTCGTGAGTTTAAAAATACTATACTCACATCATCAGGCCAAGCTTAAACAAGAAAATAAGCTAGTGACACCAATGTACAAATTAAAAAATATATGATAAAATGTGTTTTAAAAAAATGTGTTTAAGAAATTAACTAATAAATATAACAAATTGTACAAGTCATATAATGAAAAAATATTTTTGTTATTTAAAACAAATTGTGAAAAAAAAATTCAAAAAGTCAAAAACACAGTGAAATTATATCAAATGAAGGAGACTAATCACAACACTCACAATCCCAAAAAGGACTACCTTCCTTGCACCAGCAACCACATCCATGTAAAAATTATATGTCTCAACAGACAGTACTGATATCAAAATTTATTCAAAAAATAAAAAGGAATAAATCAAAATTATTCCTGTGTGTCAAATATAATAATCTCTAATTCACATACAAGTCTGTTATATTTAAAAACGACATACAACACATTAAAACCTTGTATATGGGACAACACTCAGAAGCAAACGGTCAAACGCAAAGTGACCTTATAATTCAAAAGTCAAATTTGTAAAAAAAATGTTTTAAAGATGAATATAGTTTAACCAGTACAAAATGCGTATTTTTTAATATACATTATAGTAATCCTAAATAAGCAAAATAATTCCACAAATGAAATAATAAAATAGAAACAGACATCTGAAAAAAAATTTAATCTAAACGAAGTTTTTAGAAATTTTGAAAATTAAAATAGATTTTTTTAATTTTCAAAATTTCCAAAAACTTCGTTTAGAATAAAATTTTTTTTTGGAAATTAAAATAGATTTTTTTAATTTTCAAAATTTCTAAAAACTTCGTTTAGATTAAAATTTTTTTCAGGTGTCTGTTTCTATTTTATTATTTCATTTGTTGAATTATTTTGCTTATTTAGGATTACTGTAATATATATTAAAAAATACACATTTTGTACTGGTTAAACTATATTCATTTTTAAAAATTTTTTTTTACAAATTTGACTTTTGAATTATAAGGTCACTTTGCGTTTGACCGTTTGCTTGTGGATTGTGAGTGTTGTGATTAGTCTCCTTCATTTGATATAATATCACTGTATTTTTGACTTTTTGAATTTTTTTTTTCACAATTTGTTTTAAATAACAAAAATATTTTTTCATTATATGACTTGTACAATTTGTTATATTTATAAGTTAATTGTTAAACACATTTTTTTAAAACACATTTTATCACCTATTTTTTAATTTGTACATTGGTGTCACTAGCTTATTTTCTTGTTTAAGCTTGGCCTGATGATGTGAGTATAGTATTTTTAAACTCACGAAACCGGTCGCCTTAATTTAAATAAAGAATCTGTGGGAACTTGGACCTTGTTTCAATTTCATCTCTTAACTATCCACCCACACATGGCCCATCATACCAATTTACAAAAAATTATCTATTTTTTTCCGTAAGATGAATTTTTTTAGGGAGCAGAGTCGTGTTTATCACCTTATCGAATCACTATTTATTCACGTAATAAATACATGCTTGGGATCTAAAAAATGCGTTTTATTCGTTTGCAAATATATTTAACTCTGAATGCTGCTATCTGGTTTGCTTCATGGGTTACCTACAACGCTGTCAAAATAGACCTGTGTAAAGTCCCGACTAATCAGCCGTCGCTAATGATCTGTTGATTAAATCTATCCGCCCAAATGCTGTCATTACCGATCTACCTTCTCCCCGCTAATGACCTGTTGATTATTCCGCCCCATTTCATCATCCATAACAAACAGTCTTACGTGCGACATTAATTAAACTTTTATAGAAAAGAAAATATCCGTCTCTTATGTTATTGTTTATTTGACGCCCGAAAATTAATAGAAGCATTGACGGACACGAACAATCACGTTCGTTATCATTTGATATATCATCCAATAATGGGTGGAGACTGTGGCTCAAAATCTAAAACAAAATGCAAGGAACTATACAGTGTGCACGCGGTCTACCTGCTGATGAATATACTAGACAAGCTGGTCGACTATAAGTGGGAGAATAAGAGGGTAGCCTCTGTTACTAACATTAGAGCTATGTTAAAGTCGACACCGCAGAAATCGTTACTGCGTTAGTCCGTATAAATTGCTAATTTAACTGTTAATAACAAATTCTTTAACCAAGAATAAAGTCATTTACTGTACTGCTTTAGGGAAGATGGAAATAATATTAATCAATAAAAAATCACTACCTGGATAATTTATAAGTAGAAACTTGTTGAAGCATCAAATAATCGCAGTAAACAATTTTAGTAACGGATTTCATCACGTTTTCCAAAATGTATGAGTTAATAAAAGAAATGATCATTATTTCTAAAAACTTATAAATAATAATTTGGCGCGTAATTGTTCTGAATTAGATGGACGAAATGCGATTTTAAAATGTATTAGTCGACTAGAGATCGAGCGTGAACAAAATTGAAATGAAATGGACAAGTACAGCTGCTATCCTAAACGCGAGTCAGTCAAGGCCTCACTACACTCGACCAACAGAACAGATTGTATGTTACTTTCTCGTACTAACTCATACAAACTCTCGGTGTCCTCGCTTTATCTCACATAGTAAACTGTATCCGCAGGTCGCCGGCAAGCACTTGGTATACGTATTTTGGCAACTACGTATGTAGATTTTTTATATCTTTTTAATTTTTGAAGTAAGGGATTTTTCCTTTTGCATTTTGTTTCACATTTCATATATCAGATTACGCCCACGTTGTAATAGTACGGATTTAAAATATAATTAAAATTAATAAAATGTCCCAAGGTTGGGCACCATATGTAATAGTAGTGCCCTTCAGTTGGTCGCTATATGTAATAGTAATTGTTTAAAATATAATTAAAAATGAATAAAATGCCCCAGAGTAGGGTGTTCAGAGATAATAATATAAATTTAAAGAATATAATTAAAATGATTCAAATAAATAAAATGACTTATTGGATGTTCCGCGTAATTAGCTCAGTTAAATAGTTCGGTTTAGCATAAGACTCTTAATTTCAAGACGGTTCAGGTATTTAGACTCTAAGATTATTGTCCTGCACGTACTATTACTTCTATTTTATATTCCAAATTTCTTAGAGTGAGGTAGACAAATAACACGCAAAAGGATGTTTAAATATTATTAATATATTGATAAAAAAAAACACTATCAACACAGATCAGGTTACAAACAAAGGTTATAGAAACACAACACAATTCACATGGTACAACATGAGCAAATACAATTAACAACAGTGCAATGACGCTTTACCTATACAGTATACCATGGATTTAATTAAATGCTAATTTAATTGTTTTAAAAAAAGAACATGCATGATATAGGCCTTTAATTCAAACAACGCTAGGTACCTTTATACGATGCGATGACCATGAACGGTGTCTTCAACGGGCGGCTTTTCCTAAGGTAGACTGAAATTGTCCTCTCCTTTGTCTGGGGATACGGCACACACTTGATTATTAATAGCACTTTTACTTCACTTGACCCGCTATTTGTTTTATTAAAACTTATAACAGTTTTCTCACTAGGCTTTTTCTCTTACTTTTTACTAGTGCGTAGAATTACTTATATTCGCACTGTTAGCCTGTGAGAGATCGTTCCCTTTTCTTTTTGGGTGCGGTCTAGTGTTATTCTACTTAACACGACCTACGAACCTATTCATGCGTCGGCTAGGGAACGTCTGTCTCGCCTACTCCTTGCTTAAGGCACGCCACGCCGTATTCTTCCAGGGAATTCCCCGAGCCACCTATGTGCTTTACATTTCTTCATCACATTCAAGGTTCCACGTGTCGGTTGCACACAAACGGTTTCTTATTGATATCGCATAACTTCCTGGCTAGCGCCGATATCATTGTCGCCACTTATGTTTTTACACCGATATACCTACGCACTATTTCTCTTTTACATATACAGAATTTATATAGGAACATTTTAAATAGGAATATAATAATTTAATACAAATAAATGAATAATACATGTTTCCTGATCTGTGTTGACTTATTATCTACCATAATATCATAATACACATTACCCTCCTATAAATACTTTGGATGTTCTATTATATTTATATTTTATTTATTATATACAGGGCCTACCGTTACAACGTCTATGTTTGTTAACAATTTAGGAGAATTCATTTATTATGTTTCAGTAACAGGCATGACGTTCGAAAGAATGGAATGTTAAATTGTAATTTTTGTAATATATTTTTGATTAAATGATTTATAAATAAAATTCATTGTCATCAATCACTGTTGTTTTTACTTCGTTAAAAGTTAAGCAAAATAAGTAAAAGATTAAACTAATCATATAAGTTACCAAGTATATCCTATTGAACTACCCAAAAATAGTATCCCCCTTTCACGATCACCGCTTATTAAAACTTGATCATTAAACTCGTTAGGTTATCTTGTATAGACTGGTCTGTAATGAGTTGTCTGAATGCGTGTGTCACGATTGAACAGGGCTTATAGGTAATACATACCGAGAAAAAAGAATCGTTATTAAGGGCAGCCCAACGAGCATAATAAACACCCACCATGGTACCCCGTTACAAAATGGTGCCTGAGCACGGACAATTGGACATTGCAAAGACAAAAGTATTAATTTAACATCTAGTATTACAAAAATAGATATATTCTATCATATAGCTATTTTAGAAAGCAATAATGTAGGTACATATTTTTTCAAAAAATAATTCTATATATTTTTTCTGTTTGCGAGTATGACTAATAATTCTAGAATTAATAAAAATAATTACGCATTTACTGCTATATTTTCTGTTTTCTTTATTTAGAAAACATAGAACATTTATATTTTATTTCACAATTCTTCACATTCAGAGCTTTTCACTGATAAACTTAAATATTTGTTCGGTTTTATACGCCTTATACCTTTTTAATTCCAGACGAATTCAACTGCTCATTGTGATACACTTGACTTGAAATGATTACGTCAATCAGCTTTTCCCTTTTGAAATTTTCGCTCGTCTTTTCGATTTCGGATGGCACAAAGATGTCAATTAGGAATGGTCGATTTCGCATTGGTCGTCACTAAAGAAAAGTTATTTTCTCATTTTTTTTTAATTCAAAATATATTACTAACGTCAAGAAAGGAGTGTGGGCTATAAATACGTCAGAAAATAGAAAAATATATTTTTCGAAAGGTAATATTTCCTGCAGAATTACACAGTGGTTGAAACAATAGATATTTATTGATTTCTAAAACAATTTATTATAGTATGTCTAATTTAGGTAGTATACATTAAACCTGCTCTACAAAGTTGAAATAAACTGTTTTTTTTTTAATCCAAACCTGTGTTTGTTGGAACTTTGTGTGCATGAGAATCTAATTTTAAGTAATCTCGATCTGTACGCAAATGAGGTTGATATTGCTATATTTATATTCATAACCACAAATTTGACTACAATATTATATTAACTTTCTAGCTAGCAGCAATGTCGTAAGTTGCTGGAAAAAACTATAATGCCAGTTTTTCCATAATGCATTTCACCGAAGTAGCACTCTTTCTATAAAGATATAGTCATACGAAGACAATCCAGAAAATAAAAAATTTTAAATATAAATTTACTTATTTATTGGGAGTAATAATTTTATTTTAATTTTAAGAGCCTCTAGACAGTGTATAGTTCGTTCTCACTTGAATTTTTATCATACTCTTCCATAAATGTATTCATTTCAATCTTTTATCGATTTTTTAATTCGTTGCATATGTTACGTTAAATTCTCCTATTAAATGTTTTCAAAATCTCTAGCTATTTTTAAATTTCATGTCTTGTCTTTTTAGACATTGAAATAAAATAATAATAATAATAATATCATATCTTTATTACCCAATAGATATACATCTAATTATAGGAAAACAGCTAAATAATGTCCATAACTCATGAACGAAGTAGACAATAACGAGAAAAAAAAGAATATAATATAATATATTAGTTATAACCAAATCATTTACTCATTAGTAACGAAAGGGTATAAAAATTGATATCTAATTCATCCACGCCTATAACATCAAAGTGAGTAAGAGAACCCATTATTATACTTAAACATAAATAAGAAAATATATTGACCAAGTAATATAAAAGTAAAGTAAAATAATTTAATTCGAAAAGTACAAAAAATAAAACAAAAAAAACTTCAACTTAACAAATGTTCAAAGTGTTCACAATTATTTTCAATACACATGTTTACGTGTCGGTGTTTAGAGAGGACAGTTACTTCAATTTTGCAGGCAGCAATTGTTATAACCGGCTTTTTGTGATAAAGCAAGTCTTTTATTCTGCCCCATAAATAAAAATCAAGAACATCTTGCAAGGCGAATAAAAACTGAAAAATGTCTTCCTTCGGGATAATTTAGGGAATATTGCCGCAAAGCAATAATGCATTTGAAAATACATTATGATCATGTCATAAGCTTCAACGTTAGAATATGACATTTTACAAACTTAATAATTATGTGCGAGTGTCGAAAAAAGCGTAATTTGCTAAATACGTACAAAAAGTTTAATTACAAGTGACACTAATATTTTTACATTTCGATTTTCATGGCCCACCTTGGATATCTCATAATAATGTAATTTAGTATCACTGTGCATGCCATGTTGTATGATGGAAATTTAAAAAAAAAGGCAAACTACACTGTTCAGTATTATTATTACTTTATTCCAATGTTGAAAAGGCCACGAAATGATATTTAAAAAATAATAGCTAGAGAATTTGAAAACATTTAAAAGGAGAATCTAAAGTAAGATATGCAATGAATTAAAAGATCGATAAAAGATTGAAATGAAAAATTGAAAATTAAAATAAAATTATTGCTCCCAATGAATAAATAAATTTATTTTTTTTATTTTTCTGGATTGTCTTCGTATGACTATATCTTCGTCCAGAAAAAAGGTAGCAACTTCCGGTTTTCATCATTCTCTTCAATTTTTCATGTGCTTCAATATTTCCATATTAAAGATATACCGTTCTATTTAAAATTTTAAAGAAAAAACAAGTAATATACATAAATTGAGAACAGCGCACTCAGTTATTTTTTTTTAACAACAACGTAATTTCGTAACACATATTCTTCAATACTTTGTAAAATTCTCTATCTAATGAGCCCAAAAACATATAAATCTATTGGGGCAAACCGAAATTATACCTTCTTTTGTACTCAGACATCCCGCCTCCACCCTCCCCTTCGTATGGGAGTTAGATCAAAAAGTTTCAAACAAAAGTTGTATAAAAACGTCTAAAAATGTTGCTAGAAAGGATTTTAATCCATCTTAATCTAGACTTTAGTGACAAATTATAGAATTTTTAATTTTACGTTTTACTATCAAGATTTTTTCCGCCAGGTTGTACGATAAACGGCTTCCGAGATATGGCCGGTGACCGAGCTTAAACAGACACCCGGTATAAGAATATTTAAAAAATTATAAAAATTTTTGGTGAACCTTGTACAATTAAGTAGCTACAATATATAACATATATGAACACAGAATACAGCAAAATGAAAAATAGCTCTGACTATGCAAGGCATTATATCAACGCACAAGAAACATAATAATAACGTAAGAACATGCCTAACAAAAGTAGGTTTGAAGTACATATAGTGTAATATTTACGTTGATGCTAATAAGACAACATTCATTACTCAAGCGCAATATATCGTGTGTGTGTCAATAAACGTCAAAAGTTGTTACAGATGATCCAGTATGTATGATATATTACCGAAATATTCGCACTCTCATCGCAAAAAGAAAAAATGGAATGTTTGGCGAAATACATAATATATATGAACGGAAGTATCAAAATAAAGCCTAACAAGTGGCAGGGAGAAAAAAGGAAGCATGCCAAGGACGCTATCTGCCTTATCACCTCTCGCTTTGGTGGAGGAAACCTCTAGCGGCTTGAGACAGAAAAATCATGATAAAGCAGGGAAATATTAAAGGACTTCAGAGGACAATTTAAATTATAATTCCTTGAAAATTATGTTTACCTAGTAAGAATGATAAAATTAGCTTCAAAGTATGACGTAAGTTCGCCTTCTCTGTAAATTGGAAGTTATTTTGAGATATAATGTATGCCTTCAATTTTTCGTTAATAATCTCCTTATAGAGTACTGAATATATTTAAATGAATATAAAAAAATATTTTATGTCTATAACGGACTTCTGTCTTTACTGAAATAACTTTATTTTTAAAGGTTCATATTTTTATTGACATTAAATTAAATTGAAAAAGATCTACATGATTACAAGTAGTACAAAAAATTTAAAAGAAACAAAACATGGGGAAATGTCAGAAAGAATTAATATACAATCCATGTGTGTGAGTAAAAAAGTCCAAAATTTTTGGTTTTATTCATTATGTAATTACTAATGTTTCTCAAAATTAATTACTAGGAAGCATTTCGATAGAAACTTAAAATAGTAGAACTATATTGTGGAGAACGATTGTAACTTTAGAGTACCTACATACATATCAATGGCAAAAGAAAAGAATTTTCTAGGGATTACTTAATCAAATAATAATAAAATGTTGGTCAAAATTAAATAAAAAATTTAATTAATATATCGCAAACTTGAAAATTATTAATCTCTTTATAATAAATACTGCTATAAAACTATTTGATAAATGGTGATTTTTCATTAATTAAAAAAAAAATTCTCTTTTAAAGTTCATATTCCATCTGATAAGATATACAGCTCGTTGTGTTACACCTGATATTATAAATTTCTAGAATCAAATGTTATGATTGGAAGATCCCGCCGAAGCGTTTCCACATTTCAGATAAGCTCTTTTGGATTGTGAGAAATTATATAATCATGTCGTACGACTTAAAGATATTAACAATGTATTTGTTATGATAACTGTTAATAAAACCAACGCTGCGTGACGTATTAGCTAACTCTGTCTGAATTACTATTTGCATGTCAGCTTCATGTGAACGGTTTAATGTGTGTCTACCTTGTGTCATCATCCAAAAATCTAACTATTCCAACTATAATAATGTTGAAGACATTTTCTTTGATGACATCAATAATTTTTCCACATGGTCTTCGCAATAATTTTGCATGTTTCCTCTTCATAAGAGTAAAATTGTTAATGCAATCTAGTAGCTAAATTCTAGTATTACATCTGGTGATGCCCCATGCTATCGCTGCTTTTAAAGAGGCATTTCTTATCTGATTAGCAATGCTTTCCCTAAAAGGTAAAACAAGGTATTCCCAATATTTAAAACTTTCGACCCATTAATGAATTACTTTTTTTCGCTTGAAACATATTGCTGTGGTATTTTTCCGCACAAATAAATAAATAGATAAATAAAGAAATCAAACGAATAAAAAGTCAACAAAAATAAAATACCAGCACATTTATTTTAAATAAATATAAATTTACATATTTGATATAAATTATAATTTAATATTTCAACAGATAAATACAGAATAATCCACTAATTTATAAAAATATATATATAATTTAAATTATCGCATAACAGTGGGTATTCAAACTGATGAATATGCAATAGAATACACATCAATGCAATGTGGGTTGCATACCCGTGAAAATGAGAGCATTGAAAATTAAGAAGTGTTGACCCCAATTTTAAACAAATTAGAGCACAAAAATTGTGTTAAATATCATACAAAACATGATGCTCAAATACTGACCTCAGTCTAAAAAAGGATATGTAACGATTTAAACATTATTATTAGTAATTAATAGAAAGTAGGTCATTCGGTAATGCATTCTTTAGCAGTAATAATAATCGACGAATAGAAGCCTGCGTTCAACATATTGCATTAATAATAAACACTACGGCAAGAACAAAGGTCTCTATACATAAATAAATACATTCCACTCAGTTCTGGTTCACTATTAAAAATAAAACATCATGTAGGATATGCAATTTTCACTGATATCTCCAGGATAAAAGACATTATTGAATGTACATCTAAATATGCGATTGGTACACAATTTCCTTATATAAAAATGCTTCAAGAGATTCCAAGCTAAAAATAAATAAAACATTAGTCAGTATATAATATAGTACAGCTTAAGAATACCTACAGATCGATGAAATCAATCGATGTCCATTGGATATGCAAATATAGAATATGTAAACAACAACAACAGTAACATGGCGGAAGAAAGGTCAAGTGACCACGTGACATCGATAGTTACCATAACAAACACGGAGGGCGCAGTAGAAGAAAATTTAAACTGAACAAAAATAATTTGAAACAAAATAAAGCGTTTGGCAATTGTTGAAGGGTATATAAACGCGTGCATCTGCAGAAAAGAGGAAGTTCATCCGAAGATCTCCAATATTCAAGAAGAAAAGAAAAGTTAAACCAGTGCTCCAAGTGTTGTAAATAAATAAATAAAAATAAAATCTAAAAAGGCATAAACGCCTTTAAGATCTAGACGTTGCTAAACAAAACGTGTGATACGCTTCACAGACGATAAGTGCGCGCTATATACAGTAAAAGCACGGGATATTATCATTCGACTTTACAAAGCCCGCCATAATAAAATTTCCAAAAGGATGGAAGGCCCGGATTACCAAGAAGAATTCGAAATGATATACAGTCAAGAAAAGTAAGTACAAGCACTATTAAATAAAACTCCATCTTGCAATCCTATAAATAAATAAATAAAGGAATCTTCATGTGTGTGATATAAAATTACCGGATAGCAACAATTTTTAGAATATTATTTAAATATTTAATAAATCCTTCTTTGAGTAAGCCTTAGGTTGACGTGAGAATCTCAAGTTAAGGCGATTCAACGAAGTATCAATAATTTTACCCGGATAGCAACCATTTTTAGAATATTATTTTAAATATTTAATAAATTCTTCTTTGAGTAAGCCTTAGGTTGACGTGAGAATCTCAAGTTAAGGCGATTCAACGGAGTATCAATAATTTTACCCGGATAGCAACAATTTTTAGAATATTATTTTAAATATTTAATAAATTCTTTGAGTAAGCCTTAGGTTGACGTGAGAATCTCGAGTTAGGGCGACTCAACGAAGCATTAACGCTCTCATTTGAATAACAATAATTTTGAAATATTATGGGAAACATCTAATAAGTTCTTCATTGTTTAAATCTCGATTTTGACGTGAGAATCTCAGGTCGAGATGATCCAATGGGGATACATCGGTAAAAGGTAAAGAAAGTGAATTTAGTAATTTCCTTGATTTGTAAGCATACATGAAGAATTAATTCAGTAGTCTTTTACAATTTTCTTAAGGAACAAAGGATTTGCAGGGTGCTTGTACTATTGATGAAAAGAGAACACATCTAAATAAAAATAAAGTATTGTATTGTATGATAATAAAATATTATTTTCCATTTTTTTGTAAATTTATATTGTAAATAAAAATAAGTTGTGCTGACATTCACTATTTACTTATTTATACCCATCCCAAAGGAGAACATAAGGAAAGTAAACATCACTATCACAGCTAGAACTCACAATAAGCAAAAAGCTGCGACACATTCCCCGTTATAGAAAAACAAAGAAAATCACCTTTAGACCCTGAGATTATTAAAGAATATCAATTTATTAATTTAACTATTGGTTATCAACCATAGTAGAGAAGGTCACAGCAATATGTCCGGAAATAAATATGTTTTTGCTTTCTTATACGTAGTATTAGGAAGTACAATCATATTAACGTTTTGAAGTTCTCCGATTTCTGATACCAAAAAAATTGGATATTGAAAAAGGCTATTTATGTGTACCTGGGTCCTTTTTGTATGTCGTTGTGTGTTTGACCTCGACAGCGGCCAAAAATATGTGAATACCAAACTTTATATTAAGGCGTACAATTTTCCTGGGGAGATTTTATTACATCTTTACTATTATCAAACAAGAATTTTTTGTAAATATCTTCCAAAACATGCTTTCTATACAGATGAGAAGGAATTTAACGCTCGATTTAGAATAATTTTTGTATAAAAAAATAAGATCTGGACAGGAAGTAGATTGTCTACTCTTAAATAATAGCTGTCTTCTGTAAACATCCCGTAATTTATGCATTCCTTATAGATTTACTACAAGTGCAACAGCATTTATAGCTGATTTAGAATAATTTCTGTGTACAAACACTTCAAAATTTAGGTCGGAAGTAACGTTTTACTCCCATGTTCATTAAAAGGACATAAGTACATATTTAAAACAACTTTTGTATAACAAATTCGGAAAGTACATGCGTACAGAAGAGTCGTATGGTCCTCACACCTTCTTTTATCCCAAAATTAATAGGTACTGCTATATATAATATCTTAAGCAATGTTGACTCTTAGATGAACCAAAATTGTCTCTGTTTAGGTATGCTTGATTCTTATTTTGGACAGTACACTCGAACAAACTGACATTTAAAAATTCATTACAATATCTAACTCTCTTACCACCATCCGTTATCAAATTACACTAAGATTTTTACAAAGACATCTTCGACAAAGTTATGAAGTGTTATGATGTTTGTATGTTTTCCACTACTGGATCAATCAACGCACACATTGGCAATGTCTACCATATCATGAAGTTGGTTACCAATAAATCACTTCCTTACCACTAGTTGCAGGTATTTACAATGAAGCTTAGACTGCAAAAAGAAAAAATAAGAGAACGTTTTCTACATTGAAATACGATTTTATAGGTAATAAAATTAATTTATACTACTTAATTAATTACCAGTAGAAAATGTGATTTACAAATCTGATACTAATGGTCTCCATAAATGTCCAAACAATCCCGATAATGACAAAAAGAAGTTGAAAAATACCCTCATGGAGAATAAAAATACATTTCAGTATTTCTTCTAGTATAAAAACAGGAACCTCGGATAATGATTACACTGATGAATGATTCAGCATATAAATGTAGGATACATTTCGAAATTAGGAACATGCATATATGTAAATAAGTACCAATGTCATGTAGATACACCCGTAAATATGAGCAGAAGCAAATTTCATAAATTTTTTTAATATCATGTAAGTAATTTATTTTACGTCTATATATCTTTTGCTGCACTATTTAATACAAGGATAACAAATACTAAACCAATAAGTGAACAACGTCAATGTCCATTTGTTGGGTATAAAAACCAAAAATAGTTGTTTTGTTTATTTTACATCTCAGTCTAAAAATATATCGAATTTGTAATATAATCGTAAAATGGAGATAGAGAGTCTTGGAAATAAAAAAGTTATCTTTCCATTTCAATTCCAGAGCGTACTTATTTGGTCGCAAAAATTTGCATTAGAACACGCACCTGTGTACAATACGACGAAAGTCATACGCCTTTTCTAATACAAAAATTGTTTATAATAGCTAAACATTTTGAAAATTAGAGATGACGAGCTGATCAGGCATACCTACTACTTTTAAATAGAAAACTAAGGGTACTCTTAAATAAAAATAATACTGTGTGACTAAAACGCTTGTAGAGTCATCTAGGCGTAATATAAATCCAAAGCACGAGTTACTGCATCAGATGGGGTGCAAAGTAAAGAAAACAACTATTATCTTGGTGGTGGTGTGCTGGTGGCTGCGTCTCCGTCCGTTCCGGTTGTACCGTGTGACGTCTCCTACATATCTGCCTTGGTACCCTTGGTGGACATAGTTGTATCTAAGTGTAATTTCATGTCATCAAGTGTTTATGTAGTGGTGCTGTATGTTCCACCGAATATTAGCAATGACGATTTTGAATTATGTTTTGAAAATTTAGCTCTTAGTCTTGTTGATAAAAATGTATTTATGTGTGGGGACTTTAATTGTCCCAGATTTAGTGCCGACAATAGAATGCATGATTTCAGATATAGAACCTTGAACAATTTTATGGTTACCCTTAACTTAGTTCAACTTAACACAATTGTGAATAGAAACAATAGACTGCTGGATTTAGTCTTCGCTAGTATCGGCCTTTCTAATAACATACACCATGATCCCAGTTCCTTGGTTCCTGAGGATCCTCATCACCCTGCTCTTAATATCGAGATGAACTTTCATATCGAATTCACAACAGCATTTCCGTCCAATATCAATTCCAGGTATAACTTTCGAAAAGCCAATCTCCCTGCCCTATACAATGATCTCTGTGGCGTCGACTGGACGCAACTGGAAGAATGCTCTGATGTCAACGTCGCTGTCTCAAAGTATTATGATATCCTATATTCTGCTATAGACCTGCATGTTCCAAAATACTCATCAACATCTCAGCGATTTCCTAGCTGGTACGACTCCTCATTAATCAAGTTATTAAAACTCAAGAATTTTTACCACAAGAAATGGAAATTATCGGGATCACTAATATTCCAGGGTGAATTTGTCAGAGTACGTAGATTGGTGAAGTTGGAGGCACGTAGAGCTTATGGTACGTACTTGTTGAATTTGGAGCGCAACATATCTGAAAATCCCAGGGCGTTTTGGCACTTTGTTGGTCAAAGAACGGGAAAGTCAAGAATTCCCGGTACGTTAAGACATGGGGAGGAGGAGCTTACTGCTCCGGACGAAATTGTAGAAGCGTTTGCTAAAATATTTTCTGAAGTGTTTCAACCACGTTCTATTTTTGTCTCATCAGATGCCCATGTTTGCTCTAGCAGCTTTGTTTTGGAGCCCTTTTCGACAGGTGAAACTCTGACTGCTTTGAAACACCTTAAAGCTGACTTTACTTCAGGTCATGATGAGTTGCCCAACTTTTTGCTTAGGGATTGCGCATCTGTTCTATGCGCTCCGTTGTCTGTGATCTTTAACCTTCTTCTCCGAACATCAACTATTCCTGAAATCTGGAAAATAAGTAAAATTAATCCTGTCTTTAAGAAGGGTAACAAAGATGATATCTTGAACTACAGACCAATCAGTATATTGTCGGGGAGTACCAAGGTATTTGAACATTTACTCTATACTAAGCTCTATGCATACATAAGGTCACACATCTCCCCGCAGCAGCATGGGTTTACTTCGGGCAGATCAACAGTCTCCAACTTGGTTGAAATTACACAATTTATCAGTTCTGGAATTAACTCTCGAAAGCATGTGGATGTATTGTACACAGACTTCGCCAAGGCGTTCGATACTATTGATCACACAATACTTCTTTCAAAGCTGAGTTCCCTGGGTCTTACGTCACCTGTCATTAATCTGATTGCCTCTTACCTGGACAATCGTTCTAATTATGTTTACTACAATGGATTTCATTCTAACACTTTTACAGCTTCTTCAGATGTACCCCAAGGATCAAACCTGGGCCCACTCTTCTTCAACGTTTACATTAACGATCTACTGTCTATTCTCAGCTGTCGCGTCCTAGCTTATGCTGATGACTTGAAGATTTATTCAAGGATCTCGTCAGTCTGCGATTGTGAAGCCCTACAGAATGATCTACGTGTTATTAACAACTGGTGCCAGCGGAACAAAATAAAAATCAGCATTAATAAATGTGCGGTAGTTACATATACCACACGAATCGAGCCACTAGTTTTCCCCTACGTATTGGATCAAACTCCTATTCCCAGGCAAACACAAATGAAGGATCTTGGAGTGTTATTTGACCAACGTTTGAATTTTTCTAATCACATATATTCGATATGCAACTCCGCCTCACGTGCACTCAGCTTTGTTGTCAGGTCGTGCCGGGAGTTCATGAATCCTGATACATTGAAGATACTCTTTTTCTCACTGGTGCGACCCAGACTGGAGTATGCCTCTATAATCTGGTATCCTTGTTACGTTTACCAAAACCTTTTGATTGAGAGAGTACAGAAGAGATTTTTGAAGTACTTTTCGTACAGGGCTCGAGGCACGTATCCTCCTAGAGGCGTTGACTATGAGAGTCTGCTATTAGAACATGACGTTCCTTCCCTCTTGGAGCGTAGACAGATCGCAAGTGCCAATTTTATGGTTGGGCTGGTTAGTAACAGAATTGATGCCCCCAATATACTCTCCGCTGTGGATTTTTTGGTTCCCAGATACGGTACGCGTTCAAGCGATACTTTTGTGGTGGCTCGAGCTAGGTCAAATGTTTTTGCTAAGGCACCTCTTACGCATATGGCAAGGAACGCTAACGAACTATGCCCTGATCCTTTTCACTTTCCTTTTATTCAAAAGCCTCACTCTATCGATAAATGAATATGTCTTTCGATTTGACTCAATGCATATTGCTGTGGTATTTTCTTGTAAATAAATGAATAAATAAAATAAAGAAACCAAACAAATAAAGAACCAACAGAAATAAAATATCACTATGTTTATTTTAAGTAAATATAATTTTACATATTCAATATAAATTACAATTTTATATATTTCAATAAATATATACAGAAAAGTCATTAATTAATGTAAATGTATGTAGTTTTAATTATATTTTAGTGTTTACTAAAAATTTCATAGCTATGCAGTAGTATACACATAAATGCAATATGGGTTGCATACCCGTAAAAATAATAGCATCCACAATTAAAAATAAAAATGAAAAATATAAAACAATGTTAAAATAAATTAGAGCACAAAATTATGTTAAATATTCCATAAAACAATATTCAAATACTGACCTCCGTTTAATAAAAAGGATATGATAACTTAAAACAGTATTACTAGCAGTCAATAGAAAAGTAGGTCAACGGGCAATACATTCTCTAGCAGAGATAATAGTTCAAAATAGGAATTATCACAAAGAATATCAATATTATAACCACCAACATTGTCAAGAATAAATGTTATGTATCACTATACACGTTTCACTTATATTTTCTGTATAAAATATTATTGAGTGTACGTAAAGAGGCACGATTTGTTTATTCTCTTCTCTACACGAATATATTCTAAGAAAGACCAAGCTAAAACCAAAAATACAATATTAAACAAAGGTCTATATACATAAATAAATAAATATATACCACTTATTTCACGGTCACAAGATCAATTATATTTTCGTCCGTAGGGACACCAAAACGCATACAAAGATATATGATTTGCTTGTTTTCGATATACACTAACGCATCCAGAATGTAAATATTGTGGCCTAGTTCATCATTGAAAATAAAACATTATGCTGGCTATGCAAATTCACTGATATTTACAGAATAAAAAGGACATTGTTGAATGTACGTCTAAATATGCGATAGTACATAATTTTATTCACGTACAAATGCTTCAAGACATTTAGGCTAAAAATAAATAAATAAAGCATTAGTAAATATAATAAAATACAATAAAAGGATACCTACCATTAAAATGAAAACAATCAAATGTCTATGGATATAAATATAAAAATATAGAATACGTAAATGACAACAATAACAAACATGGTGGAACAAGGTCACATGATCACGTAATTTCGATAGTTATCGAAATTAACACGGAGGGCGTGACAGACGAAAATTCAAACGAAAGGAACGACTTAAAAACAAAAATAAGCCGTTTGTCAAATGTTTATCCCTATAAAAAGAGGGACACAAGCGAAAATAAGGCAGTCGATAAGAAGTCCTGATTCTCTTCAAAACTTAAAGAAAAATAGTTAAACCAGTGCGCCGAAGAAATAAGGAATCTAAAGGCACAAAACGCCTTGAGATTCAGACGCCGTAGTCGCAAGAAGCGGCAACGATAAGTGCGCGCCAGGAGACGCGAAGTACTGCGATTGGATCGCATAAAAGCCACAATAATAAATTTAATAAAAATGGAGGGACTAGGCTACCAAGAAGAATTCGAGATGCTATACGACCTAGAAAAGTGAGTACAAGCACTATAAAGTAAAATCCATCTTGCAATCCTAAAGTAAATAAATGAAAGAACCTTCATGACTGTTTCATAACTAATAGCAATAAAAATTTAGAATATTATTTAAACAATTAAAAATAAATTCTTCTTTGAATATGTCCTGGGTCGACGTGTGAATCTTGGCTCAAGGCGGTTCAACGGAGTATTAGTAAACTCTCCGGATAGCAATAAAAATTTAGAATATTATTTAAACAATTAAAAATAAATTCTTCTTTGAATATGTCCTGGGTCGACGTGTGAATCTTGGCTCAAGGCGGTTCAACGGAGTATTAGTAAACTCTCCGGATAGCAATAAAAATTTAGAATATTATTTAAACAATTAAAAATAAATTCTTCTTTGAATATGTCCTGGGTCGACGTGTGAATCTTGGCTCAAGGCGGTTCAACGGAGTATTAGTAAACTCTCCGGATAGCAATAAAAATTTAGAATATTATTTAAACAATTAAAAATAAATTCTTCTTTGAATATGTCCTGGGTCAACGTGTGAATCTTGGCTCAAGGCGGTTTAACGAAGTATTAGTAAATTCTCCGGATGGCAATGGAAATTTAGAACGTTATATAAATAATTTAAAACAAACTCTTCTTTGAGTAAGCTCTGGATTGACGTGTAAATCTTGGTTCAGAGCGACTTAACGAGGTGCTAACGCTTTTATAGAATAACGGCAATTTCGAGATATGAGCATACGTGAAGGTTAGAGCAGTGAATTTTATTTTTATTCATGATTAACAATTTTATAAAAAAATCAAGGATTACAAGGTGCTTGTACCGCGGATGAAAGAGACTGGAGATGACAATGGAATATATATTATATTGAATTGCATAGTAATGATATTTAATAATGTTTTTGTAAATATATATAAATATAAAATAAAATAAGTTGTGCTGACATTCTATATCTACTTATTTATACCCATCCCAGGGAGATCTAAGGAAAGTCAACGTCACAATCACAGCTAGAACTCACTATAAGTATAAGACTGTGACACATCATCCGATATAAAAATATGATAAATTCATACTTAGACCCTGAGATTACTAAAGTACATTAATTTATTAATTTAATTTTTGGTTATCAACCAATATAGAAGAAGTCACAGCATTAATTTTGGCGCCCAACTGGTAAGGGCTTATCGTTGGCCAAGATCTATTTTGGCGCCCAACCTGCTAGGCTTATCGTTGGCCAAGATTTATTTTGGCGACCCAACGAGAAGGGCTGTGTTAAAGCCTACAACATTTTATATATTAATTTGGCGCATACGTCCTAGGCTTATCGTTGGCCAAGATTTAATTTGGCACCCGAACGTCGAAAAGCTTATCGTTGGCCAAGATCAACCTTAATTTGGCACTCAACGATAAAAGGCTGTGTGAATTTACTTTCCTTAGAACGCCATAAGCACACAATATTCTCCTATTGGGACAGGGAAAATAAGAGATAGAATAAAAACAAAAAAAAAAAAATAAAAATGGCTGATGAAAACAACAAGAAAAGCGAAAAACCTGAAAAGGTTGAAGATAAGGAAACAAGACCACAGTTTACCAGATACAGAGATAATTCTCGCAGCAACCGTTCAACCTCTAGCTCAGAATCAGAGAAACAAGAGTTGGAAGGTGATCAAGTGGAAGAACCGATCGTTGGAAGTACATCTCTCAAGAGAACAACCGAAAAATCATCGGAAGATAAAATGGATAATTTGCTTCAAGTCCTATTGCACATGAAAGAAGAAATGAAATCAAATAATGAGAACATGAAAGACATGAAAGAAGAAATAAAATCACACAATGAGAAGAACAATGAAAATCTAAATAAATTAAATCAAAAAATTGACAAGGGATTCCAAGATTTTCGAACAGAGATGCGTCAGTCGAATGCTAATTTAGAAAACAAAATAACAGAGTCTGTGTCAGGTTTAACGAAAGTAATAAGGGACAATACGAGAAGGTGTGAGAATATGTACAGATCACTGATGGACGAAACGATAGAACGATTTGACGAAGAAGAATCATTAGAAAATAAAATAATAAATACCAACGCAACGAACAACGAAGAAGAATCATTTGAAAATGAAATAATAAACACCAATACAACGAAAAACGAAGAAATCACGAAGAATATGCCAACCCATGAAGATGGTGCACAAATAGCAACAAAAGTCAAAGAAACCTCCACAATAATACATACATGGAGAAGAACCAAATATATGGATTCCAATAAGAAAATTTTGAGAACACAGTTGGACACGTTGCTATATGAAGAAGAAGATAACAAAATTTCACATCTATACATTTCACGGCAAACATTAGAAATACTCATAGGAGCACGGCGGAGGATAAATTGGGGACCTCCGATGGGACGTGGCTACCCTACTCCTACCTTAGCCAACGACGACACCCCAATCAAGGAGCACGGCGGAGGATAAATTGGGGACCTCCGATGGGACGTGGCTACCCTACTCCTACCTTAGCCAACGACGACACCCCAATCAAGGAGCACGGCGGAGGATAAATTGGGGACCTCCGATGGGACATGGCTACCCTACTCCTACCTTAGCCAACGACGACACCCCAATCGAGGAGCACGGCGGAGGATAAATTGGGGACCTCCGATGGGACGTGGCTACCCTACTCCTACCTTAGCCAACGACGACACCCCAATCAAGGAAAATGAAACACGAGACATATAGAAATACAAAGACCTAATAAAATACCACTGAACTACCACACATATCAATCAGAATTGGGGAAGAAAAATAAATAAAATAAAAGCTACTCGACTACAGCGTCATAAATGAAAATTTAGAGAAACAAGGACGATATATTCCTATAAGGAAGATAAACTTAATTACAGCAAATAAAAACCGTTGGTAACCATTGATAAAGTTTCTGCGTTAGTGTAAAAATAAATAAAATAAACCTACTAACAGAATTTGTAGTAGTAAATAATTAGAATTGCAATTGCATATTGGGAATGGACTTTTAAGTCAATATAGCACAAGACTGGATATGAAGGACAAGACTTTTCACATAAGAAATGTGATAATTCCATGGAGCGAAGAAGCACCAGTAGAGAAATAAATAGAATTAATTAATAAATTATATGTAGAAGAAATAGAAAAGGAACTCACGCAAGAAATGATTAACAATTCATATGACAATAAATGTACGCATCTCGTGAAGCATCCAAAGAATAAGGACTTCACATTAAAAAAAAAGGATGGTACAAGTATAAATTGCAATGAAAAGTGTAAAAATCATGTGAGCAATCTTTTAAATAAGCACAAGAGACTAGTTGATGACAGTCCTGGCTTGGTAAGAAATTACGAGCATAAGCTCGAGGTAAATGGAAAAGGGACCCTTCTATGTGAAAATCTATCCATATTCCCAATAAATACAAGGAGCAAGTGAAATTATAGAAATAAAAGAAATGCTGAAGAACAATATAATGGAAAAAGCAGAAGTGAACTTTATCAGTCCAATTGTCGCTGTAAAAGAGAAAAATATAGAAGATCCAAAGGAAACATTATCAATGAAGTACACAGATACCCAGTGGTTTGCTACGATAGTTTTAAAAGATTCTTTTTGGGCAGGTAACATGAAGAAAATAAAAAGAAAATACTACTTATTCAAGATAAATTCCCCGACTGATATGTGGAAGACGATAAGATTTTATATATATGAATATCAATTGTAGGCTTAATTGATGCCACGCAAAAGATATTGAATCCACACGAAGAAGATATTTCCAATTCATTATATATTTGTATATGTCTCACTTTAAATAAATTAAGTACCACTTTCCTATTAAAAATGAAAGGTGAAAACTCAAAATAAGTAATCAAACAAAAATGAAGGGAGGAAAGTTAAAATATAAACTCATACGATGAAAAATATGAACCCATGAGGAAATAAAGAGGGACAGCTCCCAAAACTATACTATTTAAGTTGTAAATAAATATTACAAAAATAAAAAAGGATAGTTCCCAAGATTATAGCATTTAAGTTATGTAAATAGGTATTAAGGAAACAAAAAGGGATAGTTCCCAAATTTATATTACTTAAGTTATGTAAATAAATATTACAAAAATAAAAGGGATAGTTCCCAAGATTATAGCACTTAAGTTATGTAAATAGATATTAAGAAACAAAAAGGGATAGTTCCCACATAAGAATATAGAAAATTTAGACGTTAGAATATTAGTTAAATAAAAGTTTAGAAAATACCATTAAGTAAAGAAAATGCAATACGCGCATATTTTTCGTAGTCAACTATGGCATATTGACAGTTTCTTAACTTGGGATATGCTGTGGTATTTTCTTGTAAATAAATGAATAAATAAAATAAAGAAACCAAACAAATAAAGAACCAACAGAAATAAAATATCACTATGTTTATTTTAAGTAAATATAATTTTACATATTCAATATAAATTACAATTTTATATATTTCAATAAATATATACAGAAAAGTCATTAATTAATGTAAATGTATGTAGTTTTAATTATATTTTAGTGTTTACTAAAAATTTCATAGCTATGCAGTAGTATACACATAAATGCAATATGGGTTGCATACCCGTAAAAATAATAGCATCCACAATTAAAAATAAAAATGAAAAATATAAAACAATGTTAAAATAAATTAGAGCACAAAATTATGTTAAATATTCCATAAAACAATATTCAAATACTGACCTCCGTTTAATAAAAAGGATATGATAACTTAAAACAGTATTACTAGCAGTCAATAGAAAAGTAGGTCAACGGGCAATACATTCTCTAGCAGAGATAATAGTTCAAAATAGGAATTATCACAAAGAATATCAATATTATAACCACCAACATTGTCAAGAATAAATGTTATGTATCACTATACACGTTTCACTTATATTTTCTGTATAAAATATTATTGAGTGTACGTAAAGAGGCACGATTTGTTTATTCTCTTCTCTACACGAATATATTCTAAGAAAGACCAAGCTAAAACCAAAAATACAATATTAAACAAAGGTCTATATACATAAATAAATAAATATATACCACTTATTTCACGGTCACAAGATCAATTATATTTTCGTCCGTAGGGACACCAAAACGCATACAAAGATATATGATTTGCTTGTTTTCGATATACACTAACGCATCCAGAATGTAAATATTGTGGCCTAGTTCATCATTGAAAATAAAACATTATGCTGGCTATGCAAATTCACTGATATTTACAGAATAAAAAGGACATTGTTGAATGTACGTCTAAATATGCGATAGTACATAATTTTATTCACGTACAAATGCTTCAAGACATTTAGGCTAAAAATAAATAAATAAAGCATTAGTAAATATAATAAAATACAATAAAAGGATACCTACCATTAAAATGAAAACAATCAAATGTCTATGGATATAAATATAAAAATATAGAATACGTAAATGACAACAATAACAAACATGGTGGAACAAGGTCACATGATCACGTAATTTCGATAGTTATCGAAATTAACACGGAGGGCGTGACAGACGAAAATTCAAACGAAAGGAACGACTTAAAAACAAAAATAAGCCGTTTGTCAAATGTTTATCCCTATAAAAAGAGGGACACAAGCGAAAATAAGGCAGTCGATAAGAAGTCCTGATTCTCTTCAAAACTTAAAGAAAAATAGTTAAACCAGTGCGCCGAAGAAATAAGGAATCTAAAGGCACAAAACGCCTTGAGATTCAGACGCCGTAGTCGCAAGAAGCGGCAACGATAAGTGCGCGCCAGGAGACGCGAAGTACTGCGATTGGATCGCATAAAAGCCACAATAATAAATTTAATAAAAATGGAGGGACTAGGCTACCAGGAAGAATTCGAGATGCTATACGACCTAGAAAAGTGAGTACAAGCACTATAAAGTAAAATCCATCTTGCAATCCTAAAGTAAATAAATGAAAGAACCTTCATGACTGTTTCATAACTAATAGCAATAAAAATTTAGAATATTATTTAAACAATTAAAAATAAATTCTTCTTTGAATATGTCCTGGGTCGACGTGTGAATCTTGGCTCAAGGCGGTTCAACGGAGTATTAGTAAACTCTCCGGATAGCAATAAAAATTTAGAATATTATTTAAACAATTAAAAATAAATTCTTCTTTGAATATGTCCTGGGTCGACGTGTGAATCTTGGCTCAAGGCGGTTCAACGGAGTATTAGTAAACTCTCCGGATAGCAATAAAAATTTAGAATATTATTTAAACAATTAAAAATAAATTCTTCTTTGAATATGTCCTGGGTCGACGTGTGAATCTTGGCTCAAGGCGGTTCAACGGAGTATTAGTAAACTCTCCGGATAGCAATAAAAATTTAGAATATTATTTAAACAATTAAAAATAAATTCTTCTTTGAATATGTCCTGGGTCAACGTGTGAATCTTGGCTCAAGGCGGTTTAACGAAGTATTAGTAAATTCTCCGGATGGCAATGGAAATTTAGAACGTTATATAAATAATTTAAAACAAACTCTTCTTTGAGTAAGCTCTGGATTGACGTGTAAATCTTGGTTCAGAGCGACTTAACGAGGTGCTAACGCTTTTATAGAATAACGGCAATTTCGAGATATGAGCATACGTGAAGGTTAGAGCAGTGAATTTTATTTTTATTCATGATTAACAATTTTATAAAAAAATCAAGGATTACAAGGTGCTTGTACCGCGGATGAAAGAGACTGGAGATGACAATGGAATATATATTATATTGAATTGCATAGTAATGATATTTAATAATGTTTTTGTAAATATATATAAATATAAAATAAAATAAGTTGTGCTGACATTCTATATCTACTTATTTATACCCATCCCAGGGAGATCTAAGGAAAGTCAACGTCACAATCACAGCTAGAACTCACTATAAATATAAGACTGTGACACATCATCCGATATAAAAATATGATAAATTCATACTTAGACCCTGAGATTACTAAAGTACATTAATTTATTAATTTAATTTTTGGTTATCAACCAATATAGAAGAAGTCACAGCAATATGTCTGTAACACTATTTATTTTAATTTAATCTGAACGCATTGCTATGATGTACTAATTATTAAATATTTGCTTCTTAGTCTAATGTGCTAAGGTTTCTACTCATTGTTGTTATTTTTATTATTGTTATTAATACAATATGAACCACTGTATCAGATTTTAATATTGGTTTTTCTATTCAGGTTATGCGTGTGTTTTCATTTATATAAGCTTGAAGTGTTCCATAACTTGTCATCTATTGTAATGTTACTTGTGTTTTTGTTTTTTTTTTTTTAGTTTTAGTTTAGGAAATGCTATCAAGAATTGATTGTTGTCCTGTAATTGGCATGTGCTGTTGGACAAATAAAGAATATTATTATTATTATTATTATTATTATTATTTTTATACCAAACAAATGGACATTAACGTATTTCTAATTCCTCTACAGCATACCCAATACCTTAAAATGTACACGTTTGAAATGTTGGGCCATGAAGAGGTTCCAAATGTTCTCATAGCCCCAGATGGTTTCTGTTTAAATAAACTGAAGGCGTATCTTAATAATAAACACGGTAAATGCAATATAAAAATTGATGATATCAATAGATTCCACGCTAGAACTGAATAAAAACAAAATGACTTCCTTATACATTTTGTTGTGGTATTTTTAAATTTTTAAATAGAAAAATAAGGAAAAAGAACCAAAAATAAAAAAATTAGATATAAATAGATATTTAAACAATATTTAGATATATAAACATAAATAAATAAGACAAACGTATTTTAAGGACAATTTATTTGTAAATAATCAAATATATAAATAGTACACTAGATTCAATTTCATATTTAATTTAAAAAGAATTGTTGAATAAACTCAGAAATGTGAATATGCAAAGCTATAGACATTCATGAAATGTGGGTTGTATATTCACCAAATAAATTTAGATAAGAATTAGGTATTACACAAAAACAAAATTAAAATATTAACCTCAGTTTCAAATTAAAGGATAAATAAGCCTTGAATACAAGTGGCGAGTGCATTGACACAAATTAAAAACTTGTAAATGGAAAACGCTGATGTTTCCAATGTGTGACAATTTAATTTTCGATTACAGGCAGGAGACCCCTGACGTATATTTTAAATAAGAAAAAGAGAACCTGATTATAAAGCCGCGGTGTACGTAGCACATCAAATACTTATGAGAAAACCCCAAGTTAAAAGGGGTATAACACTAAGTATTAAAAATAGAGAACTTGTAATGCTGAGAGACGGTTCCGTCAGGAGAATGAAAAACTAAAACTAAGAGTCAAAGTACAATTTCATGATAAAAACTATCGGTTATTAATAATAGTACATATCACAGCAATATGTGTATACTAAATTAAGTTGTACATCTTGTACTTTCTTAATAAAATAAACCTCTGAGAAAAAGTATTACTTTCGGTCAGAATATTGAAAAATGTTTATACAGAAATTATCCCATATTCATCCCAAAGCACTTTCATTTTCTTAATGAATCTTTATAGAATGTTTAATTAAAGAAATATTTGCAAAAAAACCCGATTCGATAAAAGTAAGAGTGTAAGTAAGTTGTAGTAAGTAAGACCGGTCCTAATTTTGTAATTTTTATAAATAAAAATTGTTCCAACTCGAGTTTTAAATACATTTGTATTCCTAATAAATCTTTATAGAATGCATAATATGCACGATATTCACAAAAAACTGGTATTCGATAAGAATAAAAGTGTTACTTCCGGTTCGAATTTTGAAATTTTTTATTTACAAAAATTGTTCCAACTCGAGCTCTAAATACTTTTGTATTCGAGATAAATCTGTATAAAACGCATAATTTACAAAATATTTGCAATAAACCATTTCTCGATAAGACAACAACACCTACTTCCGGTAGGAATTTCGAAAAACTTTTTCCATAAAATCTTTCTAAAATTTACTTTTTAGTTATTTCGTATTCTTTAGAAATTTGTCTAACACTAGTAATTAACGAGATATTAGTAAATGTTGATCTTTTTACTAAAGTAAACAAATACTTCCAGTCTACCGATTTTACTGAAAATCTATTCAGATCCTAAAAGGAAAATTGTACACGTAAATATACAGTTTCATATTGATAGCTGCAGCCGGTTGGCCACTCTCGTGGTCACACACAGGGAAAGAGAGCCCGACAGAGAGAGACATTTTGTAAAAACCACTTTTCCGGTATCAGGGAACTTCGAAATGTGGACATCTGCAAAAAATCTCGAGGTCGAAAATGGTGGTCACATTTCTTCCTTATACTACGTAAATATTTGAAAAAATGAAAATCTTTCCACGAACCGACTGCAAACGACTTCTGCTCCTGAGGCGGAAACGGAATCGGATACGAAATATTTTTGTTAAAAATCAAATTGTGTATGTATCTCGTCGCTGTTGTATTCTCCATCAGCAAAGCTAAAACAATAAAGCGTTAGTCTTTTATGATCATCCCTAAAAACATTATTAAGCATTGCCTACCTTTTAGTCAAGACCCCTACTATATATATATATAGGCTGTAACACTTAAAAGTCCCAGGTCAAATATCTCGGAAACGGATAGATATTTGAATTTTGTAAAAAGTAGTTACTAAAGAATGAGATTGATTCTAGTTTGCTCTCACAATTGTGTTTTATTATGTGAAGATAAAGATGGCGATGCGATGAAAAGAATTTCTTTAATCGCCACAATCTTCATTTGTTTTCTATTTGAAAGAGTATTAAAATTAATGTAAATTTTATTATCTGTTAGCTTCCAAAATTTAACGGTTTCATAGATATTCGTGTTTAAAGAAAGTAAAAGTAATTATAAAGTTTTGTCTTTATTTTGTTTAAATACTTAAAAGGATCAAATATAACTAACAAAGATATTTAAAATTGTTGCCTTCTTGATTGCTACATAAAGTATATCGCGTTATTAGTCCTCTTCCGCAAACATTTAACAATGTATTTCTACTAATTTTTTGAACACTTGCATAAATTTTATTATAAAGGTCGCCCATATGTGTTATGGGTTCCTTGTAAACTTCAGCTTTCAAGTAACCCCACAAGAAAAAAATCTAACGGGGTTAGATTCGGCGAACGAACCGGCCACCTAAGGACGCCATTAGCACCAATCCAACGACGTGAGAACGTTTGATTAAAATAGTCAGTAACTAGGTATGTTGGCATTATGAGCAGGTGTCTTGATGTAACCACATTATTTCGCAGCTCTATAGGTACATCTTGCAAAAGTAGTGGCAACTCATATTGCAGGAAATGTAAGTAGCGCACACCAGTTAATGTTTCATGATAAAAGTGGGAGCCTAAGATATATCCGTTTAAAATTCCACACCAAACGAAAACGCCAAAAACTGTTTGGTTTCTTGTTTGCCTTATCCACTTAGGATTATCTTCTGGTCAATATCGAGCATTATGGTTAATTAAAGTACCATTGTTGTGAAAATGACATTCGTCACTCCACATGATCTGATTCATAAAGTTGTTGTTTTCCGCTAACATTACAGAAAATTCTGACAGAAAATCGAGTCTGCGTTGATTATCTCCTATTCTTAAATGGTGCACTAAATGAACTTTATACAGAAAGTACGAGTATTTATTTTCTTTTAGAATCCTACTGCAAGAAGTTGCAGATAGATCATGCTGTTCTTTTAATTGCCGTAATGATGTAAGTGGATTATTATTAACTTTTTGTAGTACCGCTGCCGTAATTTCATCATCTCTTACTCTTTTCTGCCTTAATTGTTTTTGTTTTTTGAAGCTACCGTAATTTCTGATATTTGCACACAGACTTATAAATGTTTTGTGATCTGGTAAAGGCCTGTTTGGAAAGCGTGGAACATATAATCGCATTGCTTCAGATGCATTTCTACGGGGTTCTCCATAAATTAAAACCATATTCAGTTTGTCTTCATCTGTGTGTAAAACCATATTTTTAATACAATCTCAACGCAAAGTGAGTAGATGTTTGAATGAAGCTATGACGATTAATAATCATGCAAATTTCACTAATGTGTGCTAATGTCAAAATATTTATGAATGCTTTTCTGCCTACATACCTATGGCTGCCTATGAAGTGGAATTTATAAAACGGAACTAACTACAAAATTTAAATTGTGAAATAACTATAATAGCAAGAATTGTGAACATGTTTACTGCTATTTTTCCCTACAAATTAAATATTTAAACGAAATAAAGACAAAAATTGAAATTACTTTTACTTTCTTTAAACACGAATATCTATGAAACCGTTAAATTTTGGAAACTAACACAAATAATAAAATTTACATTAATTTTAATACTCTTTCAAATAAAAACAAATGAAGATTGTGGCGATCAAAAAAATTGTGTTCATCGCAGCACCATCTATCTATATCCTCACATAATAAAACACAATTGTGATAGCAAACTAGAGTCGATCATATTCTTTAGTACTGCTTTTTACAAAATTCAAATATTTTTATCCGTTTCCGAGATATTTGACCTGGGAGTTTTAAGTGGTACAACCTGTATATCTGCAATGTATATAAATATAGTATTCAATCAATAACATATACGTATGTTATTTATTATGTTATATCAAGTAGGTATATAATATTACTTTATTTATATTTTCCTGGAATTACATTCAGGTTACATTTAATATACTTTAATGGATTTCCATTTAACGTCTACAACTAATAATCAGTTAATTAAAGCAAATGCATGACACAATTTGTGTTTAATGTAAAATAAATACTAAATGTCATATTACTGTAAACAAATCAATAGGTTTCACATCACATTAAGGATATAATTAAACCAACATTACGGGGTTACTAACTTTTTGTCGTGTTTTTAAACGGCGCGGCGGCGGCTATTTATTTTGCGAGTTTAGCCTTTGAATCATTTTTTTTCTTAGTAAAATTTAATTTTGTTTGACGTGCAAAAACATCGTTTAATTAAGGGAGAGTTATAAAACACAAGTTGACTTTCTTGCGTGCTGGCTCTAAATCAGTTACGGAATCTAATTATTAATCCAATTTTCGTGAATGAGTGTCTTTAAATGTTTTATTATAAAAAGTCATTCAATATTAATAATGCAAAGAAAAAAACAATTGCAAGAATGTAGTTTAATCGCTCTTGAATTATTTTTCTCAGTGGATTTAGATTCTATACCAGACGGATTTTTAATTTGAAAAGAAAATTACAGAAAAAGGATAAAAACATAAAATATCTATGGTATACATATAATTAATGTACACTGTTCTTCCAAAAAAGAAAACACAAAGTAGCTTTGAGATGAATATTTAACTTTGTCCTTGCCATTTCCAGTTGAAAACACTAGATGTTAAACTATGTATATGTTTAATAAGCGAATTTAAGAAAAACGAAAAAAATCCTCATATCCTGTTTTTTTAACCTTTTAGAATATCAATTAAGATCTAAGTAGATCGCGGCTGTTAATTATTATATATTGATTCTTTATTACTTGTTCACTTAAATGAAACACTCTATCAGGAAGTAGGAAGAAGTAGCCAAGCATTGGAAAAGTTATTTCCATAGTTTTGATATGGTCAGATGCCTCGTATCCTAGATAGTAAAATAACATGAACATCATATCGAGTCCTTACTCTGTCCACCGCATCCATCAGCAAACAAATATATACTGTATGACAAAAAAAAACGAATCACCATGAAAACATGATATTTTTTGAACAGACGTTTATGGTGTTGAGAGTAATAAATGATATAAAGAACAGATAAAAAACAAGAACATTTATGACGTTTTTTGCAGATCTTCAAGGAAAAAAATCGATTTTGTTCTGCTTATTATTAATCGATTTAATTGTGTTTTCTCATTTGTGACAGTCTATACCTGTCATTTAGTGTGTTGAAATGTCAAGAGTTCGACGACAACCGAATTATCGCCAGCAAAGCAATTTTAAAAGGGGTCGCATCATTGGACTACATGAAGCAAGTATTGCATTTCGTGAAATCGCAAGACGGATGCAAAATAAACGTTACAACTGTTATTCGTTGTTGGAGAGACTGGTCTGAAGGAGGGAGGCAACATCGTAGAAGAGGTTCTGGACGACCTAGAGGAACCATAGAACGAGAAGATATGAGGCTAAGATTGCTTGCCGTTAGAGATCGGTGTAGTACCTCAAGATCTATGAATGAACTGTTTTAGAAAATAGTTCACTTTTTGAATTTCCATAAACGTAAGTAAAATTGCTGAAATAAATTGTTGAGAACAGTAAGCTGACTGATCTGACAACTAGTGTAAATCCAAATTCTTTTGGTAGTTAAACGAAAATCTCTGCACCTAATCTTAATGGGATTTAAGTGAATCATAAAACGCTTTCGCCCTCAAATTATGGGCGATGTTTATCCATTATTTTCACTCTGTCTTCTTCAGATTTTGCATATTTTAATAATCCTTTTGTACACACACACGTTGAACACACACAAGTTATCATTTTAGTTTAGGTAGGTGCGATAGTGGAAAAATTTCTCGCAAGATATACCACAAATATTCTTTTAAAATTTAAGTCACATGTAAGAAATATTCTAGAAGTATGCCCAGGGTTGTAGTGACTCTCTGTGCATGTCATACTCTCAATAAACTGTTTAATTGAAAATTCCGTCGCACTGCTTTTTTCCATAACTGTATCGCCTCCTCTTCTTTCCTTTGGCATTTCGTCTGGATGTACAAAGTCTGCTGCAATTCTGTTGATTCTATCTGCAATGTTGCTTCCCGACGGGATATATGTGTGTGGAACGTTTAGAAAAGGTAAAACACATTTTCCAGAACTAAAGTGTGACAAGAATATGGAAAGAGAGGATTGATTTTCACCTGTCCAAGGATGGAAACGTGAAGGTCTGGCTGCATTGTAGTGGATGGACACTTCTACTAGGAAATTACATAAATCTTTCAATAGTGAAGACGGGAGCGTTAAGGACATCACATGCCCTCGAATGGTTATCGAGTATAATGATCATATGGTATTCGTCGACAAATTCTACATGCCAAACACTGTTGATGAAACTAATCACATATATGGCACCACATGATTTTACTTATTTTCTTGACATGTGTGTGATATCATACCATAATTTAAGGGAGTTTCATCTGGTTGTAGCAAGATGTCATATTGGGTAGCTGAGCTTATCAAACGCAGGAGATCATCGAATGAAAGGCCTTTCCCATCGGATATATTACAAACCAATGCATGCCATATGTCGGAAAGATCTAAGAAGACTTCCTTGCGTTACTGGCAAAAATATTGCCCGCATCATATGAAAATATGCAAAGTGCAAAGTAGGATCCATTTTCTGATTATGTTCCTAATGGCTACTACATCCAGTTATATAATCTCTATGTTTTTTATTTTTACGAAGTGTTTTTTTGCCTTTTGTAACTGATAAACAATTACATAAAAATTAATTTTATTTCACAAAATAAATCTGCAAGGAGTGAACTTGTTTATTATATTTATGAGCATTTCGAAGAAGATTGACAACATTGAAATATTCTTACATAAAATACAAATATAATTAATTAACGGGAACTAATAAAAATAGTTTTCGAATTATGAAAATAGTTGTTCTCCACTAATTTACCTAATAGTCATCAAACCCACATGGATTAAAATTTATCAGCCATTTTATAATCTGTATTCGCATATATGAATATTCGAGTACATATGTTGCATGTTAGCATCTGGGACCCTGTATAATGCAGTTAGAACGCGGCGACAAATTGAGTATTTAAATTGAATTAAAGTGTTGCAGGATTGCTGGATGGCTAGCTATTTCCCTCCGACCACATAATTAATCAGAAATTGTGCCAACTCAGAGGAAATTTGCAAATTAACAATTCAGTCTATCCGCACATCACTATCTACCAATCCTGCCGCATGTGAAATTATTTAGTTATTCTGACAATATTGAAAGTTCGCCAATATTTTTTTATAGTGTTGACGTTAAATACAAATATTTATAGTACTATATTATTAATTTACTTATTTATATTTTTAATTAAAATAGAGTTCTGCGATTGTAATTATATTAAGTATAAGATTAATAGAAAATTAAAACAATAAGAAGTGTCAATGAATATTAATTGCTTCAATAATGGGGCTGCATTGAATATGTTAAATTCTAATGTGTCTCTTTCGGAGAATTATTTCCAAAATAAAATTCAAGTAAACATAAGATTTAAATTTTAATAACAAAAATTAGCAAACAATAGTCCATATTATGTGGTAAAAATTGCAACACTAAATCAACGAGATGAATTAGCAACAAAGATTCTTGGTAAAGGCTGGCTGAAAATTGGTGAGTATTAAATGATAATACTGAGAAAAAAATGAATGAAATTACGAGGAAGGATCAATAAATACCCGTGTTAGGAAAGAAGACGCAAGTTTTTCACAATTTTTTTTTTTATTTTTCAGCGTAATCGCTTTTTAGTACAACACACTTTTCCCAACGTTTCTGCCATATCTTTAACCCCTCCAAAAAAATACGATTTGTCAAACTCTGCAAAATACGCTTCTGTCTCGACGATAACCTTCTCGTTTGAGCTGAATCTTTTTCCCCCGAGCCACGTTTTCATGTTGGGGAACAGAAAGAAGTCGCAGGGAGCCAAGTCAGGCGAGTACGGTGGGTGCGGCAGCAATTCGTAGTGCAGTTCATGCAACTTTGCCGCGACAATTCTGGATGAATGTGCTGGTGCATTATCGTGGTGAAACAGCACTTTTTTCTTAGCCAAATGGGGCCGTGTCTCCTTCAATTTTATATCGAATCGGTCCAATAATTCACTGTAGTACTGCCCCGTGACCGTTCTTCCTTTCTGCAAAAAGTCCATGAGGATTATTCCGTTGGAATCCCAAAAAATCGTGGCCATGACCTTTCCGGCCGATGAGACCGTCTTTGCCTTCTTCGGAGCAGATTAACCCCGAAATATCCATTGTTTTGACTGTCGCTTGGACTCGGGCGTATAATAATGGAACCAGGTTTCATCGACGGTGACGCCTCGACACAAAAACTCCTGCGAATTTCTCTTAAAGAGGTCCAAACACTGCTTCGACATTGACAACCGTATCCGCTTGTTGTCCACCGTAAGCAATCGCGGCACCCATCGGGCAGACACCTTTCTCACCGATAACTTATCATGTAAAATATTAATTGCCGTTCCGTACGACACGCCTACGGCCTCTGCTACTTCGCGCACTTTCGTTCGGCGATCAGCGAGAATCATGTCGTGGACCTTTTCAACGATTTGCTCGGTAACCACGTCTGCCGGGCGGCCTGGGCGCTCCTCATCAAAAACAGATGTACGACCACGTTTAAATTCGTTGAACCAATATCTTACGGTTGTCATAGATGGTGAAGGGTCCCCATAGACAGCATCCAACTTCGATTTTATTTCTTCGCATGTTTTTCCATCCAAAAATAAAAAGCGAACTACGGATCGATATTGCTCTTTTTCCATTTTATCGAGAAACACGAAACACGTGTGATACAACTGGCTGCCAAATAAAAACTAACCTATGAATCAGTCTGAAATTTATTATGGTGTTGTTTGACAGATGGTAGTACACGACGGTAATGCCAACTTCCCTCAGCAGCGCCACCTGTCTTCAAACACGGGTACTTACTGATCTTACCTCGTATAAGATGAGAAAATAAAATAAAAGTGTGGGCAAAATTAGTACTCCAGAAAATTGCAGAAAAACAATTGCTTAATGAGCATAAAAGGAAAATGCAATTACAACTACCTAATTTGGGGAACAGAGTAGAGCAAGATTAAAAAATTAGGTGAGGGTACCATCCGACCTTCTTATATGTATTTGCGATCCGAATTATTGATATAAAAGTTGTTCAAAATTAAGTTTTAAATACGTTTATCTTTTTAATAAAGTAAACCTGTGAGTTAAAGTGTTACTTCCGGTCTGAATTTTGAATTTCTTATTATATAAAAATTATTTCAAATGCAGCTCTAAATACTTTTCAAATAATAAATTGTATAGAATCCACAATTTGCCAGATTTTTGTAGAAAACTGCTATTAGATAAGTGAAAAGTCCTACTGAGAAGAATTAGATTTTTTTTATATAAAAATTATTCAAAATCAAGCTTTTAACACTTATGTACTAATATATCTGTCTAGATATCATGAAATGAAAAATATTGACAAAAAACTGTTTTTCGACCAGAATAAAAGACTTATTTCTGGTAGGGATTTGGAAAACTTGATTTCTAATTTTTTCTCATATTCAGTTCTGACCTTTTTAGAAATTAGTCTACTAAGAGTTAGTTGTTACGAAGTTTATAATATAGTAGCAATGCGAAAGTAAGTATTTCCCAAATTATGTAAACCAGACAAATAGATAATTATTCTTTATACATCTTGCCCTTTTACGAAGTCTTCTAATTGCTGTTTTCTCCTCGACATACATTTTAGTTTTGTAAATTATATTATCACCCGTCCTTGTGATTTCTTTTGATGTATCACTATTATTTATACTGTTTTAATTTGGCCAATCCATGTGACTTTTATGAGTTAGAAAGTTTTGGGATATTCTCTTTCTTTAGTTTAGAGTACTGAACTCAATAGACTTTTTAGTTATACGTAGTTATGTAATCACCTTTATGTTATACGCTCGACTATAGATTAAATATTCTTTACTTTTTATTCCCTTACTCCACCAAATACAATTCATTTGTTTGATAACTCTTCGGCCTTGATTAATTCGATATTCAATATCTTTTTCTCTCCTACATATGGGTACTAAATATTTAAAGGATACAGAAAAACAAAATTATAAATCACAAAATTATAGTTTTAAGTAAACCTAAAATGAAAGTTTGAAACTTTCATATTAACGGGAAGATTAGTTTGCGGACAAACGTGTATAAGATCTTTTTTAATTGTTTGCAATAAGAAACAGCAATAAACTCTATATTTTTTGCTTGTGTTTTATTCTACGTTCTTAAATTTTACTGTTGCTAAATGTAAAAATATTTCCTTTTCAATAATTCAAATATTCTGAAATTGGTAATAAATAAGAATAAACTATAACTATCAAGTAAATATAATGTATAATAATTTCTTATACAATATGAATTTATTTTAAATTATATTCATATCAGAACTAGAAAGCGGATGTGTGGTATTAAATACTTCATTATTTAGATGTTAGCTTTGTAACGATACAGCCTAATTTAAAATTTTATAACTTTTAAATACGAATATGAATTATATTTCAAGATTTATGGTATTTGAAACCAATGATATATTTCTTAGAACTGTTTACCCTAAATGTATATCTATGTATAAGTTAAATACTATTTAGATAGGAAATGTTCATAAAATTTATAGCTACAAATGTTTGTATTGATTATATCATAAGACTTGTGGCACCAAATTTTTGTGTTATCATTGGTTGTGCGTGTTGATATGCGTATGAAAACTATATAACTACAATACATGGGCAGAGGTGAAAAGGATATGTGAGTCCAAGAGAGAGCGAAATCCGAATTAATCAAGAAGTCGACAAGAAGACTTCGAGAAAGCAAGTCAACTGAGGACCTTCGAAAATGTCGGTCACCAGCACCGGTTTAAGTAGAGCATTTAAAAGTAATAAGGTCCTCTTATTAATAAATAAGTCGACCCACACATAGCGTTCGATAATGTATTAAATTGTCGTTGTTTGAATCTTGAAAGTAATAAAATAGGTTCCTTGTTTACATAAAGATCGACCGCCAACTAAGTGTTAAATGTGTAAAGTTTAACATACCTTCCTATAGAAAGTTATTTTTGTGCGATTAGCGTATAAAGAAGCTACAGATGTCTCTACCGTCGAAGGAGGACCCGCACTAAGCACACCGACAACCGGAAGATCCTTTTCAGATGAAGAGAGAAGAAAATATATAAAAGGTATTTACAAGTTTTAGAGTGTTAAATAAACGAGAACGTTACAATTTGTGTTATTATAAAGACGTATATAAATCAATATAATAATCTAAGAATGAAAACATATTTAATAGTTGTCGTATATATGATAATATCTCAGTATATGTAAATTGTTTGCCAATGTTGTGTTAAAAAAATATTATATGCATTGTAGATATATATCAATCTCGGCATAGTTTGTTTTTCTATTAAAGCCTAAGTTGTTAGTATTAATATAAATACTGTAAGGCGGTGGAAAGCAAACAATGTGTGACATATATTATTTCGCAGAAACGATAATAGAAATAAATCACAACGAATCTTACAGTATTATATGCGCTAATAAATTATTTTATTAATGTATTTGTTCAAATTAAAATTGATATTATTTTGTGTATATTTCTTGTATTTGTATTGATATATGCGAAAAATCTTGGTTTTTAATACATATTGCCGTGAACCTTGCGTATTTAAAAAATAAGAATAGCATCAAGAATTAGCTTAAGTAATAGAAATAAAGGAAGGAAATAGTAAAAAATCAGACTTTATTATGTATATGTATATAAAATTCAAACATTATACAACGTGAATAACACAAGTGTATAATAGGTTGCATACATTTAAATGTAGAAGATTTTTAAAATTATTATAATTATAGGATATGTATATAAGTGTTTAAGAAAAATTAAGTATTATATATATATATACAGGTACAAAATAAGTCTAAGTAATATATTTCTCTTGTAGAAAAGATAAACAGGATGTATGATTTGTGTACAATAAAACACAACCTAACTTTTATCAAGGCGTAAAAATAATGCATTTAAAGCATACATGTAAAAAAAAATTCAATAAACGAGTTTAAAATAAGTCATGCAAAAAGGATAAAAATTTACCTTAACTTATGACTATCAATAAATAAAAAAGGATATAAATTAAAATATTCCGACATGATACAATCAGCAGTAATGTTTTTATAAACGACAGCTGAGAAAATAAAATAAACATTCATGAATTTGTGTGTGTAGCACAAAGCTTCATAGACTGTAAAGACTTGTATGGTTTGAAGACCTACAAAAAGAAAATATAGTATAAACTTTGTTTGTAGTTTTTTACAGATAAATATCACCATTGGAAAAATCTTGGGTGGAAACCAGAAATAAAATAGCAGACCAAACGGATCGTTGTAGTACGAGTAACGTTGGAAGAAGAATACCTGTTATTTATAATACATTTCCAATATTACCGAATCTTAATACACCTGAAAAAAGAAAAGTAAGGATTGTATTAGCGAATGGAAAAAGGAAGTATGTGGCGAATAATGAAGAAGGTAACAAGTTCATAGACAAATACAAGGAAGAATTGTATTAAAAATATACCTACTTTTGAAGATACCGAATGGTTTAGTGAAAAGACTTTTAAATAAGCAGACTATTTTCAATGTGTTTACATTCAGTGAAGGGAACTGTCAAAAACTATAAGTGCGCGTGTGTTAGTGTCACGAGCGACGGCAATTTGAGGGCAGAGATCTCACAGAAGATGCAGAGAGCCAACCTAAATTTTAGTTCAATGGGGGCGTAACGAGCATTACACATTTTTTTGCACGGGTATAAATTCAAAGACAGGAATGAACAAGATTAGTTACTGACTGCGACTTCGGAGATTATAATTTCGACTTCAAAAGATAAAACCAATTAATCGTAGGGTCAGATACACCACGATTAGATGTACATTCGTTCATTTTTGTATTAGCATATTAATTTTATTTTATTTCAATTTCATTCATTGTAATAAATTTTATTTTGTTAATATTTTTTTTGTATTTAAAAATGGAGATGCTTATGGCACAATTTGAAGAGATGTTTAATGATAAAAAGGAAGTTTACCAGGAGAAAGGAAAGTTAAATACACTGCTAGAACTCACGTGTATTTACAAAGTACGTGCTGTTAGGAAAATAAGTGAATATATTAAAGATAATAAAAATTATCATTATTTTTTATAAATTATGTTGCTGGAACAGCACACAGCATAATCTATTTGGCAATGCCTAACGTATGGCAAAACTACATTTTATTTTATCCATATAGTTATGCTGCCACAGCAATATGTTATTTAAATTAGAATAACTTTGTTTTATTAAATTATATCAATTAATGCCCGAAGATTATATTTTGTTGATATTTCTCGACCTGGATCGTCCTGGGAATATGAGCTAGCCGGGTAAAACGATTCACATTTCATTTTATTTAAAAAATATTAAAATATTATTGAGGGATTCTCTACAATATGGTGTTACCAACGTGGACCCGTTACAGAGTTTAAGGGTTGCGTTTCAGCTTTTTTATATCGTTTAATATTTTCAAATTAGAAATAAAAATCCCCGCCGCCTAATTTTCTTTAAATAAGTAGTTATGATTCTAATAACTACCACTTTTGAATTTAATGCATGATCAGATGATTAAACCCAAACGCCAATGTATCATTATTATTATTATGTCGTTAAAATGTTAATAAACTGCCCCCATCTAATGTTGTCACCACTTCTTCCAGTTTATTTACATTGCAAAGCCTAATTGGTATTACTAAGTCAATCTTGAAGAACATCTTCAATTTGCTACGTTGTTTTTACTTTCTTATACGTAGTTTAAAAAATGTCTGTGTCTGTGTGTGACCACGATAGCGGTCAAACCGCTGTAGATATCAATTCCAAATTTTGTATTTACGTGTATAATCTCCCTCTTGAGATTTGATTAGTTTTTCAGTAAAATCGGTATTGTATTGAAAAAGTTTTTTTCATACAAACTCTTTCATAATTTGCACTCGTCATAGCTTTCTTTCCAGTCCGTCTCTTTCTAGCATAAAAAATATAAGCTTTTTTAAGAGCACTTCATCCAGTGTTTGTAGTTTCTTGTTTTCCTATCTTTCTCTAGGCAGAGCTCCATAGTAGAACTTTATTTATCCTTCTCAAGACGCGTTGAGAACAAATGTCTGTTCTAGGATATCCTAGATAAAGAAGTTTCGACAGCTCTATTTTCTCGAACTATACCCCTTTTGTTTGTATAGCTGGTATTGCCTAAACTTATTTCTGCTTCACTTTTCGTGGTATTCTTCTTTTTATTGGATTTATAGTAATAAGACCAGCTAAACAGGTACTTTCGCAGATATCATCAAATTAAACTTATTTAGCAATTTTCTTCTTTCTACAGTATTAGTGTTTACAAAACAATTTGCATGTTTCGAAAAACAGGGATTAGTAAATTCAGGGCTCATCGTATGCAATCTCTTACTCCCCTCAAGACAATTCTTCCGACCATTAGGCATATAACTTTCATTCTCATGTTCACTATCTATAATTCAACTCAAACGCAAAACACCCCTGTAAAGTTATTAACAAGAACATAACACTATACCATTATAAACCAATTGATCAGCTAACGCCGCTAAAAAAAGTAGAATGTAGAAAACTAGTGGACTTATGTTTTGTCATTTTCACGCTTGGACTATTCTTAACCTATAAATCAACGACCAGGTTCATTATAGCTTTGTGTCTTTGGATGTTCTTTTCTTTCATTCTTCGTTTAAAGTCGCCGCAGGTTATGTTCTTTGACAACTTATTTTATTGCCTGTGGGTATAGTGGAGTAGCAGTAGAAAGTGTATGAGATACAAATCGTATATAAGTACATCCGGCTATATTGATTCTATATCGCATGTATGATCCCGTATGTTAAAAAATGTAAATTTTCATTTAGCAAAGCGCTGAGGAAATTGTATATGTAACTCTAATATATCACTGTGCAGGCAGATGTCACAGCAAAATTAAATTATATTTAACGCTAGGACAGATATATCCAAACATTAATCTAATTTCAAACAAAGGGGACTTATAGAAGACAGGTACATCTATCTGTGTAGTTTTTAGACGGCAAAAAAAAACTGAACACCAAACAGTAGCTGTATGATGCGTAAACAACTGTGTCTTTTCACTTTTTCTCTCTATACGTATTTCAGGTTTAAATATCTGAGCCAACCGTGTCTCTCTGAATGAACACAAAAACGAGGAATGATGATAATGTCAGATCATTTTGTTTACGAAACACAAAACAAAGACCAGAGATAAATGTTCTCTAATGCTACCTCTGATAATTTGTAATTTCCACGTTTATAAAGCATGAAAATATATAACCAATACATTATGCTTTTACTGAATTAATGAAAAGATTAGGGATTTCGTTGTGTACGATGTAACTCGCTATAGAAAGTTAGAAGAGACATGTACACAGAAATTTTATTGAATAGGATAATTTTATCGCTATGAATGACATTTATATTTCTAAATACAACTCCTAAAAGCGACAAGTTGGACTTCTTTGGTAGGATTAAATATCTGCTTTTCTAGAGGCTATTGCCGATTAATGTCCAGCAAATATTAGACGAGTTTCTTCATTCTAAAGTAACATTTTGGTTATCTACTACACGTTTTATACGTAGTAATATTAACGGATTAATGTTCAGTACCATTAGAAATATTTACAATTCTGTATCATCAATCAAGCGAATGATATTTTTTCAAAACTAGAGTCAAAAATGCACAAAGAAACATGCAAGGATGTAAATCTCAATGACTAACTAACTTTAACATCACTATAATTTTACATGTTAAGTTTCTATTTCACGTCAAGAATGACGTAAGTCGATTGCTATAAAAATTAACCTACAGATACATATTCTACACAAGCATAACTAAAGAAAAGCTTTTCCATTTATAAATATTGAATATAGAAAAAAAAAGTGCACTATACACTTGTCCTTCCACCTAAACTTTGCCTCTTCCTCTTCCTACCTATGACTTACTCTAGTTCTCCTATTCTATAGAGTCGGTTAGGAGAACTAAGATGTTCTATCTGACCTAGTGATGCTACTCGGCTTTTGTCAATCTTCTTTCATATACTTGGTCTTCCGTAACTTTTTCTTAATTTCTCATTTGCTGGTATCTTCCATACATACATTTTGAAGATAAATGTACTTTGCAAAAATATTTTTAATTATTTATAATCAGAAACTACTTTCCTACATGAATCACAAATAGCTATTATGTTCGAATTCGTTATAAGCAGATTCATTATGATATTCTTTTGCAGCTGCAAAATATAAGAGCACTGAGTGTACGCCAGACCAAGTTCTCGCAACATAAAAGGCCGGCGCGCACTGTACTATATTCCATTCAAGCCAATTTCGACCTGCCTTATATAATAATTCAAATTTCATTTATCTAAGTGCAATAGTTAACAAGAATATTTAAAAATCGACATTTTAGGCACTCACTCATTGACTGACACAGATATCATCGATAATCTAGGGTACTTCCTATTAAGCTAACTCTTTGAAATTTTGTACATAAGTGCTGGTTCCAAAAAAATTTGGAAAAATCCAATTAGTATCACAATTATCCATATTACATATTACACGACAATGATGCGACACGCAATGTACGGAAAAGTGGCGGGGCGGGGGCAAAGAGCAGTAATAAGCCTAGCGGCGAGCACGGTCTAGCGGGAGAGGAGATCAATATCTATAAAGAATTATGTCAAGCCGACATGGAATTCAGATGTATGCTTAGCAATTGAATTATTTTCTCACTCATTCGTAATATTTTCTTGATATTGATGAAAATTTTGTTGTTAGTTATTGGAATATTTAGTTTATTCTCATATTTTAGTTGTCTTTAATAATTACTTTAATTTATACTTCTCTTTATCTAGTAATGTAGTTGCTTATTCTTTATATACGTATTGCTGTGATATCTGCTCTATGGTTGACAACCAATAGTCAAATTAATAAAATTAATATTATTTAATAATCTCAGGGTCTTAAAGGTAGATTTCTTTGTTTTAAAAGAAAATATTCTAGCTGTGATTGTGATGTTTACTTTCCTCATGTTCTCCTTTGGGATGGGTATAAATAAGTAAATGATGAATGTCAGCACAACTTATATTTATTTATAATATGGAGATTTTACAAAAACATTAAAAATTATTGACGACTATATAATATAATACTTTTGTTTCATTAAGGTATATTATCTTCTCCGTTATAGTACAAGCACCTTGTAAATCTTTTATTGTTTTAAAAAATTGTAGAAGTCTACTAAATTACTTCTTCATGTGTGCTTACAATTCAAAAAGAAATTACTAACATTATTTTCTTTACTCATTGCCGACGTATCCCCATTGGATCATTTCGACCTGAGATTTTCACGTCAAAATCGAGATTTAAACAATGAAGAACCTATTAGATATTTCAAATAATATTTTTAAATTATTGTTATTCAGGTGAAAACGTTAGTACTTCGTTGAATCGCCCTAACCTGAGATTTTCACGTAAAGTCAAGACTTACCCAATGAAGAATTTATCAAATGTTCAAATAATATTTTTAAAATTATTGTTATTCAGGTAAAATTGTTAATACTTCGTTGAATCGCCTTAACCTGAGATTTTCACGTCAAGTCAAGACTTACCCAATGAAGAATTTATCAAATGTTTAAATAATATTTTTAAAATTATTGTTATTCAGGTAAAATTGTTAACACTTCGTTGAATCGCCTTAACCTGAGATTTTCACGTCAAGTCAAGACTTACCCAAAGAAGAATTTATCAAATGCTCAAATAATATTTAAAAACTATTTTTATTCAGTAAACTTTATATAACACACATGAAGATTCTTTTATTTATTGACTATAAGATTGCAAGATGAAGCTTTATTAACTGTGCTTGTACTTACTTTTCTTGACTATATCTCCTTTCGAATTCCTCTTGATAATTCTCGTATTCCATTTTTTTGAAAGTTATTATGGCGGTTTTTATAAAATAAAGTAGTAATAATTTCCCGCGCTCTACTATACTTTAGCGCGCACTTATTGTTTGAAATGTATTATACGTTTTGTCTCACTACGTGTTTAAATCTTAAAAGCGTTTATGCCTTTTTAGATTTTGTAGTTGAAGAACACTTGGAGCACTGATTAGAAATTTTAAGGTACTGGATGCTGCCGACGAACTCCCTTCTAATGGCCAATGCATGTCCTTTTATATCCCTCAACAATTGAAAAACGCCTTATTTTGTTTTAAAGTGTTTTGGTTCTATTTGAATTTTCTTCTACTGCGCCCTCCGTGTTTGTTTTGATAATTATCGATGTCATGTGATCACATGACATTGCGTCCGCCATCTTACATTTGTTGTTGTTTACATACTATGCATTTGCATATCTAATTAATATCGATTGAATTTTATTGATTGGTAGGTATTTTTAAGCTGTACTACATTATATACTGACTAATATCTTATTTGTTTTTATAGCTTGGAATTTCTTGGTATGTTGGTGTATAGAAGAAAACAAATCAATCATACAGCTTTATATGCATTTCTATGATGTCTCATACAGAAGAAAATACAATTGAATTTTTATATAGTTATTAAGAAATAAGTGGAATATGCTGATTCACGTATAAAGACCTTTGCTTTTACAGTAGTGTTTATCATTATGGCAATATGTTGAAACGTAGGCTTCTATTTGTTGATTATTATCGCTGCTAAAGGATGTATTATTGGAATGATCTACTTTTCTATTAATTACTAATAATACTGTTTTAAATCATTACATATCCTTTTCTTGGACTGAGGTCAGTATTTAAACATTATGTTTTGTACAATATTCAATACAATTCCTATTTGAATTTCTAATGCTTTTATTTATGTTTCTTTTGACGGGTGTGCAACCCACATTGCATTAGTGTGTATTGTATTGCATGTCCATCAGTTAAAGTATTTACTGTGTCATGCGATCATTCAAACAAGATACAGTGCTATCGAGAAAGATTGTAGACCACGTGATCAGTAATTTTCTAAAATCTGGTGATTTTCGTGTTCATACGTTTATGAGATTCGCGTATCGCTAGTATTTGACAGTAGCGTACGTTTCATTCACAAATACTGCTGTCATTGTTGACACTTTTAACCATATTTTACATAAAACATTCAATACTACCAACTGCTGTTAATTGGGTTGCCTAATTTGGTAGTCACGTGGTCTACAGGAATTGTTGATATCTCTGTATATATATATATAAGTCAATGGATTATTTTATGCATTTATATCTGATGAAATGTTAAATTGTAACTAGTGTACCAAATATATATATATATATATATATATATATATATATATATATATATATATCAAAAATGACGTTTTTCGCGGTTATGTGATGACAAATTGATATTTTGGGTTATTTGCCGCGTTAATTCAAATCAAGTATGCATATACGAAATAATTCGTATATGCATAAGTGATATGAAATGTAATGCATATCTACACCACCAATTGCTGACATTGCAAATATCAACGTGCAGACAGCTGTTTCGATCTAACCTGGATCTCGTCAGTACACAAAGGTGATATTTGCAATGTCAGACAAAGTTGGATTTCCTGCCTATATACTTGATTGGGTACCAAATGCCTATGAGAAGACTCCCAGCGGCATCTGTGATCCAATAGCAAGAACGCAAGGAAATGTTAACCCTTAGTAGAACATCTACTTTATCGGGCAACTGTAGATATGCATTATGTAGGTGACTTTACCTACTTAATAAACCACCTCCCCAGAAAGGTAATGTCAAAAATGACGTTTTTCGCGGTTATGTGATGACAAATTGATATTTTGGGTTATTTGCCGCGTTAATTCATATCACTTATGCATATACGAATTATTTCGTATATGCATACTTGATTTGAATTAACGCGGCAAATAACCCAAAATATCAATTTGTCATCACATAACCGCGAAAAACGTCATTTTTGACATTACCTTTCTGGGGAGGTAGTTTATTAAGTAGGTAAAGTCACCTACATAATGCATATCTACAGTTGCCCGATAAAGTAGATGTTCTACTAAGGGTTAACATTTCCTTGCGTTCTTGCTATTGGATCACAGATGCCGCTGGGAGTCTTCTCATAGGCATTTGGTACCCAATCAAGTATATAGGCAGGAAATCCAACTTTGTCTGACATTGCAAATATCACCTTCGTGTACTGACGAGATCCAGGTTAGATCGAAACAGCTGTCTGCACGTTGATATTTGCAATGTCAGCAATTGGTGGTGTAGATATGCATTACATTTCATATCACTTATGCATATACGAATTATTTCGTATATGCATACTTGATTTGAATTAACGCGGCAAATAACCCAAAATATCAATTTGTCATATATATATATATATATATATATATATATATACATTTATTTATTTAAAATAAATTGTGCTGAAATTTACTTTTGTTTTTATTTCTTTATTTAATTTTTTATATTATTAAATGTTATCCATATGCACTTGTATCTGGTTATATCCACTTATATTTAGTTCTATCTCTGTTTTTACATATACAAATTTTTGGATATCTGAAACTGGTTATAGCCAGTTTTTCATTATTTTTTTATTTTTTTATTATATTTTAAAAATACAGAAAAATACCACAGCATAATGTTTATTTAAAAGCTTTATATACATTATCGTACCTGTAAAAAAGCAGACCAACTTCCCGCAGACATGTTTGTTTATCTTTAAATAATAACTGATATATAGAAACTATTCCAAGTTAGTGGCCTACACGTTACTTGAATTGTCCTGATAAACACAGAAAATTCTGTGTAAATTTATAAACCTCAAGATCAATCTTGGCAAGTGTTCATTAAAGACATAAACATTATTGAAAATTCTGAAAACTTACCAAGTTTTATCTGGAGCTCTATCAATTTACACAGAATCTTCTGTGCTTATCAGGACAATGCAAGTAACGGGTAGGCCACTAACATGTCATAGTTTCTATATTTCAGTTATTTGCTTACATGTGTGTTTTTGATGGGATGTCATTTATACTTTACACTTCAAAAACAATGTATTCTGCTATAGCTATAACACAACATACGTAGGCCAATGTGACAGTTTCAATTTTATAGGATGTTATTTTCTTCTATAGCGCTGCTCGCTCATGAGTCTTAAGCTTGAGTACAGACTACAGGACTCAACTACAGTAATGATTGTGTGCGTTAAACGTTTCCTGGCTTTGCTACTTTATTTCAAGAATGTTTGGGAGAAGAATTGTTGAATTAGTTGTCCAACAGCTATGGATAACAATATAAGCGCAAGTAGATTCCTATTTCACCTATCCGTCGGGAGAGTCGAATCTACCACACTAGGAACAATCGAATGCCCACTTTCATTGTATAAATATTAGGCTGGCCCAAAATTTTGGAAAGTTCGAAACTTGAAACGCATACCCCCATTCCCTTCCATGTCCTTGTCCTAATTTTTTTTATGGGGATCTAGAAACATCCTACAATAAATTTCAGCCAAATTCGAAAACATTAACCCATGGCGATATGGACTTAAACATTTACCATTCCAAATAACACCCAATTTAACGTGTTTTTGCGTACAAATTTACGTACCAATTTTTATCGAACTATTTTTTTTACTAATCTTACATGTTGGGTGAATGCAAATGGCAAATGCACCTATTTTTATTATATTTATTATATTTCCACCTAGGTTTTCAAATGTAAGTGGTCAAGATATTTAAGAAAACATTTTTTTGTACGAACTTAACACATGTGCTATACTTATGCATAAATTATTCGGGGTATTTTGTTCTCAGTGTCTTTTAGTGCAATCGGAAAACAGCTTCCCGTGCTCCACTACGCATTCTAAAATAAATTCTTTTTGTTCTTCATTTTCAGTAAATAGTCCATTATACCCTTCCATCAATTTAACTGCCCTCTCAGCAGTCTCGTTAACACAAGCCAATATTCCTACGATCTTTTTGGCCTTGATGAACCCTTGATTTTCATCCCATTTTGAGAGATCTATTAGAAGAAACACTGTATCAATTCTCAAAAGCTTCAATAAATTGATACCTTCTGGACCCACGAAATCGTGTACTGTTTTATCTAGAAGAAGAAAAGGACAAAGAAATCGTTGCTATTTGCAACCAAATAAATGCAAGATAAAATTGGTCAATATCATATCTGTTCAAGCTAAGTACCTAACACGACCTGGTTTTCTTTGATTAATTAAAAGGTCTTATCTTTCTCAATCTTGATCATTTTCATTGGGTCTGCATGCGCAATGTCAAAAAGATTTCACAATTTCAGTTCAAATTCCCTCGCCCGTTTCCGATACTTTCTCCGTCCTGTGTCAATTTTCTTTGAAGTTTCTCCATTCTGCATGTCAATTAATTTCTTTACGCAAATCCGCAAAAACACGTGAAACTGAATGTTCGAAATGGTAAATGTTTAAGTCCACATCGGTATGGGTTAATGTTCTCGAATTTGGTATTGTAGGATGTTTCAGGTTCTAACAAAAAAAAATAGAGGGTATGTGTTCCAAATTTCAAACTTTTCAAAATTTTGGGCCACGCTAATGAATATCTTGTACTACTGTACTACTTTATTAGAAAACGAATACCAGACATGAAATTCTCGTTCAAAGGCCACTCACTAGATCACAATTTCTACCATAATCACGTATGAATAAACTTTACTGTTCCTGACATTTCTGTTAAATATACTAAAAATCCTACATAATGTGAATAGCTAGGTACTTATATTAATTAAATAAAAATTTCATAATATATAGCCCCATAATATTTTGTTGCATTATGAATTTCACTAAATAATAGTAAGAGACTCATATTTATACATTTACCTCCTGGTTTCAAAAGAAGTTAATTTAAATGATAAATCCTACCTGAATGAACAAAAGTCACGTTTTAAAATATTTGAAAGTAATTAGAGGCATGAGATGAACAAAAAATATGAGGCAACTAATGAGAAAAGAGAAAGATATGAGAATTTAGTCTGTCCAATTAAAACCGTCAAGGGGTGCAGAAATATGTTGATGAGACGAGAAAGACGAATGCCCAACGAATACACTTTTGTCTCGTACGAAAGACAAAGGAAGAGTGTAATTTTTTTAAACTAAACCTTGAGAGAGAAATATTATTTTTACTAATAATAAATGAAATTACTTGAAAAAAATAATGCCTATTTGGTACCAATTAAAAGTTTGATGATATTTTGGAGAGGTTTGTTTAAACGTAAAATGTATTTTGAACATTTTTTATTGCCCTTTCAACTTCGTGAAAGTTCTTAATATTTCTAACGAAATTACTTTACAAGGATTTTCAAGTAGTACCAGGACAATTTAATTAATCTAGAATTATGTACAGCTTGATCTACACGAAGAAACTAACAAAATTAAATTGATTTTCTCGATATAACGCGAGTAGTAGCTTTCATGTCATGAAATTACACAGAAATTTCTGAGAGTTAATTTTAGAAATTATAATAGTATGTCTTTGTTTAATCACATGCGTACCCCAACCGAGAGGCATAAATTTTGAACTTAAGAATAATTGATGAAAAATAAGAGTATTGACGTTAATGGATACAATTTATTAGAGGACATATACACCAGGAATTCAAGTACAACATTCCGATAATAGCATAAGAATTAATTTAATCCTCATATGTACTACATTCTATAATTTCAAAGTAAATTATTTGGTAAATTAGAATAATTACTTGACAAGTAGACAAAAACTCTTTCATTCGAATAGAAATAAGATTAAATACAAACATTAAGCCTATACACTCAATACATAAAATTTAAAAAAAAATTGACAAGAAGAAAAAGAGAAACATAGGCTCACTTATTAATTAAAAATATTTTTAGTTTTATCTTGAAAACCTTAATTCAAATCCGGTCAATAATTTAGTGTAGTAATGCATAACTTATTCTTCTAACACAATCCTCATTTTTGAAAGTTGCCACTTCCAAAGCCTCTTCTTTGTTATTCCGAAGACTTCAGCTATTACATAATATACTATCCATTCATGAGGGGCTTTGTGTAACCGCTAAAATGCGCACGTCTATGCTAAATTTCTTCGAATATTTTGTTGTTGTCTGGCTACTTAGTTAATATCATAGATAAAAGAGAGAGGGTAGAGATGGCTTAGTCTCTCGCAAAAAAGTAAACCAAATTTCAGCACCATCTATAATTCCTCACGGGTACTTGGTACATCGTAGGAATCTGTAGAGAGTGATAACTCTCTAACGAGCGGGAACTTTGAAATTTCTTGATTGCAAATTATTAAAGTATGAAATTCATGTAAAAATTAGCATCAATATATTTTGGCGTTATATTTGCTGGAACATTAACATGTATCTACAACATCAAACGTCAAAATATTTGATGCTAATTTTACATGAAAAACAAATTAGGAAACGTAATGATAGTGAAGTATCGTAAAATCTTTTCTGTACCTAAGTGCTACTGATGAAACAGATTAAAACAAATGTATTTTTATCTATAAGTATTATATATTTAGTAAATCATATACAAAAAGTAACATTAAGAAATTGTTACATTTTTTAATACTATAAATAACACTTACAAATACATGACATATACTGAATTTCTGGTCTTTCAGGTGAGGTGGACGGTAACGCCTGTACATCCAAATTTTTGAAAGTAGTATCATCGGTTTGATGTTTCGAAATGCACTTGTGGAGAAGAACTAAGGTATTTAACAATGACAGTTACTCACAATATTTGCAAATGGCAGAGAAAAATCACATGACAACAACTCTAACAAAATTTACCAACGCAGCCAACTATATTGAGAGTTATGTTTTCGTTCCTGTATAAAGTGCTGCCCTCTAAGATACTCTCATTTAACCAAAACACTAATAAGGTGTAGTAAATGAATGTATTAACCCCTGGTTAATACATGTTCAGACCATTCTTCAAAAATGTTGCCATTCATTTAATCACGGTGCTCTGTTTTCCTATTTTTGAAAAGTAATAGTCCATCCTCCACCAGAGCCAATTCAGATCCTATGCAAAATATTATTAATCGCTTACCATCAACGCTAGGGCTTCTTAATCCTGCCAATAAGCCTTCAAGGAAGCCTCTTTATATTTCATCCTTTTTGATTAGTATTTATTTCTTGTTAAGTTAGACATATATGAAATATATGTCTAACTTGACATATATTTCATATACATATGAGCATGTACTAATATTTTCAGCTTTTTGTTAGCTCTTACATGAAATTAATGAATTTCAAGACTCTGAGTAGAGTTGCTCGCCTAATTTTTGATATGGACTCGTCCGTAGTTGTTACTGTCATGATTTTATCAAATGTTGCAAGTTCTTTTGTAAAAAAAAGACAGATTCATCAAATTCACGGAGTTTTGAATGCTTGTTCTTTCGTTGTAGTTCCCATTTTCAAAGTGTGTGCCATTAACATTTTATACACTTTTAAAAGGGTATATTTTTCGTCATATGTTAAATGTCCCAGTCGTTGATGCTATTTGGGTTGTGACCTGACTAACAGTCATATTGGTATTATACCTCAAAGTACAGATTTTATTTGATAACACATCCAAATATTACAAACCAAAGCAAAAATGTAAGAGAACGAATTATGACTTGGCTATTTTTTCGTATTTATTTTAGCCGATATTTTCAAAATTCGGAATACTTTTAGCTTTATCGGGAAAGAATTGTTTGCAAATATCTCGCATGTATCCATTACCACCAAACTGGTATAAACATCGGGTACGTGTTTCGCCAACTACGTCATCATCATCAACTTAGTTTGAACATTATTGTCGAAATCGTGCTATTTTATAGACCGTGTTATCATATTTCATATTTTTCACGCTTAAGTGATTTATATAACATTTTTACTTTGAAATTTATGTAGCTATTCTCAGAAGATTTCAAAATGATTTGAGAATTCGGCTTAGGTGTTACATGCACTTTATACAAGGTACTGCGAGGGAGACATTTTATCTCGAGAAATGGGAAACGCGTTTCATGTACTTTTATATGGTCCTCCGAATAAAATTCCTGTTATTTAATGACTTTCTTTGATAAGTATATCTTTATAGCGTATTTATATTTTGTAATATTAAAGTACTTTTTATTTTTATTTATAAGTTTGTCCAGTGTAGTACGAACAATATTGAATATACATCCATATATAAAAATAAGTAAGTAGGTAAGTTACAGAGAAAAAATAAACATATAAATGTATTTTCCTTTATGTAGGTACATACGTTAGTGTGTTTTACCATTTCCCGGCCAATATTGATCAACACAGTATAGCGTAGGTGCCGTCAACTGCCTAACCTTATACTACATTCATGGAACAAGAGCGGCAGGAACATAATAATCTCTTTAAACTTCTGCTATTAGTAAAGTGTTACGTAACGGATTTTATGATAATTGTTTGTTAGGACTCACAAATCAAAACATGTGTTGCGGTATTAGCTTTGTAATTGATTGACAAATCTAAAATATTAAATTTCATTGATCGTCCCACGTAATACGGGTAAGTATAATTAAATAAATCTCCATGTGTCATTCTAAAACACAGAGGGGCACAATGCGAGAGAAGACGCGCAATAAATCACTGAAAATGATAGATGAAATATATTATTTGCAATATTAGAAGTTCTAATATTGCAAATAATATATTTCATCTATCATTTTCAGTGATTTATTGCGCGTTCTAATTTAGAACCCCCTTTTATGTATTTCCTACATCACTGGAAAGCGCACTGACATCTAGTTCAATAATGGTAAAACCAAAAGTTATGTTGACTGAGATTGTAGTCGGGCAAATGTTTGAAAATGGAACAATCTGAAAACTTATGAAAGTCATAAACTTCTCTTGGAAGATTTTATAGAGATACGTTGCACTGGTAGACGACGTCGACAAGTCTCCCTTCCTTTCGTAATTGAAAGTCAATAAAATTCGTGAAAAACTGTTGTTTATATATTTACAACTATTTAAATATATGTATTTTTGTGTTGCGGTATTAGTCTTTCCTAAATTTCGAAAGTAAATACCGTCATTAATATTAGTGGAGTTTATGAAACGCTCTAATTATTGAGTAATAACAGTAACAGAATGTTTTACAATGTCATAATATTGTACAACAATTAACAATTAAATCACAATAATATATTATATTGTTGCGTTTTAATTATCACAAGAGCTGAATCGTAAGACTTCAGCAGCATATTATTCCCTTTTTCAAGATAAAAACTATAACTAATTCATTTTGTGAAGAATAGTTACTTCAACTTATGAAAGGCCTATAGGCAAAAATGTCATATCTCCGTCATGTATCATTTTCTACAAAGAATTTGATTCGATTTGAAAAGGTAAAGGCTAAGTTAGTTACTCCTTCTAACATTCGACATATAGAAGCACTTACCTCATGACCTCATAGAAGTAAAATGGTGCACAGTGTATACAATATTATATTGAAAATGAAAAGTGTTAAATTCTCAGAAGCTAGAACTAACATCAAGAGGTAAATACTATTTACATATATACATTTATAAGCAAAACGTATAATATGTATATATTACATGTCTTTGGGATACAGACATACACGCACAGACAGCGTGTTTCGGTCTTTAAGGCCTCGCCAGTGTACGTGCGACTGCCGATAATGACTTTTAAACTAGTTTCGCTACTTATGTCGGCTTTGCGTGTAAAATGTCGTGAGAACATAACAGCGATATCTGACACCCAAAAGCGACACCAAAAGCGAAGGTTTCCGGCTGCATTCGCATGCTATAGAGAAACATGCATGTTAGAAGTGTATGCCGTATAATAGAGCCTATAAGCGGCACCACCAATCAAAAATGAAAATGAAAAGTGTTAAATACTTAGATGCTAGAACTAACATCAAGAGGTAAATACTATTTACATATATACATTTATACGCAAAACGTATATGTATATAGCTATATACATGTGTTTGGGATAGATACACACATCTAGTGTCTCGCATCACGAATTTTAAATTAGTTTCGTATATATACATATACGTTTTGCGTATAAATGCATATATGTAAATAGTATTTACCTCTTGATGTTAGTTCTAGCATCTAAGTATTTAACACCTTTCATTTTAATTTTTGATTGGTAGTGCCGCCTAAAGGCTCCATTATACGGGATACACTTCTAACATGCAGGTTTCTCTATAGCATGCGAAGGCAGCCGGAAACCTTCGCTTTCAGTGTCGCTTTTGTGTGGCAGATATCGCTGTGATGTTCTCACGACATTTTCCACGACATAACTAGCGAAGTCATTACCGGCAGTCGCACATACACTGACAAGGCCTTAAAAGCCGAAACACAGTGTCTGTGCGTTGATTGTCGGTAATGACACTAGATGTGGTGTGTATCCCAAACACATGTATATATACATATACGTTTTGTGTATAAATGTATATACGTAAATGTGTTATTGTATTTATTATTAAACAAGTTATAGAAGGAAATAGAAAGGAGGACGTTTACATCCGCAGACATGAATATCTAGAATTACCTCAAAACAAGAAATAAAACATCAGAGATCTTTTCTAGAACACACTGTGTAGTAATTAGAAAGATATTTGTTCGCAGACGTCTTGCTACTGGCAGCATAATATTGAACTTTGTTACAACGACTTCACAAAAAGATATTGAAACTTAAAGAAATAAATCAAAGGAAACGGAAAAACATGGATTGGCCATGTAATCAACATGCTCCCAAATACATTAATAAGAAAAAGGAATGTGGAATAATAATAATAATAATAGTTTATTGGACAGTTTATACAACAACAAAAAAGACGCAATATATACATATACAGTAAACGCCAAATTAGATGACGAGCGGTGGGGATGCGCCGTAGTCGTTTTCAAAAACGCGTACGCCCACTTACTGATGAAGTAGTCAGACTATATATTCTTCCCACTATTTCTAATGCTCCGCGGACTTACTCCCACCGCTTGCCATCTAATTTGGCGTTTACATTAGGTACATGCATATGCATCCATATACTCAATAACATTATAAATACTGTGCCAAAGGGAAACACCATCAGTTCTGCTGGAGCTTCCTGATCTACCTGATGCTCCCATTGGAGAAGATAGCGTAGGAACTATTGGTTAAACTATAATAATAAGTATCCAAAGGAAACAATTTACAAAATAATATAATAATAGATGAAAGAAGTAATACAATTTAAAAAAGAGAAAAACAGCTTATCCAGCAAGCGCTTCCTCCCAGTCGACCTAAATGCACACAACGTGAACGCTTTAATATCCAGGGGCAATCCGTTTATATATTTTGAACACAACTACTTAAACGATCTATTAAACTGTTCAGCAATGTTAGTAGGGACGTCAATCAAATGAAGAGAATGTTAAAGAAGAGGCAAAGGCACGAATGATATGATCGACATTGGACAATATATGTATGTAACAGTGAAGAATAAGTTTACAGTAGAAGAAAACAAATAGCAACAGGCACGTCTCTATACCCACTTCGTAATTGCAGGACTGGTATAAGCTAGTATAAATAACTTGCTATTAATTAACATATACCTGCAAGAAATTATTTCCATAATTTCAGTTAAGAAGATGTTTAGATCTATATTCTCTTCTTTCACAAATATCATAGTATCACCAACATAATGTAGTGCACTTTCTTCAATTTAGCGGTATCATGCATCATTCCGATAGATTAAGAAAAAAAGAGAAGTATGTACTCTGAGGCATACTGTGCTTGATTTTATTTACATGAAACTGATCATCAGAGAGCGGACACGAAAGGTTGATGACTCATCGCCCATGGGCGCACGTTGCAATGTTATATTTTTAAAGAGGTTTTAATTTTATTTATATAATTGGATAACAAGTGGCTGGTGAACCATAAAATACAAAATACCTTATTATTTGTTCATTTTCTCTTCTGTAAAATTTGTTATATTTGAATGAAGTACATCCTTGTATATAGAAAACGTCCTTTCTATATCGAAAGTGGTTATAGGTGCGTACTGAAAATATTCTTTTATTTCAGCGTATTTAGCAATTAGATTTTGTGTCATTGTCGCCATACACAATTGCCGCAATGTTATTAAATCTGGAATTCTGTTAAAAACTGCGTCTAACTTTTGGAGAATACCACATCCGAAGTCACTTGGAATACTTTTGAAATTATTAATAGCCACATCTAATATGGTTAATCCATCTTTAAATTTGAGATTTCGATTTTCAAAATATGTGATTAGTTTAGGCAAATTTCGAAAGTGTTCCTGAAGGAATAACAATATATGCGTCCCTGTCACTAACAAATAAAAGTATTTTTGCCCTGTACCTGTCGTCCGAATGAAGCATTTTGTGCAAATTCTCGTCAATGGTTTTAGCAACTGTTTCCGCATCAACTGTATTTATAACTTTAGATGCTATTACATATGCGTTATATGGAATAGTTGGATGTAGTACACCAGCTACAACATTTACCACACAGCGTCCTAATATATCGACAGTTTCGTCGGCACTTATCCATAGGTACTGGTTTGAAAGATGTCTTCTAATGCATTCTACTGTTTTCGTGAAGCACTTAGAAACATAATATTTGCGTAATGTGGATTCATCAGGAACATTTCGACCAGTGTATTTTTGAAGAAATGTTTTGAAAGTGGAATTGTCAAGTTTCTTTAATGGGATATTAGCCGCCATTAAAGCTTCACAGAGTTCTTCGTTAAAATTGTCAGCTTTCAACGGGTCCAATTTCTGTGTGTTTTAGCGATGCTAAGTGACGTTGTACGTGGCCTTTTTGGGCATTCTGTAACGATATTTTTCAGACTATGCAATAAATTTCGGAATCACTGACAATGGAGGACATACAATCAGTATTACCCTTAATCCAACTTGCCATTGTTTTACGATGCCATTCTCGAAGATCTTCCATATCGTAGTAACATAAACAATGTTCTAGATCTAAATAAATGATAACTAAAAATGTATGCGTATGTTATTGAAACTTAACAAAATCCAATGCACACTTACGTCGAGATAATTGGGCGAAATAGATTCAAAGAAACGGTATTAAACAGGAACTATTACGAAAATTACGAAGTACGTAATTAACAGTCAAAACAATGAAAAAACGAAACTAACATAAGTATGAATAGGTAATACATATAAAACTTTACTTATCTTAGGAAATATAAGGAAAATGTAATAAATTTTAAAAACCCCTCGCGCTTCTGCCGATGAAGAAAGGGTTTTACTCATAAATTCCATTCTTGATGGGCATTTTTTGTTGTCGTTTTCAAGTAAACAACAGATGTTGCAGTTCACCATATGAATAATGCTAATCAGTAAATGCATGTTGTTTACATTATTTCTTTGCTCCGTTGTAACTCCGTCGTAGTTTAAACCTGGGACATCCGCTCCCTAGTGATCATTATATATTATTTATCAGCCCAACCACCCAAATATCGAAACAAATGAGACCTCATTTTAACTTCACAAATGACAAGCCAACACATTACGTGTAAGTAATTTTATTTTCTTACAATAATTAACACGGTGTACTTTATTTCGCTTATATTACTGACGCTAGGAATTACACTTAATAAATAATTATACCAAAATTTATAGGTTCCGCAACACATCCCACTAGCAGACATGCAGTAATTTCGAATATGAAACATCATACATATGGATGTGTTACGAACATTACGTTACAGTTATCGATTTTAAGCTTCACAACAGTGTTACCTCTCTGTAATTGTTTTCTGCAGAGCGTAACTTGAGGAAAATTCTCGTTTTATTTTTGCAACTATGCGAACAAAATATGATGAAAATAAATTTTTAACGAACGCATAAACTTGTTTGCAAAAAATATACACCGCGTTATGGGAGGGGTTATAAAGGATTTCGATGTATTATTAGATATGCTAATGTCTGTAAAAAATTCCTGTATTATAGGATGATTAGAAGAATTTAAAAATGGACCACTAGCGTGACCGTTTCTTTAGCAGGTAGCTTAAACATGTATTCAAAAATTCTAGTCCCAGTGTTTTACAAAGAACTATACATATTATATATATATATATATATATATATATATATATATATATATATATATATATATATTGCAGTGGTTCCGCCACTTTTAATAAATTATCCCACTGTAGGCTGTAAGGATTTTATATTACATCCAAAATCAATACAATTCAATAAATATTTTACTAGTATTTTAAATATTATGTATGATTCTTCACTGATATGCAGTTCACTCAACATCAAAACTGTGGAAGTTCTCTTAACATAAACGATAACTACATTCTTACATATTTAGTAAAATTTTACTACCTTAGATTTTTAACGGTAATCTTGAAGCCATTATTTAAAAATATATTTTAGAATTATTACCAAACGATTCCCGTGACTTTAACATATCATATTAAGTTGAAATTAGGAAATATTACACATTTTTAAATAGTGGCCCTCATCAAGAGATAAAAAGGGGCCCCTGTTATTAAGAAAAAGTTATTAACATTTTAAACTAAATTAAACATATAAGCAACCAACATGGCGATTAAAATTGACATCCTAATCTTAATTAAAATATACCATTTAAACAATAATAAAAATCTAAACTTCTAAACTATTAAATTACATTATTCAAATCTTAATTGGAGACTATATAGGTAAGAAACATGCTTTTATTGTATATTCTTATAAGTCTTGTCAAGTTTACTCGTGGTAATTATGCATAATTTTTAATTTTAGATACCTTTATATTTCTTTCTAGTGGAATGTACTCTATCCTCTTCTTGAGCTTATTGATGGGATACTTTTGCTGTGTAGCAGTGGTGACCTGCTGTATCAACAAGAATTTGTTCTTGTTACTATTGGTTCGGGAAACTGGCTCCATTACTATATGCCAGAATCAAAACAGCAACATAACCAGTGGCAGTGCTCCGCAGAGCTGGGCAATTATTCTACAAAACTGAATTAGCAATTATAAATTACTTTAGAAATCAGTAATTGTAATTTGTAATTAATTCCTTTGCCTTTTTAAGCAATTGCATAAAAAATTGTGAAGTATTTGTAATTTTTACTTAAATACTTTTAGTTTTTTAAAAGTTCAATTACAAATTACTTTTCCAATTACAATTATTTTTTCGATTACAAATTCCTCCATAATCGATTCAAACATATTTTGACATTAGAGGATACCTATGCACTTTTAGGAGCTATTACACATCTTGAATTTAAACCTCGTTGGTTTCCGTTAGTCGAGTCAACGTCTGTGTTATCTAAACATGATATTAAACAACTGCTTATTTCGGAGTGTGAATTATTTTCTATCGAACAGTCCAAATTAATAAATGTTACAGATACTGGTATATACTGATAACTATAAGAAGGATGTTAACAATAGCAGCTGATTTGACATTAATGAAGGAACTGAAGGAATCACACAATCAGCTGAGACTAAAAATAAAAATAAAATGCATCTTGAAATTTTACAGTATCTGGATGATATAAGACAAATCTTTCGCATGCTAGAAAGTTACCCTCTCGTTAAGCAAGTGTTTTTTAAATACAATACTGCACTGCCATCTTTAACACCTGTCGAACGATTATTTTCATTCGTTACTATGATTCATGCAGCCAAAAGACATGCCCTCTCAGACACAAATTTTGAAAAGTTAGTTGTAATGAAAAACAACCAAATATACAGTTAAATGATCATTTTAAATCATTCAACCAACAATACCAAATATTCTAGTGTTTTATATTGAATGTAACAATAAAACGTACTTATTTAACTACATTCCTAAAGTGAAAATAAGTTAATTTAAGGTATATGTTGCCTTTACACCGCTTTTTTTAAAACTAGCCACTGATTTTTACTTAAAATTTCAATTCCAAGTCATTTTCTTTGTCCTCTTCAATAAAAATAATATTATTTTTCTACTCCCATACTTAGTTGTATTATTAGATATGCCGAACCTGTACTTTAATGATGTCCATTACGATACAGATTTTCATTATGATACAAGTTTATATCCAATAGGAATACAGATTTTTCATTACGATACAAGTTTATATCCAATAAGAATGCGACATTCCAATATTCAAACAATATTCAATATGGCGACTGCATATCTGACAGATATACAAATTAAATAAATGTGACAGTTCTCTGCAATTTACAAGTAAGTACTTAAAATTTGTGCTTTTTTGAAAATATAAACGGTAAAAATGAGGGATAATGACAGTGAAATGTAAAATTTGAGCCGACCAGAAATTACGGAACAAGCCTTAGTAATCACGAACAATTTATTATCAGCTAAATTCGCAAAGGTGCATGGAAAATTTTAACCTCAATTTATGAAATGGAATGTTCAAAAAATAATGTTTTATTATGGGGTCGTAGAAAAAATAGTGTATACAACTCGCATTTAATTGCTATTAAGACACTCGTATTCATTACAATACTCGGCTTCGCCTCGTATTGTAATTTTCTTACTCGTGTCTTAATAGCTATCATTAAATGCTCATTGCATAATATACTATTTGAGTTCAGCAGTAAAAGATACTTTAAAAACTTAAAAAGTGTGTAAAATGGGATTGGTTTAAATATAATATGTAAAACCAGCTTTAAAAAAAGCACTGCATACAAAAAATACACCTCTAAATGGGTGAAATGAGAACACTGAACATTAAAGGGTGACATTTCCTGTTCTGGTTTAATAATTATTTTAGTAGCAATAATTTTGAGGAAATACGTATGATCCCATATACTACCCCAAATTTGTCACCCCAGCGTAAGTAAGGTACCCTAAATTACGGATTTTATAAGCAAATGTAATTGTAATTGTAATTAGAAGTAAAATGCCTTTCTTAATTTCTTGTATTTTATAATTGTAATTAATTACAATTTGAAAGTAATTGCCCAGCTCTGGTCCTCCGCCAAATAGATAATGATTTGATGAGCCTAAAATAGGAGCAGCCGCTGATCCATCCGAAGACATACATCAATCTGAAGATATATGGTAAACAAGACCAAGACTAAACGAAAATGAAAAGTGTAAACACATGAATGTTAAAAACTAACATCAAGCAGTAAATAAATACTATGACTTACATATATACATTTATACGTAAAACGTATAAGCATATATGCATGTGTTTGGGATACACACATACTATAAGTGCCATTGCCGACAATCGAACGCACAGACACTGGTGTTTCGGCCATTGAGGCCTCATCAGTGTACGTGGAGACTGTCGACAATGGCTTTAAAACTTAAAACTTAAAACGCTACTTATGTCAGTTTTGTGTGTTAAATGCAGCGAGAGTATCACAGTGACATCTAACACCCTAAAGACGACGCAGAAAAGCGATGGCTTCTGACGGCATGTTCTGCTATACAGAGGCCTGTATGTTAATAGTATATCCCGTGTAACATAGCCTTATGTCACCAATCAAAACGAAAATGAAAAGTGTAAACACATGAATGTTAAAAATTAACATCAAGCAGTAAATAAATACCGTGACTTACATATATACATTTATACGTGAAACGTATAAGCATGTGTTTGGGATACACACATACAATAAGTATCATTGCCGACAATCGAACACATAGACACCGGTGTTTCGGCCTTTGAGGCCTCATCAGTGTACGTGGAGACTGTCGACAATGGCTTTAAAACTTAAAACGCTACTTATGTCAGTTTTGCGTGTTAAATGCAGTGAGAGTATAACAGTGACATCTAACACCCTAAAGGCGACACAGAAAACCGATGGCTTCTGACGGCATGTTCTGCTATTACACGGGATACGCTATTAACATACAGGCCTCTATATAGCAGAACATGCCGTCAGAAATCATCGCTTTTCTGTGTCGTCTTTAGGGTGTTAGATGTCACTGTGATACTCTCACTGCATTTAACACAATGCGCCATCATATACAGTCGCAATTTTCAAGAAAAATTAGATGAATTACGATTCCAGATTTTGTCCCAACCACTCTATTAACCAGATGAAGCCCCTTCAGACTTCCACTTATTACTAAATATCAAACTCATTCAAAATTTAAGACAGACAAAAGAAGTCACAGGTTTTTATAATTGAAGGTAATTTGAAGGGAGGATAAGAAGAACGGAAAGGTTAGTTATTAATAAAGCACAGCATTCTGACAACTATTCCGAGTGTATTATAGTTAAAAGAGAATATGTTGAAAAGTAGCAATAATCGTAGCCATAATTCAAGTAAATTATTTTACGCCTCACCTTTCACTACGTTATCCCGGGTTGTTTAAATTAATACATAAAAACAAGTATTGTTAACAGTCTTTAAATAATAGAGCATCGTTTTATATGAGTTATAGAAATTAATATTATGTCATATAGTTATAAACAAAATGTAATTATATAAAAGATGACGATTGAAAGACAATAGATATGTACTTACGTACTTCACGCTATATTTACTACAAATTACTATATCCTGCAATTTTTTATGACGTCCTCAGGGCTGAGACTATTAATTCCACTCCAATGTTAACTTTTAAACATTCTTAGAACACCGAAACTAAACCAACCCTGCATTGTATTTGCCCAACGATGCATCGTCACATTCATCACATCGAACCGAACCAATTACAACAAGTAGGCCTTCGAGCTTAAACTTGACACTGAGAGAGAAGAACGCTTTGGTTAGGGAATGCTGCAAATTATTTATTGGCCCCGACAGAATGAATTACAATCAGCAACTTTCGAGGTTTTCTGAATGTGTTTTCTTCGTCATTTTCCATGGTATTTCTGTCCATTGTCAGACATGTAATTATCAGTTCCCTCTCGTACAATACAGTTAATGTAAATGTCAGACGAATAATCCACTGACTTCTTTGGCTTTTGCATGAATAAAAGGGGACTTGATTGAAGTTTGCTTTGCGAAAGTAATTGTGGCCGTTTGTTCCCGATTCTATTTTTGAAACACAGAAAAGCATGGCACGTATAATTTGATAAATTTGTCCGTTTCACAATGACATATTTTCTCAACTTTCGCGAAGATTTTGTATTTACTTGTAATGTGCTTTTAGTTGAGTAAATATATATATTCGAATTTAGTCAAAGCAAAGATATGGATTTTCCGAGACGTAATACTGGAGTGGAAGATTATATAAAAAGAGGGACAAAATATTTAAATCGAGAGGTTTTCAAAATCTGAAAAAGCTTCGTCGGAATGTTTTTAAAGCGTTAGAAAAACTTTATTTTTCTCAGATTTGCATATATTAATGTCGAATGTATTTACATATTCGGTTTTAATTTATCCTCAAAATATTTATTTCAAGACTTACGCAGAGGCCATATACATACATAATGCCATGAACTTAACAATTTCAAATTAAAAAAATCAAAGCAATAAGTATGACTTTTACTAATAGTTAATTGCATAAATTTAGAATTAGAAGTAAAAGGTTGAGTTAGGTAAATATACAGACTGAGTCATCTGCGCGGGGAAGGCCGATTGTGACTTTATGAGAAAATATATTTTGAAGCGGTTTTCGTCCTATGAGAGCCGCTCATTAGGAGCACCTTCTAAATTTATTTTGTATTATACAGAGTGTTCCATAACATGGTGGCTGACCATAGTTACAGTTCTTTAAATGGAACACTGCAAATTATTACATTTTTGTAATTTTCGTATAATTCTTAGTCAATTATATATATTATTATATATATGTGTGGAGGGTGTTGGGGAGTCCGGCAACAAAGACAACAAAATGGAAGTCTATTAACTTTATTTTCTCCAATATTTCGCAATTACATTATTGCTTCCTCAGGGAAAAAGTTTCGACTTCTATGTGGAAAAATTGTAACGCTATCATATCTCGTATGTTCTAATGTACGAAAGAACATACGAGATATGATAGCGTTACAATTTTTCCACATAGAAGTCGAAACTTTTTCCCTGAGGAAGCAATAATGTAATTGCGAAATATTGGAGAAAATAAAGTTAATAGACTTCCATTTTGTTGTCTTTGTTGCCGGACTCCCCAACACCCTCCACACATATATTTAATTAGACGGCAAATAAATATTTTCTTTGAAGATATATTATTATATATTATAAAAATATATTTCTCGAAAGCGACATATTAGATAGACAACTTTTTTTGGTAATGTTGTTTATAATAAAAGGTCCTAATACATACATACATTTTTTTTTAATTACTAATTGCATGTGCACCAAACATGATTAAAATTGCATGATATATTTTTGCCTAAAACAAACACCCAGTATATCAGTTCATTTTTGAACTGCTTACCAAATTTCGCACTAAAAACCAATTCTTGAAAGCCGCATTCGCGGATGGCTGCTTGTCAAATGGCGGCAGTATGGACGGGAGCATTGTCGTGCAATAATCGCACAACTTTTGTCAATTTTCCACGACGTTTTGCCAGAATACTGAATTTACGCAGTAAAGACACATAATATATGCCGTTCACACTTGTATTGCGCTCTTTAAAGTCGATTAGCAAAATGACCTCACAATCCCAGAATATTGCGGCCATCAACTTTTTCGTTGATTGAACGACTTTCGCCTTTCTGAGACGAGGTTCATCAGGTCGCCGCCATTCCGTGAACTACCTTTTCGATAGAGTATCGTAAAACAGAACCATTGTTTCATTCCCTGTGACAATGGACTCCAAAATCGGTTTTGGGTCGTCTCCATACATGTTTAAAAACGACTGCGCACATTCGACTCGACCTTCATGTTGGAGAGTAGAAAGAAGTCGCGGTACCCATCTAGCACTAAGTTTATTCATACCCTAATGGTCATGGAGAATTCGGCGAACACTTGTTTCGGATATGCTTATTATCACTGCTAATTCCTTCACTTTCAAACGGCGATCTTCTAGCACTAAATCTTCAATAATTGAAATTTGTTCAGGCGTTATCACTTCAATTGGTCGACCCGACCAATCAGCATCTGCCAGGCATTCTTGTCCCAAACTGAAACATTTTACCCACCTTTTTACAGTTGAATACGAAGGAGATGAATCACCGTACACGCCGTCTAAACGCTGTTGAATGTGATAAGGTGTATAACCTTCTTTTGTTAAAAATTTAATGACCGCGCGGCAATCAATTTTCGTTACTTCAGACATTTTCGTGCGCTAGTCAGATTGGTTGGCTGGTTACTAAAAAATCTAATAGGCTTCGAACCGTCATATTTATAGTTACACCTCGCGTATGTACATGCATGACGTGACGGAGTTTGAACACGTTTGAACCTGTATAAGCCTGTCAGGCCAAGAATTTACGACCCCTACCTCGTAGGAGAATTCTCTGTCAAAAACATATAGGTACTTACTATTTATTACTTAATTACTTCGGACTATCGACAGTACATATTTCATCTGTTACTTGACGTGGGTAAAATTTTTAAAATTAAAAGAGTTACTAGAAAAGTAAGATAAGCAAATTAAACCTATTGTGCAAAAATAAATGTACGAAGGACTCTTTCCGCTAAGCCTATGTAGTTGGTGATAATATTTTGCGAGAAATTTTTTATAACAATTTCAATCAGTTGTTTATAAGTTTAGCTATAGTGACAGATGAGAAATATACCTGACTGTTTATAAGTAACATTAGTTTAAAGTACTCCTTTCCCCAATAAATCATGGAACTGAACAAGGAACATTATTGGCAGTGATTTTTTACAATTTCAAGCGTGGCTTAAGTCGGTCGAATTTTCTTAAAGGGGGGGGGGGGTACTTGATCGGCGTATGTCACAAAATGGTCAATTTCAACGCAAAAAATCGCAAAAATTAAGGCACTTAAAAAAGTTGCCGCTACATAAACGAAATAACCAATATTTGTTCTATTAACTCACGATTAGAATTTACAATTATATTAAAAAATAGTTAAAATACAGCACTTTGAATTTTTTTATAGCGATATAAAGCTTACTGTGCTTAAAAAGTACTTTTTTGAATCGTGGGTGCCTAGATATTTTTTTTTCTGAATACGACAATGTATTTACTTTATTTTCAAAATAAATCTGGTCTACAAAAAATTACTTTAAAACCAATGAGAATGATCAGAGATCATTCTCATTGGTTTTAAAGTCGTTTTTTAAGAAATTGCCGTACTGATAAATGGCAGATAGGCAACACACAATTCAATGTCTAAGACCAGGGATATGGAAGGTATACCTGATCAACTGTATTAAGCCAAACATCAAAAAAACAGAGATTGTATTCAACCTCTTTTATTACCTTAGGTAAACGAATGTTTCATTCAGATATGGGCTTTATTTTGTAATTATTTTAATGATATTTCCGAGAATGTATTCGATATTAATTGTTAGTCTGGTATAAATATATGTTGTTATTATTATTATGAACTTTTACTTGTTACTTAATTTCTGGCGGTCATATGTATTTACTTTAGATGTTGAAGGTTTTTAATCTTAATAATATGAGTAATGTGGTAGTAAACTAAAATATTATAAAAACAATTCTGTGTTGTAACAGTAACACTGCCCTGTAAATACCTATATATATATATATATGTTCTCTTTCAGGTTTCCGCGGGTAGTAGTATGTGTTGTCACTGGATTCCGGGTTTTCTTCCGCGTTTCCACTGCTTGGTCTTTGGAAAGACCGATGCATCGGTCTTACCAAGCAGTGGAAACGCGGAAGAAAACCCGAAATCCAGTGACAACATATATATATATATATTATATAGGTTATATATATATATATATTATAATAAATAGATGTTTTGGATTATTGAATATTATATTCTTCCCAATCGGCATTGATAACGTTGATTAGCGAAATTAAATTAGAAAACATTTTGTCAGAGGTAAGATTCAAACTAACTTTTATCACCAAATGAAGAAAGCCGTATTAATTTTTTCATAAATACTTGGTTGGTATATACAAGCAAATTTTAATATATTTCAGATATTTGTCGGTGTTCATTTATGATTGATTACGTGATAACATTGATGCGTCGACTTTATTAGACTTTTTTTTCTGTTTCTTAATATTCTCTTCGCTCTCAAAATGTATTTTATTTTTCAAGAATAATGTTCCGGCTTTATGGAATTTCAGAAATGCAGTTTTCTTCGGCAATATTATTATTATTAGTTGCACGACTTATTATTTCTAACCTTACATGTTGAAGCTTTTTACTAATATGCACAATGTTTGTAGAAAACTAAAATCTGACAAGAACAACTTTATGTCTTTGTAAGATACGAACTTAGAGGTTGCCGGACTCTTCAAACTAAGTTGCATTGGTTGTAGGTAAAAAGTTAACAATTTTCACTTTTCTAGATGGTAAAAGCACTTATTTAAATATCTGAATTTGTTGTACCTTTTATTTATACTTTGTATTTTGAGCCCAGGACAGTTTTTATATATATATATATATTTTGTATATATGAGTAAGTAAAACAGCATGGGCCAAACGAGCGTATAAGTCTAATTACATCAGTTTACCAAAAGTGGCAGCAATTGTTGGATGGCGAACGAAAAAATGTTGCATGTAGGCGTAAAAAACGATTTTGTTTAATTTGTGCAAAATTTGGTAAATCTAAAAATCACGTATGCTACAAAAATTTGTCTTCATCATCAACAGCCATGAAGTCGACAATTATTGCGGAAGGTTTTCGATATTTTCGTGAAATGCACTGTGTAATTTATGGTAGATTAATAGGGGACGATGATAGCAGCGTTCTTAGAAAACCACGTGAAACGGCTCCTAACGGTCCCCAAAAAAAATATTGAAAAAATTGAGTGCCGAAATCATATATTACGTAATTATATAAATAAAATTACGGACTGTTTGTAAAAACCCAAATTCAATTCGGACATAAGACAATTAATTACAAACAATTTACATTGATTCAGAGCGGCCGTGACAAAAGCAATTGACATTACAAAAGTTCGAACTTAACAATATCAAACCAGATAGTGAAATTGCAGCGTGACATTATAATTGAATTAAGACATATTTTTGGTGAGCACTCGAAATGTGCTTCTTACTTTTGTCAAGGATCTAAAGAGGGCAAGATCAATATGTCTGAAAAATTTCAGAATTTTATTATATATGATGACTTTATTAACGCTTTAAGTCGGCTCAGCCTAATAGTAGATCTTTAATAGGAAACGTAGAAGCCAACATTGTAGAATCTTTTAATTCAGTCATTGTAAAATTTGTAGGAGGTACAAGATTGTATTATATTCAACGTAATTCTTACAGTGCACGTTGCAAAACGGCAGCAGTTTCATTTAATTGTAAGGACAAACATCAATCAAAGCTTCATACCAAATATGGATGTATACGACAGTGTCTGAAAAAAACGGTGACCAGAAAAATTTTATAGGAATCAAAAAACACATTCAGGAACTACGGACGACCGCGACTATGGGCCGGAGGCAAATCCAAGAATGGAAACAGAAAGAGTTGCTGTTTCCATTGCGAAAATTGAACGTGATATATATCGTGCTGTTATACACAACTAATGAATAAAGTGAAATGCATTTGAAGCTCAAATGGTAGGAAAAGCTGAATAAAAGAATGCAATTTCATAAAAACAGGGTGAATAATTATATGTCTGGTAGTGAAATGGCCTTTACTCGCATATTATACGAACCATTTTTGAGGTACATACGTATAATAACGAAGAAATATAATTTGTCGCTGGTTTAAGTACTCTACATCTTCATTCATTGGTCTAGAATTACATTAAAAAAAAACTTTTATTATCTTAATCACATATATACCTGCATTCTGTGGTAACCGCAGTATTGTAATTAATAATGCGATTACACATTATAGTTATTTACGAAAGTACGGGAAGACTATATTCCTGCGTGTGTGCATTGTGAAAGCACGAGCGCCTGAAAGGTATGAGCTTACAAATTTATTAAAAAATTGTTTATCAATATTTCCCTAACTTATACTAAAGGAAAATCCCGGGAAATGGTATTTTATAAACTAAATGTTATTACTATCTGTGGTTTTTTTTTTAATTGCTCCAAAGAGCCACAATTAAAGGAAAGTACACAATATAAACCCGTGAAATAAAAGACAAACAATATTGCACTTACAACTTATATAGAATAGCCGATGTCAGGCTTTGTCGTTGTATAAAGAAGGGTTCAATTTGATTCGGTAACATCTGTAACAAAAAATATATATATTAAACTAGGCAATGAAAATGTTTTCCTTTATTAATTATTAAAAAGCCTAAGCTTATACTTCAACACCTAGACATAACTTATAATTATTCAGTGCTCTTATGTTTAATAAACTTCAGTTACAATATTTGTCTCTTTATTTCAATTGTCTTGTCGAATTTTTGTATACAAAAGATGTTCCAAATTAAGTTTTAAATACTTTTATGCTAACAAATCTGTATATAATGCATAATTCCCGCGATATTTGCAAAAGATTTTTATGTGTTACCTCTATACCAAATTCTATTTTTTTTTTATACGAAAATTGTTCCAAATCGATAAATACTTTTGGTAAATCTCTATGGAAGGTATAATTTGCGAGATATTTGCAAAAAAATGCTATTAGATAAAAGTAAAGGTATACGCACACGGAGGCGAGGCGAAGCGAAGCGAAGAGAAGCGCATTTATTACGCGTATAGAAATGTACGTAAGCTTCGCTTCGACACGCGACGCCCCAGTGTGCGGGCACCCATTTGAGTACGTGCATTTTTATCAGGCGTAATAAATGATCTTCTCTTCACTTCGCTTCGCTTCGCCCTGCCTCAGTGTGCGTGCACCTTAAAAGTGCTACTTCCAATCTGAATTTTGAAATTTTTTTATGCAAAAATTATTCGAAATCAAGCTTCAGTACTTTCGTATTCTTAACATATATTTTTAGAAAGCATAACTTGCGAGATATTCGCAAAAGAAAAGTATTTTTCGATAAAAGTAAAAGGCACTTTTTGAGTTTTTTAAAATTCAATTTTTAGTGCTTTATAGTTGACGAAATATAGGTGAAATTTAATTTTTTCACTAAGGTAAATTACTAGTTCCTGTCTAGCAATTTCACTTAAAATTGAATCAGATCTCAAGAGGGAAACATACTTTTGAATTGTTTGATACTGATAGCTCAGTCGTTTGGCCGCTATCATGGCCTCAGCGACACACATAGACAGGGGGAGAGGGGGAACAGAGAGAGACATTTTCTAAAAACCACTTTTTCAGGATCAGTGGGACTTTAAAACGTGGATTTCTGAAAAAATCTCGATGTCGAGCACATTCCTTATACTACGTAGGTATAAGAAGTAAAATGTAGTAAAATACTTATTGTTTCCAACATCTGTTTGGGTGTTTGACAGCAATGAGTTGAGTTTAATTTATTATTTGTTTTCCAAACTTACTTTTATCTGTACTTGCTTTGTCCCAATGTTTTAACAGACTCATCGAAAAAGAATTATCTTCTAATTCTTGAAATGTTTAATTTATGCTGTAAATCAAAATGAAAAATTATTTTGAATAAGTAGTCATAAAAGCTCATCGGTTAATATTTAGTTGAATTTGATTCTTTTTCAGCATCTTTCTACGATATAAGAATTACACCAATAATTAAAATGTTTCATTTATTGTTCGAAGAAGTTAGTAAACCGATGCTTTTGCAAACAATTAATTCCAAAGACTAAATCATTAACTTTATATTTGATTTAGTAGTTTTGCAATGTTTGAATCCAGAACAGAGTAAATACGAGGATATTTACAGCATTTTACTTCGTTATACACGCTTGTATTTACTTTTTACCTATTTATCTGTGTAGATAAACGAACTGTACTAATGAGAATTCCACACGGTAATGAACGAATCTAGTATAGGCGAAAACCTTTTGAATAGATTGTCCTAAATGGGCGGAAGTTGGGAACTGCGACAGAAGAACACTGAAATCCACAATCATCCACGTACGGGAATTGTTGTCTAGTGCAGAACAACAATTTCAAATCATTAGCCTTTCGTAATCCCTAGTTAGATCTCATTAAGCTAAGCGAGCAGATTGGGGAATGTTCGGGAACTTAATTAATTTGACAATTACAGCGCGTGGAGGGGTAAAATTTTCATTGAAAAAGTTGAGAACCCTACATAGTCATCTCTCCTGGGAGAGTAAACGATACGCACGCAAAGCGAATAATAATTGTAGGTATAAAAAAATAGCTGCTGAATATCTTGTTCCTGCTGAATTTACAGGTATCGTGTTTGGAATTCTAAAATATTAAATTTAATTATATACATACTAATTACTTCCTGCGTGCTATCTAAAAATAAAAATTACACAATAGTTGTTCCACACTAACATCTAAATGTTTTTCTATTTAAATTTCCGTATAACAAACAATTGATGAAATATTCACAAAATGATTCTCGCGGTGCTACTTCCGGTTTACCAATTAGGCTGTAAAGTTCATCAGCTTCGTCAACATTAGGCACGATCGTACTTCCGGATATAGTAAGAAGGAGAGATCACTATTCCTTCCTGAGTGCTTGGATTCCGGTGATCAAGTTGATGTTTTGTACACGACTTCTCGAGGGTTTTCAACCACTTGTACCACTCTATTATTCTCTGCAAGCTAAGATACTTTGGCTTTAGCGATTATCTAATTTGCCTATATTAGAGTTACTTAATGCAATTGGGCATGTAGATTAAATTACCCCGTTAACGTAGGTAACAGTAAACTTTAATACCAAATTCTTACAATGAGAAATATTACGTTATCTCTTATAAATCAATAAATCATCCTCAGACTCCCTTGTTGAAGTCCAATAGTAATCTACTAACATTACATGACATGCATTTGCCCTGGTACAGTTGGCCATATTATCCCGACAAGAATTTGAGCATGAATGTAGAATGTGCGCTTTAAACGACATATTGTTACTTGCATCGTAAAATATCAACTTCATTACTAAAGTTTTGTAATTTTCTGCTTTTTTCGTTCCCAAAAAACTGGCAAAACTTTTGCCATGTTTATCCATACAGCTTTTTTCATAACTGTTAGTTTAGTTACACATTTTCTATCACTTACTATTTCTTTTGTCTGAGGTCTAACAAAAATACCTTCTTCTAGTTTTCCTTCTTTTAATATATTGGGAACATTTCTCGAAGGTATTTAAAACCGCAGCCTTCTTGGTCCAGTGCCTTCATAAAGTGGTGGCAATATGATCTTTTATTTTTCCACTACAGACTGTTGTCGTACATTGTCTTTTCCTGGCGTAATGTTCTGTCGTACACGGAGAGAAATAAAATGTTTAGTCAACCAATTTGTAGTTGACTCAATAGTTTTCGCTGGTTCCCGGTGAGCAATCACTTCAGAATTTTGAATCAAAACGTATGGTTCATACTGTAGTAGTGTAGTACTAATAGGAAGGGACATTCGGACGCTTCCGAAAAATAAAAAATAGCTGCTCTATTACATAGCTACTATGTTTTGGAACTTGTATGTATTTTACAATGTTGTTTTGTTTATAATTCGTTCCCCCAAATGTTTATCATTATGCTAGTGCTTCTACAAATATGACGGTATGTGTCAAAATAATAATTTGTTGTTAAAAGACGATATTTAAGTGACGAATAAAGCTGCAAGATATTATCTTCCGTTCAGAGTTAACTTCACACGAATTTATTCGAACGGCATATATTTTCAATCCCGTAGCCAAAATTTGAAATACTAAGCAAAAGTCAAGTTTAAGTTGAATAAAGTAATAAAGTAATCTGAATTCGAATAACTGCACTTTGGCATTATTCTCAGACATTGAATATGCATGACTGACAGCGTAATTAAGAGGTATGATAATTGTAGCAGAAGCTGAAGCGCACTTCAGAAGGTTCTAATCTACGCCGAAAATAAAAATCTTTCTCGCTAAGATCGTCAGCTGTCCAGCTCCCTGTAACTGTTTTTGGATACAATTCATCAGTTACACTGACATCTTCCACTAGATGAGTTTAGTGGTTCCTAACAAGCCTAAAGATTAGGAAAACGTGAAAAAGCTGTACCACAATAAAACAATAAGTTATAGACACTACGCAACTTTTTTATAAGCAGTCTTTTTTTATACAAAGTTGTTCGAAATTAAGTTTTATATACTTTTATCTTAATAAAATAAACTTGTGAGTAAAAGTGTTACTTCCGAGATGACTTTTTATTTTTATATATATATATATATATATATATATATATATATATATATATATATATTGTAACAATACCTTTAATTAATAAAGGTACGATTACACTCAGATAAATTTAATAATATTTATTCTTACTATGTGTTTGAAACCTGTACTTATTCTCGTCTATATATAAAATTGAAATCTTTATGTACTTTTTAAATCTATTTTCAAATTCTCTCAGGTAATTTTTTTATTTATGCCCTCACTAACTCAGTTCTTATATAAAATATTTAAACTAATTATTTTATATGTTGCTAACTTCCCTTGAATCATCAAAGCCCAAACAGTTGCCTATATGTAACTTTTTCAATATCTGCCTATATCATAGGATATTTACGTTTTATATTTCTTACCTTTATAAATCAAAGTTTACAAAACAGTTATTCTTTAGTGAATTATGATATGTATTTCAACTTTATCTTCAAATAACAATACTTACTGTGAACTCAATCTCAAGGTATATATTAACATACTATTCAAATAATAATATAATCACTGACAGTTGTTTTTTTCTATTTATAGGTTACGGTTCTAAGCGTCATATCTGTTTCATCAATTTAATTCAAAAACCTTCTTTATATACCAAATAAAAACAAATGTATCAAACTAATTTGTTTAATAAATCAGGCAAATTATAAATTATATGGTAGTTCTCAACACACACAACCAAATAAGACATTCATGGAAGTACCAAGCTTGTTTACGTAAACATTCTTTTGTAAATTTATATGTGCATGAAAATACACCTTTCGTGGATCGAAAAATATACAAGTAAGTATATTAATTATATTATTTTAAAAATACTGTATAGTTTTTGTATGTAAATCAAATACCCACACAAATTAATCAGTTTTAGTTTGCCGATCAGTTTTTTTTGACTTCTAAAAATTATACAAATGATGATACAAATTAATGTTGTGCACAGAACTTACAAAATATCTTTTCTTGATTATCAACACAGTTATAATGTACGTATAAATAATAGATCTCTAAATTTTGATATACTTTTCAATTCGAAACTGATAAATTCAAATTATTTCAAAGAATTATACGACCTGTTATTACTACTGAACTGGTATTCTTATTTATACACCAAACGATTTTCTTTTTAGCTTGTCGAAGACATTTCCTGGAATCAATGAGGGAGATCCTTTCCTTTTCCTAATTGTCTGGAATGCTCGGAATGTGGACTGTAATGACCGCTATCCTGTAATACCTTCAACTTCTACAATCAACTAGAATCTCGAACCGTCGAACGCTTTCGTGAAGACCTTTGAAACCTGCCTTTCCTCTACTGGACTGGAATACCTGTGTTAGCTGCTATGTTGAATATCTCGTATCTTTCAAGTCCTGGACTAAACTATTTGTATAACTTCTGGAATTTCACCAACTCTCCAATGCAATAAATCTCTCGTCAAATATGGAATAATATTTACCAATGCAGTAAGTTTATTTTTAAATTGTAATTATATATTTCTTCGCTTTCTTCTCAAGTATGAATATTCTTCAATTATTTCTTTATTCGTTACCGAAATTCTTTCTTCTAATTTATTTTTTATTATATTTGCATGATAAAAAAAAAAATGGTACTATTCTGGAAAATGTTGCAATCACCTAAAAAAATATCTGCTTTCTTTTCTACTATCTCCTAACCACTTCTTTTACACTTTTGTATAATGATGAATCTCTTAATTATGTGTTTTTCGGAAGGAAAATTTCGTTTTCCGAAAACACATCTACCGCTTTTCTTAAATTATTTTTGAATCTTTTTCTATTTATTCCCCATATCCCTGGCAATAATTCCTTAGTTTCTATCATATCCAATCATATTGTTCCACACATTATAATAATCCAAAATATGTTTTATTTGTAATTGAATATTTATAATACCTTTTTGTAATTCCAAAAATTTATCAATTTAATTCTTTACTTTAATTTTCACAACCTTTTATACCCTTCGGCAAACCAAATACTCAATACTTTAACTATATTATTTTAAATGTCAAAATCTGACACTTCTTACATTTGAATTTTAGCGCGTAACTATACATCATTTTCCAACCTTTATGATTCAAAATCCATACTAATATTCTCTATTTTTTCAAAAGTGTTAATTAAACAAGCTTTAACAAATAATATTACATATAAAAATACAACAAGTAACATTTACAATTCTACTTTCAGAAATGGGAAATATTACTACCACAAAGAAACCTGATAGGCAACCAACCACTCGATGCAAGGCGAACTTCAACATAACCCGATATGTAACCAACTTTACACGGTTCACAAAAACTATAGGGAAATACCCAATTAATATTCTCACAATTATTTTAAGTATAATTTAAATATTCTCACATCTATTTATTTAATTATAGTTTGGTCCATAAAATATTACCATCTTTTATTTTTTTAATACTCACTACAAGAACATATACAGTATATTTTATTAACATTAGTACTTCCATCATATCCTTACTCATCTAAGTTAGTGAACTACCACAATATGTTCTCTTTCAGGTTTCCGCGGGTAGTAGTATGTGTTGTCACTGGATTCCGGGTTTTCTTCCGCGTTTCCACTGCTTGGTCTTTGGAAAGACCGATGCTGGTTTCTTGACGACGTTTCGGCAAAATCACACTTGCCATCTTCAGGTCTGCGATAACTGTCTGCTTCTGCTTCTTGTTATTCGTAAACTGAGTTACGAATAACAAGAAGCAGAAGCAGACAGTTATCGCAGACCTGAAGATGGCAAGTGTGATTTTGCCGAAACGTCGTCAAGAAACCAGCATCGGTCTTTCCAAAGACCAAGCAGTGGAAACGCGGAAGAAAACCCGGAATCCAGTGACAACATATATATATATATATATATATATATATATATATAAGAAAAAGAGAATATTGGGTTAAATCCGCTGTAGTGCAACCGTAGACACGTGTTTCTGACTAATTGGTCATCATCAGTACGGTGTAGCCAAGGATAAGGTGGGATAACCTTGGAGATGTAAGCATACACGGAAGACCATCAGGTGACAGACCGCCATTTGCAGCTTCAGTTAGAAGATCTTCGGTTTTGAAGACAACAACTAACATCGCCATGAGGAAGACATTGTCAACCTGCGTGCCATCCGAACCCAGGAAAGATAATAAAAAGAGGAATTATTGCGGATACATAAAATTAAACAAGAAAAAGAGAATATTGGGTTAAATCTACAGCGGATTTAACCCAATATTCTCTTTTTCTTGTTTAATTTTATGTATCCGCGATAATTTCTCTTTTTATATATATATATACAAGAAAGAGAAAAATATTGGGTAAATTCCGCTGTAGAGCAACCGTAGACACGTGTTTCTGACTCATTGGTCGTCATCGGTACGGTGTAGCCAAGGAATAAGGTGGGATAACCTTGGAGATGTATGCTATACGGAAGACCATCAGGAGACAGACCACCATTTGTAGCTTCAGTTAGAAGATCCCCAGTTTTGAGGACAACAACTAACGTCGCCACGAGGAAGACAATGTCAACCTGCGTGTCATCCGTTTTTTTCTCTTTCTTGTATTTCATGTATCCGCGATATTCCTTTTATATATATATATATATATATATATATATATATATACAAAAATTATTCTAAATGCAGAAATAATACTTTTATCATCTGTCATCTGTCGTCGCCGACGCTGTGTCGGACTAATTTTTGTAATTTTCAAGCAATTATTAAATCACACTTAAAGTTAGCAGTGTTATACAGTGTAGATTTCTTTAACATTCGTTGATTAAATACATCCCAGTGAATTGTCACCCTTCCGTTCTTTCATGGTTTATTTTGTGTTTAATCATTCACATATTTGTTGAGCTTGGCCGTGTTTATTGTAAATGTGCAAAATTTTGACTGTTAATGACTATCTATTTTTATTACTTTTGTATTTTTTATTTACCTGTTACTTTTTGTATTATTACTATATCGTTCTTATTTTTATACCTCTCGATGTCAGTTATTGTCATTAAACATTAAATACATCATTTATACATCCACATTGATATAAAACAAATATCTTTGATCTTCTCGGAAAAACATGATACTTATTTTGGGTGACATACAAAAGAAGTATATATCTGAAATTCTACATAATTCGCAAATATCAAAGGAACATATTTTTACTGTTACATACATACCAACATATGACTCAAATACTATTGTTAAATCAACCAGCTTCCTTTAGATACAAGTTACAAAGCCAAATTCCTCCGCTTCTTCCGCTCTTCACTCTTTCCTTTGTGCCTTATTCTCAAAGCTGTTATTTAATATCATATTATACGAATACATAAATAGGGACGCGTATGCATCTATATTTTTACATACTATATGATAGCAAAAGCAATATTATCATCGAACATGTTAAAGTTTCTGGAACGTAATATACTTCGCACATGCGAGTATATACATAAAATATATAATATAATAAGTAATACCGATTGTCCAATGCTTATTGTTTACATTTTCATTCATACATACTTGATTTACATTTTGCATACATTATATGTACGCAAAATTAATTATTTCATTATTTTGTTCAATGCTTTGTACATAAATGTTCAGAATATGTGTGACTTCTCCTTGAAAAGATGGCATCTGAAACATGTAGCCCTTATACAGGGTGCCCCACCGAAAACGAAACAGATTGAATATCTCGAAGGCGAAAACTTTTTTGAAAAAACGGGTCGATTTTTGATCCAAGGGGGACACCCTTCCATCATATCTTCAACTGTGATACGTCATTCCCCTCCCCTCCGTCACTCTAACCATTACAATTTAAATAGGGAAAGTACTAAATACGATACATCATTGAAAAGGTAATTGTACGGAGAATTCAGCAATGTGATTGTTAGTTGCGCTATTTTTGATTTTAGCGCCCTCTAGTGGGAAAAAACAAGGTTAAGTATTTCACAATGTGACACATCATTTCAAAGCTAATTTTATTAGCAATTTAATGCACAATTGAAAAAAAATTAAATAATCGAAACACCTTGCAGAGCTCTAATATAAGAAACTACGAACTTATTAGTTTACAAAAGACGCTGACAGTCTGTCCTTGAGAATGATGACAAATAAATGTCAAAAATATTACGTATTTAGTTGCTAATAAAATTAGCTTTGAAATGATGTGTCACATTGTGGAATACGTAACCGTTTTTTTTCCGCTAGAGGGCGCTAAAATCAAAAATAGCGCAACCAACAATCACTTTGCTGAATTCTCCGTACAATTACCTTTTCAATGATGTATCGAATATACTACTTTCCCTATATAAATTGTAATGGTTAGAGTGATGGAGGGGAGGGGAATGACGTATCACAGTTGAAGATATGATGGAAGGGTGTCCCCCTTGGATCAAAAATCGACCTGTTTTTGCGTTTTTTCAAAAAGTTTTCTCCTTCGAGATATTCAATCTGTTTCGTTTTCGGTGGGGCACCCTGTATAAATAAAACTTTAAAGGTATACGAAAGACATCTGAAAACAACTTTATAAAAAAGATTTCCAAAATTTCTGCCGGAAATAAACCTTTTACTCTTATCAAACAGTTCTTTGCGAATATATCATAGATAATACAATTAGCACAGATTTAATAGTATAAAATTACTTAATTTTCAGATTAAATTAAAACAATTCAGTTTATACAGTTTATCTCATTAAAATTTTACTTTATTTAGTGTGTACAATGTACAAATGTACACAGGCGTACAAACTGAAATACAAATAGAAATAATGAGGTGTGGCCACCACGCGACTTTCTTATAAGTGTTTTAAATTATACAAAAGTTGTTCTAAATTACTTTAAAAACTTTTATCTTCTTAGAAAAATCAACATGTGAGTAAGTGTGTTGCTTCAGATCCAATTTTTTTTTATAAAAATCATTCAAAATCCTATTCTAAGTACTTCTATTCTCTTATAAAATTAGTATAGAATGCAAGATATTCGGGGGGGAAGTGACACTCGCTAAGCGTAAAAGTGTTACTTACGGTCTGAATTTTGAAATTTCATTTATACAAAAATTATTCCAAATTCAGCTCTAAATACTCTTGGTAAATATATGCATAATTTACGACATATTTGCAAAAAATCGCTATTCAAAAAGAGTAAAAGTGTTACTTCCGGCCCGGATTTTAAATTTCTTTTTTTTGTACCAAAGGTATTGAAAATTAACTAAAAGACTTACTTCCGGTAGAAATTTCGAAAAATTTTTTTAATAAAATTCTTCTAAAATTTAATTTTGAGTATATTTGAATTCTTTATGAATTTGTTTAAACTTAGTAGTTGAAGAAATATTGGCAAAATTCGATTTTTTCACTGAAGTAAACTACTACTTCCAGTCTACCGACTTTATTAAAAATCTAACTAACTCTCAAGAGGAAGATTATACACGTAAATACAAAATTTGGAATTGGCTGTAGCCATTTGACCGAGAGAGAGAGAGACATTTGTTTAAAATCGCTTTTATGGTATTACGAGACTTCAAAACGTGGACATCTGCAAAAATCTCCAAGTCGAAAATTTTCGTTAACCCAATACTTCCTTATACTACGTAAAAGAAAGTAAAAAACTGCAACAATTTCTTCCGTATCTAAAATATATCGAACACATTTCAACAAAAACATTACGTACAGCTTGCTGTTTTATTGAAACTAGGTTATTCATTTAAAACTAAAGTTTCTGTCAACATTTACCTACTTGAACAATCATTTTTACGCAGTCTCAGGAAATATGCTCGATCAGATTTATCCAATACATCTAGTGTTCACCGAAAGCATAGTGCCATCATTTTCCCTCGTTACGATATGAAAAACTAAGTGCAACAAGAAATGCGCGTGATTGTAGTGAAAGTCTAACAAAGAGAAAAAGTATGTAGATTAGTATGTTACGTATGTAGAAATGTATATGTATCTACTCCTGAAGTACTTATGGGTATATGGTATATCTATAGGATATTGATAGTCCTATTACCTATCTATGTAAAATATAAAGACATAATAAAAGTAGAGATTATAAGAATAACAAATTAAAAGCGAACACCCTATATTTTAAAAAATACACAAATATGTATTATGTAATTATACCTAATTACTTACAATAAATACATTCCATATTAATTAAAACACCTAAAGGTAGGCAACCAAATTAACGGCTCCGTCATAAAAGTTATCTGTCTTCACAGCAAATACTTCAATATTTGCTATTACTATTGATTCTTATAATTGGTTTTGTAATCGAGGTATTTTATTAAATTATTGCAAATATTCCTTTAGAAATTTTTCAGGCTTAAATATACAAACAATCGTTTCTGTCATTGACAATATAATTTGTACAGGTATTAATCTATAATAGGTAACTTCCTATAAGTACATAATATAGTAAACAGAGCTTACCGCTATATTTCAATAACATTTTAATCTACTCTAACCACAAAAAACATGCACTTTGAACCACCTTGTCATTACTGAAAGTCCTTATTTAATACACATAATAATCCTGTATCTACAAGCCAGAGCTGGGCAATTACTTTACAAAAAGGAATTAGCCATTACAAATTACTTTAGAAATCAGTAATTGTAATTAGTAATTAATTCCTTTGCCTTTCCAAGAAATTTTGAATTGTAATTGCTTGAAAAATCGTGAAGTATTTGTAATTTGTACTTAAATACTTTTAGTTTTTTAAAAGTTCAATTACAAATTACTTTTCCAATTAACTCATATTTAGGACATACCCTTAGCTCCCCTGGAATCACTAGATGGAACTCAGTGTACGACAGTATCAAACAAATATTGGACGTGAAAGAAAAATTTCCATCCTCTTTTTAAAATTAGAAATACCATGCATTTCTGAATACGAGTTCCTTACTCTGCAAGAATATTGTGAAGTCACGCACTTTTAGCACAGACCCTAAATATTTTACAAGGTGAAAACAAAGCTTTTTATAATACTTCATAGTGCCATTAAAGGTTTAGATAATAGATTTAAACTCTTTCAACTTTAGAGGATACCTATGCACTTTTAGGAGCTATTACACATCCTGAGTTTAAACTTCGTTGGTTTCCGTTAGTCGAGTCAACATCTGTGTTATCTAAACATGATATTAAACAACTGCTTATTTCGGAGTGTGAATTATTTTCTATCGAACAGTCCGAATTAATGAATGTTACAGATATTGGTACCAATAATTATAAGAAGGAAGTTAACAATAGCAGCTTATTTGATTTTAATGAAGGAACTGAAGGAATCACACAATCAGCTGACACTGAAAATAAAAATAAGATTCATCTTGAAATTTTACAGTATCTGGATGATATAAGACAAAACTTTCCATGCTAGAAAGTTACCCTCTCATTAAGCAAGTATTTTTTAAATACAATACTGCATTACCATCTTAAGCACCCGTCGAACGATTATTTTCATTCGCTGCTATGATTCATGCAGCCAAAAGACATGCCTTCTCAGAAACAAATTTTGAAAAGCAATAAAATATACAGTTAAATGATCATTTTAAAGCATCCAACCAACAATACCAAATGTTTTAGTATTTCATATTGAATGTAACAAAAAAGGTACTTATTTCAATACTTTCCGAAGGTAAAAATAATATGTTACCTTTACAGCGCTTTTTTTAAAAACTAGCCACTGATTTTTACGAAAAATTTAAATTTCAAGTCATTTTTTTTGGTCTTCTTCAATAAAAATAATATTATTTTAGAGCTTAACAGTAAGATATTTTAAAAAATTGAAAAAAAGGTGTAAAATGGGGTTGAAATATTATAATGTAAAACCAGCCTTTAAAAAAAGCACTGCATCCAAAAATAAACTACAAAATGTGTCAAATGAAAACACGGAACACACGGTGACATTTCCTGGTTTAGTAATTATTTTAGTAGCAATAATTTTGGATATTGACATTATTAAACTTCACAGCTTTTAGAGTTGTTGAATACAAATGTCACATTTATTATCATGGCCTACTATGTTAAAATCTTACTTTCTCTATTTTTCATGTTTTTACTATCTTGAACATAAACATGTTATACATCATTGAATAGCATTTTTTTTGAAGATATTAAAAATGTCAAAATCCAATATGGCTGCCATAAGAAAAACAAAAGTTGATTATTGTCACGCAAAATCTAGTAGACCTAGATTTTTTTAAATCATTTTTAAAATCCTCATGACTTGTTATCCCTAGCTTATAACTTTTGTAAATTTATCTCTTCTAGGAAACAAAATATGGAAGATTTTCAAAAATGCATTTTTTTCTTTTTCACCCTGTATCTGCCCAATGAAACAAAAATTTCAAAATCTGATGTCGGATTATTCATGGACAAATGATTACGCAACTTTTCTCCCATTTAACCGACGTTGTATCTAAACGGTTTCCAATATCCCCATGTACTGCATTTTAAACTGGGCAGGGTGTGTATAACAAAAGACTAGTAACAGAAATTCCTCGGAGTTTATACAAATGTAATTGTAATTGTAATTAATTAGTATTTGAAAGTAATTGCGCAGCTCTGCTGCAAGCACATCAATACTGCCATTTAAAATTAATAGAGATCAGTTAACGATTCTAAGCAATTTTATTGATTTTTATATACCGTAGTCGACAAATTTTAATTTCTGATACGAAGGTAGAAAGAGGAAAAGAGCACGACGAAATACGGTAAAGATATACATATAGCCAGGCTGCCAAGTAATCTCGGCAAACGCTACTATGAAATGTGAGGATCCCCCGACACTGCGTCGGTTCTCCTACCACTGTTGGCAACCAGGCATCGCAGCATATTAGAAGGTCATCTTCTGCATGGGATAGAAGTATAAACAGAAATTAAAACTTGTCGACTACGATATATAAAATGCATAATTTTCGTGGCAAATGACTACTTCTTCTTTAGACCAAAATTTAACAAAAATTGCCATTATCAACCAAGATACAAGATTTGCACCAAATTGGAAAAAAAATGTTTTCTAAAAGAACTCACTACAACAAAAAGTTGTATATTGAAAATGTGAAATGGGCTACCAGATAATACAAACGCCTTTGGTGTTGAGATAAATAGTATATGTAGAATGTTCATATTTGTGGGTGAAATTGGAAAAATAAACGAAATTCCAATTACTGAATAAGAAGAAATCTTTATACGGATGTACAAAAAATTGTTATATTTCTGCTTTTTTTTCGTAATTCTTCTATATTGCTTTCAATTTTAATTTATATTTATACTGGAAATAAATATAAATTTTTAAAAGCCAACTATCTGAAGAATATTGAATTGATTCGGTGATAAAAATTCAAGTTAATATCAATAATAATAAAAATAATAATAATAATAATAATCGTTGTTATTACAATTACAAGAAGGTGAATATAAATTAATAATGCTCACTGATCCTAGCAGCATATTTCGAATTTAGCGGGTGTTTTAAGTTTGCACTGGACGCAATAAAATAACATAGAGGTGTACTCGTTGATAATTTCATTGCAAAATTTGTGAATGGGAATGTAATTTTATAAATAAATGTTTCTACGACTATTTTTTGACCAATCTTCTACTTGGATAAGCGGTTTGTCTAGTAATTTCGCAATAAAATGTGAAGTAACCTACCTGTATTCTATTCGATTGTCTTAGTAGCCAACTTAAAATACCCACGAAATTCAAAAAAATGCTGCTAAGGGAGATGTATATGACAAAAAAAAACTTCTAGGTATATCAACAAGCAGTGCATAAGTACATAAGTACAATGTCTATTAAAATTTAAAAAAGTCTCGTTTATTGAATAAAAACTGAGATGACTTAAAGACTTAAAACATCCTCCACCTTTTTTATGAAAAACTCTCTCACTCTCTGCTAGATTAGGCTAGGTCAGTATTCTCTCCTGCTTAAAATGTACGTTACAACTATTCGCATATTTCAAATAACATAGAGACCTAATCACTTTTTTTGTGGTCGGAAGACGACGTGAAATTCGTAAAAATGGAAAAGTTTTGAAGCGGCAAGGGTAGCAATAGTCTGGAACTTCGGTATGCCGCCGTTGCTAACCTTGTTAGCTAAGTCCGACGTATACCGTAGTCGACATTTTTTAATTTCTGATACGAAAGTAGAAAGAGGAAAAGAGCACGACGAAATAAACTAAAGATAAACATAAGCGAGCCTGCCAAGATAGTACACTCGACAAATGTTTCCTATGAAATGTAAGGCGTGAGGGTCCCGAGACACTGCGTTGCTCTCCCACCACTGTTAGCAAGCAGGCATCGCTGCATATTATAAGGTCATCTTCTGCACGGGATAGAAGTACAAACCAAAATTAAAATTTGACGACTACGGTATATGCATGTCTGACTGTTCAGTTTATTATTGATCGTGAACTTCAGATATTGAATGACATACGACGCTGAATTTTTTCTTCGTTTAATTTTTGTTAATTGTTTTGGAACCTTTCTACTATTCCCTCTTTATCCGTCTGCTCTCGTTTCAGTTGCATCAATCAACTTTCGGGTTACTATGTAAAATGTATCATCAGCATAGAGACTACTTTGTGTACGTGTTATATATCACAAATAATATTGGTTCCAGCATTGATTCTTGTGGTACTCAACATGAGTTGTTATTCTTTCTATTTATATCCACTCTCTGGAATCCTTCTTTTAAATAAGATGAAAATAGGTAATGAGCTGTGATTTGCCATGTCAAATGCTTTACTGGGGTCACACCATGTCAATTCACACAGTTCTTTATTAGAGTAGCATCTATTATAGTCTCAAGCACTTCAAGAATTCTAATCACAGTGGATTTTTTTTCTCTATCCATGCCGTTTATTATATATATATACTTGTTTCTGTCAATGTATTGTAATAGACGATCTATTATGAGTTATTCAAAAATTGTTAATAGTATCAGTGCATTATTAATTATAATATTAGTCAATTTACACTGATACTGAATTGAGAAGGTTATAATTTTAGCATAATTTATTGTCTACTAAAACAAGTTTTCATTTCACCAAGATTGCAACCGCATCAAATAACTATCAAAATGAAAATAACAAAGCTAGTAAATTGAGCCAGCTGAGTGAGCAGACATTTTCCTTCGTTGATGATTCCTATATTGACAAAAATATGCAATACTTTCCTAGGCACTTATGATGGCATATTGAAATACGAAGTGGCTCAACTTATATACATATTCAGTAATATTTCTGGCATATCATACCGAAGACCTTATATATAACTAGACAGAGTCCTTCCATTTCAAAAGTGCAAGGCGGCCATTTGCTGTTAAGTCAACCAAGAATATTTTGCTCATATAGACCTAATTACAAATGGTACGGCGGCGGCGCCTCGTTACTATGGTATGTATGGCATAGTGTACATAGTATTATAAGATTTTATCTCATACATACATAAGGAGTAGGAATCGATTTACTGAAGAACTCTTACATGTTTACTGCATATAATAGAAATAGTGGAAAATTTACATTATCTACAGTAGTTCCCCGCCACTACTAAATATGTAGAACAGACATTCTAGCTTGAAATGAGGAGAACTTCTGCATTGTATCTATTTTAAAGAAAAATATAACTTTATTCTTATGTATTATAAACGTGCAGTTCAGTTTTGAAGTAGTCTCCCACCTCGCTATGCTATTTGATCCTCTGTCTACTTCTCCTTCGCCAGCCAGCTGGTTTCTCTGATATTTTTCCAATCTCTCTGATTTCCCGCTTTTTGCATTAGTTTATTATTTCTACACTTTCTAAGTCGTCATCTACTTCGCTTTGCTATCTTGTCATATGTTTACCATTTCTTCGTCAACGAGGTGGTTTCCATAACATTATTATTCCTATGCTCCTTTCAGGCTCTCTTCTTAAAACATGTGCTAGCCATTTTATTCTCTGTCTTTTAATATGTTTTCTCCGCCAGTGCACTATCTATTTTATGGTTAATTCCTCTTCTTATACTGTCTTCTATGTTTCTTACTATCTATGTAAATCTGGATGAAATATGCATCTGGAAAATTTAATTTTCGAAACAAATAACAAGGATTCAACGGTTTGTAATAGCAGTAATACTCTAAATATAAATAAGGAAATGGTTGGTGGTAGATAACAATTAATCTAATTCAATGTTTGATTGAATCAGTTATATATTAATATATTTGTTTGTTATTATTGAATAAATGTATTCTTTTTTATTTCCAACAATATAAAACTTGTTTGTGTGTTCCCTGAAACGATTAGGGGGAATATGGGGAATACCGACCAGCTGGGTAAGACCGGCCAGGCGATTTAATTTCAAATTGCGCGCCAACTGCAGTGTAATGCAACGCCGCAGATGGATATATGGCCAGACTGTCGAGAACAAGTGCCGGTAACGCCATGATTGAGCTTTGTGGAATTTTGTGTTAAAACATATTTCCACGTGAATCGTTATATCTGTGTTGAGTTCTAAAATAGGTAAATACTCCGAAAATAAGTGATTTTTCCCCTATATCTGTATGGCATTTATTAGTTTGAGCATTTGTTATGCAGAAACTGCATGGAGACATAACCTCATTTTTCTGATAATGCTGTGGTGATTTATTTTTAAACGCATGCATTTTCGGGTAAAACCGACAGCGGCTGGTCGGTCTTACCCGAGCCCGGTTGGTATTACCCGAAATTCATAATAATTATTCTTCTTTTTTTCTCTCAGCTCAGTAATAGTCACGTTTATAGTATTAACATCTTACATGTTTTTGATGTGAAATTTAATAATAAATTCAAAAATGAAATAATATACAGGGTGTTCGATTTGAAAAAATTGACTTTTTTGCAAAAACTAACAAAAGCATATCAAAAAACGACAATAACTCTGTAATAGTCACTTTTACTGTATTAACGTCTTACATGTTTCTGACACGAAATTTAATAAACAATTCAAAAATGAACTTATATACAGGGTGTTCCATTTAAAAAAAAATACTTTTATACAAAAACGTGTCATCTAATTTTAATCCAGTTTCCTGCACATGCAGTTAGTAACTGTAAAAAAAAACATGCTTCTATTAGGACCTCTTATTGTAAACAATACTGCAAAAAATTTTGTCCATCTAATATGTCGTTTTCGAGAAATATAATGATATACAAACATTGAATTTTTCAGAAAAATGGGAATAAGTCAAAAACTTTACACTTTAGGCCTATACTATCTTTAAGTTTTTGACTAAAAATTATACGGGGAATTCAAAAATGTAATAATATATAGGGTGCTCCATTTAAAAAACTGTAACAATGGTTAGCCACCAAGTTATGGAACACTCTGTATAATACAAAATATTTTTAAAATGTGCCCCTAATGAACAGCTACCACAAGAAAAAAACCGCATCGAAATATCTTTACTCGTAAAGGCACAATCGGCCTTACCCGCGTAGTTGACTCACCCTGTATACTTGTTTTGTCGAGAGTATTGTTCATAGCTATGCTAGGATCCGATAAGTGGCGCTGTAATCAAGTTATTAACAAATTCTATATTTATGGACTATAAATAATAACTAATATATGTTGGTTTAGTGCTGAAAAAGAAATCATAAAATCTGGACCCGATAGGCTGTAGTCAACTCATAGCTCCATCTATAGGAAAGGACAGAATGACGTATGCCGGGCCAGCTAGTTAAATATAAGGCTTACAGTGTCCAGAAAATATCATCACCGTTACGAAACAGGGTTACATTTAAACCTACACGTGTAACAAAATAACAAACAGTAATTGCTGTGAATTTGATCTATGGAATGTATCACTACTTGAGGTATAAATCACCACTAAATAAAAGTATGCAGTATTTATGATTTTATTTACTGGACAATATTGAAATGTATATAGAATTAATTTCCTCATGTTTTGAAAACAAAGAGAAATCTCAGGTAGCAGCGCGGTAAGTGCAAGAGAAGCAAATCCTCTTGGAAAACCATGTACCTCGAATTTCCAAATGTGACTTCATAAAGATAGGATGTGATTTGAAGTGGACCTGGCAATTCTCTGGGTAAGGAAATCATGTGTGGAACGACCTTCAGGTAAAAGATACTTTCAAATCACTAGAGATCTTTTAGATTGCTATTTTTTATATTTTATCCTTTTTTCGTTCAACCTAGAAGTTGGAAGCTACAGGGGTCATGCTGGATTTTAATGATAATTGTATTTTAAAAATGACTTTTGCGTGCAGCTAAATAATGTTGCTATACAATGACACATGGCACGAAACTAAAAACTCTTACAAATGAGCATACGTAAGCGTTACTTTAGCAATTGTGAAAATACCAACTTGATTTTTACAATTCTTAAATTACATAATATATTTTTATAATTAAATCTGTTATAATTAAATATCAAACCTAAAATTATGTTAATTCATATAAGAATATATTTAAAATTAGTATCCGATTTTTCTCTTCTTTGCTTTTAACGAATGGTAAATATTACAAGGCTAAATAAAACTGTTTTGTATAGCTATAATCTCACATAAAGAAAACAACATGATTTTGAATATATTTGAATTAATTTAGAATCAAATGTCAATTACTAAAATTCGATTGAAAGGCTACGGGTCATCATTATTCTCACCACAGTACATATGCTTGTATATGCATCTATATCCAGCGGCAAAAAACAACTCCGGAAGATTTAATGGTATTATTATTATTACGGTAAAATGGGTTTTCCTTTAAGGAAGATACCATTAATCACGTTTGCAAATCCTGTGACTGCCGCACATTAAAATACTCCACCTGAATTAAGGGCGTATTTACATTTATTTACAAACACAAAGTTGAATTAAACGATTTAGAAAACTGTCAGGGCTGTTGAAAGTGATTAAGTGAAATGCGCAATTTCGGGAACCAAATTGCATTTGTTTCCAGACCATTGCGAACGACACTTCAAAAAAATAGCGGAGGAATATTTCCAACAGACCAAAATTATTCTCATTGAAACAAAGACAGACGTGAAATATGACGGTAAAAAATTAAATTAAATTCTTAATGGATCCAACAAAAAAAAAGTTTACCTAAAGCAGTAGTCTACTTTATAACTTCTACTTTATATACTTCTTGCGTTAAATATAAAAAAGGTCCACCAATACAAAACGCAAAACAAAAATTTCGTGGTACAAATAAGATTTTTCTATATGCTGACAGCATATGGGAAAATCCCATTTACAAATTGGACAAATAAAATATGTATATATAACATGTGTGGGTGACTACACCGTTTTCATCTCTATAAAGCAATAGCTTCTGTTTTTACGAATATCGCAAACACAAAATCTATAAAAAAAACGAATGGAATATTTTCAACCATATATACGGTATGCGTCTGATAGACGATGTGGGCGAACTTTTTGAGGTAGTGACAAAAACGCAATATGTGTAGATTGTCACGTCCACATACGTGATCTCGATGGTAATATCAGTAAGATCAAATCCTATGTATATCAGAAATCACGACGGCCATTAGCCTTTCTTTCGCACTTCCACATTGACGGTATTGTTAGAAAATCAAGAGTGGGAGTGAAGGGTAATTTATCTTCATCTTTTTTTCAACGGGCGACCTTAAGTGAAATACTATATATTCTAGGTGTATAAAGTTCAGCTGTCAGAACACATACACGTATCAGTTAAATAATTGCAATAACAAAAGTTAATATTCACAAAAAAGGATTTTTCAGTTAAAAATACTAATCCTTATGTTCCGCCTTCTTATTGTTTAGACTTGAATGCAAGTGACTAGGAATCCAGCGTACTTATTTTACATGTTTCTTAGTGTCTCGAGGAAAATAAGATTCATTATTATAAAATATCCACAGAAAAAGATTTGGCAGTTAAAAATACTAATCCTTATGTTCCACCTTTTTATTGTTTAGAATTGAAAGCAAGTGTGTTACATTTAATTTTGGCAGACCATGTATTTTCACTTTATTTTGTGCATTGGAATAATTTAGTTCTTATTTTATTTTATGTGCGGTTAACCACTCCCAATTTGAGTCAATTGAGCCTTAAAATTTTTAAATTTTTGTATTAATATTTTAAAATGTCATTTATTCTCGTTAATTTTGTCCTTAGCAATTCTTCTACAAATTATCACTTTTGTTTAGCATGGGTGTTAGTTAAATTCTGTTATTGTTACATATTCGCATCTTCATTTGAATTCCACCCTTTTCGTTTACGAAGGAGGTGTGCATCGGCGTCCATAGTTGGAGCACTTTATCGTAGATCATCGTTGAAGCAAGTCAAACCGTTATCGTTATCATCTATCCTCTGCAGTGTAATTAATTACCATATCTTCATATTGTAATTGCCGTTATAGTATTTTAAACTACTCCAGTGTGTGGATAAACCGCAGTATAGACTTACTTTTACGTCGAACACTCGTAAGTCGAGAGACAGATTTTTTTTGATATTTGTCAATGTACTACGACTTGGCGAGTCTAATTTTTGCAAGGTATTTTATTTTAAAATTAGTACTTATATGTGCTCTTTTCTTTCACTTCGTAGCTCATTTTGGGGGCCTATCTACCGTATAGCAGATTTATGTTTCCTCAAGCACGTGGTAGCGCCATCCTATCGTGTACCCATCCTTCCCTTTCAATTGAGGGCATCGTATTGGTAGTTGTAATTGTCGAAATTATTTTGTGAATGTGTCAAATCCAGGTAACCTTTGTCTATTTTATTTGTGAGCTGTGCGAAATTAGTCCGGATAGGATTTTCCTAACGGTAGAATTACCGTAATTGTATCATCGATCATTGTGTGCAGTAGAACTTTTTTATGTAGCATATTATACCGGGATATCAACAATTAAATTGGTCAATGGTCGTCATGGATTTTAAAATTATTGTCGTAGCGTGCATCGTACATTTAGTTATGTCATAATTTTTTGAATGTCAAAATCAGTCAAGTTATTGTGTTGAAGTTTTCTAATCCTGCACGGTTTTTGAATCATGGTTCTCACCACAGAGCACAAAATTTACATGATTGAAGCCTATTTTCGAACGGGTGTGCTAGTTAATGGAACTTGGGAATACAGTCAACGTTTGTGTTTGGACAATTTTCGAGAGCACTTCCCAGCCGCAGCGGTATTACCGGACAATTTTTATGCATGCCTTTCAAATTGTGTTGAAGTGTTTCGCGAAACTGGTTCTGTGACGCATAGAAAAGGTGCTGGTAGACCAAGAGTTCGTACAGAAGAAGTTATTAATGACGTTCGTCAACGTATGGAAGAAGAGCCTACAAAACCTTTAAAACGTCTCTCTCAAGAAATTCGGCTTTCTTATGGAACATGCCAAACAATTGTAAAGAAGGACCTGAACATGCATCCATATAATAAGCAATCATATCAAGCTCTTCTGCCTGCAGACCACCCCAGACGCCTTGCATACTGCCATTGGTTCGTTAATAATTTAATGAATGACGATCTGCTAAACTTAACTTTTTTTCTGACGAAGCTTGGTTTCACATTTCGGGTTACATCAATTCTCAGAATATGCGAATGTGGAGCACTGATAACCCGCATATTTGTATTAAAACGCCACTACATGCTCAGAAAATTGGTGTTTGGATGGTAGTTTCTCGCAGAAGAATAATTGGGCCAATTTTTTTCAATTTCACCGTCAACGCAGAAAGGTACAGAAATATTTTTTTGACTGAATTTGTGCAACAGTTAGACGATGATGAACTTCAATACGGTTATTTCCAGCAAGACGGTGCAACAGCACATACGACACGAGAAAATCTTGCTTTTCTCCGCGAGTTTTTTGATGACCGGCTGATAAGTTTGCATACGGAAGTTGAGTTTCCTCCGAGATCACCTTGTTTGACAATTATGGACTATTTTATCTTTCCTTATTTAAAAAATAATATTTTCGCAAATCCGATACATAATTTGCAAGAACTGCAACAAAGAATTGTTCAGCAATGTGCAACCATAACGCCAGAAATGCTGCAAAATGCTTTTCACAGCATGAGGAGGCGCGTAAACTTGTGCATTGAACAAAACCGGGCACATTTCCAACAATTATTGTAATTTAGTTTCTCTGGTTAATAAAAACGTTATTTATTTCATAACTTGTAGTTCATTATTATTTTACAGCTGAACTAAGTAGGTAACACATTTGTAGGTTATTGATAATGTCAGTGTAGCTTGACAATGATTGAATTATTTCAAAAGGATGATTTAAACTAAGACAAGCGTTTTACATTCCGTGACCAACATTGACCAATTTAATTTTTGATATCATAGTATTTAAGTTTATGGTAACACTTAAGTTAAGCTTGTTATAGCATGCGTTTGTTATTGATTTTAGTTCACAATTAATTTATTATCTTTTTTTTGGATCTATTAAACGTAATTCCGTTTTAATTTCAACCGTTTGCTTTTATATTTGTCAACGTATTCAAATAGTTTAACCTACCTTTATGCAATTTTATCTTTCAATTTAAAGATTATAATTTTCTTTTAAAACTTTGATTAGATTTAGGAATTCAGCTAAATTCTAATCATTTCTGTCTGAGATGTCTAATAGTCTAAATAAATAGTTGTTATTGTTTGTTGAATTTTTGGGTTCTGTCTCATCTCCATAAACCTCCGCATACTAGATAATTATTTATCTACCGGATCAAAACAACCTTTTGGATGGCGGCTTGTTTACATACGGAGGTGGCCCCTTAATTTTATTTATATCCATCTGCATGTTCAGTGTAACGAACCCACGCTTCGCGGCTGCAGTTAGAGGCATCCGCCATCTTCAATTTTTGACAGCAGTATACAAGGGAAGTGGCACGTAAGACATCTTTGAGTGAGTAAGCTGAATTTTAAGGGTCTTATTCTACCTTAACATAACTTTTATATAAGTTTTTATCAGTAACACAGTTGTTGTTTAATCGATGAATAGTTGTGTGGTGACGCCATTTTTCTGAACTCTTACTTAATTTGCATTTAGGTGTATAGAAAGGTGTAACTGTGACTAGGAAGCCAGCGTACTTATTTTATATATGTATGTTGAAGAAAAATAAGAACCGTTCTTATAAAATGATTAAACCAAATAAAATCGATTATAATAGATTTTTGGAATCTAAAATCACGCCTACTCAGTGCACATATCACTATTGTCGAAACATCATAGTGGCTTTTTGAGTGGATATTGCAATTTCTTTCTTTACTTGCAGTTCAGTAAATTCTTTCGAATCTGTCACATATTCGAAGGAATCTATTGAATTACAAGTAAAGAAACAAAATGCAATGTCCGCCCGAAATCCCATATATATTAATAATACCGGAATAAGTGCAAAAAACAAATTGCTATAATAGTTAGCATAATTTTTAATTGTTAAACAGACCAGGAACGCTGAATTTAGTTCAGACATTGTTAATTAATCATATGCGGCGAGAAGTTCCCACCATTTTCAATACTTGTATCACATGATAAATGATAATTAAGTTGATTTTAAAGCGTACTTTGCATCATATACAATGATTATTTATTATACAGAATGAGCCAAAATACTACCATAAATCCTATTACTACTTACAAATATTAATTCTTTAATGAGGTGGAATATAACATTTATGAAAATGCATAAATTGCGAGATATTTTGCAAAAAAAATGTTTTCAACAAAAATAAACGTAATATCTCCGTTCAAGTTTTGAAATATTATCTGACGAAAATTGTTTCAAACCAATTTTTCCACAATTCTCTATACTTTACAAATCACTTATTCGCGATTAAGAGTAAAGAACCTCTTTTTTATGAATGGAATACTTTTCTATTCTTTGAATATTTGTCTAAACTAAGTAGTCAAGTAAGCTACTACTTTCGGTTTACAGATTTGATTGTAAACAAAATCGTGAACGGAAAGTTATAATCATATATATAAAGTTTGATTTTGATATCATCAACTCCTTGGCCGCTATCCTGTTCACACACAAACACACAGAAATGATTAAAATAATTTAAAATAATTTAAACGCTCCTTAATAATAAGACATATACCGGTTGTGTCAAACAGCATTAGTCATAGGAAATCAATGTATACGTATATACGATGTATACGTCGCCGGCATTGGGACGGCAGTCGGTACCGGGTTGGCATACATATACATACGTATACATCGTACATACGTATGCATGAGAGTCCCTATGGGCTAATGCTTTTTGACCTAACCGGTATACAAAAGTAGTAGATGAAATACAAACATAAATTAAAATTTTCCGAATTCCATTTTTTCTGCTTTATGTATTCACGTGTATTACGTGCCAATTTAGACCTGGTTGAGCATCATCAGATTTTCCGTTTACTAAAAATCTGTCCGAAAAATTTTGCCTTTGCCTTCTCTTCATGATGTTTCGAAATCCTGGCGTTGTCTGCTCATTCCGATAAATACTGCGGTTTGTTTGGTTTTTGGTAGGGTTGCACTTATCCGTAAAGTTTTTGACATCCATCCACTTAACAAAAATGTCCTTGATTTATAGTGTGTACTTTCTATATCTTCTTCTCCAAAAAGGTTGTATACCAAACAAAATTTGTCTTGTCCAAAAAGAGTTATTGAAGAGCTATACCGAGACTCCACTGGCTATATGTTTTAAACATCGAACTTTTAAAAAGATTTGAAATGAACCGTTGTATTTAAGAAATCGGTATGTCTTAGAATTCCTTAAGCATATTCTGAGAAAAGTTTGTATTAACGGAAAAGTATTGTTTTTGATACAAAGAATAATTGATTCAAATCGATCTACGCATTACGATATCATATGTGAACATACCCACGTGCCGCAGATCTTAGAATAATGCATTTGTAGCACATTAAAACTATTGGATGATTAAAAAAATACTTTTTTTTCTCTCTGAGATGTCGGTGTCCAACATTCATGCCACCTTTTGGGTGGTCGGCTACGTGGTCTTCTAAAATTTGTCTTCTTTTTCTATTTCAGCCAGCGGTCATCGCCCATCCTGCGTACGTGACGCCTTGATAGCAGAAATCGCACATCAGATACATTCAGTTCTTCCCGTAACACCGAAGTACTTATCTCTTAGACTTACTCCCTTAATTATTCTTAGTGTTCTCATTCTGGCTGCTATGAGCAAGAGTTTGGTTTTGGCTGTTTCCTATCAAGTCTCCGATGCAATATTTAGTGCATATCTCACTATAGTTTTATAGATACGCACTTTGTCCTCTGTGGACATAAATTTATTCCACCAAACCACAAGTATGCTGATAAGCCAGAACCCATACTAACTAACTTCCTCATATAATTTTTTGCAACCAAAAATGTCAACTCCCACATACCCACTATGCATGCTCTCACATATAATTTACACGTAAAAGGATATTTCGATATCACTTTATATTCTTTAGATATTTACATATTCAGTTCTGTTTCTGTGACTTGGAACAGATGCAATAGTTGCTGCAGATGATATTCCTTGTGAAAAGACGGATGCAATATGCGCATCAGAGGTCTTGTTGATGGCAACATCAACAGGACGTCCTCGTCATAACAAGAAATTTTTAGGCACTTTTGCCCCATATTAAAATCCACCATTCTTTACCTTTTTGCACTATATTCATATTTCAATTTAATTTACTTGAGTACTTTTATGTACACATATTTTACAGCAATAACTACTACTATCGTAATTATTCTATCACAAGACACAAATCATATTTATAAACATACTATAAGAGCAACATATTCCCTTGATAGTGCTCTTTGCAAAATTACATCAACGCTTTCCACCTAATGAGGTGAAGTCAGAAGTGGTTTTATTTAGCTGGCGCTGTTCATATAAACATGGTCTCTATATAATATAATCGATGACACAGTTTCTGCGTAATATCAGTTTCGCAGCACATCACATTTTTATGCTCCATTTAACAAAATAACTTGAAAAAATTAAGATACAATTTTATAGAAAAGGATACATCCTTTTTTATTATGAGCCTATATTGATATTACAGATAAATATAATTTTATAATTACGTTATTTAAGTATTTATTATACGACTTCGGCTAAATCAACAATACATTTGAATATATTAATTTGAGTTTTAAATATTGTAAATGCAACTAATCTCAAAGGATAGACATACGAGGGGTCGTTTTATATTCCCGGACTAGACATTTTTCAATTTTAATATAATTTTTCATTATAGTGTTTTATTATCATACATGCCTTGGTAACGACTTTGACAATTTACAAAACAATTGCAGCAGTATTAGTTTTAATATCCGTCAGTTTGAGATGTCACGTATCAAAATGCACAAACTTGAATATCGAGCAGTTATAAAATTGGGGATGATTGTCCTTCAAAGTCGACTATTTGGGAATGGGCAAAATTGTTTAAACATGGCCGAGAATCACTGGATGATGATACCCGTTCAGGTCGGCCTGTTGATGTGATCACCGCCGATGTTATTGAAAAAACCAAGTGTGTGGTACTGGAGGATGCAAGATTAAAGAAGCGACAATTAGCAGCTTCATTAGGAGTTTCAGAAAGCACGGTTTTCAGAAATCTACACGAATACCTTGGAATAACAAAAGTTAGTGCCAGATGGGTTCCGCGAATGCTTTCGCCATTCCAAATGCGTGTGCGGATGGAGACGTGTGAACAATTTTTGGCGCTTTGTGGAGACGAGCCAGGTTTAATTATCAATCGACTTTTCACCGCAGATGAGACCTGGGTCCATCATTTTCACCCTGAGTCAAAACAAGAATCAATGCAGTGGCATGTTAAGGGTTCTAACCCTCCCAAGAAGTTTAAAGTCACCCTTTCTGCAGGAAAAATAATGGCAACGATTTTTTGGGATTGTCAAGGAATACTAATGATTGATTATCTACGTAAGGGTAGTACGGTAACAGGAGAGTATTACGCAAGATTAATACATCGCCTAAGAGATTGTATTAAAGCGAAAAGGCGCGGAAAACTGACGCAAGGTGTCTTGTTGCTTCACGATAATGCACCAGTCCACAAATCAAGATTTGCAAAAGCTGCCGTTGCCGAATGTGGCTTTACAGAAATAGACCATCCACCTTATAGTCCAGATCTCGCTCCGTGCGACTATTTTTTGTTTCCTAATCTCAAAAGAACTCTAAGAGGAACGAAATTTATGGACGATTACGAACTTATAGCGGCTGTTGAAAGGTATTTTGCAGACAAACCAAAGGAATTTTTATATAATGGGTTAGAGATGTTATTGAAACGATGTAATACTTGCATCCAAAAGCAAGGGGACTATATTGAAAAATCATTTTTTATTGCTGTTCGAAACTTTTTTTCATGCCTAGTCCGGAAATATAAAAACGACCCCTCGTACATATATGTAAATAAGTTGTTGTTTTCACTAACACCAAAAATATTAAATTTTTGCAGCAGTACCAATAATTCAGAAAAAAAAAATAAGAAATATCTAATTTAGCAGTTTTGTTAGCACTTATTTTAATAGTGCTAATACTTGATGCAGAAAATAACGTTGGGAAATACCAGGCAGGATATAGACTGGGTGGTCATTCAATGGTGATGCAGCACATTATCAAATGCTTAAAACATTGGGTGTACCTATCAAGTAAATATATGGTGTCTGTAGTCTTGAACCAAGCATATTATGTTATTAACAAGGCTTTGTTATGGTGTTTTCATTCATGTGTTTAAGGACCTTGATTTGGTAACCTTTCTAGAAGCATCACATAATTTAACAAAGCTATCTAAAATATTTTTACTTTAAGTTGCATGACAAATTTCCACTTCAATGTTGTCTTTTACTCTACAGGGAAATTATCTAAAATGCCCGTATACTTTGCTACACAATCGATCAGACTCACCTAAATTACTGGAAAAATTAATTTCATGTTAAATTCAGTCAGATTCAACAGCATTGAGGGCATCACATGATTATTTATACTAAATCTCCTCTACATAGAATATAATTACTTTTGTTTTAAATTAAGATCAATTCTCTGTTTACTATACAGCGTGTCCCAGGATTGATGTTACAAGAGGTGTGCGGAACTAAAAATCTTTGAATTTTAATTTGATCTTTTGTTTGAAACTTATTTTTAGTATAGTTTCGTGTTTGTGAAATCACGTAGGCCTTGACAGTTGAGCAAGATCTATTTCCGTTTCAGGTAAAGTACCTTTCTGGTTCACAATATGCTAAAATATTACTAAGAAAAGTTGTTCAGAATAACAAACTATGGCTCTATACAAATTTCAGGAAGATCTACCTACTTTGATTAAATCGTTATTTTTTAGATTCAACAAAATTAAATTATATTTATTCACAAATTAAGTGTACAAAATGTAATAATAGTAATGCTCTACAATCAATCATTTATTCAATATAACTGCCACCTTTTTCTGTACACCGTTCTATATGATGCCTAAATTAAACGTGTTGTAAACACTTTGTCTGTCGTTCAATGTTCTACGAATAAAAGTTTTTTATAAAATAATTTCTTAGATTCAACAAATGTGTTTTTATAATAAAAACTATTATTCGTAGAATATAGTATATTAAAATACAAGTTTCATAAGACACGATTTTTGCGCACGCGTTCAAGTTTAGAAAACGAGCCGCTAGGCGAGTTTTCTAAAGAACAAGTGCGCAAAATGTCTTATGAAACGTGTATTTTATACTATTTTTTCTATTTCGGTTATTAAAAGTTCAAAAAAGCTTAAAATAAGAGACATGTTTTGTTCGAATATTTTAGAAATTTTGCTTTTTTGAAGTTGGTTACTCTGATTTTTAAGTAGAACGTTTTAAATATTTGAATATCGGTGGTACTATATGTAATTGTGTTTAAAATTCAGACAGATTTATACAATAAATTATTTCAAATTATCAACAAAAAGGACGAAATAAATAACTGTACGCCCCCAGAGATTCGCAAAATAGCAGAAGACAATTTACAAAATCTTTCGTCACAAACTCTCTACATATTTATCAAAACAAACTTGTATAACAGTTGTACTATTCAACATAGTAAGTAAATGTCAATAGTAGCATCCGAAAACTTATCATCCAACTCTGCTTAACAATTTATATTGCCAATTAGTAAGTGAAATGTGTGGTGTGCTTTTTATTCTTTGTACAATTTTATTGCACATTTTTGTTACTTTAATGGCTTATATTTTGACATTTAAATACGATTTGGTTCCATTTTTTTTGTTACCAACTTCAAAAAAAAAATTTTATTTTTTTGAAGTTGGTAACAAAAAAAAATTGAACCAAATCGTATTTAAATGTCAAAATATAAGCCTTTAAAGTAACAAAAATGTGCAATAAAATTGTGCAAAGAATAAAAAGCACACATGCTAACATTTCACTAACTAATTAGCAATATAAATTGTTAAGCAGAGTTGGATGATAAGTTTTCGGATGCTACTATTGACATTTACTTACCATGTTGAATAGTACAACTGTTATAAAAGTTTGTTTTGATAAATATGTAGAGAGTTTGTGGACGAAAGATTTTGTAAATTGTCTTCTGCTATTTTGCGAATCTCTGGGGGCGTACAGTTATTTATTTCGTCCTTTTTGTTGATAATTTGAAATAATTAATTATATAAATCAGTCTGAATTTTAAACACAATTACATATAGCACCACCGATATTCAAATATTTAAAACGTTCTACTTAAAAATCAGAGTAACCAACTTCAAAAAAGCAAAATTTCTAAAATATTCGAACAAAACATGTCTCTTATTTTAAGCTTTTTTGAACTTTTAATAACCGAAATAGAAAAAATAGTATAAAATACACGTTTCATAAGACATTTTGCGCACTTGTTCTTTAGAAAACTCGCCTAGCGGCTCGTTTTCTAAACTTGAACGCGTGCGCAAAAATCGTGTCTTTTGAAACTTGTATTTTAATATACTATTACAACACGTTTAATTCAGGCATCATATAGAACGGTGTACAGAAAAAGGTGGCAATTATGTTGAATAAATGATTAATTGTAGAGCAATACCATTATTACATTTTGTACACTTAATTTGTGAATAAATATAATTTTATTTTGTTGAATCTAAAAAATAACGATTTAATCAAAGTAGGTAGATCTTCCTGAAATTTTGTATAGGGCCATAGTTTGTTATTCTGAACAACTTTTCTTAGTAATATTTCAGCATACTGTGAACGAGATAGGTACTTTACCTGAAATGGAAATAGGTCTTGCTCAACTGTCAAGGCCTACGTGATTTCACAAACTCGAAACTATACTAAAAATAAGTTTCAAACCAGGGCTTACTTACAAAAGCTCAAAATGAGATTCAAAGATATTTAGTTCAGCACACCTCTTGTAACATCAATCCTGGGACACTCTGTATATAATCTAATATTTGGATAAGAAAATAGGTCATTAGTTTAATGCAACTTAATTAGTTCACTTAGCAATTTCATTATTTCTTATACTTTAGCAATTTAATATTACCATTGTGTCCGCAATTTATAATGTTGTTACTAAAGAACAGCCAAATGGCGCTGGTATTATATCAATAAAGTATTAGAAGCAATAGTAGAAACTAAGGTATTTTATTGACTATTTGAATTACCATAAAATAACGACTTAAAAATGAGGTGAGCATACCACACGACTTTCTTATACGTATGTGCGTTCCGATTTTTTATATAAAAGTTGGTTCAAATAATCTTTTTAATAAAGAAGATAAAAGTATGTAAGTAAAAGTGTTACTTCCGGTTCGAATTTTGAAATAGTTTTTATACAAAAATTTCTCCAAATCCAACTCTAAATACTTGTATATACTTAATAAATCTGTACAGAGTGCATAATTTGTCAGATATGTCCAAAAAACTGCTATTTGTAAAGAGTAAAGTGTTACTTCTGGCCCAAATTTCGAAATTTTTTTTTTCTAAGAAATTTGTTCCAACTCGAGCTTTTTTATACTCTAAATCGCTGTGGAATACATAACTTTCGAGATATTTGCAAAAAACTGGGATTAGATAAATGTAAAAGTGCTACTTCCGGATCGAATTTTGAATTTTTCTTAACTAAAATTGTTCCTAATCTAGCTATAAATACTTTTGCACCTTGATAGATCTTTGTAGAACAGAACGCATATTTTGCGAGATATCCAGAAAAACCTATTTTTTTTATAAAAGTAAAAGACTTATTTCCGGTAGGAATTTTGAAACACTTTTTTATAAAAAAAATTACTTATATAAATTACAATCTTTGAAGAGAGTGTCAAAGGCAAACTACATTCCATACAAAGAAATGGAATGAATGCATTGCTTAAAAACCGCAGACAAATCTCATAATATGAACACAAATACAAATGTACCCTAATTTGACTGCCGTCGGGAATTAAAATTAATTTTTCTACAAAAACTCAACCTTCTGCTATTACTTATAACTATAACAATGTATACTCGGAATGGCTTCAGGATGTATGTAACTGGCCTTTCCATTAACAATAATTTTAAAATAAAACCTACAAAATTAAAAAATTAAAGATTAATATCTTTTCTCACTTTATTAAAAGTAATATGAGAACATATTGTGACGACATACCTTATATTCAAATATAATTTTCCTCTCGATATATGAACAGATTTTCAGTTAAGTCGGTTAAGATTTTTACAATATCTCTAAAAGATACAAAATTACTCAGAAATGAATTTGGGAACTATTTTATAAACAAATTCTCTTAACTTTTTGTCTGATCGAATAGCAGCTTTTTGTGAATATCTCACAAATTATACATTTAACACAGTGATTGTGTGAAATCTTAACTTGTAAAAAATATTGCATGCTGATTTATTAAGATTAAGTATAAAAGTATTCAGAGCTTCATTTGAAACAATTTTTGTATAAAAAATTTAATCCGACTGGAAGTAATACATACTTTCAGCAAATATTTCATCAAATCTACATTTTACACAGATTTATTAAGAGTATAAAAGTATTTGGATCTTCATTTAAAAAAAACTTTTTATAAAAAAATCTACCCGCAAATACGCCAAAGAAAGTTGTAAGCTAGAATTAAAATTTTGGAACTTAAATTGGTCAATTAATTCAATTTAAATTTCCACCGGCAAGGCAAATGTCACTACGTCCTTAGTTTTGAGCTTCTTCACTTTGACAATGATCTTCGTAATTTTACTCTAAATATGGTTAGACTTGAAAAAAAGAAATATTTGGATACTGCTTACAATTCTTCTAATCCTAAAAGATTATGGACCACGCTTCAGTCTCTTAATGTCAAGTCCTCCTCTGAGACTCTACTGCCCAACCATTTGGCTGATGTTCACAAAATTAATGATATCTTTGCGCCTTTTGTTCAATCTGTTAATGATAATTCCAATGATTTGATTGCTTACTATAATTCCACCCATCACAGTTCTGGATCCTCTTTTGGGTTTGCATTGGAGGATGGTTGAGGAAATCCATACAATTCTTAATAGTATTAAGACTAATGCATATGGGTGTGATGATATTTCGGCAACCATGCTTAAATACTGCAGTCCTTTCATTGATCCTTACGTTACTCACATTATAAATTGTTGTATTGAGCGGTCCTATTTTCCTGCAATGTGGAAATCGGCCTTGGGTATGCCCTTGTCTTAAAAAAAATCCTACGACCTTCTCTGACATTAGAATAATAAGTATATTGCCAGTTCTTTCTAAAATATTGGAGAGTGTTCTTTATAATCAGATATACAATTTCTTTACTGCCAATAATTTTCTTTCCCATTATCAGGCTGGTTTCCGGAAGGGCTTTAGTACAGCTACGGCGTTGGCTTATGTGTTGAATGGAATAATGACGTCTATTGATAACGGATTGACTTCCGTGCTTATTCTTTTGGACTACTCGAGGGCATTTGACACGATTTGTCATCCGCTGCTTATTTCTAAGCTCAAATATTATGGATTTTGTGATGATGCGCTTGTTCTACTTCGATCTTATTTGTCTGGGAGAACGCAGCGAGTCATGTATCGTGGTGATGTTTCAAATACTTCCGCTATTTTATCCGATGTTCCTCAGGGTTCAATCCTGGGCCCGCCGATTTTTATTATTTACACTAATGACATTTTATCATCTGTGGATCACTGTAACGTCCAAGCCTATGCAGATGACACACAGCTATTTCATTCATTTCCTCTTCATGAATACCAAATGGAGGCTGATAATATTAATGCAGACTTGTCTAAGGTGAACAAATTAACTCTTGAACATAATTTAATACTTAATTCGCAGAAGACTAATGTGTTAATTTTTGGCTCTAAATGTCATGTTGAATTTTTAAAATCTAATTTGCGGTTACGTATCTCAAGTAGTCTCTTACCTTTTTCCGATGTTGCGAAAGATCTTGGGTTATTAGTTGATACTCGACTTCGTTTCAGTGAACATGTTTCTTATTTGTTGGGGAAGTCCTATGGAGTTTTGAGAGTTTTATATGCGAATAGACATATTTTAAATTCTTCTTTGAAGCGACGACTATGTGAAACCCTAGTGTTGTGTCAGCTTAGCTATTGTGATTTTATTTATGGCCCATGTTTGGTTGCGCGGGATGGGTTGCGAATTCAAAAGCTTCAAAACTCTTGTTGCAGACTTATTTGTAATCTTAGGAAGTACGATCACATTTCAACCAGTATGAAATCTGTTGGGTGGTTAAATATGGAAAACCGACGTAAACTGCATTTGGCAAACTTTGTCCATGCGCTGCTTCAATCGACGTCTCCGCCCGTCCCTCTCAGTGGCTTCTTGATTCCACGGCATTTCATCCATGTTCTCAATACGCGTTTCAAGCATTTGCTCACTGTTCCGCGTCATCATACATCTCTTTTTGAGAGATCGTTCAGTTATTCCGCCGTTACACTTTATAATAGTATACCGGATGATATTAAAAGCCTCTCTAGTTGCGCGGGGTTCAGTCGTGCCCTTAAGGTGGCTACACACATGCAACAAAACATCGTACCGAACTCCGTCGCGTCTCAAGTATGGACGCAACCACGCAACAGTGCAACAACGCAACATCGCAACATAACGGCGTCCCATCAGTTGTCGGTTTTCTGCCGTCGCATCAAAGAAATGTTGCGCGTTCACGTTGCGCCACATGTTCGCATGTCTGGACGGGCCTGGCTGATTATGGGGAGATGGGACGGCATTATATTCGCGTTGATGTTGCGCGACGATGTTCTATTGCACCTCAAAACTTCATCACACCGCAACTTCGTTGCGCAACAAAAAAAATGTTGCGCGACGGAGTTCGGTACGATGTTTTGTTCATGTGTGTAGCCACCTTTAGATCTTACCTTTTGTCTTTGCAGTAGCACAGTTTCACATGCACTGATGTGCGAGTTGTTTCTTTTTTTTTCTGTGTTTTTTTTTTGTTTTTTGTGTTTGTGCCGTCTATTACTTTGATTATTATTTATGTTTATTTTGTATTAGTTGATGGACTCTGGTTGAGTATGAGTAGCTTTAGCTAGACTTCGCCAGTTTTCATCAATGTAATGATTTACTTTCTCGAATAAAGGCAAATTATTATTATTATTATAATTATTATCTATACAACCGTTCTTCAATATATGCCGTTGTTTTCCAAATTTTGACAATTCCGATTGATTTTAGCTCACCAAGTGTATTTAACAGGGTGTTTCCTACAGGTTAATTGTATTTTAATTTGCAGATTATCGGTGACGTTTAATTCAAAAATTCGGAGATTTACTAATATTATTGTTTTTCTATTCCGGTGCTATAAAGTTCACTTTACGACACCCGTTTTGGTTGCATAAAGTATTACTTTATCGCACGCTAATTTTGTTTTTTTGAAGTTGGTAACAAAAAAAAATGGAACCAAATCATATTTAAATGTCAAAATATATGCCTTTAAAGTAACAAAAATGTGCAATAAAATTGTACAAAGAATAAAAGGCACACATGCTAACATTTCACTTACTAATTAGCAATATAAATTGTTAAGCAGAGTTGGATGATAAGTTTTCGGATGCTACTATTGACATTTACTTACCATGTTGAATAGTACAACTGTTATAAAAGTTTGTTGTGATAAATATGTCGAGAGTTTGTGGACGAAAGATTTTGTAAATTGCCTTCTGCTATTTTGCGAATCTCTGGGGGCGTACAGTTATTTATTTCGTCCCTTCTGTTGATAATTTGAAATAATTTATTGTATAAATTAGTCTGAATTTTAAACACAATTACATATAGCACCACCGATATTCAAATATTTAAAACGTTCTACTTAAAAATCAGAGTAACCAACTTCAAAAAAGCAAAATTTCTAAAATATTCGAACAAAACATGTCTCTTATTTTAAGCTTTTTTGAACTTTTAATAACCGAAATAGAAAAAATAGTATAAAATACACGTTTCATAAGACATTTTGTGCACTTGTTCTTTAGAAAACTCGCCTAGCGGCTCGTTTTCTAAACTTGAACGCGTGCGCAAAAATCGTGTCTTATGAAACTTGTATTTTAATATACTATTTTCTGCTATGTTTTAGAAAAACTGTCGGACTCTCTAGTGTATCTTTTTACAAATATTTATTATAACAAGTTAAGAATAAATTATACTTGATATATGTTTCAGTTATTTTTCAATCTTAAATAATATTCCATTATTTTATCATAAAATTTCATCTACCGTATGCAGTTAATTATTTAGGCACGGTTATTTAACTTTTTGAGTTTAAGAATTTTCTGCGTGTGTAGATAATATGTTATTAATTAAGAAAATCTACCTACCACAATGTGCATGTTATCCATTTTGTGTTTTGGTTTTGTGTGTGTATTTTATAATAGGTTTGCTTCAACCTCTTAATGTAACTGTAAAGTTATCTTCTTGTGTGTACCTATGCAATATCAGAAGAGCATAATATTCTCGTATTGCAAATTCCACATTTGGCGCTCATAAAATTGCAGACAATCTGTCATCGATCTCTAAAATTTATATTACAGAAATTAACATTAACTTCTCTTGTTAACCTATAAATCATTGGAAAGTAGTACTTCATTATTTCGTAAATGCTATTATAACTATAATTTATTTTAATGTTCAGAAAATGTAGATATGTATACATGCATACGGTAGCAATTTATTAATTTAAAAAGTATGTAAACACATTTCTAGAAAGCAGTTTTAAAGCCCGACAGTAAATGTCCTCATTTCTGTAAACATTAATTCTACTTACGAACATATACCTATAATAAGAGTAATAAATTTATTTACTACTTTGAGCATGTACGGGTATGGTTGTTCATTGCTTCCCAAAAGGGAAATACGTAGGTTTCGTTTGAATAGCAAATGTAAATGACATATACAGTGCGCGGTGGTGAGAAATAATAAAATAAAGAGGCAGCAGACTCTATAACAATTTCACTCTCAGTAATTGAAGAGTGCCCAATTTGCAATATATTGGAAACATTACCTTTCATAAGACTAAAAGTGTTACTTTAGTTTCGATCTTCAAAAATATTTGTATACAAAAGTTTAAGTTTAAGTTCTAAAATAACTTGCTAGATATTTGCAATAAACGATTTTTCGATAAAAGCAAGGGTCCAAATGTTCAATACAATGTGTTTAAAAATTGTTTCAAATTAACTCTTAAATCCAAAACTACCTTTGAACTCTTTTATATTTATTTATGTATTTTAAAAAGATAACTATTGTACCAGTATTTGCAAAATATGGCTTAAAAACTATAACTAAGATAACATATAATAAATACAGGAGCGTCGATAACTTTGGCCACTCACGTGCAATCGTGAACGATCAAATATTGAGTAAGTGAGAGAGAGAGAGATCATCGGGAATACATGTTGTTCGTAAACGGAAAATCCAGAAACGTCGAAAGCTACAATGTCTTACAATTGAAAATATTCCTGATCACAATACTTTATTATTATATACAGTAAAACTAATGGGATGGCAACCATGCGACTTTCTTATACGTATGCGCGTTTCAAATTATATAAAAGTTGTTCTAAGTGAAGATTTAAATACTTTTATATTCTTGAACAAATAAACCTTTAAGTGTGTTACTTCCGGTCCGAATTTTTAAATTTCTTTTACACAAAAGTAATTTCAAATCCAGCTCTAAACTGTTTTCTACTCTTGATAAATCTATATATAAAGCATAATTTACGAGACATTTGCAAAAAATCGTTATTCGATAAAAATCTTACTTCCGTTCCAAATTTTGAATTATTTTTATACAAAAAGTATTGAAAATCAGGCTTTAAATAGTTTTATACTCAAAATGTATCTGCCTAGAAAGCATAACTTGCGAGATATTCCTAAAAAAATGTTTTTTTTTTTTGAGTAAAACACCTACTTGCTGTAGGAACTTTCTTTATAATTTTTATTCAAATTTAATTTTGAGCTCATTTGATTTTTTCACTGAAGTAAACTACTACTTCCGGTCTGCCGATTTTACTGAAAATCAGATCTGAAGAGGGAGAATATACTCCTAAATATAAAATTTGAAATTGATAGCTTAGCCCTTTGACAGTTATTTTTTCATTTCTTAAAAACCACTTTTACGGTATCAATGGACTTCAAAACGTCGACATCTGCAAAAATCTTGAGGTCAAAAATGTTCATAATCGTAATACTTCCTTATACTACGTATAAGAAAGTAAAACATCACTTCTCAAATTTCTCCATTAATTAACTGTAAGTTCTACATATGAAAAATTTTTATGCTGTCCATAGCTTGGCATTTTCTAATATTAAATATTTTTCGTTATGAGTATAAACATTTATTACATAACAATTCTTCATGATAATCCAGTTGACATTCGACTGTTTTATACATCAATAATATTAACGAATACTTTCAAGGTAAAATATCAAAAGAATGTGCAATAAAATATTTAAATCGTTAGCATTTTATTTTAATTTAGAAACTGTCTATTTTTGTGAATTTTAAAATATAAATGATTCTTTATCTCTAAATAAATATACCTAGGTAGATATTGCCGGAAACACGTAGAAATGAATTTCGATATTTATGTAATACGAGTATTTATTACTTTGTTCTTTCTTATGTATTCATTAGCCACAACTGAAATTATATGTATAGGTGCAATTTTTTTAAAAAAAAATTAAAATGAATAACAAATATTTACCGGAAAAATGGGCCCAGCTACTTGACTCACTCTCTCACTACTTCCTCATCTCTCTTACTTCCTAATTTATCATTACTCCCTCATCATTGAATACTTCGTCATCTCTCGCTACCCCTAGTAGTTTCGCGATTTCTTCGTGACTTTTTATCGGCGTCCGTCCGATGCATCTGTGAATCTGTGCGGATCCGTACACACTCAAGTATGCACACATATCGTTCGATACCACTGGTTTTTGACATAAATCCTATTTTTTAAACCGACTTGTAAATAATCTCTGTGTATTATTAAAGAAAATGGAACATTACGGGGTGCGTGGTCTTGCATTGGAAATATTTAGATCATATCTATCTAATAGACACCAGGTTATTTCCATAGTCGGAAAATTGAAGGACACTAAGAAAACGCATTTGTCTGGGTTATCGGCCATAGTGAATGGTGTTCCACAGGGCTCGATTTTGGGGCCCACGTTGTTTTTAATCTTTGTTAACGATTTGTGTGGGTCTCTGAAGGGTTGTGTAACATCCCAGTATGCGGACGACACCACTTGTGTGGTGGCTGAAGCGTCGGTGGCCGCCTTGTCTGGAGTGGTCACCGGTATAGTTGGGGACATGACAGTATGGTGCGCCAATAATGAATTAACATTGAATCATAGCAAAACCGGCTTAATTCATTTTTCGAGGGATGTCCATCGAGATTACAGTATATATGTTGGGTCTTCGGGTGGTTCGGTTCCGGAGGCGGAGCGGTGCGGTTTCCTTGGCTTGCTTGTGGATCGACGATTGACCTGGGGTGCTCACTGTGCGGAGCTCTCTAAAAAACTTGGCTCAGCGTTGTATGGGATGGGAGTTTTGAGGCGAAGTGTCACAGTTTTCTCATTGAAATCTTTTTATTTTGCATATGTGGAGTCACGGCTTAGATATGCAGTTATATTCTGGGGATCTTCCCCATGCTTTTCAAATATTTTTGTTCTCCAAAAGCGTATTGTGAGATCGATGTGCGGTGCCCCTTATAACTCGCCTTGCCGTGACTTGTTGCGCCAGATGAATATCATGACCCTGGCGTCCCTATATATATACGAACTGGTAATATTTTTGATTGGGGGTGAGAACGTGTCATTGAGAAATAAAGATATATATAGTGCCATGCAAACCAGGAGCTGTGATGACTTTGTTGTGCCACTGCATCGCTCTAAAGCGTTTGAGGATGGGCCTCGATATAGAGCAATTAAGGCGTATAACGCGTTACCAGCAAATGTTAAGCTGCTGTCTTCTTCTAATGTGAATACCTTTAAAAAAACTTTAAAAAATTTTCTTTTGGGGGAAGCCTTCTATTCTTATAATGAACATTGTTGCCCTGTTCGTTGATGTACTTACTTATTGTAATCACTGTGTATGTTTTGTTAGTTAATAGTTAGTTTGTTGTATATATATATATATATATTTCATATCACTTATGCATATACGAATTATTTCGTATATGCATACTTGATTTGAATTAACGCGGCAAATAACCCAAAATATCAATTTGTCATATATATATTTCTATCTGTATATTTTATCTGTATTTTTGTTCTTATTTTATTTCTATTCTGACAGTTGCTCGTGTTCTGTATGAATCTATAGCAAATAAACGATATTATTATTATTATTATTATTATATTATTATTATTATTATTATATTATATTATTATTTACGTCTGCATAATTTTACCTGCCTTATATTGCAATTGCTTTATTTTTCTAATAGTAATTTTCATTTAATTCATTATTTACAACTCCTGTTGTTTGTTTATTTTTTTAATATTTTCTTTTCTGACACCTGGACCTTTTATGAATAACAAGCCGACATCACGTAATTAATTAACCATTGTTCACTATACAACATTTTATAAACAATTTTAACCACCAACATAATACCAACTGTATCAATTTGGTGCGCAACGTAAAGTGTAACAATATAGACATAACCGCTCACATAAAATAATAATAAAATTGTCGTAAGTATCAAACATGTTTACTAAAACAACATAATATAAATTTGGCGATGGCTAGTGCTACGCGGAATCAAAGAGTATAGAAGAATAAGGCCCAACCGTTTGCACGCGAACATTTTCGCCACAGTGCCATGCAAACAAAATAAAATATAGCAGGTTTGATTTGCAAGTCGTAAGTAAATAATCATTATTTAATTATTGCTATTAAAATATACAAATATATCATTTTGCAATCATATACTTGTGGTATTTCAGAAATATTAGTATTGACAAATGGATTTAAAATGAATGAATAGTTGGCTCAATTTTACAAAAATCAGACATTTTAAAATCAGTTTTGAGCTCAGTGAGAGATTCAAAATATTTATTTGTTTCAATTTTCTCATATTTAGTACTCCAAATTTGTAAAGTGGCCAAAGTTACATCCTTTATTTGGGACATCCACAAATTTTATTTAGATTTAAATGCCTAGATCAGTGGTTCCCAAACTTATTTTGCCTACTGCCCACTTTGAGAATAAATTATTTTTTAGCGCCCCCATTTTTTCACCTACTCAAAAACCACTATAACTTCAAATTAAATTAATTATTGTGAGCTATATTAGCGGAGATTAAACATTCATTCTAAACGAGACTTTTACTATGGGTTATAGTAAAAGTCTCGTTTAGAATGAATGAGTTAACTTGAGACCTGAGCGTAGTAGGTAGTACACAACGGCGCTCAGGTCTCAAGTTAACTTTTACGGGCTACACCTGCCAATGAGAATGATTATTGAAACGCAACTTTATAGTATTCAGACAAAGTATCTTTTATTCAAAATTCAAAATAAAACAAACATAATCGATTCTAATATAAAAACTAATATGAAGGATGAATCTGATGCTGTTTAATAAGTTTGTTGATATCAGGTTCCAATTTACTCAAGAACAGCCGCAAGTCACCACGTTCGGTAACATGCAAACGATTTCTCTTTTTAGTAAGCAGCGTTGCTACAGCACTAAATCCACGTTCACACAAATATGACGATGGGAATGCTATCAAGAATCGTTGAATGATTGACCACAATCCAGGGTACAATTGCGGTATCGGTTTTTGTAGCCAAAATTCTTGGTAGCCATTTTTGAACTTGATTTTTATTTCCTCGTTCGTTGTCAATTCTATAAGTTCTTCTTCCAGATGTGGTGATATTGCTGTGTTGACATTTGAAAACGGATCCAACACCCAGTCTGGTATTTCCAAGTTCAAAATATCCTGGTATCGTTCGGTGAAGTCAATGTGGAGCTTTTCCAAATGTTGGCAGTAGGCAAACAAGTCGTCGTTACTGCAGGATACTGATAAATTCGGAAAATTATGAAACTCACGTCTGCCCATATTCTTTTTGTGTAGAAGCAGTTTGGCTGCGAAAGCAGCAACGACATTTTTTGTTTTAATTAAATTTAGTTCATCGCCTTGCAGTTGGAGATTCATGTTGTTGAACAATTTATACAGGTCTGTCATGTAAGCTATATCATTTTTTGTTGTAATGAGCTTGTTGCGCAATTCTGTATCTTTAGTTTCCAAAAACTCTATCACAGAGTCAAACAGGTTGTAAAATCGAGTCAGACAATTGCCTCTTGATAGCCAACGAACTTCGGTATGAAACAACAAACGGTTGAAATCTTCGTCATTAGTAACACAAAGCTGATGAAATAATCTATCATTCAAAGAGCAGTTACGGATTTTATTGACTGCTTTGATGACATATTGCAGTGATTGAAATAGTCGTTCACTTAAATTTCTAGCAACCAAATGTTGTCTATGAATAACGCAATGTACAGCAAGGACATCTGGAATTTTATTTTTTACGTACGCTATGAAGCCTTTATGGCACCCTGTCATAGCCGGAGCGCCATCCATAGCAACTGATATAATATTTTTCAAGGGAATCTCTTTCTCATCACAAAACTTTTCCAATGTATTGAATATGGTTTCGCCTTTTGTATCGGTCTCTAAATTTCTAGCAAACAATAGTTCTTCACATATTTTCTCATCTTTAATAAACCTCACGTAAGACAGCAACAATGCTTCATTAGTTGGTAAAGTGGACTCATCGAGCTGAATTGAGAATTGACTAGTCCTCAGATGATTGCACAATGATTCTTCTATGTTTCCGGCCATTTCATCAATTCGTCTTTGCACAGAATTATTACTCAAAGGAATTTTTCCGATAATATCTGCGGCCGGTTTATGAAGCACAGTAGTTATTACTTCCTTTATTGCTGGCAAAATTAACACTTCTCCGATGTTGTGTGGTTTGCCTTTTTGAGCAATTAACAAAGAGATGTTGTACGAAGCTCGAAGTCCGTCGTCATCTTACTTAGCAGCCGCCGAAAAGAGTTTTGCTACACTTGGCCGAGTATTATGCTTCTTCTCTAGGTCTTGAAAATATGCTACATTCTTGTCTTTCTTATCTGGATGCATTTTATTCAAATGATCTTGAAGTCTTGAAGGCTTCATTGCTTCATTCGAAAATGTTTTTAGGCATAGAAGGCACAAAGGCGACGATGGGTTTGTAGGATTTTCAATGAATCCGAATTTAATATATTCCGCACAGTATTGCCGTCTCTTCTTTTTTACTTCCGACATTGTTTTGTTTTGAGAAATACGTAAGTATAAGTGTTGAACTTAAGTACTGCTTATCTATTACGCGCGAAACCGCAAATGAAAATAAAATAAATATTACGTTGTTTATATAGGATTGCATAAGCAGCACGCACCGACAGGAATAAGACAAACATGCATAAACTCGTTTATCTCATTCGACGCTCAATCGTACTCAACAAGTAAGAACAAGTATTCTATGAACCAGCCGATTGATACAGTTGCCTTTTTATTTGTTTGTTTGTGTCTCTTTTCGTTTCGAAACGGAGCGACCGATTGATATGTTTTTTATTTTATTTATTCAATAAAACAGGACAGATATATGAACTACTCGGAGAGAAATATCGAACCGAGTTGGTTTGAGCAATCTCTTAATTAATATTAGTTGATGTTCACAAGCTGTAGTCGAGAGTAGGGATGGGACATCGGTGGGTAAACATCGATATCAAACATCGATGTTAACATCGTTGATCAACATCGATGGTTGCAAAATATCGACTACCAAACATCGATGTTTTTAAACATCGATAATTATATTTATAGATTTATTTTTTGGCAGTTTAACAAAAACTTTATTATAACTTAATTAATTTACGTCCTTAACAAAATGATATAAAAGATATCACTATTCAAAAAAAATAATAAAAGAAATATATACATTTATAATATGTAGTTAACTTTAGAAACTACTCAAAAAAAACTATATAAAAAAACAATATTATGCAATTACGCATGAAACAACCACATGACTTAAATCGTCTGATACTTAAAAAATATATACATTTACGTGTATCAAAGCTTTTTAAGAGAACGATTTTTATTTGGGATTTTATAGTCTTGCATTTTTTCTTGACTACGCTGGCAAATACCGAGATACATATGGATATGGTTTTATATTTCTGATGTGTCATCTTGCATTTAATACGTGTATCGTCGTGTATGATTGTACGCACTAGGGAATTTCCCGAAGAAGTATACATCGGTAATGTCTATCTCCCTTCTTTTTCTATGAAAATACGTTTACCTCCTTCACTTATTCTGCATGCATACATAATTTAACTTTTATTCTGCACATTAAAAGTACTATAAATTTATGTATTTAATTATATATTATTTAAATATTTATACTGAGTAATATTTAAAAGAGCCTAAAATGAAATATTCGAATTTATATGATATAGCACTGTGTAATTTAAATACTTCTTTTATTCGTAGACAATTTTACATCCTCGTAGCCTGTATGTGAGCTGTTAATTTGGAAACATTTTTGTATTTGTCAACAGAGGACGCTGTTTTATTTTGTGATTAGTGCAAATACATTTTGTCAAGCTTAAAAGTTCGATGTTCACTATATTTCTTCTAACATTGATAGTTTATCGATAAATCTAAATTGCAAACATCGATGCAAAAACATCGAACATCGATCCTAAAATATCGATGTTCAAAGAACATCGATGTTTATCGCCCATCCCTAGTCGAGAGTCGAGAGCTCAGTCGGTGTCTAAGAGTCCTCCTAGATTCTAGATGAAATTACAAATCGCCCCCTAAGCCTTTACACAACGCCCCCATTTTTTTTCTGGGTCTCTTACCGCCCCCCTTTAGACCTGCAGCGCCCACAAGGGGGCGTTATCGCCCACTTTGGGAACCTATGGCCTAGATGCTTTCTATTAATTCAATAATAGTTTTTCTTTTTTTCCTTCAAGTTCAAGATTGAGTATATTCATTTTAGTTATTATATCTGTAACAAAGGCTAAATCACATAACCAGCCATGATCACTAAGTTGTACATAATTTTCGTTTCTAGACTCTACAAATTGTTTCATCTCTGGAAGAAGCCCTAAAAATGGTTGCGCAGGATTTTTCCCTTACTAAGCCACCTAATTTCAGAATGTAACATTAAAGTTCCATACTCAGCATCAAGTTCATCGGTCAGTTTTTTTGAATATTCTGCACTGAAGTGGTCTGGCACGAATAGAATTGACAATTTTTAGAACAGCTTACGTGTTCATAATGCAGGACTTTTGCACATAATACCAGTTGATGTATGATACAGTCGTAATGAACAAAAATTGGAAACTCAGCATCGCTTTTACAAAACGTGATGAAGCCAACTGCAGAACCAATCATGGCAGATGCGTCATGTGTTGTTATGGGTATAAGTTTTTGAAGTGGAAGATTAATTTCTGTAATATGGTTTTTAATACCCGAGTTGATAAAATGAGCCACATCAAAAGTTGCCGCGAGCCACACGTGGCTCGCGAGCTACGGGTTGGGCATCCCTGCAGTAGGGTGTAGGCGAGAAACTTAGTGGGAGAACTGGACTAAAATAAATAATGTAATTCGAAATTGGGCACAGAAATAGTGATATCATCATTATTACTATGTTTTGGAAGTAAAATATCCAACTCTACTTTTGCATTTTTTGAAGAGGCTCTGGATTCCTTTAAATTTGATCCCACCAACATAGGTACATCTAAAAAAAGCAGGTCGAGTTCTCGCAGACATGTGTGTTATATTATCTTTAAAAAATATATGAAATATAGAAACTGCACCAAAGTGCTTGCCTGCACGTTACTTGCATTATCCTGATAAGCACAGAAAATTCTGTGTAAACTGATAAACCTCCAGATCAAATTTGACAAATTTTCAGTGTACGATAAAGTTAACATCTTTAATGAAAGCTTTGCCCTTGCACCGCCTCTATTTCTTAGGCTGGATGCCGCATCATTGTCGCGTAGTAGGTATAATAAGGATAATACTATATTAAAATACAAGTTTCATAAGATATGATTTTTGCGCACGCGTTCCTAGACGAGTTTTCTAAAGAACAGGTGCGCAAAATATCTTATGAAACGTGTAATTTATAATATTTTTTCTAATTTGGTTAATTAAAGTTCAAAAAAGCTTAAAATGAGAGACATGTTTTGATCGAACATTTTAGAAATTTTGTTTTTTTGAAGTTGGTTATTCTGATTTTTAAGTAGAACATTTTAAATATTTGAATATCGGCGGTGTTATATGTAATTTTGATTAAAATTTAGACTGATTTATGCAATAAATTATTTCAATTTATCAACATTAAGGACGAAAAAAATAATTGCACGCCCCCAGAAATTCGAAAAATAACAGAAGACAATTTACAAAATCTTTTGATAACAAAGTCTCAACATATTTATCAAAAACAATACCAGCACTTTTCAGTTGGTGTAAAGAAAATAATATAGCGAATATTACCGTACGTGTCAGTCAATGCGAGGCAACAGGAATTCAGACAAAACGTAGTGTGTTCCCAAAATCTGCCTGGAATACCCATTACTGCACACGAATCTTCTAGTGTTATAGTAGACTTTTATAACAGTTGTACTATTCAACATAGGAAGTAAATTTCAATAGTAGCATCAGAAAACTTATCATCCAACTCTGCTTAACAATATTGTTAATTAGTAAATAAAATGTTAGCATGTGTGTTTTTTATTCTCTGTACAACTTCTATTGCACATTTTTGTTACATTAAAGGCTTATATTTGACATTTAAATATGATTTGGTTGCATTCTTTTTTGTTACCAACCTCAAAAAAATTAAATTAGCGTGCGATAAAGTAATACTTTATGCAACCAAAATAGGTGTCGTAAAGTAAACTTTATAGCATCGAAATAGAAAAATTAGTATATTAAAATACAAGTTTCATAAGACACGATTTTTGCGCACGCGTTCAAGTTTAAAAAATGAGCCGCTAGAGGAGTTTTCTAAAGAACGAGTGCGCAAAATGTCTTATGAAACATGTATTTTATACTATTTTTTCTATTTCGGTTATTAAAAGTTCAAAAAAGCTTAAAATAAGAGACATGTTTTGTTCGAATATTTTAGAAATTTTGCTTTTTTGAAGTTGGTTACTCTGATTTTTAAGTAGAACGTTTTAAATAGTTGAATATCGGTGGTGCTATATGTAATTGTGTTTAAAATTCAGACTGATTTATACAATAAATTATTTCAAATTATCAACAAAAAAGACGAAATAAATAACTGTACGCCCCCAGAGATTCGCAAAATAGGAGAAGACAATTTACAAAATCTTTCGTCCACAAACTCTCTACATATTTATCAAAACAAACTTTTATAACAGTTGTACTATTCAACATGGTAAGTAAATGTCAATAGTAGCATCCGAAAACTTATCATCCAACTCTGCTTAACAATTTATATTGCTAATTAGTAAGTAAAATGTTAGCATGTGTGCTTTTTATTCTTTGTACAATTTTATTGCGCATTTTTGTTACTTTAAAGGCTTATATTTTGACATTTAAATACGATTTGGTTCCATTTTTTTTTGTTACCAACTTCAAAAAAATAAAATTAGCGTGCGATAAAGTAATACTTTATGCAACCAAAACGGGTGTCGTAAAGTGAACTTTATAGCACCGGAATAGAAAATAGTATATTATGACACTAGCGCATAATCAAGCTTTTAAAGCACGAGTAACGAGTTTAAAGCCAAGACGCGAAGCGGAGTGGCTTTAACGTTACGAGTGCTTTAAAAGCTAATGCACTGTGTCATACGATATTTTTTAGTATAAATGCAACAATAATTTTAATTAGAAGAAATCAAATCAATAATTTCAATACATTTTATCGAGTGACATGTGTCTCTATATTATGTCATTTGACATTTCACTTAATTATTAAACATCATTGTTGTATTAATAATGTCCACAGAAATTCAAAAACTAGCTGCTGAAGCTGAATTAAGTTTAATACCTGCAAAGTCCAAGCATTTATATTATAAAGAGTACGAAAAATTATTATTATGGATGGAGCAGAAACAGACTGAACATATTGATGAATCAGTAATGTTAGCGTATATATTGGAAATGTCCAGAATTTATAAAGCTTCGTCACTTTGGTGCATTCATTCCAAACTGCAAGCTATGCTAAGGGTTAAAAACAGAATCGATTTAGCATCTTATCACAAACTCCATGCCTTTATGAAAAGAGTGGGCAAAGGTCAAGCAGCTAAATAATTTTTGGTTTTTACGGAAGAAGATTTATGCAAGTTCTTTAGTCAGGCTCCAGATAATATATTTTTATTTTTAAAAGTTGTAGCAATTTGTGGAGTGTTTGGTAGTTGCAGAAGAAGCGAAATGTGTAATCTGGTTATGAGTGATATAAGAAAAGAAGGATCTGCCCTGATAATTTGTATTCGTCCGTCAAAAACAGAAAAAGGCCGGACGTTTGCTGTAGTAGATAATTCCAACATAAAGTATGCCGAGATATTTAATAAATATCTTGCACTATGTCCAAAGCATATCAGTACAGATCGAGTTTTCTTAAAATATTCTCAAGGACTATGTATAAAACAAGTTGTTGGGATTAATACCTTTGGAAAGTGCCCTTCCATTATAGCACGTTATCTAAATTTCATAAACGCTCATAAATACAGAGGTCATGCCTTCAGACGAACATCTGCCACGATTATGGCTAATGGAGGGATGAATGTCGATGAGTTGAAACGCCAAGTGGGTTGGAAATCCTTATCGACAGCGAGTGGGTATATTGAAGAGTCTATCACAAACAAATCAGACGTTTCAAAATTAATTGCTGGAGCTGTTCAGAAAGGAGGCAATATTGGATCTGACACATTTGTTAACACTGATAAGAACGTTGAAAATACACAAATAAGCAATGCTGCAAGTCACTTAACAATAACGAATAATCAAAATTGTACGTTTAATATTCATTTAAAATAATTTTTCCGTTCATGTTAGATGTTTTGAAATAAAATTGACCATAATTGTTGATTAATTTGATAGTTTACAATAAAATAATAATGTGTTATACGATATTAAATGCGGTACAAACCAAATAAACCAAATCAATAATTCCAATACATATTATCGAGTGACATGTACCTATATGTCATTTGACATTTCCTGACATTTCAATGGACTATTAAACGCTTGGGATTGGCTGTTACCAAGCAACCTTTATACGCACGCCGTGCGATAAAGGCCCGATTATGCACGCTTATGGGTGTGTTTTGATTGGTTTATGATGCATGCATACTAAAATAGTTATTTTTCTATTCCGGTGCTATAAAGTTCACTTTACGACACCCGTTTTGGTTGCATAAAGTATTACTTTATCGCACGCTAATTTTATTTTTTTGAAGTTGGTAACAAAAAAAAATGGAACCAAATCGTATTTAAATGTCAAAATATAAGCCTTTAAAGTAACAAAAATGTGCAATAAAATTGTACAAAGAATAAAAAGCACACATGCTAGCATTTCACTTACTAATTAGCAATATAAATTGTTAAGCAGAGTTGGATGAAAAGTTTTCTGATGCTACTATTGACATTTACTTACCATGTTGAATAGTACAACTGTTATAAAAGTTTGTTTTGATAAATATGTAGAGAGTTTGTGGACGAAAGATTTTGTAAATTGTCTTCTGCTATTTTGCGAATCTCTGGGGGCGGGCGTACAGTTATTTATTTCGTCCTTTTTGTTGATAATTTGAAATAATTTATTGTATAAATCAGTCTGAATTTTAAACACAATTACATATAGCACCACCGATATTCAAATATTTAAAACGTTCTACTTAAAAATCGGAGTAACCAACTTCAAAAAAGCAAAATTTCTAAAATATTCGAACAAAACATGTCTCTTATTTTAAGCTTTTTTGAACTTTTAATAACCGAAATAGAAAAAATAGTATAAAATACACGTTTCATAAGACATTTTGCGCACTTGTTCTTTAGAAAACTCGCCTAGCGGCTCGTTTTCTAAACTTGAACGCGTGCGCAAAAATCGTGTCTTATGAAACTTGTATTTTAATATACTATTATGTAACAAGTCAGTAAAGTGATACTTTATCGAACGAGTCTGATTTACGAGCCAAGCGAGTGAAGCGAGCGCGGCGAGTAAAAGACGAGTTCGATAAAGGTACTTTACTGACGTGGTGCATACAAAATTTTATCGCCAACCGTGAAAATTGTTAATTTAAGAAATAAAGATATAATAACTTATGACAGTTTATGACAGTGACAAACGATTTATTTTTAAAGTCATCAGTCATGGCTACGCTGACAGATATTAGCGGCAGGTAAAGTACTTTATTGTACAGTACGATAAAGTGTTTCTTTACCTCCATAAAACGCTATGGTAACGCATCACTTTACTGACGGTTGGCGATAATAGTTATTTATGTAACAAGTCAGTAAAGTGACTCTTTATCGAACGAGTCTGATTTACGAGCCAAGCGAGTGAAGCGAGCGCGGCGAGTAACAGACGAGTTCGGTAAAGGTACTTTACTGACGTGGTGCATACAAAATTTTATCGCCAACCGTGAAAATTGTTAATTTAAGAAATAAAGATATAATAACTTATGACAGTTTATGACAGTGACAAACGATTTATTTTTAAAGTCATCAGTCATGGCTACGCTGACAGATATTAGCGGCAGGTAAAGTACTTTATTGTACAGTACGATAAAGTGTTTCTTTACCTCCGTAAAACGCTATGGTAACGCATCACTTTACTGACGGTTGGCGATAAAAATAATTATGAAACTAATTAGATTTTTACTAATTTTCGATTTTTCTTGTTAGCACCTTCGACGTGTTTCTAAGGTCTTATTTAGTGGAAAGAAACGAGACTTATGATCAATGAGTCGGACCAGTGAGTCAGTGAGTGCTCAAAATAGTGATGCTTGAATGCTCGTGGTTTGGGAACTATTGCACTTTGATAAATGAAATTTGGAATAGTACTTTTTAATAGTAATCTTAACCTATATGAAAGAAATCATGTACTTCAAATAGCCAGGGGTTTTGTTGCGAAAACTAGGTCTGGTGCACTTCATGCGCTTAAATAATGTCATCGGCATATTTTTAGTGATAACGGTAAGCCGTATTTTATATTTGGTGCTTCATTTAGTTACCTGTATTATAGTATAACTATTTTTTATTAGCTAAAAAAATAGTAAAAGAAGCACTTATTCATTGTATGTGTTACTTAATCTAGACAAATGGTGAGAAAAAAATAAAAGCTGCCAAGGCAACTATTGACATATTGTTATTTCTTCCAATAAGAATAATGTTTGTAATTGTAATTTTCAGTACATTTATTCTAAAGTTATATCTCTATATAAGCTATCAAATCAAGAACTAAATAAGGAATCAAAATATCGTATATAATTCAGAATGTATCAATAAGAAAAATTCAATAACATAATGTAAATGAAAGTAATGTATTTATTTCCATATACAACGCGGAAAAACGTACACTTGAAAATAAAAATGTACCTGCTTCTAGAATTTTTCAAAAGTAAATATGTAATAATAATAATAGTGTTTATTTCCATCAAAATTACAACGTAAAAGGTAACAAAAAAAAAGAAACATACAATAAGTTGAATAAGTGAAAGATGAATAATAATAATAATAAATACAAGTCATAAAATATATCAAATTAATTTAATGTGTATATAACAAAGAACAAACAAAAACATGATCATGATAAGATAAAAAGAAACAAATAAATTTAAATAATTTAAATTATTTAAAAAGAACCTGCTTGGTGAATGGAAAACAAATAAAAGCAAAAAGAAAGTCATTTAATTTAGAAAAGGTTAATGCCAAAAAATTCCCGAACCCGTCAAATGGTAGGTCAAGAAATTCTGCCTCCAAGTTGTTATCAGTTTGGGAACCCAATAATCGACTACGACAGTGATAATAAGGGGTTCTTAAATAACTTTTTTTCGTGTGCTGTAGTAGTCATGGCTGTTTCCATTTGGGTAAAATGTGTGTTTGCGGGGATGTATATACATTAAAGCAGCAAGGATAGATACTGACTGCAATGTCAATATTTTCTCTGCTTTGAAGTAACCTCTGATTCATTATATTGTAGACAACTCAGAGCTCTAATAGTCTTTTTTGCAGTAGAAATATTCTATTTGCGCCTATCCTCAGAAGAGAGTCCCATAGCTGAGAAGAGAGTGAAAAGACGAACAGGCGGACTTTCTATGGTGCATATCGCGGACGTCTGTCTACCAGCTAGCCTGTCTATATGTAATCCTCATTTCAGATTGGAGTCCATTATAATGCAGAAAAATGTGACTTTTCCCCGTTCTGATGGTTTCGTGGAAAATTTCATGCATTTTGTTTGGGTTTCTTTTTCAGTTAATTTGTCGCAAACCAGTCCTCTGCTTTTTGGATGGCAGCAAGATATTTTGCTTCCAGGTCTTCCAGTTCTTTCGTCCTTACTAACAAAGAAGTATCATCCGCATGTAGGCACAGTTCCGTGTGTGGGACATTACAGTATAGCGTATATAATAAATAAGATCGGCCCAAGTGTCGATTTCTGAGGTATCCCGTATTTGATTTCGGATCGATCAGCAGTCACCTCATTCCATTCCGTTACCAGCACTCTATCAATGAAGTGGGGTTTTATTAGTTAAGTGGAGTGCCATGTATACCATATTATGTAATGTCTCTTGCACTACCAGTCTCAATCCGTACCACTCTCCCATGTTGCTTTCATCTTAACTGCATATAGAAAGCGTAGACAGCACTGCGAATAATGAATCCACATAGATCATACTTGAACTATAGTATAAACACCTCGCTCTGTCAGTCCAATATCTCAATTCTCTTTCTGTTTGCCATTAATTTGTCCGTGTTCAAAAGATACAGAATTCATGTCTGCGTATTGTATTTGATATTCGAAAGTTTTCTTCTTTATCGCATAAATTGTATTATTAAAGGTGGTTAAACATGAAAAATAGGTATAAATTTATTGGTAGAGTTTTTCGCCATAAGGTTATTTCTTTAAACAAACCAGCATACTTAACGTACAAATTTAAATACATACATATAGGACTGATGTTTAAGTATTAATATCAGATTTAAAAACATTATTTCTATTCCGCCTTATAGAAGCACTTCTTTTGAAGGAAATTTCTTCTAAACAATTTCTAAGCTGTATAATTCCCAAACATATTTAAGTATCTATATATTCTGGGCAAATTGTCAGTTTAACTTTCATTTTTATATTTTGATTTTTATTATTATGTACTTACGTTATTTTTGCCTGTACTTTGCCCGTACCCACAATATACTTGTAATTTTGTATATAATTTGAATATACAGGGTGAGTCATTAGTAGCCGCTTCTTCGATTGCTCTTTTGAGTTTTAAATAAAAGAAAAAACAATTAGTGGAAGATCCATGGTTGCTTGTAGCGCATACTGTAAAAATACTTTAAGCTCTGGCGCACTTCCGGTTTCACCGGAAATGCATGAAACTTAATTTTTTTAAATGACTCACCCCATATATTTTTGGATTTTCTTGTACTGCTTTAAATTGTCTGTTCGATGGTTTTTTCTTTTTCAAAATTGAGCCAATAGTTTTTGAGTTATTAATTTTTTTTGAAAATATTTGACCAAAACATGTGTTCAGAAAAAAAATATTTTCACATTGCTTTTAAAAGCAAAAACATTAACTTTGGTGGTGCTTGTAGCCAAGAAAATTCTGCATCATTTGGTAAAGTTGCACTCGACAATACCTCAATAAACTTTGTTTTTTCAAAGCCTACTTCCTGAAATTTTCACATACCAAAAACTGATTTTTTTTAAATGGAACACCTAGTATTTTATTGAGGCATTTTGTTGCTTCTTTTATTCTCTTTCATTTTTGTTAACAATGTCCTATACCTATCTTTTCTAATTTCTGAGATAATCACTGTAGGAGCAATTAGCGGTCAATTAAAGAACTACGAGCGCTGTTGTTCTATGCACCAAAATATTCGTTCAACCAATGGAAGGCAGGGATGGCGCCCGACTTCCTTAGTCAACTGTCAAACAAAATAAATGTTATATCCAACTATCCCAAAAGTAATAATTTTATAGAATGAAGAGCATCGCATTTCAATTTTTTAATTCCGACAATGTCCAGTTGCAGTATTTTATTTTTAACACTGTTGGTTAACATCGAAATAAAATAAAGGTTATGTTTACTGACATATTTGAAGATGTCTTCAAAAAGTTTTGAAAATCCGTTCGTAGATAGCGAAGATACTCTTCTCCATTAACACTTTCATCAAAGAAATAAGGTTCAATAATGTAACTACCCACTATTCCTTCCCACAGTTTTAATGACCAACGATTTTTAAAGTTTACAGGTGTGATAAAGTGGGGGATTTTATGTGTTATAATAACGGAAATTATGACGATGACCGTATTCACTTGAATAGAAGGTTTCGTTGGTAAACAACAAAAAATCGAGAAAGCCAGGATAATTTATCTGCTGCCAATTGACAAAAATGTAAGCGATTCTGAAAATTTATTTTATCTAACCCTGTGTATGAATATGCTACGGGTGAATTTCGTATTTCCTAATTATTCTGGATTCTCAAATTTGACTTACATCTAACTGCCAACTAATTTTCGTGTTGGTTAACATCGAAATAAAATAAAGGTTATGTTTACTGACATATTTGAAGATGTCTTCAAAAAGTTTTGAAAATCCGTTCGTAGATAGCGAAGATACTCTTCTCCATTAACACTTTCATCAAAGAAATAAGGTTCAATAATGTAACTACCCACTATTCCTTCCCACAGTTTTAATGACCAACGATTTTTAAAGTTTACAGGTGTGATAAAGTGGGGGATTTTATGTGTTATAATAACGGAAATTATGACGATGACCGTATTCACTTGAATAGAAGGTTTCGTTGGTAAACAACAAAAAATCGAGAAAGCCAGGATAATTTATCTGCTGCCAATTGACAAAAATGTAAGCGATTCTGAAAATTTATTTTATCTAACCCTGTGTATGAATATGCTACGGGTGAATTTCGTATTTCCTAATTATTCTGGATTCTCAAATTTGACTTACATCTAACTGCCAACTAATTTTCGTAGTACTAGTATGGGGGTGTTCAACTACACTCGCAAGTACCATAAACTTCTTATCCTCACCAGTTATTGCTTTTTCCGCTCTTTCTTTCATATTCAATGCTTTCTGTTCACTCAAACCTTCCACTTTATATTTTGGAAGGTTTCTGGCTCGGTTTTGACTTCTACCAGGGATCGCTGTGCATAAAGTCTCGATGCTAGCAAAGAGTTTTTTTCAGATTCACCCCAAAATGTCAATCATATCTATTAACTCTTCAAAAGAATAATTCATTTGGATGATAAGTAATAGCGATGCTTTTATAAGTTTGACATAAATGTATACCGACTTTCTTTAACAGTTGACTCAGGCAGTCAGTCGCATTCCAGCCTTTATTGGGCCAATATTCGCCTGCAGAGAACAGCGCCCGTAGTTCTTTAATTGACTGCTAATTGCTCGTATAGTGATTATCTCAAAAATTAGAAAAGATAGATATAGGACATTGTTAACAAAAATGAAAGAGAATAAGAAAAGGAACAAAATGACTCAATAACATACTGGGTGTTCCATTTCAAAAAAATAAGTTTTTGGTATGTGAAAATTTCAGGAAGTAGGCTTTGAAAAAACAAAGTTTCTTGAGATATTGTCGAGTGCAACTTTACCAAATGATGCAGAATTTTCTTGGCTACAAGCACCACCTAAGTCAATGTTTTTACTTTTAAAAACAATGTGAAAATGATTTTTTTCTGAACAGGTGCTTTGGTCAAATATTTTCAAAAAAAATTAATAACTCAAAAACTATTGGCTCAATTTTGAAAAAGAAAAAGCAGTTGAACAGGCAATTTAAAGCAGTACAAGAAAATCCAAAAATATATAGGATGAGTCATTTAAAAAAATTAAGTTCCGTGTATTTCCGGTGAAACCGGAAGTGCGCCAGAGCTTAAAGTATTTTTACAATATGCGCCACAAGCAACCATGGATCATCCACTAATTGCTTTTTCTTTTATTTAAAACACAAAAGAGCAATCGATGAAGCGGCTACTAATGACTCACCCTGTATATTTTAGATAATGTGTAATTTATTGAACAACATGAATGGTGTTGTGTGCTCTGTTGTTTTGGTGATGCAACATTTATTTTTAATGTAAATCATCATTTTTACATTATAATTATGGCGTAAATAAAAATTAATATTATTGCGTAAATCATGTTGTAAAATCATTGTAGCTAATTAAAACATTAATTGAATATTTTCTCTGCAATTTATAATTTGATTGAACATAGGGTAACCATGATACAAATATTTAATTTATTTGAAAACTTAATTTGAGACAATTGAATATTTCGGTGTTCAAAACGAGCTACTTATTTGTTCTCTTGTTGTTCATTTTTACAAAGCGCATACTATTGATATTTATAACGTTGTTAGACTGTGCGGAATAGAAAATGATCATAATCAATAACCAAACATTTTATCTGCGGAAGCAACTCACCGGTTGTTTGTATAATTTGTCTAATAATACTTGAAAAGATAATGATACATTTCTTTTTTGTACGAAGGTTAATTCATCAACAAAATATTTTTGCTATATAAAACTAAAAACAGTATGGTTTTGTAAATATTGACAACATGAGGTCATTTCTTCTATGTCTTTTTATAGCCCAAACTATAATCATACAAACGGTGAGTAATTAAAAGCATACCGTAATAATAATAAAACTATTTTGATTTCCTTCTTTTTTTTTTGTAGTTTTATCAGGATCAATTTAGATTTAAGTTGGATTTTACAAAGGTAAAATACCTTAATATGTCTATGCTGTATAATTTTAAATTGAAGGTTGTTAAACCTAATAGGTCAATTACGGGATTTTCCAATTACTTTTGCACTAAAGTAGATCTGGATGGTAATGGATTTAAGGTAAATTATTTTTTTTGTTCATTCCATATCATATTATAAACGTTATAAGTAGGTATATTAAATGGTAAGAAAGATTAAGTTGAATCAGACGTTCGTAATCACTTTGTTTAGGTAGAAAACTTAAACTCAAAGATTACACTAGATTTGCTCTCTAGAGAAAATATTAAATTTCTACAATTTAAATGCTGTATTCTAGCTCATGTCATATTTTATTTAATAATTAACCGATAAATTTTGGCAATTTAGCAAATTTGACGTCTTCCCATTTGTGACTCTGTCTCAAGATTAGTCAAACTGAATTGGGCTCATGTAATATTAACAATTATGACTAAACTCAGTCACGGGAGCAAACTGTCGACTATCAAATTCGCAAAGATGCCAATGCTTATCGATAAGTCATTAAAAAAGCTTATATAGTCGGATCGTTTTCGCAACCGACATGGCAAAACTACTTACTAAAAACGCTGATTCAATACCACTACAAATTCCTGTCAACCGGAACAATTTTAGAACAATAAAATTCAAATAATTAATTAATATTTTAGGATAAATAGCTACGGCTAGTAAAATACTATTACATGAAAGTCAGTTAGAAATTAAATATTATAGATAAAATTATTAAATATTACTTTTCTATATCAATATTTTATTTAATAGGCTATTCTGAGCATTGTTGTCAGATTTTTATTTTCACGGAGCGGATGACACTTGACAAGCGTAGCGAATATTAATGTGAATGACATTGTGGTCATCTTTATTACTTATCACAATTTTAAGTCCCCCTAGAAAATTTCAAGTATTAAATCATCCGACACCGTACAAAAAAACAGCTTAACACTGGCAGCGCGGAAGAACTAGTAATTTGTGATGGTAATCAGATGGCGGTGCGAGTGTGTCGTTATTCAAGATTCTGATCTGCAAAGAGCAATATTATGTACATGAAACTGAACAAAGAACTTTTATTACACACAATTACATGACCTGTTTGGGATTTTACTGGTACATTGCATATTAGTACATGTTTTGCAGGTTGGATTTTATTATAACCTACTAATATCTGACAAAACAATACAAGCTAAATATTGTCTGAACATGTTTTCCAATTTACTTATAAAAGGCATAAGAAACGCTGATTATTTTTATTCTGAAGCAAATCTTTCTTAAACAACCTCATTAAAAATTAATCAGCACACTTTCCTGTTCAGAAATAAATCGAATATATTGATCTAAACCAAATTATATAAGAGAAGGTAAGTTTTATTCAACAGAAATGTTTGGTTTTATTTGTACATTATAAATTGGGATAGTAAAAATACTTGTTCATTATTGTATTATAATTTAAAGTTGCTTGGTAAGTTGAATTCTGATCAGTAGCAAAGATTCAGCTTACGAATACTGAACATTTGAAATACTTTAAGATGTTGAATTGTTTAATTCAGCATTAAATATAATCTTTTACTACAAGAAATGTATACTAGTTTAAAGCATGTTCACAGAACAATGGTACCGTAATAACACAGAAAGCTATCTAATCGAAGAAGCAGGTGATTGTCACATAATAATAAATGTTTGAAGAACTCATGTGATATTATTTAGGAAATTTTCAAATTTAAGAAGGGTTAAACACGTTGACTGTAATAGAAGAATGGATAGAATTTATACTAGTTTAAAGCTTAAATAAATAATAATGATGAATTTAGCTTAATCAAAAATGTTTAATTAGCATGCAAAAACTATGTTGTAATCCAGTGGTTCTCAACGTAGGCGGTAGCGCCCACCAGTGGGCGCTGGAGGATTGTGGGTGGGCGCTGTACGGTGTAAAGGTAAAGCTACACTACACAGTAAAAAATTAGTAAAATTATACAAAAATGCAAAATGTTTAATATCCGCGCTCACCAATGTTCCTATTATGCATTGTTAACCCCATCGTTGCTATGGTTACGTACATGCTGTTTCTATTTCTGTACTTAACTATGTTATTGTATGTATGACGCAACGCGCGGACTCTGTGAGTCAACGTGAGTATAGTGGACCGCATCTCGAATGTTCCAAGGTCGAGAGAGTTCGACTTCCAGAGAATTCCATGCAGTGCGGTATATATAGCGAAGTCATTATTCGCATGATTCATTCTATTTACGATAGTCAGCGATAACGTTCGAACAGAGAGAAATATTCAGTGTGCGATAGTTGTGTGATTAATTAACAGAGTGTTAATCAAAAATATTGTACATTTAGCACACACGGTTCTGTTATAAAATAAACAATATATATTTGAGCTGAATTAAAACTAGGTAGAGCAATTTTTATAATCGAAAACCGTTTATTACAGGTAATAATCATTTATTGATGTTGGTAATGTTTTTAATAACTCAAATTATTTTAGAAATCTAACTTATACAAAATACTTTAATTATATTGCTCCAACCAAAATTGTTTAACATCGGTCTTTTTTACACGACAGCAATGGCCCCTCCAGGCAAAAAGCAGAAGGTGGTACGCCAGTATTCGGTCGACTATATAGCCTTCGGTTTCGTACCAAGCCCAGCGGATCGCACAAGACCGATGTACCTCATTTGCTCCAATGTCTTCTCAAATGAAGGTATGAAACCCTCTCGTATGCGTGACCATCTAGAAAAGATGCATTCGGACAAAAAGGACAAGCCCGCAGAATACTTCAAGAAACTGCGTGATGACAGGGAGAAAACTACCCCGTCCATTTCGTCTGCTTTTGCCAAGGTGACAGAGATCAGCGTGATGGCCTGCTGGCATCGTATAACATTGCATATATGATTGCAAAGGCTGGCAAGCCGCACACTGTGGGGGAAACACTGATTCTGCCTGCCGTGAAAGAGGTGATTTCGACTGTCTTACATAGGAATGCGACAGAAATAGTGAAGGCTATCCCCCTTAGCAACGACACGGTCTCCAGAAGAATAGATGAGATGGCAAGTGATGTCGAAATCCAGTTGGTGGACATTCTCAAGAAGACCAACTTTTCCATCCAGCTTGATGAATCGACTTTGAGTGATAACACTGCCCTTCTCATGTCTTACGTGAGGTACTTCGACGAAACTGGGGAAACAAAAGAGGACATGTTGTTTGCAGAGTCCATACCCCTTGACACATCTGGTACATCCATCGTTGCTGCTGTCAAGAAGTACTTTGAAGAAAAGGAAATCCCGCTAATCAACATTCACTCCTGCGCAACAGATGGAGCACCAGCAATGGTTGGGCGATACAAGGGGTTCCTTGCTCTTCTCAAGAAGGAGCATCCAGATATCATCTGCATACGTTGCGTAGCGCACAGAGAGCATCTTGCAGCGAAACGGCTGACCCCCAGCCTTCATGACTCTCTCAATCTCGTGATCACGGCCGTGAACGTAATAAAAACAAATGCAAAAAGCGATCGACTATTCCGCAACCTCTGCCAGGAACATGACGAGATCTACAATCGGCTGCTGCTTCACACCGAGGTGAGATGGCTCTCTAAGGCCAACTGCTGGGCTCGATTCTGTGAAATGTTCGATTCAGTTGTCACTTTCCTGCAAGTCAAACATGAGAAGTTGGCAGGTGAGCTGAAGAAACACAAATTCGACATTTTCTACTTGGCTATAATCTTCAGGAAACTCAACGAGTTGTCTCTCCAGATTCAAGGTAAACTGGTGACACTCATCGACTGCAAGAGCGCAGTGACCACCTTTATCGACAAGCTGGCCCTTCTCCGCAGTAATATCGTTAGGAAAGAACTTTACCAATTTAGTGAAATTAATCAAATGACAGAGACACCCACAGATGAAGATCTTCTTCCAAGACCTCATCGAACTGGATGTACCTGCCTGGATCACTGACCGTTTGGAGTCGTGCTGGAAGACGTTGACGATAAATTGCAGGAGGAGTTGGTGGAACTTCGCAACAACGAGGATTGCAAAGTCCGAATCAAAACAAGCTTCAAGAAATTCTGGCAGAACCACAGCATGGCAGGACTATTCCCTACAATGTGGGGAATTGTTCACAAGCTTCTTCTCACGTTTCCGACTTCATATTTAGTGGAAACCGGATTTAGTGCGGCTACATTTCTGCACTCAGACAAGAGGAAAAGGCTGGACATGGTCAACAGAGGGGACTTGCGGCTTTATTTGTCTCTGCTGACCCCTCGCGTGAAAGAGCTGGTGAGCAAGCACCAACCTCAAGGATCGCATTAGTGAAGACTGCATGGGTTGGGCTCACAAATTTATTAATTTAATTTTGTTAAATAAAATTCAATATTTCAATAATAATTTTTGTTTGTATTAATTAATATTTTTAAATAAATTTAGAGGTAGAATTTATTACTTCTTGTTTTAATTACTGTGCCCAGGTTAACTAGTCCATAATCCATAGTCGTAGTCCATGACGTGTCCTTTCGCGATTTTCTGCAGTGGGCGCTGGGATCTATACAAAATCCAGTAAGTGGGCGCTAGGCGAAAAAAGGTTGAGAACCACTGTTGTAATCAATGATATCCCTGCGAGAAATGTTTCAAACAAGTTGCTTTTAGTATGTCAGTGAGTATGGTAATAATCATAGTGAACAGTAAGAATCTGGCAAAAAAAAAGTGTTTATAATTGGTGTAATACTTTTCTGACCTTCTTGTTGTTGCATGTAAAATTACTTTAATGTTAGGTAATGCATTTAATGGACAAGCAATATAGCACTATTAGTATGGATACTGCTGTACAACTGTCTTTGCTAGTAAATATCTTTATTGTCTATAGTAAAACTAACTGGAACATATTTACTTAATACATTTCTGAATTTAAATGAACCCCAAAAGTTCAATTCTGTCTGAAAATCTTACCTTTATTGTACTTATATTTAATTATTAACAGCAGACAAATTCATACAAATATAAAATAATCATTATATTCGGTTTTTAATAGTACTTAAGCCAAATTATTATCAAATTAATAGTTACATATTAGAATTATTGTCGGTAGAGCTAAAATCACAAGTCTAATTGATTATTTAGGGTTATAGTATCAAAATTAATATTACTTGACAGATCAAATTTTGAAACGTCTCAAATTTGACGCCATTTTAATATTGGTGGCGCATGTCGGTTGCGAGAGCGATTCTAGATACGTATTTGTTGAATATAATTTATAGTTATTTATTGTATAAGGGTTTTAGATAGCATATTATTCACGCAAGAATGTTTAAACGCGAGAGCTTGCTCGAGCGTTTAATTTTCTTAAGTGAATGAAATGCATCTAAAACCCGTATGCAATACAACGTTTTATCCACAATCACACTTATTTATAATCAGAATCGCCGAAATTTATGAAACAATGATCTGACATTTCGGTCTGACAGCGGCTGTCATCTCAAAAATCATTGAAATTTCGCATTAACTAAAAAAATATCGGGAGGTCTTGGATCGGTTACTATGTATTTTCGATTGTTTATCGACTCCATTTGTAAGCATTCATTGTTGAAAAGTGGAAAAGATGGAAGAGATTTGTGAGAGCGAGTTTATTCCGGAACAAATACTTGAAGAAGCTCAGAAAGCAACTTTAGATTTATTGCCGTGGAAGTCAAAGGACGCCTACGAAAAAGTATTTGCCGACTTCAATAATTGGAAAGAAAAAAGTGGTGTAAAAGGAGCGATAAACGAAGAGGTACTCCTAGCATATTTCTTCAATGTTAATAAGAAGTTTGCGGCATCATCATTATGGACAAAGTATTCTATGTTGAAGACAACATTAAAAGTGCACAGAAATATAGATATCTCAAAATACAGCAAGTTGATCGCCTTTTTGAAAAGCAAGTGTCGTACCTACAAACCTAAGAAGGCCAAAATTCTTGAAAACAAACACATCACACAATTTTTGAAGGAGGCTCCAGATGAAAAATATTTGATGATGAAGGTAACACTTAGTTGTGATTTTTGTTTGTTTGCATTCAAACTTAGAGTTTCTTCCTTAGGTGGGACTTATAATGGGTGTAGCTGGCGCTTGTAGATGTAATGAGTTGACGTACTTGAAAATTGAAAATGTCGAAGATAAAGGAAAATATTTGTTTATTACGATTGCTGATACAAAAACCTACGTTTCTCGAAGTTTTACAGTATTGGAAGAGGGTTTTTCTGTTAACGCTCTGGACATGTGTAGGAAGTATATGCAATTACGCCCAGCTTCTATCGCTTCCCAGGCCAGATTTTTTCTACGATATACAGATGGAAAATGTACAAGTCAATCTGTGGGTATCAACACTATGTCAAGAATACCTGCTGCAGTGGCTTCTTTTTTGCAATTACGGGATGCTAGTTCCTATACTGGTCATAGCATGAGACGCTCTTCAGCTACATTATTGGCCAATGCTGGTGGCGATCTTATGGCCATCAAACGTCACGGTGGATGGAAGTCGTCTAATGTCGCAGAAAGCTACGTGGAGAATTGTTTATCAAATAAATTGAAAACAGGGGAAATGATTCAGAAAGAGACTGCGAAACAAGTTGCAATGAATCATACCGGTGAAACTTCTTGTGAAAGTTCAATTCCATCTACGGTTGAAGTTAATTTGTCTTCGCCAATAAAACAAAAGAAGAATAATAACCTTTTCTCTATTAGCTTGAATATCAATGTAAATCTTAATAAATAAATTCATTTTGAGAGTTTTATGGCGTGTTTTATAGCGTGTTTTATGATTTATAAAACACTAGTGTTTTATAGACCCCATAAAAGGTTGCTAAGCAGTTGAATTATGACCGTATAATATAGTGATTGTGGATAAAATATGTTATTGAAATTTACGTATGCGACTAACTTATTTCGAGTTTTTTTATACAAACTTTTTAGGTTAAAATATAAATTCCGCAATTTTTTGATATCATTTAAGTGTAATTTATTTGGTTATACCTTTGTTTGTGAAAAAGAATATTAGTTTCAAAAAGGCCATGCATTTACATATTTAAATTTTCAATTTCGCCTGACGTTTAGTGTGACAAATAAAATCGCTTGTTGCAATTCTATACTTTTTTTTTAAGATGACAAACACAATACTCCTTCGAAAGCTACAATTTCCCACTCAGTTGCTCGCTTTAAACGTAGAACGACGATGAAGAATTTTCTGAACTGTTAAAACCAACTGGTTTTCGAAATGGTTGAAAAATTTCATGATGTATTACGTGACCGAAGAGTGAAATCACAGGGGATCGTTAAGACTGGGGGCATGGGCGTAGCCAGGATTTATAACAGGGGGGGGGGGCAAACCATTGTCCATGGTCGTTCAAAATGTAAAATTTTAGGATAAATAGAAAAGGCAAATGAAAACGAAACTTTGAGATTTTAATTATACTTAAATTAAATTAATAACATTTTTCTTGGGTTGAAACTAAATTTATCCAAAACTTTCTTCACTATGCAGTCCTGATTTTCCTTAAAAAATTGTCGATGCACACTCATCAAACACAACCCAGTGAGTCTGTCATCACCCATTGTACTCCTGAGCCAGGTTTTTACCCTTCGTAGGGTACTGAACGATCTTTCCACGGTAGCAGTAGTGGATGGGAAAGCACTTAATATTAGCAGTGCGTGCCTTGTTGCAGGGAAAAAAACATTAGCTTCCTCCAAAAGTGCAGCCACTTCAATGTCCTTTAATTTGTCTTCTGCTAAATTCTTCTTCTTCCACATATTGTACCACAAATCTAATTCTGCAGAGACATCACCCAACTTATAAAATTCCATGAAAGATTCTGCATTATTTTTGAAATCTTTTGAAGCCATTTTGAGCATGCTTGAAGGATGAAGATAAGTTAAAGCAAAAGCAGGTGTATTTTCATTGGAGAATCTAGCACCCAAAGACGAAGTTAAAGAATCAAGATAGGGGCTGATTATTGACCGCTTCCAGTATACAACTGCAGACTCAGATGGTGGATTACTTCTGTGTACTTGCTTTTGAGTGACTCGTGGTACTGACAACTCAACCCCTACTTTCTCTGCGATATCAAGTGATTTTTTATATAATTCATAAGAAACATTTTCGACATCTTGTCGATCTTCTTTGATTACATCTAGAATATTATCAATATGTTTCTTCACCATAACCAAATCCATACTTTTACCTTGTAAAACGGTTACAACGGATTCCAAAATTGCAGAGTATCTTGCAATTATGTTTAAGCCTAAGATGAAAATTGGTTTAGTAACTGCACAGTGCAATTGGTAGGCACATTTTCTTGTTGCATAGTTTCCTTCGACAGATAGATGTTCTAGTGCTTTAACAATGTCAGTGAAGCTCTCTGAAAATTTTTTTATGCTCTTGTATTTTTCCGACCATCTGGTCTCACAGAGCCTTGAAATATTTGGAACCGATTTCCTACGGGCTGGCGATTCACGAAAGAAGGTTATTGTGTCTTTAACCGTTGCAATTGTGTTTCTTATTTCTGGTAGCTTGCTAGTATCATTGACCACAAGATTTAGTCTGTGGCTGGAGCAATGGAAAAATAAAGACTTAGCGTACTTTTTTTTAAGAATGGCCTGTACACCACCTTCTTTGCCGGCCATCGTAGAACACCCGTCAAATCCGAATCCCACACAATTATCGGCGGAAAAATTATTATCTTCTAAAAAAACTTTGAATTGCGCTAGCGATTGTAGAAGCATCTTGACATTTTAACTCAATGTGGCCTACAAATTCCTCCCTGATTATTTTTTGGCTTTCATCATAGAAACTTAATCCAATAGAAAGCTGCTCTTTTCCAGCGATATCTGCTGTTTCATCAGCCATTACAGCATAAGCTTTTGCCCGTTTACAGTCTTCGATTATTTTTTCTTTGATAACTTCACCGCATAATTGTATGATCTCATTTTGAATAGTTGGTGAGGTATAGACTGCGTTTTTTTGACATTTATCCAAGTGGCTCTTTAGCTTCTCATCACCAGAGTCAATCCTCAAATTTAAAAGGTCAAAGAAAACTCCCTCATTTCCTACTTTTCCTCTAAGCGGCAAATCATGAATTCCACAAAATATTATGCATGAAATAATTGCTGACAATATTTGTTTATTTTCTTCAATCGTCTTATGATGCCCTATTTGCAACTGGACATCAACAGGAGCATTTTCAAGAAATGCTTTTGCAGCAGCTGTTGAAGATTTGTGGTAATGGGTGCCAACGTGCTTTCTACAATCTTCATGTATATCCTTAAACTTCATGTAAGGCCTTACCATAAATGACCCCAAAACTCCTTTAACTGTAGCAATTCTTGGCGGAAATAAAACACAATACAAACATAGAGCACCTTTCAAACGACTTGAGTACACCAGCCATGGAGTATATTGATCTAACCAGCGATAGTTAAATTTTCTTTTCAAGTGAATGGCATCAGAAGCAAAATCGTAATTGGATGATGGAACCCAAGGGTTTGTCAACAATTCCTTCTTTTTTTCAGAAGGCAAGTTATTGGCACAACTAACATAACGACCAATGTCATTTTCATGGTAGCCATCGCGTTCTTCAGTTTGTTTAGAGGTCCCAGATCCAGAGACAGCTTCATGTAGATATGAAGAACTACTTGAGCCTTCTACAAAAATAGATTCCGATTTTGATGTTCCGACCATTTTATTTTCATCTTCATCACAATCATTGATTCCACTTCCACTACTGTCATCATGAACTTTTTTCCGGTTTAGAGATTTTTGACCTAAAAATAATAACCTAATATCATTCTTGTTCTTAGTCCCTAGTATAAAAATTAGTATAAAACAAAACTACCATGTAATGATAGTGATAGCTTATAATGTGGATATACTATATCTGATGTTAATATTTTTTCTCTAGATTAAAAACACAAAATGAAATTAATAGCACGTACAAAGTGCTGTTTGATCTTTAATATGTACAAATTTCAAGTTTTAATTGTGAACAAAAATTAACATGGGATATAACATATCTGCATTATAAGCTATCGTTACATGGTAGTTTTGTTTTATTTGGTGCTGATCGAGCAACCAATTTTCAAATTTTTGGACTATTTCTAATGGAATGACTCTGACTCTAAAGTTTTAATTAAAAATTTAATTTTCTACTGAAATTATTTAACTTACCTTTTTGTAACCAATTTCTTATATCCATATTGTCTTTTCTGTCTCTTTATTCTGTGGTAAAACTATTGTTACGGATTTTCCCTCTTGTTTCTCGCGGCTCGCTTTCTATTCGCCGTATGCAACTTCGTATCCTGCACTATGTACTGTACTGTACTGTCTGTCTTCGCGCCGGATAGACAACTAACTTTATATACGCTTTTGAGCCTAGAAATTGCCAGAACATTCGCATCGCCGGTTCCCGTATATTCCTCACTAGTATCTCGATTTTTCTCGAACTCGAAGAAAACCAGTGGCGTTTTGTTACACTATTAAATAGGACACTGTCGCTAGACAAGAGCACTTACACACCAACTCAATAGTTGTTATAAGAGTATTTAATTCGGATTCTGATGTAGGATTGTGTATTGAATGTTTCAAAATATTTCACGCTAAAACTACTTATTGAGTAAATTTATTTTAATTAATAGGATTAAAAAATGTAGTTAAATGAAAACAAAAAAAAAGTGACAATTTTTTTACCATTATTCTCAAAAATGTCCGACTGTTAAGTGGTTGAATCGAACACTAAAAATTGACGTATTCTGAGAGTAAATCGAACACTCCTTTTTATCCAATTCTGGTGTGGGACAATTCTGGTGTGCACCAATGCATAGATCGAAAACGCTATTAATATATATTTAGCACTATGTCAGTTTTTCAAACAGCTTTGTTTTTTGCTGATGAAATATATTTTAGTGACAAAGGACACGCGAATAATTTTATTTATTAGAGCTTATTAATTAATTCTAAAATGTTCATAAAAGCAACCAAACGACCACAACAACAAACAAAATATATAAAACAGATAACAAAAAAAATATGCAGAACAGAAAAATATGTATATTTTAGATTTAATTTTTCGTTTATTAAAATTTAAAAATTATTTAATTTATTTTTGCTTCCAGGGGGGGGGGCAGTTGCCCCTCCCTGCCCTTCGCTGGCTACGCCCATGACTGTGGGCATGTCTACTAGACGTGTACACTACATTTCCCATATCAAATTAGGCATTGGATGCTGATCAAAATCGTGAAAGAGAGCCAATTTGAAGATCTTTAACAACAACCCCATTAATTTATTATATCTCTTTATTACGGTCGATTTCAATAATCTTGGATTATTTGAATTTATTTTTAGTTTTAGAAGTCTGTGGAACTGCTCTGAAGCTAAACATGAAAACTTATTTATGTTTTTCTTAAATTACAGTGTGATTTTAAAAAAATGTTGTTATGGGTTGTGCACAAAAGCAAAAAACTTGCAAGGAAAAAGATCATAATATTAATACTTTGAAGTTGGATACTTTTTCTCATCAATTTTTCAACGAACTCAGTAGTAACGAGAGACTGGAAAATACTGACCGATTATTTACGAATGAAACATGTAAAGTCAGTATTAATATTATTACAAATCGATTGAAGATGTGAGAGTACAAGAAATTCGATATACTATCGCCAAAAAATATTGCAAAATGTACAAATGAAATATTGTATACTAATGCCAGCAGATTTCTAAAAGTTTATAAAGATGATTTATCGAATGAATTTCCTAATCAAATTCTATCTCACAAAGCCGTTTTTCAACGGGTTAAGAGGGGCGTCTACTAACAAATAGAACCTTATGCAACTTATATTACTCGCGGGACGGGTAGACGCAAGGGGGTGTGCATAGGTGGAGGTAGACGATATTCGGTTCTCTCACAGCGCTTCGGTTTTATTCACAGATTCTGTCATAGATAAAGGAATACTATAGATGGGAAACATAATGTATAAAGAATGAGTACTTACGGAACTGTTGATGTTGTTGATGTTTTATAATAAGCCAATTTTCGCTTACCCATAACTTATATTATTAAACACTAGAATATTATAGGTATATATGACATTTCTTTTTAACTACAAACTGTCACTCTGACTTAAGTCTGGAATAGCCGACCGATTCCGATAGATTTTCGTCTTCGCTAGGACCGGTAGAGATACCGTAAAGTGGGGATAGACGACGCAATAGCTTGGAAAAACCTCGTGTGAAATGTGTGTGACAATGTTTACTATTTAATGTTTTTTATCTTCAAAAATAATTACAGAAAGTTATTTTTTTTATATCGTTCATCAAATGTGCAGCTGGCACGTGGAGGTTGTTTTTTTCTTTTGTGTATCAGCCTTAGTTAGTAGACATTAATTAAATTCATGCATTTTTGTCGTTATTTCTAAGACACATAACCTTTTTAAGAAAATAAATTACTACTGACCTTGACTTGAATTTGAGATTCTAAAATTACAAAATAAATTCAAAAAACGCGAAACGGCGATGCCTTAGTTTTCGATAGGTAAAAGCTCCTCTTAATCAAGTTGAATTTTATAAAAAAATTATGCGACCTTTTAATTACGAAAAATAAGTGTAGTGCATTTTTCAACGTTGCAGTTCACCATATGGATACTGCTATTCAGTAACTGTGTGATGTTATACATTATTTCTTTTGTCAGTCGTAATTTCGGCGTCATAGACCCGGTCAATAGTGATGATACAGCAAAATAACTTTGAATACACATTCTAATGTGGTTATACCTGTTACACATTGCTTAAAATATTATATAATGATAATATACAATTAGTCGTTCTGAAGAAAAGTTAATGTGAATTATTAATGTCTATTACTAGAAAAATTAAGAGCAATAATGAACAATAAGAAACTACTCATGCATGCGGGTATATGTATAGGTTTATTATTCCATATTCTGGGGGTACTTTCGTTTTAGGCGTACGTGTGCCTTATGTCTCACTTTCAGTCAAATCATCCTCGTTATCGTATATGGAGAAATATCTATAGTTGTTTATTACTTAATGTCTATTACTAGAAAAATTAAGAGCAATAATGAACAATAAGAAACTACTCATGCATGCGGGTATATGTATAGGTTTATTATTCCATATTCTGGGGGTACTTTCGTTTTAGGCGTACGTGTGCCTTATGTCTCACTTTCAGTCAAATCATCCTCGTTATCGTATATGGAGAAATATCTATAGTTGTTTATTACTTAATGTCTATTACTAGAAAAATTAAGAGCAATAATGAACAATAAGAAACTACTCATGCATGCGGGTATATGTATAGGTTTATTATTCCATATTCTGGAGGTACTTTCGTTTTAGGCGTACGTGTGCCTTATGTCTCACTTTCAGTCAAATCATCCTCGTTATCGTATATGGAGAAATATCTATAGTTGTTTATTACTTCATGTATTTGGCATTGCTTCTCGTATATTTTGACCAATAACTGCACACTATCAACGTAAACAATTTTTTTTTGTAACATAGCTAAGGCCAATGAATTATTAAAATAGGTGCATAATTATTATTAGGGTGGACACGAAAGGTTGATGACTCATCGCCCATGGGCGTACTATTGAAATGTTGTATTTTTAAAGAGGTTTTAATTTTATTTATATAATTGGAGAACAAGTGGCTGCTGATCTATAAAATACAAAATGCATTATTATTTGTTCATTTTGTTGTTCAAGTCGAGTAAAGGAGTATTAATATTTACTAGCTAAACTTTCTCAAGGTTCTCTTCTGTAAGACTTGTTCTCTTTGAATTAAGTACATCCTTGTAGATAGAAAACGTCCTTTCTACATCGCAACTGGTTATAGATGCGTACTGGAAATATTCTTTTATTTCAGCGTATTTAGCAATTTGATTTTGTGTCATTGTCCCCATATACAATTGCCCCAATGTTATTAAATCTGGATTTCTATTAACCCGTAACCGGTGAGGTGCGACTTTTGTCACGTCGAGTGTGAGGTGGAGTCGCTCAGACTCCCGATTAAATTTATTTTTTCTTAATACAAATTAGTATCTGTTTAATTTAAATATTACGGCATAGTCTTGAGTCTATTTAAACTATTTATGTTTAGTTAGTTATAAATTTTAATATAAACATCTAAATTTATTGAAATATCCCAGGAGCGTACAAAATTATATAATTTTGGTAATGATTGGCAATATCTTGAAATATGAAAAAACAGCGTTTTATTTTGCAAAAAATAAGAGTGTTTTATATTAAGGAGGATCATAATAAGTAGTCAAACACAATAACAAATGATTTCATTCTTAAACAAAAAAAAATGACATTGCTTCAAATATACATCTATTGAAAAACAATATTTAGTTTCACTCGTAATGTTCAACGCATTTTAGGCATAGTGTACGACTGCAAAATAAACATATTGGTTTTTTGCATCTTATGCATAAAAATGACGTTTTTGTATGGATCTTGGATGGGCATAAATTACAATACTTCCGACCATCCAATTTATCTTCCTGGTATGAAATTTGGGTATCTATTAGAAGAATGCACCCGACTGAATTGATTAAATCTAGGACTGTCTTTTGAAATATTATCACGTAAGTCCAACCAAAATATGATAAATCTAAAAACAAACAATAACATTCTTAAGCACAAAAACTTACATTAACAGTGAAGTGGAGCCAACGAGACTCCCTGACATACAAAAACGCAAGTATACTGACACACGTGTCATGTAGAACTGTAACGAAAGCAGCAAATAAGACTCACGCATCCAAACTAAAGGTGCATAGGCGTGCGTTTTTGCCACTTAATACGCCAGGTCGTTATAGCAAAAAAAAGATCTGCCGGAGTCTGATAGACTCCACCTCACCGGTTACGGGTTAAAAACTGCGTCTAACTTTTGCCGAAGGCTACATCCGAAGTCACTTGGGATACTTTTGAAATTATTAATAACTACATCTAATGTGGTTAATCCATCTTTTAGTTTGAGATTTCGATTTTCAAAATATGTGATTAGTTTAGGCAAATTTTCAAAGTGTTCCTGAAGAAGTAACGGCTGATTTTTTAAATTTTGGTGTTTGTGTTAGTTCCTTGCACTCAGAAATACTTCGAGCATCGTCATTTAAACATGTAACGAAATTTTGTAAACTATCGAATCTCTGCATAAAAACTAGTAGTTCCCACCCATGTTCCCCATCTAGTTATTACTGGCGAGAGTGGCAGTGACAAAGATGGAAGTTTTTCCCTGTAAATGGCCACTCTCAATGGTGCTTTTCTGAAAACTTTTTTAAAAGCGGATACAAGTCTATCAATTTCCGGATAGTTGTGTCTGATATATTCACAGATTCTGTGGAGAGCATGTGCTACACAAGTAATATGCAGCATATAAGGATATGTTTCCTTTAATAGTCTACTTGTTTTTAACATATATGCCGTACTGTCACTAACAAATAAAAGTGTTTTTTCCCAGTACCTGTCGTCCGAATGAAGCATTTTGTGCAAATTCTCGTCAATGATTTTAGCAATTGTTTCCCCATCAACTGTATTTATAACTTTAGATGCTATTACATATGCGTTATATGGAATAGTTGGATGTAGTACACCAGCTACAACATTTACCACACAGCGTCCTAATATATCGACAGTTTCGTCGGCACTTATCCATTGGTACTGATTTAAATGATGTCTTTTAATGCATTCTACTGTTTTCGTGAAGCACTTAGAAACATAATATTTGCGTAAGGTGTATTCATCAGGAACATTTCGACCAGTATATTTTTGAAGTAATGGATTGAAGGTGGGATTGTCAAGTTTCTTTAATGGGATATTAGCCGCCATTAGAGTTTCACAGAGTTCTTCGCTAAGATTCTCAGCTTTCAACGGATCCAATTTCCGTGTATGTTTTAGCGATGCTAAGTGACGTTGTACGTGCCCTTTTTGGGCATTCTGTAACGACTTACAGACTTTGCAATAAATATCGGAATCACTTACAATGGAGGACATACAATCAGTACGACTTTTAATCCAACTTGCCATTGTTTTACGATGCCATTCTATTATAGTAACATAAACAATGTTCTAGATCTAAATAAATGATAACTAAAAATGTACGCGTATGTTATTGAATCTAAACGAAATCCAGTGCACACTTAAGTCTAGATAATTTGGAGAAGTCGATTCAATGAAACGGGATTAAACAGGAACAATTACATAAATTACGAAGTGCGTAATTAACAGTCAAAACAATGAAAAAACGATAATAACGAAAGTATGAATAGGTATATACCTATATGTAACTTTGAAAGATAAGGTAAATATAATAAATGTCAGAAACCCCTCGCGCTTCTACCTACGCCGATGAAGAAAGGATTTTACTCATAAATTCCTTTTTTGATGGGAATTTTTTGTTGTCGTTTTCAATAACCTTTCAAGTAAACAACAGATGTTTCAGTTCACCATATGAATAATGCTATTCAGTAAATGTGTGTTTTTTACATTATTTCTTTGCTCCATTGTAACTCCGTCATAGATTAAACCTGGGACGTCCGCCCCCGAATTATTATACATTTTTTCTACTCCCATACTGTAATTGTATTATTAGATATGCCGAACCTGTACTATAAAGATGTTCATTACGATACAGATTTTCATTATGTTACAAGTTTATATCCAATAGGAACACAGATTTTTCATTACGATACAAGTTTATATCCAATAGGAATGCCACATTTCAATATTCAAACAATATTCAATATGGCGACTGTATATCTGACAGATATACAAATTAAATAAATGTGACAGTTCTCTGCAATTTACAAGTAAGTACTTAAAATTTGTGCTTTTTTGAAAATATAAACGGTAAAAATGAGGGATAATGACAGTGAAATGTAATAATTGACTCCACCAGAACTTATGGAACAAGCCTTAGTAGCCACGAACAATTTATTACCAGCCAAATTCACAAAAACGTACGGAAAATTTTAACCTCAATTTATGAAATGGATTATTCAAAAAATATGTTTTATTATTATTATTTTCGTTACAAGTATTTTTTTCTAGGGAAATTCGAAAGTGTTTAAAATACTTGACAACACAGCAAAGCCCACGGTGATCGATTTTGATTATAGTATGTGCGAGCTATTATCCAAAGGTTTCTTTGGTGGCAACAACTTACTAAAAAATGGCAATTTTACGAAATGTCCTATAAAAAAGGTACACTAATATTTTTAATATGTACTTATATTCTTACGGTTTACTGCAAAAAATACTCTCTTAATTAAATTTTAGGGTTGCTACGGAGTGAATCCATTTCTATTTGATGCTTCTCGTTTTCCACCATTAATTCCAGAAGGACGATATAACACGCATTTTAAAACGTTTCTTGGCAAAAGTCTAATATTCATATACGAAATCTATGGAACTATTATATATGATCCAGCTTAATTGACAACGTGTTTCTCTGTACAATTATCAATGTTTCTTATCTTGTACAATATGTAGCTATTATATATTATATAGTTTAGTATTCATGTGTTTTTCTGAATAATTATCAAAATTTATACCGATCTCAATAGCTATGTCAACAAAATTCAAGCTCAGGCAACAACTGCGGGATTACCTACTATTTTCTATGACTAATTTATTTATCCGCACTATTTCCACTTTTGGTTAACTTTCCACGGTATGTTGGCACGAGGGTTAACAATGTCTTCGTCGTGACGATGTTGGTTGTTGTCCTCGAAATCGAGGATCTTCCAACTGAAGCTACAAATGGCGGTCTGTCACTTGATGGTCTTCCGTTTATGCTTATATCTCCAAGGTTATCCCATCTTATTCCATGGCTACACCGTCTACGGTTGCTCTACTGCGGGATTACCCACTATTTTCTATGACTATACAGTATTACACAGTTAACTACGAAAATGCACAGTGATGTCATTGGCGCTTAGCAATAATAGGGGAAAGGTGGGGCGAACTCAATGGACCTTTATATTTTACGCGGGAGAGAAACAGCAACGGTATTTCGGTATAAGAGAAAGTAGGACAAGCTTTGGTATAAAATTTTTAAACTTCGCTGCTGTCCTTACCACCAACAGTGACCAATAATACCAAATTTACTGCATATTTACTGCTACCTGATTTTTGTGTTGATAGCGTGTTTGTGGTTTATTTTTGTTGTTAAATTTGCGCGGTCGGCAGCGCACGCACCTGGTAGAAAGGTCACGCTGATGACGTAGTGGTGGGCGTTAAAATATAAAGGTATTAAATACTTATTAAGTAAATAAATAGAACTTAAAAATGATAATTTATAAACAAAAATTCTCGGTTGATTATACTACATTAAGGCCCGGTTGTTCAATGTTATTTTAGGGTAGGTTTATTGTTGAACTTGGCTTAATAACAAGTCATGCGTTGTACAATTCCAGCTCAAGCGCAAAACCAAGTTTCAATACGTAGCTCAAGTAAGCGACCGATTTTGTTGGTTTAAGGTTAGTTCAATACAGGTTCAGTAATATTTTGTTTATGTTATGAGAATTATAACCTCAATTACGAACACTATTATTTTAATATTGATATAAAATGGCAGGAAATATTGTCAATAATATAGAAAAACAAGCATTGATTCATGAATATTTTAATGGACTTCTATAGAATAATTAAAAAAATATAATTGTCTTTATTATTTATGTATTAAAAAAATAAATGCTGTAAAATAAAAATATGTGTTCTTTTGATGTACAATGTACAATAAAAAAAAACATTCTAAACAGTAATAAAAAAATACATACTTAGTACTAATAAATACAAAACAGAAAAAGCATTCTAAATGACAAGAAATAAAACTTTTTATGAAAAGGACAGATTTTTTTATGAAGAAGAGTAGGTTCTCTTTTTTATTTCTAAAATTTCTATCTCTTTCTCATGCTTCTCAGTCATGTGTTTTAGTTTTAAACTATGTTCTTCAATTAAATTGTTTTCTTCTATGATTGCCTTATCCTCTAAAATTTTAATTTGTGCTTCATGTTTCTCTTCTATACATGTCAATTTAAGTTGTAATTCTTCTTCAGTTATTTTACGTTTGCTCTCTTCCACTGCAGTTTTTGCTTCTGCCCACTGGCATATCTTTTTCTTTATAGAATTTTCAGTAGCTTTATCTGCCCGGAAAGTTAAAAAAGTATTATTATTAAATCAACAGATATAAAAAGAGGAAAGTTATAATAAGGTGCCTTTACAATAGAATCACTGTTATTCCTCACCTTTTGCTGTAGTCAGACTTTTAGACTTTGGGCGTTTTAATAATGCAGGGGTGTATGAAGACCAATCTAGAAAATCAAAAAATTGAATTTCATTTAACTAATTTTTAGCAGATAATTGTACATGACATACCATAAGAATGATGAGATGTTTTTGCACCTTGGGTACTTGTACCTGCGACTAAAAATATTGTGTTTCAAAATCAATAAAATTGTTTGTGTAATATACAAATTACCATTTAATTCACTCCCTTCGTTATCGTTAAATAAGGCACAAGGTGCATCTTCAGCTTCACATGTGTATTCTATTAATTAGAACAATTGACATAACAAATTTTAGAGCACTGTACTATACTATACCGCTGTCTTTGAACTTATCAATTTCAATAACATTTGAAACAATACTTTGTTGTGCATCCCCATCAAACTCTGAAGACATCCCTTGAATTCGGGATCCAAGCATATCTTTTATTTCAAAGTCTATTGCTGTAAGAGATGACCCCATTTCCGCTCCACCTCCTGTACCTAGCACATATACTTTTTCATCAGCAAATTTCTTTTTTGTCCTTTTTTTAATATTTTCATACTTTTTTCTTAAAACAGTATGGCATCTAAAAACTCCTCCGCTTTCACTGTTAAATAGTTTTTCAATGCCCAGCCAGCACAATTTCTTTTTCTTATTAGAGTCGGTGTTACTCAATTTGCATTCCAATATATGCGAATATTTTTTAACCAATAATATTAATAAATTTTCTTCGTTGAGGGCTAAATTAGCTGATCTCTTCTGTTCGTCGGTCATTGTTATTATTCTACTACGATATGTAAGTCTTGAGGACTGTAGTGTAGCACATATATTTTTGTATATGTTTGTATTGTGGTTATAGGTTAAGATTGAAATTTCGAAATATATGTAACAGGCGCATGCGTGACCATTACCAACCGTAGGATATTATGAAATTTCACGGCTTTCTTAAACTCATACTAAACTGCACTTGTACAACACGGAGAGAAATTAAAGCAAGGTTCAATTGAACTGGCGTTCAACAGAACCCGAAATTGAACTAAACTTGAACAACCGGGCCTAAATGTTCAAACCGTCCTCCTATTTCTAAACAATACGCAATTCGATTATAAAAGTTACGCCGTACATTGGACAAGACTTCGGGGGTGATTGTTAACAAACAATTTCTAATTTTTATACGCTATTCTTCTAAATTATTTGCACGTTGTTCTTCGTAGCCGTATATTTGTGACTTTATGTGACCCCACAGAAAAAAGTCATTTGGTGACAAATCAGGAGACCTGGCAGGCCAATGGATTGTGCCCCGTTTTGAAATAATTCGGTCTTCAAACGTATTTCTTAGATATTGCAGCACAAGCCTGCTTGTATGAGCAGGACATCCGTCTTGTTGATACCAAATGTCTTCCATTACAATGTTAGGTATTCCGCGTATAAAAGGAATAATACTGTGTTGCAGTAGATCTAAGTATTTCTGTCCGTTCAACATGCCATCAATATAAAATGGGCCAATGATATTATTGCCTAATATCCCAACCCATACATTTACCTTTTGTTGGTATTGTGTGTGAGCAGTATACGCAATGTGTTTATTTGTTCTGGACCAATATCGTAGTATCGCTGGATTATGCCTGCCATGTAAGAAAAACGTATTCATCCGTAAAGAGGATGTTCGAAATAAAACCTTCATTCAGTTCACATTTTTCAATTATGTCTAAAAAAAAACTGAATGCGATCATAATTGTCCTGTGGAAAAATTTCATTTATCTTCTGAACATGATAAGAGTGATATTTGTTTTTCCTTAAGGCTCTTCTCACAGTTTCACGTGATACATCCAGTTCTTGTCCTATTTGTGATGTTGTCAGAGTATAATTGTTTTCCACGCTAGCACATATCATTACATTGAGATCCTCGTTATCATTATTTTGAGGTTTCACATGAAACGATGGCGAAACACAACCGAATTTTTCAAAATTAGTTTTGATGCGATGAATGGTATTCAAACAAGGAATAGGTCGATTTTCAAAAGTATCCCGAAAGAGAGCTATAATAGACATCAGTGAGTGGCCTTGAAAATACCAATTTACAATCTGAACCTTTTCATCAATTGTATACACCATATCCATAATTTTACTATAACAGACACTTGACAGATCACGAACAACTCACATAAACGAATGACATATGTATGTCAGTAAGATCAAGTAAGATATAGTTGCCTGGCCGTCAGATGTAATGTATCAATCCCCACTAAATTCCCCTTTCAGTATATATTCGTAGTATGTTGTGGTTTACTGTATGTATATAGTATGTATATTAATATATAATTTAAAAAATATTATCATTATTATTAATTTAAAGTATAAACATAATGGAAAATAATTATGATAAAGAATTTGAAGAACAAACAAAGTACGTAATACAATATTGTTTATTTGAGTTATAATTATAGAAGTTTTTTTTATTTGATAAATGAGCGTTCACTTGGATTAAAATTTTGTTTTTTCTTCATTAATTTGAAATATTTTTAATGGTGTAGAACTAATCCATTGAAGTACTACACGAAAATGTTTGCTTTGGTGAAATAGTGGTTACATTGTGTTCAGTAGTTAAAATTCTTTTAAATAATAAATGATATCTAGTGAACGCACATTTTGAAAATTCTGTTATTTTAAAATTCACTTCACGATGTAAACAATATTGCGTTAGAAACAATTAACAATAAGGATTATCTGAACAGAATTAGTTTTGCTCATATTGAATACACAAATAAATACTAATTATGTTGGTTGTTACAAATGAGATAAACACAAATGTATTATAGTAAATCACTGTAAGAATCCACGTCAAATTTTAAATCTATGCTGCTATGCTAAGGTCAGATATTATGGTATCATTGTTATTATTAAAATTTAAAAAGTAGAGTCTACAGCAGTATGTATTTAAAAAACGTGATAAGTAAAGATAGAATTTTGACAGCAAAATACATTTTTGACACACGCCGCCATACCGGAGGTAAAATTATCGCCAACCGATCAGTACGAATCTCATGAGTGTCGCGACGCTAATTAAATACTCTCTCTCTACTAATATCCAAATAATGCTTAAGACCAAGAAAAAAAACCAAATTAATTAAAGTCAGCAACATAATATGTATATATGTATGTATTCCACAAAATACAGAAGATTAAAAAAAATATTACAAAATATACATGGACTGCGAAAACAAAGTGTAACATAACAACAAATATGAACATTAAAATGGTAAACATTATTTCAACAAGTCATCAAATGAATATTCATTCACTTTTTAACATTTCTGAACACACTCCCGAGATGATATATCTTCCCGCATAGCTTCTTTTGTGGTTATAGGTATACCGTATATTTGCTCTTTCACAAGTGCCTATGAAAAAATGAGGTGTGGCCACCACACGACTTTCTTATACGTATGAAAGTGTTACTTCCGGTCCGAATTTTGAAATTTCATTTATACAAAAAATATTCCAAATCCAACTCTAAATACTTTTGTACTCTTCATAAATATATATAGAATGGATAATTTACGACATATTTGCAAAAAACCGATTTTCGATAAGAGTAAAAGTGGTACTTCCGGTCTGAATTTTGAAATTTTTTTTATACAAAAGATATTTAAAAGTATTTTCTAAATACTTTTATACTCGTAATGTACCTGCCTAGAAAGCATGACTTGCGAGATATTCGCAAAAAACTGATTTTCGATAAGAGTAAAAGACCTACTATTCCGAAAAACTTTATTAAAACAATTTTTCTCAAATTTAATTTTGAGTACATTTGAATTCTATAAATTTGCTTAAACTTAGTAATTGACGAAGTATTTGCAAAATTCGATTTTTTCACCGAAGTAAACTACTACTTCCGGTCTGCCGATTTTGCTCAAAATCTAATCAGTTCTCAAGAGGGAGATTATATTCGTAAATACAAAATTTGGAATTGATATCTCCAGCGGTTTGACCGCTATCGTGGTCACAGAGAGAGAGAGAGAGAGAGAGAGAGAGAGAGAGAGAGAGAGAGAGAGAGAGAGAGAGAGCGAGAGCGAGAGCGAGAGCGAGAGCGAGAGCGAGAGCGAGAGCGAGAGCGAGAGCGAGAGCGAGAGCGAGAGCGAGAGCGAGAGCGAGAGCGAGAGCGAGAGCGAGAGCGAGAACGAGAGCGAAAGCGAGAGCGAGAGAGAGAGCGAGAGAGAGAGAGAGAGAGAGAGATTACACGTAAATACAAAATTTGGAATTGATATCTCCAGCGGTTTGACCGCTATCGTGGTCACAGACAGACACACAGACAGAGACACACACACACACACACAGACATTTTTTTAAAAACCACTTTTTTGGTATCAGGGGACCTCAAAACGTGGACATCTGCAAAAATCTCGAGGTCGAAAATTTTCATCATCACAATACTTCCTTATACTACGTATAAGAAAGTAAAAACTGATATAGTGATGTCCTAAAACCTAGCAGGTAAATGAATACGGCCTTCAGTGGAAACATTTCGTGCCGGTAGTATAGATTGTGGCAGTTCGCCGTCTCATTACATCCACATCTCTTCCTAAATTTAGCTGAACATCTTCTAATAGTTGCAGTAAATTGTTTGATAGACATTTCTCATAATCTACTAAAGTCAATACGTCAAAACCGTCGAAACATAACCGCCTGTATAACTTGGTACTGTTATTTCATTTTTTTATATGTATTTCTTCTTTTATTATTATTATTAGTTAAAGTATAGTGACGTGTATGTGCACTTTTAGAGTGTAGAACGTAACTCATTTATAATAATAATAATACGTTTATTTGCCCAACAGAATATTTCCAATTACAGGACAAAATATAAATAAACACATACGTTAATGCAGAAAAATACAAAGTAATGAAAATGTAATACAAAAGGACACAAAAAGAAAAATGTAACAGACGTCACTATTGGTTTAAGTATCCAGCGTAGATGTCAGAAAAGAAAAGTTCGGCATTCCGTGCCATGTGGTGCAAGGGCGACTTCTTGAGCACATTGGTCCTGGCCATCGGCAGATTGAAGAACGCTGCATGCCGAGCCGAGCACCGCGGAACGTAGAAAGACACAGCACCGAGCAGCTGCGGACAGTCAATCCTACTGTTAAACAGCTTGAATAAAAATCTGGCACTATGCATGGTGCGTCGCACGGCCAAGGATTGGAGCCGATGCACCCCCAACAAATGTGTGTAAGAAATGTTCCAATCCGGGTAGGCTTCAGTCAGTTTAAAAGACAAAAATCTTAGAAATCTTCGCTGAATTCTATCAATAGGAAGTTGTTGTGAAGTGTAGAGGGGGTATCATATGACCGAGGCAAACTCCAACCTACTGACCACCAACTCAAAGTAGAGGCACTTGAGGAGGCAGGGATCCGTGAAGCACCCCGAGATTCTCATCAGAAATGCCAACATCCTTGACGCTGCGGCACACACAGATGTTATATGTGGCGTGAACGTCAAGGATGTGTCAAATACAACGCCCAGGTCCCTGATCGACTGAACCCCACTGATCAACTGCCCACAAATGGTGTAATTGTAGTCCAGAGAAACGGATTTGCGAGTAAATAACATCGAATTACATTTTTCGATATTTAGGACCAGGCCATTCGAGTGCGACCACGCAGTGACGACATCAAGGTTGTGCTGCAATTTGATGGAATCATCTTCACAATTGACTGTTGTAAAAAAATTTAAGTCGTCAGCATAAGCTAATGCCTGACAAGCCAGAAGAGGAAATATATCGTTGCCGAAAATGTTAAACAGCACTGGTCCAAGATTGGAACCCTGGGGAACGCCACTGGTTGCACAGAAAGTAAAGGATCTGTAACCATTATAGAATACGTAGTTTGAACGATTTGTAATATATGATTTTAACATGTTAATAAGGCGTGGAGCAAATCCATAATAATACAATTTCTCTAGAAGAAGACTGTGATCAACCGTGTCGAACGCACGAGAAAAGTTCAGATAAATAACGTCAACCTGCTCTCTGTCATCCATCGCCTCACTTACATATTGTGGGAAAGTGGCTAGGTTGGTTACCACCGATCTTCCAGGCATGAAGCCATGTTGAAGGGAAGATATGAGGGAGGAAGTATTGAAGGATATGGATCTGTACAGGACCTGCTCAAAAATTTTTGAAAAGTTGGACAAGATGGCTATCGGTCGATAATTATTATAGAGATATGAGAGTTGTCGTTCTTCTTATACACGGGAACAACCTTGGTACGTTTCCAGTGATCCGGGAAAACTGATGTTTTCAAGGTAAGATTAATTATAGAGCACAACGGTTTCACCAGGTAATGTTGCAAGTTTCTAACCAAGAAACTTGGGACAAGATCATCACCAGCAGTAAAGCTCGAATCAAATTTGGCCATAAACACACTTAGGGACTCCTCGGAAATATAAGGGACCGCAAAAGTAGGAAACTGAGAAAAAATTTGAGGAGCAACCGCAGAGGTGGGAGTAGTATATGAAGTGGTAAAAGTAGAAGCAAAGGCATCGACAATATCCTTAGGACTGTCCATCCAAGTATCATTGTAGCACATTCGTCCAGGAATTCGTGTTGAACGCTGCTTGTTATGGACAAAGGACCATATCTTGTTTGGATGCTTCTTAAGAACGGATTCAGAGTGGGTAACATAATTTTTGTATGCCTCTGATATTTGATGTTTAATTAAAGTTCTAAATCTTCTAAACTCATCATGAAAAACCCCACCATCAGGAGTACTCGATTTACGTCGATAGTAATCTTTCATCTTTTTATTCTCCCTAATACTCTTTGAAAACCACGGTGGGTAGGTACCGTGAAGTAGCTTTTATGTGTGTTACTCCATAACCTTTAATTTTGCAGTTGGTAAATGTAAAAACAAGTATGAATTTATTTCAAATTATAGTCTGATAGGACCATTAGGAAGATTTTTCAAAAGCTTTTAAATATTTCAATATTCGAAAATTAACAGTAAAGTATAAAAAATATATCATTTTCCTTCTCATTGAATTTGGTAAAAAAAATTACAAAAAGAAGAGTCAATATTTTTTACAGTTTTTACATTCAAGTCGATCGTGAAGCACTCGTTGCTGGTCTACCATAGCATTAAATGATTAATAAAAACGGCGCTACAACACAGTTGTCAAAATGCGTATCTAGTTTTCTGTGCATGGTAAAGGTGTCGATGGAAATTTAAATAAATACAAACAAGCAGTTAAAATGAAAATAATTTTATTTGTCCCGAATCTTTTAGTAATGAAAGAAGAAATCAAACTTCCCGTTTTCACCATTTCTTTTCAGTAATTTATGTGCAATATTATAATATTAGAATATAAAATTTTACTTAAAATTTTGAAGAAAAAGCTAATAATACCGTTAAATTAAAAACTGCGCCCTCTGTGTTATTCCTTTCGGCCACTACATAATTTTATACTACGTACACTTGAAATCATTCTAAAACTACCTTCTTCAAAAGCCTACAAACATTAAAGTGATATAAAAACATCTCAATATTTTCTGCTAATAATTTTGACCTATTCTTTATTTAAATTAAACAGAAAATTGATAAATCTTCAATTAATCCGGAGAATTACCGAACCAAGCTTAAACAAACACCCGGTATAGTAGTTCACTAGATTCTTAAGATTATTACATGTTAATAAAACTTGATGAAATAAATGGTAGAATGGCTATGTAATTTAATATTCTCGACGTGACAAGAAACGTTAGATATATAAATTATATATATTTAACAGTAACAACAAAATTCTTAAAAACATAAGTCTTTGTCCTAATTCTGCATTTATATACCAGTTATAAATAAAAGCGAATTCTGCTGGTTCAAGTTCTACCAAAATAGCCTCGATGCAGCCAAAGGTTCTTACAACATTGATGCACGTAACAGGTAGTTTAAAACAGCTGCTGTAACAGCTGACGCTATAAAAACGACGGAAACTCGATTCAAATCTAATTTTTAGAATTATTTGATTATCTCCCTAACAAGTTTCCTATAATTAAAATTAATATTTTTAACAATCACAGAAGCTTCCGAAATAAACTCACAACTTTAATTCAAATAACAAGAAGAAACGGTATTGTGTTTGTTCGACATTGTTTCGTTTTATTTTAAATTAAATGTAATTATACTATTCAAATTATTCTCCTATTGGAATAAGAAAACCGGTTATACAGTACGAGGCAATTTAATTGATTCAATGTTTACAGTTTTTGAGTGTTTAGTTGTCATATGTAAAAAAAAGCATTTTATTGACTTAATATGACCGTTATTTTATCAATTTATATTATTACCAAATCGGGGTGGCTTTAAAAGATTAAAGTGGTAAAAACAGTTGTAAATAGTATCATCTTTTATTATATTACATTATGTAGCAAGCTTTATAAACCTCGTTTTAGTCGTGTGTGTGAAGTTAGCCCCCCTTTTTTCGAATATCGGAAATCTGACGGTTGTTCCAGGTTGTTCTAGGTTTGTTCTAAATTGTTTCAAAGTATATCAAAAAAAAAAAGTCAAAATTGACCGATAATTGAAAAAAACGACTTTTTCACCCAACCCCCCTTTTTTTCGAAAATTGAAATTGTGAAGGTTGTTCTAGTTGTTCTAAACATTGTTCCAAAGAATCTCGAAAAAAATATTCAAAATTGGCCGAGATAATCGAAAAAAACGAGTTTTTGCCAGCCCCCTTTTCTCGAAAATTGTAATTCTGACGATTGTTCTAGGTTGCTCTAGGTTTGTTCTAAATTGCTCCAAAGTATTTCAAAGAAAAAAACAAAATCAGACGAGAAAATGGGGAGAAAGGAAAGCCAAAAGTATGAAATCAGACCCAGTTTTTGCAAAAATTAAAATTTTGACGGTTGCTTTAGGTTGTTCTAGGTTTGTTGTAAACATTGTTCTAATACGTCAAAACCGTATCTCTTATATGTCAAAAGATATTACAAAAAAAACTATATCCAAAAGTGAGAAGAAGAAGAGTTAGTCCCTCTTTTTTCCAAAACCTAAATTCTGATGGTTGCTCCAGGTTGTTCTAAGTTTGTTCTAAATTGTTCCAAAGTATTTCAAATAAAAAATCGAAATTGGCCGAGATAATATAAAAAAACGATCTTACAATGGGCGGACTTGCACTATCTGAACATTACTGTGTTAAAAGAAGTTTTTGTATGATGCAGTTCTATTACCATACTCTATTGTGATTTATAATAAACATCTAATATATGCAGTTAATATACATTTTCCCAAGAAATATAATGTTCATTTATTACAAAAGATATTGTTACCAAATGCTGACAAACTATTCTAAAACAAAAATCGAAACTGGCTGAGATAATAGGGAAAAACGATATTTTTCCATTCCCCTTTTCTTAAAAATCGAAATTCTGGCGGTTCCAAAGTAAAGTCAATAATTTTTGGATATAACTAATATTATACAAAATCCGAAAGTCTAAAATTAATCTCCGTTAGTTATTTTATTTTGTAAATAAGGCTAGCCACTTTTCATTTCATGATTTTTCTTACGTGAATACGAATACGTGTCGACATTTTACCGGGTATGCTTATTTTTTGTAGCCCCGGTTAGGTAAACGTGTTGAAATAACATAGTATGCTATCTAGTTTTCTCACTATAACGATTGTAAAGCTACTATTATTTTATTAGGAAAAAATATTATTTATTTCGATAAATATAAGATAGTATATGCGCCAAATAGTAGCCGATTTGCGAAAGGATGATGTTTAACAATACCAAATTGACAAAAAATATATTATTTTGTCAAAGTTATCAAAGCACATAAGAGAATGTCTTCACTTTTATGGAATGTAATATAAAATAATATTAGTAAATAAATTTTACACAAAGAAAATATACATTATAACTATAACTAAGAAACAGCGAAAATTCCGCTGGTACAAAGTCATGTGAATATAATGGATTATCATTAAATGTAAGAAAAAGCATTGCATTCTACTTGTATAAGTTTGGGTATACGACGTGTTTTTGTAAACTGTTACCTATTTTCTTTTGAATTTTGAGAAAAAATATCAAGAACAAATACAGCAACCCAATATTGTTGAAACAATGTTAGAAAAAACGAACAGGCGTCTAAATTTCAATTTTCGCAAAAGTGATCCGGGTAAAAATCGTTTTTTCCTATTATATTGATTTAAAACAAACGTAGAACAACCATTCGAATTTCGATTTTCGAAAAAAGGGAGGCTGGCGAAAAATTGTTTTTTGCCTCTTTCTCGGTGAATTATCATTTATTTTTTGAAATACTTTGGAACAATTTAGAACAAACCTAGAACAACCTGGAACAACCATCAGAATTTAGATTTTCGTAAAAATGGGCAAACTTCTCACTTTTGCATATAGTTTCTCTGTAATATCTTTTCCTAAATACGAGATAAGGTTTTAACGTATTAGAACAATGTTTAGAACAAACCTGGAACAACCTAAAACAACCGCCAAAATTTTAATTTTTGCAAAAACTGGGTGTGACTTCTTACTTTTGGCGTTCGTTTTCTCCCATTTTTACGTCTGATTTTGATTTTTTTTTTTTGAAATACTTTGGAACAATTTAGAACAAAACTAGAGCAACCTAGAACAATCGTCAGAATTACAATTTTCGAGAAAAGGGGGCTGGCAAAAGCTCGTTTCTTTGATTATCTCTGCCAATTTTGAATTTTTTATCGAGATTCTTTGGAACAGTGTTTAGAACAACTAGGACACCTAGAACAACCTGGAACAACCTTCAGAATTTCAATTTTCGAAAAAAGGGGGGCTGGGTGATAAGTCGTTTTCTTCAATTATCTCGGCCAGATTTGACTTTTTTTTTAAATACTTTGGAACAATTTAGAGCAAACCTAGAAAAACCTGGAACAACCGTCGGATTTCCGGAAAATGGGGGGGGGCTAACTTCACACACTCGTTTTAGTCACGAGTTTTATTAATCACGACCAAAACGTAGCGGAGCAAGTGTTAAGTAAAACGAGTGACTAAGGAATTTATAATACGGGTTTCATACCATACAGTTTCTACGACAGCAAATAATCAAAATAGTACAAGTATTTGACTGTTGTCGCGCCATGTCGGCTTATTCTGACAAGTTGATGACCAGTGCAACACATTTGATAGAGTTCACCTCATAACTAAAACGCACGAAGTCACAGCTTGTCAAGGTTGGCAGGATGATTTAGTGTCATGGAAACATACGATAAATGGCATTTTGAAGATGCTAGTAGAAAAAATTATTATTATCACAAAATTACGACTTATAACAGCATAAAGAAAATAAACATGCTGCATTAAACACAAACAAATTACATGAATGCGTTGCTTAAAAACAGCAAACAAATGTAATAATATGGACACAAAGGTAGCATACTATGATTTACTTTAGACTTAAAAGTAATGTTTTTACAAAAAGTTAGCCTCCCATTTATAACTAAGAGTGGATTTGCTTCGGGTTATGTGTATATAACCACACCAGAAATATTTTCATAGTTTCCAAAATTATTATTGAGGTCATTCCAGAAAAATATAAAACGTAATAGCAAATTATAAATTATACTTATACGGTAATTCTCAGCAATACCTTTAATGTTTTTATTTTATATTGGTCATTTACAACCAAGTAGATAAAAAAGATGTGGAATTCAAAAATCATTGTAAAAATGATCAATTAGCTCTTGCTTTGCAGGTACATGTCATATTCTCCCAACCAACATTTTTAATTTTGAGACAATTTTGTTTTTGTTGTTGTTGAAGCTTATAAACATCATTACTGTTGCTGGGACTGTCAGTTTCATATTGTCTGCATTGTAATTATAGTTCAGAATTTTTGTTTTTTGAGTGCTTTTGAAGTGCAAAATCAAGATGTCACGAAAATGTGTAAAATCAGTGAATATTTTTTGTTACATGTGTGGTGCAATACCTACCATGTTTGTTACAGAAAGGCAATCTGACGCCTCTTGTGAGGACTGCCTACTGGCATTATTTTGGTATGAAGGTAGGGCACCAGGATAAGTCATAGGCTCCACACATATGTTGCAACTCTTGTTCAGCTGTACTACGGGAACAACAAACCATACAGATAACTGCTACTTCTGCTTGACTATATCTATAAACGCAGCATTGCCAATGAAGAAAAGAGGAACAGTTCAATACCTTAATCTTCCATCTGCTATTCAACCTATTTCACATTTAAATAGTTTACGAACTCCTAACGAGAAAGATGTCGTCGCTGAGCCACCCGTGGGCCCAAAAGATGTTCTTCTTCCACCCCACCATATAAAGCTGGGTTTGATTAAGACTTTTGTCAAAACAGGCCTTTGAGTACATAAGTGACTCTTGTAAAGAATCCTGCGTTGGACCGAATTTCGGAGGGGAAAGAAAAGGAAGCTTGAGAAGCTTTAAAGGGAGTCATTTATGGATTTTTAGACAACAAAAGAGATGATAACTACAATAAGTTGATGACAGTTAATCTGGGAAAATACCATCAACTCGGATGCAACATGTCCCTTAAAACCGTTTTCTCCACTCACACCTAGACTGTTTCCCTCCTAGTTGTGGAGTTGTCAGGAATGAACATGGAGAAACACTGCATCAGAATATTTACGTAAAGGAAGATGATATATGGAATAAAGCAGTGCTTGCGGATAACTGCTGGTCTCTGTGTAGCGATGCTCCGAAACTCACTTACAAGAGGCAAGCAAAAGCTACAATCTCATAAAACCACCACATGAGTCTCTTCTGACCCAACCAACTGCCAGTTATTCTTCCATCAATTTAGAACTCTTAGAACGTAACTGTTATTTAAAAAATTCAAATGGGATGTGTAATGAAAATGTATCGTTTTCCTTTGATCCGTTAAAATAAAATAGTTCACGTATTATATATCTCAAGAAGAGCTAATAAAAAAATTGTCTTTGCCATATTCGTTTTTCTCAACCCAAAATTAGTAAGATTTGACTAATGAAGTAAAGAAAACGTTAAAAAAAAATTTTGGGCAGTGTTTTCCTCTATGACATTAAAATACTTGAAAGAAAACCATTGCAATAAATTAACAACGTTGTCCTTAGCCAATAATATTAAATTGCAAAGTTAAACCGGTACCAAGATACATTAGATGTTTATTAAATATAACGGGGGGGGGAAACAATATTGTATCCCAAGCAAGTCCATATCTATATCTATATGCAAATAGCGAGTCATAAAATAAGTGACTCCCAGGAGTGAATGTAATAGCAAAGCTATCACTACGCAAAATGTTCAGACTCGCACATTCGTACCTAAATTCTCTACGCATTACATAAAATGGATTAAGGAAGTTTTATACACTCCTACCAAAGACGTAGATTAAGAACTTCTCTACATGTTATTTCTCAGAACGTAGCAAAGAGTAGCAGCTAAATTGTGTAGAGTTAATAACAGAGACTACAGACATCATATACTCCTATGTAAAACATGAACTTTATAGGCTCGCTAATGAATACCTACTAAAAGTTACGCATATTTTTATATATTCGTCATTGTAATAATCACCATTTCATATGAAGTACTAACTTTTTATTAAGCTCGATTATATAAATAATTATTTGCTACAAATACATAATGAAATTCACTTAATCTCGACCACTCTGTGACACTGTAGCGGTAAACGTCTGGAATTATTGACCTAAACTAAATTTAGAATGCATATTGCTATAACTAATGAGTTTCAGAAACCATATATATATATATATATATATATATATATGTATATAGGGTGAGTCATCTCCGTGGATAAGGCCAATTATGCCTTTATGAGTAAAGACATTTGGAAGCGGTTTTTTTCATGTGATAGCTGCTAGTGTATTCCATAATTTGGTGGCTAACTATAGTTATAGCTTTTTAAATGGAACAGCCTATATATTATTGCACTTGTGTTCCCCGTATAATTTTTAGTGAAAAAGGAATAAGATAGTATAGGCCTAAAATCTAAAGTTTTTGACTTATTCCCATTTTTCTGAAAAATTCAATGTTTGTATAAAATTATATTTCTCGAAAACGACGTATTAGATGGGCACAATTTTTTGCAGTATTGTTTACAATAAGAGGTCCTAATAGATGCAAGTTTTATTTTTTTACAGTTACTAACTGCATGTGCGGAAAACTGGATTAAACTTGTGACACGTTTTTGTATAAAAGTCAATTTTTTCAAATGGAACACCCTATATATTATTTCATTCTTGAATTTCTTATTAAATTTCACATCAAAAACATGTAAAACGTTAATAGGTACTTTAAAAGTGACTATTACTGAGCTATTGTCGCTTTTTGATATAATTTTGTCAGTTTTGTGGTTTTAATTAATATAGTATAGTACTGACAAAATTTATTTTTAGAAATGAGGTCAATCTCAAATTTGATCAAAATATTTGATTTTCAGTAATGTGAGAAATGTAGTTAGAATGACGTGAAACAAAAAGTGCATTCATAATAAACAGGAATATATTTTATTAATAAGGAAACTGTATTAAATAGAAACCTAGAAGCAACATTTAGGTAAGTGACAATTATCAAACATGTATACAAAATTAAAAAATTTTGCAAGGATGATTTCTTAAGAGAGAATCTCTTCCAAAAATGCATCAAGTATACATAGTGCCTTTAAATTGGTGTACTAAGATGTTGCTGAAACTCTTTTAAAAACAGCAATAATTTACATCTGTCAGCTTAAAATATTTGCAACCGCGTATCACTAGCATTGCAGTTACATATAGAAAGAACCCATTTCTGTAATTAAAACCTGCTGAATTGGCGTAAGTTATACCACGGAAAATACTAGCAAACAACGTTTTTTCTTTTTTCTTGATAATTTACTTTAAATACATCACTACCAATTAGTCATCACTATCAATTTTCGCTTTAGTGCAAACAAAATTGTAAATGCATGTACATATTTCTATTTGTGTTAACAATATTCAATTATAAGTTAATATTGAAGAGTTAACGTATTTTGCTTTTTCGAATTCTAAGGTCACTTGATATTCCTATTGATAAAACTAGACAAATAATCAAACTGAAAATTGTGTTATTATTATAATTAGTTATGGACATACCATTTGTATGATTACATCTCAAAATTAAAATGAACGGCAAAAATCGCTTCATGCTTTCAATATGAATATGTATAATTTATCTTATCATAAAAACAATCGAGCTACTTCCGCCCTTTCAATATGTCATGGTTGGTCGATATAAGTGACAAAAGAATTAATAAATTAAGCAACATTATTGGGAGAACCAAAATCAATTTTATCTGATTGACTTTTATTTTTTGACTCCTAAGACTTGTTTCGTCGACTTTTTTTTACATACAACTCTTATTTCTTAGCATATTTATTATCAAAAAAGTTAAGAGTAAAAGCTACAAATACGTATATGACAAGTTAAGCATTTTATCCTTGATCAACTTCCACAGCCACGTAGTCTATAATTATTTAGTATATGATTTAAGTCATTGTTGATAGAATAGTGCTCAAAACTATCAAAGCCTTTATATTCGCTATGTGTAGCAATAGCTAGTCTTCGTTCTTGTCTTGATAATGGTTTTCTAAATTACCCCTTTCCTCATGTATTTCCTTGTAGGAAACACATGAGGCTTGGAAGCCTCATCATCGTCTTTGTACTCCTTCCAACTATTAACAATACTCATATCAAAAAGATGTAAGATTACTTTTTAAAGCCATTTTGAGATTATGGAGAAGGTCAAAAAATATATTAGAGCATTTTTCTTTTAAATGAACGTTTCTGGTTGGAGATTCATAGGCTGAGGAAGACATACTTCTTTAAAAATGATCATTATAGTTATCGTAACACAAATGATTATGTGCTTTGCTATATAATTTCAAACATAAATTTATAAGTAATAACAAACTTTACAATACTATTTTAAAATAAAAACAAAATAAAGATTTTATTTCTTATCCAATTCATTTTCGTTAAAACTATTTTGAAACGATATCTTTGTAGCTGCAAATATTACATGTCTACGTTACATGTGCTTATATTCATTGTTTATCAATTTCGGAATGTATGTTTTTTAAAAAATTAATGATTTTCCATTTTATTATATATTTTATGTATGTAATCAGTCTTTTAGATACCCTTTTCAGATTTCAAATGTTGGCTAAGACTGCTTATTCTGGTTGAATTTTCAATGTAAACCATACACACTTTGTACTTCATGTTCTTTACTGACAAACTCGACTGTGGAATTTCGTTACACCATATTTGGTATTTTATTGTTTGAAAGAACGCTATGTTTGCTCTATACCTTAAGGTATTTTTAGATTAATTACTTTTAGTCTTTTATCAACAACATTACATTATTTCTTGCTCTTTATTTATAGGATTTTATTAATCTCTCTTTTATTCAGCTTTTCAGCACACGAGCAAACCTATTTTAAAACTATTTTTATATAGCCTCTCTGATAAAATAATGATTAGTTTTATTAAAAGTGCTTTTATTCATAATTTAAGTTTATGGTTAACACTCGATTTTCAAGTCAATATAAATCTACATTTTAATTCAGCGAGTTTTAACTTTATTACATAGTCTATTTTTCTCTCATGTGGCTAACGCTGTAGTGAAATTATAATATTTGTTTATCATTATTAAATATTTTGCACATTTATGAATCCCTAAAATAATAATTCTTTAATTTTCAAAGAAACGATCGCATATAACAATATCTAAACATAAATGAATAAATGAAATCACATCACAACAAATTGCCATTACCTTGTCACATATCACTATGTATTGTAACGTTTTCGGGTTCCAATAAACAACTCGTGCAATTTATTTATTTAAAACAGTCTATATATTTATATACTTCAAATTATATAACAATATAAAATATAAAAACTAAAGTATCACACTTAAACTACTATTAATAAATTAAAATTAACACTTGTATTTATTTACACGGCACTACTTATTTATTTCTACCGTACGAGTTATATTTATTTCTTATATATTTATTTCTACCGCACTCGAGACTACTTAAGGACGTCTTACTCCCGAAACTATTCCGCAATTACTCATCCCGCAATGAATCCCGCCGCCTTATATACGTATGCGAAACATCTCGAAGCATTCGTGTAAAACTCCATCCTTTTCTCGATGTTTAAAGAACATTCCATAGACATTCTGCCTCCGACATAATATAATGCATAAATGGATGACTCACGGCTACTTGCATTTCGTTTTTATACGCCGCGCCGAGATGATTTATGGCCTTTTTTTATTGTCGCTCGAATGTCTGCTGGTTTCGTTACAGTATCATATATTCTTTTAAACTGGAATATAAGTTTGAAATAAATTTTAAAAAATATAATTTGTATAAGTAAGTACACTACGGTATACTAAGCTACAGCGGGTCTTGCGAACCTACACTATCAGTCTATAAGTCTTCACAATCAGCTTTGAAGTTTCTATAGCCGTATTAAGACAACGTTTGGAAAAAAATTACAATTTTACTTCAAGTTTTTTGGGCTTATAAAATTAATGCTTTGAGCAAAAAAATATATAATACCATACAAATTAAGTTAACATAGAAGAGGTAAATAAATGTAAAGTCAGTGGTGTTGCTGTGACAGAATGGCTAAATTTAAAAATTGCACCGTAAATTTATATGTAATATGCTAACATCACTGAAAAGAAAAATAATAACAATAGTTAAGCATAATGCTGTAGTTCGCAACATATCAAAATTATATTGAAATGGTTAATTTTTCCAAACTGATTTGAGTGTTTTAAATTATACAATTTTAAGAATTCTTTTATACAAATATTATTCAAAATCCTATTCTAAGTACTTCTATTCTCTTAATAAATCTCTATAGAATGCATACTTTGCGAGATATTCGAAAAAAGGTGCAACTCGCTAAGAGTAAAAGTGTTACTTCTGGTCTGAATTTTGAAATTTATTTTATACAAAAGACCTCGAAAATTAAGTTCTAAATACTTTTATACTCTTGATAAATATATATAGAATGCATAATTTGCGACATATTTGCAAAAAATCGCTATGCGGTAAGAGTAAAGTGTTACTTTCGGTCCGAATTTTGAAAAAAACTTTATACAATAGGTATTGGAAATTAAGTTCTAAATACTTTTAATCGTAACGTACCTGTCTAAGAAGCATGATTTGCAAAATATTTACAAAAAACTGATTTTCGATTAGAGTAAAAAAAACCTTCATCTGGTAGGAATTTGGAAAAACTTTCATAATAAAATTCTTCTCAAATGTAATTTTGAGTACATATAAAATTCATAATAAATTTGTTTAAACTTAGTAGTTGACGAAATGTTGGCTAAATTCGATTTTTTTACTGAAGTAAACTACTACTTCCAGTCTGCCGATTTTACTGAAAATTTAATCAGATCTCAAGAGGGAGATTATACTTGTAAATACAAAATTTGGAATTGATAACTACAGCGGTTTGACCGCTACCGTGGTCACACACAGAGAGACAAACACACAGTATGTCCGTAAAGTATGGAATAAATTCGGTATTTCCTAAAGAATAAGCCATTTTAAGAAAACCTGAAACACGTTTTTAATTATAATGTTCTACATTCGACAACAAAAATTCATTATACAAGGTGATCCACATTAATGTGATGACGTCAACGGTATATTTTTTAAATACAACACCCTATATTTGATGACACTTTTAGATTATTATTAATGTGATGATTCCAAAAAGGTAGATACTTGAGATCTAGTGGACAGAATTTGAAAGATACGTGCTAACAACTATTTCTTATCAATTGCAAAAAAGTAGGCGACTAATCTTATTTATCAATTTTATTGATAGCTAATGATAACAGATACATGACTTTATGTTAAATGTTCGACCAGTAGCCCTTGCTGAATTTGACAATAACCTAAACGATGAATAAATTCTTGTTGAACCTTGTTTATGGTTTCCTGAGAAATATTGTTTATTTCTGTTCGAATTCGCTCTTGTAATTCTTCAATATGTACTGGTTTCGTTTTATAAACAACATTCTTCAGATGGCCCCACATAAAAAAATTCAAAGGATTAAGGTCTGGCGACCTCGCTGGTCATTCAAATGTCCACGTCTACCAATCCACCTGTTCAGAAAACTTTCGTCTAGGTACCTTCGAACATCTACAGCATAATGCGGAAGCGCACCATCCTGTTGAAACCATAAACATTGATCAAAACTTCCAGGATTAATTCTACTGGGAAATAAATTAATTAAAGTAGGTATAAGAAAGCCTCTTAAAAACTAAAGATATGTTAGCCCTTCTAAATTACCTTCAAAAAAGTAGGGTCCGATGATTCTATTTCTTACAATACCAGCCCATACATTTATCTTTTGCGGGTATTGTGTATGATGCTCACGCATCCATTTGTGAGTTTCTTTTGCCCAGTACCTACAATTCTGACGATTGACCTCGCCATTTAATGTGAAAGTGGTTTCATCAGAGAAAATAATGTTTGATACGAAGAGAGGGCCTCGGTGGTAAGTTATCCATAATTGCTTCACAAAATTCTATTCTTCTATCTGGATCATCACCGTTTAATTTCTGTACAAGTTTTATTTTAAAGAGATGCCATTTTTCCAGTTTTAATAATTTGTTTACCGTTGTTTTGCTAACATTAAGATTACGACTAATCTTACGAACAGAAGTATGCGGATCTTCTTCAACAGCAAGTAGAACATCTACTTTTCTATCGAAATTTACAGAGGGGCGACCTGATTTGCGTGCACTTTCAACCGTACCAGTTTCTCGACATTTCTTTTCAACCTTACTTACTGTTGATTGCGTTATGGGTCTTTCTGAATATTTATCGTTAAATAAATCACACACTTCCATCTGAGTTCGCGATCTGTCTCCATGCGCAATCATCATAAGTATTTTATTTTTTGCTGTACACTTAATTTCATTTTCACTTTAAATTAATTCGAAGCAATAATACAGATTATTTCCTTCACCTGTCAAATTTAAATTTTGTCCAATCACAATCAAAACTGAAGTTGAAATTAACCAATGAAAGGTACCGGTTCTTGATATCAGCGACTATTACAAATCGACTATTCAAATGTAGGTAACAAATCAGGTATGTATTTTTTCATTAAGTGTCAAACGTGACAAATAGATGAAAATGTCCGACAAAAAGAGATTTAGCGATGTTTCGGATGAAATTATTGATAATCACATCGATTTGACAACTCATTTTTTATTATGAAACTTGGTTTAGGAAATTGAATCAGTTACGAGGGAAACAAAACAAGGGACTGGAAACAAGACTTTCCACCTCATCAGAGACGATCGTGAGAAAAAAAGAGTTTGTATCACGTAGGACATTTGATCAAAACGTTGAAATAAATTGAGCATACATTATTTGAGCAAGTTGCATTAAGTGGCAAACGTGTCAAATAGATGAAAATGTCCGACAAAAAGAGATTTAGCGATGTTTCGGATGAAATTATTGATAATCACATCGCTTTGACAACTCCGATAAATACAAAGAGAAGTAAAAACAGCGTCTGGAGACAGTTCACGCAGTTTTGTGACGAACGCAAGTATATTTTGGACGAGTCGACGCCAGTAAGTAAACTGAACGAAATTTTGAAAGACTGGGCATGGAACATGAAAAAAGAGAACGGAGATGATTATAAGAAGTATACTGTAAAATGTATGTGGAATTCTACCGCCAAAAGTCTTCAAGAGTTATATTTTAAGAAGCATAACATTAAAATTGATCCTTTTCAAGGAATTGAATTCAAAAGTTCTTGAGATGCTCGTAATAGCAAAAGACGAGTACTGCAAAACTTCCAGATAAACGAAAGCAAAGTGCGACCTCTTTAAGTATGGACAATTTATTTGATATAATAGACCATTGTGACGAGACAACGCCAAATGGACTTCAAAGAATATTCTACTATTTAGCTTTCGTGGAACTGGCATGGCGTGGAGGGGAAGGTGTCAACTGCTTGGTACATTACTTCAAAATTGAAATTAAATCTGATGGAACTGAGTCGAGTAGAGTAGAATATAATCCCATATTTAGTAAGACCTGCCAAGGAGGAAACCATAAATGCGTGGACAGTAAATGGTTGACGCCAAATATTCAAAATTCAGATCGTTGTCCAGTCAGAATTTTTAAAACATTAGTTGGGAAACGTGGGCCTAATTTTACCTGCGATCGGCTGTTTTTGACGCCTAATCCATTTTGGAAGAAGAAAAATTCCTTCTGGTACAAAAACTCGCCTATTGGGAAGAACGAAATTTCGAAATGGACCAAACAAGGAGCAGAATCTATTGGTTTAAATACCAAATGTCTCAAAATTACCAACCATTCTTGCCGTTCAACAGCTGTATCACAATTAGCCAAATCGGGAGTGCCCGAACAACAATTAATAAAAATAACTGGTCATACCAATTCTTCCTCGATTCAGCCCTATTTACAGATGGACCAACAGCATCACCAACAGATTTTGAATCAGTTACGAGGGAAACAAAACAAGGGACTGGAAACAAGACTTTCCACCTCATCAGAGACGATCGTGAGAAAAAAAGAGTTTGTAAAATCAACAGCAACACCAGGAAATATAACATACAATAATTGTGTGTTCAATTTTGGTTCAAAATAATTTATAGTTCTCTTTTCTTAACAGATAATAAAATATGCTTATTTTGCTCATTTTTTACTATGAAACATGGTTTAGGAAATAATCTTAACAAATATAGCTCGAGCTTGATAAGTATATAGTCGACTATTACATTGTTTCAATTTTTCTCGTGTGCCTCCTAATTTGACTTAACCAAAATTGGCATTAATAATTAAAGACTAAAGCCCTCGAGCTAAAGCTCTCGTGCTCTAGTCAAATTATTAATGCCAATTTTGGTCTCGTCAAATTGACCGTAGCGCACACTCGAAAAATTGATCACAATGAAATAGTCGACTATTTGTCAAGATCTCGTTATATTATCTTTGAACATTCACGAATTAATACAAATCTTGTACTATTTAACTGTTACTGGACATCAGTAAAAATAGTGACATTTCACAAAAACTAATCGCCTTTTTTTTTTATAATAAATGCGCACAATATTAAACGGTTAAGTGCAAAAGGGATGTCAATAAAAACTGTGATGACAAAGAAACTGTAAACAGATGTTTGTCTGATTTCAATAGCGCTATTATAAAGCTAAACGACATATATGATACCTTTTTGGATTCAGGGTGTTCCGTATATTCTAAAACTCGAACAATATACAGGTGTTCCAATTGTCACTGACGTCATTTCTCATATGGTTCACTCTAAATATTGAATTATAACGCTAAACTAAAGCAAATTAAAAGCAAAAATCGACCTGTTTCGGGAAATTTCGTTAAAATTGTTTGTTTCGCAAAAAATGAATCTATTCCATACTTTACGGAAACAATGTACATTATTTCGTTGCAAACTAAGTATTGAATATTTAAAATAAAATTTTAAAAATTTTCTAAAAAAATCCCATTTTAATGAAAGACTTAATAAATTTTCTTCTAGTTCATCTACATCACAAATAAATCATGATGCATTTATTATTATAATATATACGTACTTATTCTTATGCAATTAAGAAGCATATAAAAAATATATTAAGTATTTAAAACGGCAGCGTCTGAAACCGTTTCGCCTTCACAGTACCACTCTTCATGATGTAGGGAAAAGATGCAGAAAATTATTTTTCATAATACCAAAACATTTTTAAACAGTTTTAAAATCCACTCAACAGTCTATGAAATGAATTATGCAATCTAAATTTCAATTTAGTTAATAATATGTTTTACCATTTCAGTTTCAACTCTGCACTCATAAGTATCAATCACATTCACATTTGAGTCGGGTACTTCCAACCAAATTTCTCTATGATGCGTAAAGCCAGGTAATTACGTCAGCTGAAGGAGATGTTTATTAAACACATCATAGTCTAATCAATTTTATTCCCAAAGAACCTTAATCAAAAAAAGGTTAAATGAAGAAATTTTGTTTTCAAATTAATTTACGCCATTTCAACCTATATAAAATGGTATATTCGGAAGATCTTAAATAATGCAAAACATACTCGCGAAGAATTTTGATATTTATCCCAGCGATGCCTTAGAGCTATTTCTTCTTAACTTTGTACTTTCACAATACATATTTTCTATTTCATTCCGAAGATAAATCCTGATTTTGGATATGGACCACCCTTTTGAAAATAAGATAAAAGTCAAGATTTTGATCCAGCTTTTCATTTATGAATACTAAGATTTAAAATGCTGCTAGGCATAACTTCGTTGCACGTACAATAACACACAGTGAAGAAGACAGAAAACCATGAAGAAAACTCTCTCCTCATCTACTATAAGAACACGTTTCATTTTTTTAATATACAACATAATTAAACTCCCTGGATCGGACGCTGTAAATACTAACACTAACATCCAGCAGCATTTATTTCTAATAGCACGGCAAAAAGAAAGAATAACGTGCATTAATAATGGAAAATAGGCATATTCTTCATGGTATTTTTGCATTTTTACTTAGACAGTGAAAAATGGGGACGTCTCGGTCGATTTCTCTTTTCCCAGCAATATGGTTTTCTAACAATTTCCGTTGTAATTCCATATCATTTCATACAACTCATTAGAAATCAGTTTCATTGTATGTCCATTAATCCGGTTTATCGTAATTTTTTGTATCGAGATGAAACATCTGTGATAATAGTACACTGTCAAGAACACATACTACTCGGTTCGGATAAGTGAAATAGGTATAGCGTTGTAGACAAGGAGAAACCAGGTCATCACGAGTCTGTGGAGACTTTTAACTTTTTAACTGTACATTCGACAATATTGCATTGCCGTAGCAGATAAAAAGGTGTTGTGGATTGCGTTGATCAACCGCCTAAAGCCACCCATCTCGTACATACATACATATAAGTACTGAAACCGTTACGTATTTTGAAATGGATTGTATTACTTTTTATATTAATATTTTCGCTGACATCCAATACATTATACCAGAAAAAAAATAGTAGAACATATATTTCTTCATAGCCATCATAAGTCGAAAACCTACATATTATATACCTACATATACTGTGATCCCAATAATACATATTTGTCAAATATTAATATGCGTGGCTTCCTAAAACTTAAAACAACATTCAAGAATGATCGAAGTTGAACTTTAGGAGTTTAATAATGCGCAGTTTTATTTCGTGAAAATTGAAAATCTTAATTATAAGAGTATCTAAATACATGACATAATCCGTTTCCTTCAAATAGAATTCTTTCTCAAGGCCTATTTGTTTCACATATAGCAAATAAAGTTCGTATATTAATTCAGGATTCCATAAATATAGTACTACTTTATTATGCAAACAGGCGATCTGTTATGTTTATGCGAAGAAAACTTTGACCACATTTACAACAGTGGCGGCTCGTGAATTCAATACAGGTGAAGCAATGTCAGCAAAATCCATCTCCCCCTCTCTTATTAGAAAAAAAATTCGAACACTCTTTCTTTCCATTTTGCTACTTCACTACACATCCAAATCTGGCACAGGTTTTTCACTTTTTAAAAAGCTTTTTTTTATCTTCTTCATGCCACAACGAAATAGAGTTTTCCGATAAAATATGTGCGGGATCGTACAGTGGCCATGACATTTTACACGACAATGCAAAACACGCCTAGCGATAGACATACTTAACAGACACAGACCGAACGAGTATCAGACTCTGTTGTTTCACTGGTATGACGTAATGGAATCCCCTCTCGCGTACGACATACGTGTCGTTGTCATGGCAATCGCATAAACAGGGGAATCAAGTTGCGGCGAATTGTGAATTGATTCACTTTGTAAAGTTTGTCGTTTCGCTTAAGAGAGGAGCGTTCCGCGCTCGTTTAAAATATGAAAATATTACAATATCAAAATACGAACATATTAATAATAGTGATTTATTGTAATATTATTAGTAGGAATAATACTATTTTTCTTATACGAAAGAAATGAGTTCTAACATATTTTCCGAGCGAAAAATTTAAGAAACATGGAATAAAATATTCACTAATTGAATGGAAATTTAAGCTGAATCAGTGCTTCACTTGATTCATCAAGAAAGCCGCCACTGCTATTAGATAAGTATAATAAGTAACTTTAGTTTCATTTTATTTCTCGAATATTCATACTAATTTTAACATTTTATTGGCAATAAATGGCTTCGTCGTCTAAAAAGCATTTACCTGCTTCAGTAAAACGAAAAAGTAGGTAACAAATAATGAAAAATTGCTAGAAAAAATCAGGACTGGGTGATATATTAAGATTCTGAGTCGCACGATGTCTATGAGAATCTAGACATAGAGAAATAAATGACAATATCTATGAGATTGAACAGGAGAAATCTGTTGCATTTGAAAAATGTAAGTGGTCGTAGAATTGTTAACGTAGGACACTTGATCAAAACGTTGAAATAAATTGAGCATACATTATTTGAGCTACATTTACTGTTTGTAGTTTCATCAAGCTGAAATAACGAGTGAAAATCGTTTTTGTTTCCGAAGTTTAGTTGCGTAGTATGTGTGGTGTTGCTGGTAACTTCAGGAATGTATTGTTTCGCTGGGTCAAAAACACCATCTGCAGTTGCTTGTTCAGCGGTCTTGCCCAATATTTTTTCTGCCTATACATACATATTTGCGAGATAACTCTTTATTCCCAACAACACGAAACAGGCAGCTTTGTAAACATTTTATTTATCTCTTTTAATATTTATTTATTTACATTTTCACCAATAAAAACAAAATTTCTTTTTCAACGATTGATTTATCATGCCAAATATATTTAAGACTCCTGAAGTATTGCTACAATGAAACATCTTCAGTAGATGTAACACGAACAAAACAACTAACCTACAGGTATTTATGCAATTATCAAAGTCTAAAGTTAATGGTTCTTGAATGTTACTGTTGTATTTTCTTCAAATAATCCAGATCTATCACTATTTACATTTACGTCATTTCTATGTAAGTATTTTTAAACATGACGAGGTAGGCGCCATAAATTCTCGGCCTGACAGGCTAATACAGGCTCAAACGTGTTCAAACTCCGTCACGTCCTGCATACACATACGCGAGGTGTACACTATAAATATGACGGTTCGAAGCGTAGTAGTTTTTAGTAACCACCCAACCAACGTGACTAGCGCACGAAAATGTCTGAAATAACGAAAATTGAGTACCGCGCGGTCATTAAATTTTTAACAAAAGAAAGGCATACAGCTTATTACATTAAACAACGTTTAGACGGCGTTTCCGGTGATTAATCTCCTTCGTATTCAACTGTAAAAAAGTGGGCAAAACGTTTCCGTTTGTGACAAGAATCCCTGGAAGATGCTGATCGGTCGGGTCGACCAATTGAAGTACTATCGCCCTAACAAATTCCAATTATTGAACATTTAGTACTAGAAGATCGCCGTTTGAAAGTGAGGGAATTAGCAGTGATAACAAACATTTCCGAAACAAGTGTTCGCCAAATTCTCCATCACAATTTGGGTATGAATAAAATTTGTGCTAGATGGGTACCGTCCATGGAAGAACCTCGTCCCAGAAAGGTGAAAGTCGTTCAATCAACGAAAAAGGTGATGGCCACAATATTCTGGGATTGAAGGCATTTTGCTAATTAACTTTAAAGAGCGCAATACAAGTGTGAACGGCACATATTATTATTGCATAAATAAAGGGACAGTATTCATGAAGAACGTCGTGGAAAATTGACAAAAGGTGTGCGATTATTGCGCGATTTTTGCTCCCGTCCATACTGCCACTATTTCACAAGTTACCATCCGCGAATGTGGCTTCCAAAAATTGGAACATCCACCGTATGGTCCGGATATGGCTCCTTGTGTTTTCTTTTTTGTTTTCTAATTTTAAAAAAGACCTTAGGGGACGTAGTTTTAACGACGACAGTGAGTTGCAAGCAGCTGTTATAGAACATTTTGATGGAAAAACTTCAGAATATTTTTACAAGGGTAGCGAATTATTAATTAATCGTTGTAATAAATGTATAGAAGTTAGGGGAAATTACATTGAAAAATAAAAATTCTTATATTGTTCCAAGTTTCTTTTTTGTGTATCAGGCCGAGAATTTATGGCGCCTACCTCGTATATAATATATATGGACTGGAAACGTACAGATTTTTTCAAGCAAAATTATTTTTATATAAAATACGAGAAATTTTAACACACACCTAAAACATTTCGGAATTGTCAACAAATTGATACAAACATCATCCTTATAAATAGCAACAAGATGTTTGTTATGGTACAGTGATCAGTGATCACTAAATTATTAGAAATTTGAATCGCTAAACAATTATAAATTTTGAATTATAATACTACTACTGCATCGGTGGGGCAGACATTTTAAATTATATGTAAAAAAAAAGTAAATGTACATCTCAACAGCGAACTATCTTATACGTAGCTACAGCTCCATCACATACCGCTATCTTGCTTTCACTTCTAAGAGACAACAACATAGAATAATATCGGCACCTGGAATGGAAGTTTCACAAATAAATTGCTTTACCTTTTCCAGTAGACAATAATTTATTCACAATCACTTCCTACTATTAGTAACAATACTACATTACTCACACGATAATTAATACTTATTAAAGATAAAATACTTAAGTTCATTATGCAAACTGTTTGACTACAATACAATTTGCCTCATGACATATCCAACATTAGATATTACTTTTTATCTGGAATAGGAATCCTGTTAATTTATGTGAATTAAATAATCCAGGACAGACCACCAACCGCATTTAGTATAAGATAGAAAGATCCTCAGTACAATTAATGCCATAACTATTATTAAATATTACAATATTTTAATTAGATAAAAACTAAATTTTTGGAATATCTTGGCACCTTTTATCAAAAACTGTTTTATCAATATGGGATTAAATTCCTTTCGGCAATGTTTTTAATGCGACGTTAATGTTTATTCGTTATTGTCGAATTTTGTAAAGGCTTAATACTCTTTAAAAGGGAAGTCTTACTACAGTGTTGTGACTAGAATTTACTCAGTTTTATTAAACCAAAATACAGATAATTGATTGAAGATGGAGATACGTGTTGAAACTTCATAATTTGCAAGTAAAAAATTGAAATAAATTCAAATTGAGTTCAAAACAGTTTTATTCACTTCACTACAATTGTTTCACCCTACTAGGGCTTCATCACGTGATGAATATTATAATACAAAATATTTGTAAACGTTCATATTTATGTCTTTTCCTAAATGAAGAGGGGGGAGTTTGTGTCATTACGTTAAGAGCGGGAGTAACTTATATATTTAATGTAATATTTAATATATACAGGGTGAGTCAACTACGCGGGTAAGGCCGATTGTGCCTTTACGAGTAAAGATATTTCGAAGAGGTTTTCTTCTTGTGGTAGCTGTTCATTAGGGGCACATTTTAAAAATATTTTGTATTATACAGAGTGTTCCACAACTTGATGGCTAACCATAGTTATAGTTTTTTAAATGGAACACCCTATATATTATTGCATTTTTGAATTCCCCGTATAATTTTTAGTCAAAAAGTTATAAGATAGTATAGGCCTAAAGTGTAAAGTTTTTGACTTATTCCCATTTTTCTGAAAAATTCAATGTTTGTATAAAACTATATTTCTCGAAAACGACGTATTAGATGGACAAAATTGTTTGCAGTATTGTTTACAATAAGAGGTCCGAATAGAAGCATGTTTCATTTTTTTACAGTTACTAACTGCATGTGCAGGAAACTGGATTAAAATTAGATGACACGTTTCTGTATAAAAGTCAATTTTATTAAATGGAACATCCTGTATATCAGTTCATTTTTGAATTGCTTATCAAATTTTGTGTCAGAAACATCTAAGACGTTAATACAGTAAAAGTGACTATTACAGAGTTATTATCGTTTTTTGATATGCTTTTGTTAGTTTTTGCAAAAAAGTCAATTTTTCCAAATGGAACAGCCTGTATATTATTTCATTTTTGAATTTCTTATTAAATTTCACATCAAAAACATTTAAGGCGTTAATACTTTAAAAGTGACTATTACTGAGCTATTGTCTCTTTTTGATATAATTTTGTCAGTTTTGAGGTTTTAATTAATATATAGTATACCTAGTACTGACAAAATTGTATCAAAACGAGACAATAGCTCAGTAATAGTCACGTTTATAGTATTAACGTCTTACATGTTTTTGATGTGAAATTTAATAAGAAATTCAAAAATGATATAATATACAGGGTGTTTCATATGAAAAATTTGACTTTTGCAAAAACTAACAAAAGCATATCAAAAAACGACAATAACTCTGTATAATAGTCACTTTTACTGTATTAACGTCTTACATGTTTCTGACACGAAATTTAATAAACAATTCAAAAATGATCTGATATACAGGGTGTTCCATTAAAAAAATGACTTTTATACAAAAACGTGTCATCTAATTTTAATCCAGTTTCCTGCACATGCAGTTAGTAACTGTAAAAAAAATAAAACATGCTTCTATTAGGACCTCTTATTGTAAACAATACTGCAAAAAATTTTGTCCATCTAATACGTCGTTTTCGAGAAATATAATTTTATACAAACATTGAATTTTTCAGAAAAATGGGAATAAGTCAAAAACTTTACACTTTAGGCCTATACTATCTTATAACTTTTTGACTAAAAATTATACGGGGAATTCAAAAATGCAATAATATATAGGGTGTTCCATTTAAAAAACTATAACTATGGTTAGCCACCAAGTTATGGAACACTCTGTATAATACAAAATACTTTTAAAATGTGCCCCTAATGAACAGCTACCACAAGAAAAAAACCGCTTCGAAATATCTTTACTCCTAAAGGCACAATCGGCCTTACCCGCGTAGTTGACTCACCCTGTATATACATAACAATATGGTTAAGAATATTAAACATTTTTTGAAAACTGATTGATTACTGATATTATAAAATTAAACAATTTATAAATATATATACATATAACTATAAGAATTATTAAGTTGATTATTTAAATTTAACAACGGTGAATTATTCACTTCTAGTTGGTCGCTTAAAATAAGGTTTAATTTGTTTAATTTATTTATTTCTAGGCTTTCTAATAAATTTAATTTTTTACTCTTGTCTTGTATATGTAGTATGTCAAACTTATTATTGAATTTATGTTTTTGTTCAACACAGTGTTTGGCATATGTGGAATCTGTTTTTTGTAATTTATAGCTTCTTTCATGTTCTTTTATGCGTGTGAAAAAGGATCTGCCAGTCCGATATAAGCTTTTTTAAATTGCGAGTGTGGAAAAGCTTATATCGGACAAACTGGTAGATCCTTTTCCACACGCATAAAAGAACATGAAAGAAGCTATAACTTACAAAAAAACAGATTCCACATATGCCTACCTGAACAAAAACATAAATTCAATAATAAGTTTGACATACTACATATACAACAAGAGTAAAAAATTAAATTTATTAGAAAGCCTAGGAATAACTAAATTAAACAAACTAAACCTTATTTTAAACGACCAACTAGAAGTGAATAATTCACCGTTGTTAAATTTAAATATTTAAAATCAACTTAATAATTCTTATACTTATATGTATATTTATAAATTGTTTAATTTTATAATATCAGTAAACAATCAGTTTTCAAAAATTTTTTAATATTCTTAACCATATATACCTATATATATATTAAATATTACATTAAATATATAAGTTACTCCCGCTCTTAACGTAATGTCACAAACTCCCCCCTCTTCATTTAGGAAAAGACATAAATATGAACGTTTACAAATATTTTGTATTATAATATTCATCACCTGATGAAGCCCTAGTAGGGTGAAACAATTGTAGTGAAGTAAATAAAACTGTTTTGAACTCAATTTAAATTTATTTCAATTTTTTACTTGCAAAATACAGATCATTACACTTGCGTGTTGGTGACGTTTCTCTCAATGACCCAAGTGCAACACTGATGATGACAACTCAGTTGCAGAAAGAAGTAACCAGAATGTTACACCTACAGTTGTAAAAATTGATTTACTAAAAAAAAGTGCGTATTTAGAAGGAAGTGAACAATTTGGATATATAATGGACCTAACATTTCAAGCTACGATGAAACGAGTGAAGCCCTATTAAGGTTGTTCAAACATATTATGTGAACTTTTGTTGTTTATAGATATATTATACAATACACGGATTGGGAACAAAAACCAGGCAGTCCACTTTCTGTCAAAAGTGATTTTTTTAAGGATATTATGCAGGAAAATTCGACGGATCATTTTGTGTAATAATCAGGCAGCTGCTATTAAAAGTACAGGCGCTGTCTATTGCCTTAGAGCTGCCTCACATTTTGTTTTCTGCTTGAACATGCTAGCGCCTGTGGCGGTCTGGTTCTCGGCCCTGATCTAAGCAAAAAATCGAAAAGAATCTTAAAAAGTGGAAACAAAATGAGGGGACATAAAAAGAAGAATGAAATATTCGAAACATTTCATAGAATTGTTGTTTGGGTAGCACAAAATAGGATATTCATTATTACATTATTATAATTCAACTAAAAAGCAGAATTAAAGAATAGCAAATTATTTGAATAACAACGTAGGTACTTCAATTGATATGAGGGGTCGCCAGAAATCTAGACTAAATAAAATCCCAGAAGATATTCTAGAAACTAATATAGAGCATGTAAATAGTTGTCCACGAAGATAAAGTTATTAGAAAAATAACATGGACAGGCACTTCTCTTCTGAATTAAATTTAAAGGGATGCGTAGGTTGAATCTCAAAAACTATGAAAATACGAAAAGTAGCTTATACATATTACAGACGTGTTTTTATAGACATTTGAATATCAGCTTCAGACATCCGGGAACAGATATGGGTAAAGTTTGCGAATTGCTTGATAACAAAATAAAGTCTGAGATAAATGATGCTAAGGTTACAAAAAAATCGAGGAAAGAAAGTACATTTAATAAAATCTGATGCTTTCTACAAAGATGAGTCGGTAGAAGTTTTGTCATTTAATTTTGAATAAAATGTGCCTCTGTTAATCTTCCTTCTGGTATTATTTGTACAAACGACAGTTGTGGTTTTATACTTTCTGTTTTCTGTATCAATAAAAGTAGCATCTCCATGAGCTGTTCTTACGTTTATGATGAGGTAACAGGTAGAGAATCTTCAAACAAAATTATAAGGTGGTTTTATCAAAAACTTCGTACCTCCAGATGTGACAACGCTGAACGTTTCTAGTGACAACTGTGGTAAGAATTCTATACTTCATCACTTTTAGTGGTCATTAATAATACAGTGTAGATTTAAGCACATAAGACATCGCAATCCAGAACTTGGTTACAGTTTTTTACCATGTGAACCATTTTTGCTCTACTAGAGAAATAAAAGGAAGGACAGAAAAAGTGTATTGTCAAAAATTACGAATTTAGACATAAAAAATATTAAAACTTTGAGAAGAAAACAATAAAAGTGTTATGTGCTCTGAAGTAATAAATGGTTTCGTGATTGGAGCATTTGATTCCTACAAAAATCTTCAAAATCCCTTGTCATCGAGACCAGACGATAAACTTATATTGGTTCTCCTACCACTCTAAAAATAAAAGCTGAAAAAAAGTAATGGATCTAGCTTCACAGTACGTGGGAGAATCTAAAATGTGGTATAACTAACTACTGGTTTCTGCAGAGGCTAACAAACCCATACGTTAAAAGCAAATGATGGAGAAGAATAGTCTGTTTTTGTAATAATAATACATACTTATTAGCATTCTTAATTGTATCTGAAATAAGGTTTAAAATGTCACAAAAAAATGTGTTAAATTTATATTTTTTATGTTCTTTAAACGAAGACTGGGCATCTCCATAATAAAAGAAAAGTTTTCTTCTCGATAAATAAAATACTACATAAAACTGTTTAAATATGATTTGGTACATAAGTTTTACCTAAAAATTTACTAAACTAGAACTGTCTAATTATTGTACCCACCCCTAACAATAGCAGTCCATCGAAATTGTTAAAAAATCGACATATATCACAAAATATAAAATTAAATTAAACAAGCATATGCCAGATTTTGCTTTTTTCAACATAATTTAATTAGGCTATATTCAGTAGTATTTATAGAGCTATGACAGAGCTCTATTTACAAAAAGAATACCAATTTGAAATAAAGAGCTATAATATAATAATTAATCATACATTCAAATTTTATAACTCATTCTTATATTCTTAATTATTCACATTACGAGAAAACAAACAAAATAAAAAAATACTAAAAATTATATTACTGTTATTATTGTTATTTATTTTTTATAAATGTGCAAGCCCTCACCAATATACCTATAACATATAAATTGCAAGATGGGTATACGATAATGATCAATGATCAACTTCGCAGATTCTTGTCCTTCAATAACAATAGAATTGTTAATTTAAATAATTTCCTAAAGAATTGATGTAAATGAAGAAAACCTTATTTTTGAAGGCAAATACATCATACAAATCTCTTATTGTAATTCCAGAGTATTTCTATTCTTTCAATCATGCTTAAGTTAGATATATCTTCATCTGCAATACATATTGGCATTCAAGTGTTGCATTCAGATATCCAATATGTAGAAATTGATGAAAATTAAGGTATACATACATGTTAAGCCTGTTTTACATTTATCAACTAATTCATGAATTCGTTCATGAACAAAAATTGATAAGTGTAATACCAAAAACCGACGTCAATTCCAGTTCATGAATTAATTGGTGAACTAATTCATTATAATTAACGAATTCTAATGAACATGTTCTAAAATATCATCAATTTTCAATGATTCAATTTATGAATAAATTCATTAATTAATTGACGAATGTAAAACAGGCTTTACAAATTTGCAGAGTACTTACTGCAAGGACGCAGAATTGTCCATTTAAATAATGTCCTAAAGAATTGCTGTTAATTTAAAAAAAAACTTGTTTTTGAAGGCACACCGACCCTCTTATTGTAAATTCAGAGTATTTCCAGTCTTAACATCAGACTTAGGTTAGAAATAAATAATTATCCGTTAACAAATTGTACCTATATTGTACTTCATATTTTATGGCGATGGCATACCTGAAATTTTACAGTGTTGCTTAGCATTTTCTGAACATATCTCATGTCCATGTCATTCAACACAATTGACAATCATTATAGATTTAATCATTTTAGATTTAATTTATAATCATGAACTACTTTCAAGTCTATTATTTTTGTGGCTGTACTTCGTTTAACAAAATATCCCACCATAACAATTTAATATGGTCTTCGAATAACAAAGTAGAGCTGGGAAGGACTAGAAAAAAATTAGTGCTATTCGACATTAATAAATCTGGAATACTTATATTTATTAATCGCTACTATTAAAAATGTCAATATGTTGTCTTTGATAAATTCACATCCAAATGATTTAAACTGCACCACACGTGAAATCTGTCCAGCAGCGTACCAACTCTAAGCTGAAGTTCTCCTGGGTCCCCGCAATTGGCGGTCATCTACCAACATTACTTTACGACACTCTGAGCTCACGAATAATGGAAAGTCATTTATATAAATTAAAAAAACAAGCGGCCCCAAGACTGATCGTTGCGGAACATTGGTCCCCATCACAGCACTATCTAAACTTGAATCCCATAGAAATGAATTTTATCCACTTCCGCAGTGGATCTCGGTTTCCCCATTGAGTCATTAAATATTTAAACTATGAATAGCTCGTGTCAGGTCAAAAAGCACGCCAGCGACATATTTACCTGCATCCAGATGAGTATAAATATACTGAACGAATTTAATGGACGTAAATTCAGCCGAATAGCAAGGCCTAATTTCATGATGACGTACCGATCAGATATCATATTTATCCAAAAAATTCAAAATTTTCCCGTGTATCGCACTTTCCAAAATCTTAAAGAATATGTTGACAACTGAAATACTCATATAGCTGCTAATTTCCATAGGGTTACCTCTTTTAAGAATAGGTAAAAATCGTAAGAACATTAAGATACTCGGAAATTTACTGCAAATTATTAATAGATGCAACATCGCCAGTGGTTTTACTATCAAGTAAGAAATACTTTACAGCGCGCACGCAAAATTATATAATATATTATAATAATTGGCAATATTAACAACAAGTGCAATATTTTGCCAAGAAACTATATTCACAACTCCTGTGTGAACTAAAAATTGTAGTTATGTTGACAAAAAAATTTAACTGCTTATACCGAATCCAAAATGACGAAGGGGTACGGATTCGATAACAAAATTTAAATTGACAGCTGTCAAGATAAGCAATACGTACCAGTTGAAAGTTCCCTGCTATATATGTATATTTTAATTGCATACACATTTAATCGCATTGTTTAAACTATTCATACATGTAAATATTTTCAATTTGAGATTCTAGATATTTTGGGAGTATCAATTAGATGAGGTTTATATGGTGAAGGTATGTGTAAATTATGTTCCTATAAATTCTCAGCTCCTGTGTTCTAATTAATTTTATATAAACGGTGCAAAAATAGATATAATATTAAGCAATTCATTACAAAATAGACCAAGGACGAACGAGATCGTTTATTAAACGCCATTATGCAATGACATGTTGTTCGTACACCTATTATGTATATTTATCTATTGCATATTATAGATACATTCACATTTCTATGCGTACGGATTTCGCATGAAATACTTTTATTTATGTTTTGTACTTCAAAAGACAGAAGGTTAAAAGCAGCGTGACTACAAATTATATGAGATTAGAGACGAAAGGGGTAATTGCAAAAACCTTGTCAGCAATAAGCTTCTTTATTAGGTATCGCAGGCTTCTTTTTTAACTTTAACAATACGTTATTACCTATACTTTTCTACTTCTTAACTACATTTCGTTTGCTAATATACAGTATATTTCATAAGCTGAAGGCTTTGTTATCTAATCATTGATTAATTAAAAAAATGACAATAATAAGATTTTTTCTAGAGTCTGACCTGACTTACTTCCAGCTGTCTAATCAATTTTAAACGGAGAATCACGTTATTGCAATTAGCATTACTCGTTTTTAAATATTAAAATTATTTTTACATATAATATAAATTATGTTAAAAGCTTCACGCACAAAGACGAACTTTGACCGTAAACTTTCCCAAGGAGAAATTTCTTATTCTTTTGTGTGGGTAGAGCAATATAATCTTTCTTTCCCCAGCTACCTACGAACAGATGGTTCGTACAAGTACAAACATTAGTTTTAGATATCTTATGTGCGTTCTCAAATATTTAACATTTCTATTTTTTTACCCCGCTTTTCTCTTATTGGTCAAGAAGTTAACTGCTAACTGTCTAGTCCCTCAAAATTCTCTAAAAGGCTTCATTACTCAATGTCTCACTACACACACGTCTCTCACTACGCGCATTCCTTTCATAGAATTTACATCTCACACTAGTTACTGCTCACTAACCCCCGTAGTTACGCAATTTCTTCGTGAACCCGTTGTCAGCGCTCGATCGATGGATGCATACACGCAAGTATAACGTATCATTCGATACCATTTCATTTGACTTGAATCATTTTTAAACCAACTTGTAAATAATCCCTGTTTATTTACAGTCGCCCTTAATTTAACTAACAGACTAAATTATTATTGCTTTACTTTAATCGCAATTTTCTTTCAAATCGTTATTTGTTTTTTAAAAAAAAAACTTTAAAGACAACTCTGGTTGTTTTTACTTTTTTATACGTAGTATAAGGAAGTATTGTGATGATGAAAATGTTCGACCTCGAGATTTTTGCAGATGTCCACGTTTTGAAGTCTCCTGATACCGAAAAAGTGGTTTTACTTTCTTATACGTAGTATAAGGAAGTATTGTGATGATGAAAATTTTCGACCTCGAGATTTTTGCAGATGTCCACGTTTTGAGGTCCCCTGATACCAAAAAGGTGGTTTTTAAAAAAATGTCTCTCTCTGTGTGTGTCTGTCTGTGTGTCTGTCTGTCTGTCTGTGACCACGATAGCGGTCAAACCGCTGGAGATATCAATTCCAAATTTTGTATTTACGTGTATAATATCCCTCTTGAGATCTGATTAGTTTATCAGTAAAAGCGGTAGACCGGAAGTAGCAGTTTACTTCAGTATAAAAATCGAATTTTGCCAATATTTCGTCAAATACTAAGTTTATACAAATTTATAAAGAATTCATATGTACTTAAAATTAAAATTGAGAACAATTTTATTTAAAAAGTTTTTCGAAATTCCTACCGGAAGTAGGTCTTTTGCTCTTATCGAAAATCGGTTTTTGCGAATATCTCGCAAGTCATGCTTTCTAGGCAGGTACATTACGAGTATAAAAGTATTTACATGAAAATTTTAAATATCTTTTGTATAAAAAAAATTTCAAAATTCGGACCGGAAGTACCACTTTTACTCTTACCGAATAGCGGTTTTTTGCAAATATGTCGTAAATTATGCATTCTATATATACAGGGTGAGTCATTAGTAGCCGCTTCTTCGATTGCTCTTTTGCGTTTTAAATAAAAGAAAAAACAATTAGTGGAAGATCCATGGTTGCTTGTGGCGCATTTTGTAAAAATACTTTAAGCTCTGACGCACTTCCGGTTTCACCGGAAATGCACGAAATTTAATTTTTTTAAATGACTCATCCTACATATTTTTGGATTTTCTTGTACTGCTTTAAATTCTCTATTCAAATGTTTTCTCTTTTTCAAAATTGAGCCCATATTTTTTGAGTTATTACTTTTTTTTGAAAATATTTGACCAAAACACGTGTTCAGAAAAAAATCATTTTCACAATGTTTTTAAAAGTAAAAACATTAACTTTGGTGGTGCTTATAGCCAAGAAAATTCTGCATCGTTTGGTAAAGTTGCACTCGACAATATCTCAAAAAACTTTGTTTTATCAAAGCCTACTTCCTGAAATTTTCACATACCAAAAACTTATTTTTTTTAAATGGAACAGCCAGTATTTTATTGAGGCGTTTTGCTCCTTTTTTTATTCTCTTTCATTTTTGTTAACAATGTCCTATACCTATCTTTTGTAATTTCTGAGATAATCAATATAGAAGCAATTAGCGGTCAATTAAGGAACTACGGGTGCTGTTCTATGCACCCAAATATTCGTCCAATAAAGGCTGGAATACGGCTGACTGCCTAAGTCAACTGTTAAAGAAAGTCGGTATACATTTATGTCAAACTTATAAAAGAATCGCTATTAGTTATCATCCAAATGAATTATTCTTATGAAGAGTTAATAGATATGATTGACGTTTTGGGTGAATCTGAAAGAAACTCTTTGCTAACATCCAGACTTTATGCACAGCGATCCCTGGTAGAAGTCAACCGAAGCCAGAAACCTTCGAAAGTATAAAGTGGACGGTTTGAGTGAACAGAAAGTATTGAATATGGAAGAAAGAGCGGAAAAAGCAATAACTGGTGACGATAAGACATTTATGGTACTTGCGACTACCCTACTAGTACTACGAACATTAGTCGTCAGTTAGATGTAAGTCAAATTTGAGAATCCAGAATAATTGGCAAACATGAAGACATCTTCAAATATGTCAGTAAACATAACCTTTATTTTATTGCAATGTTAGCCAACAGAGTCAAAAATTAAATACTGCAACTGGACATTGCCGGAATTAAAAAATTGAAATGCGATGCTCTTCATCCTGTAAAATTATTACTTTTGTGATAGTTGGATTTAACATTTACTTTGTTTAACAGTTGACTAAGGAAGTCAAGCGCCATTCCTGCCTTCCATTGGTTGAACGAATATTTTGGTGCATAGAACAACAGCGCTCGTAGTTCTTTATTTGACCGCTAATTGCTCCTATAGTGATTATCTCAGAAATTACAAAAGATAGGTATAGGACATTGTTAACAAAAATGAAAGAGAATAAAAAAAGTAACAAAATGCCTCAATAAAATACTGGGTGTTCCATTTAAAAAAAATAAGTTTTTGGTATGTGAACATTTCAGGAAGTAGGCTTTGAAAAAACAAAGTTTTTTGAGGTATTGTCGAGTGCAACTTTACCAAATGATGCAGAATTTTCTTGGCTACGAGCACCACCAAAGTTAATGTTTTTACTTTTAAAAACAATGTGAAAATGATTTTTTTCTGAACACGTGTTTTGGGAAAATATTTAAAAAAAAAATTAATAACTCAAAAACTATTGGCTCAATTTTGAAAAAGAAAAAACAGTTGAACAGACAATTTAAAGCAGTACAAGAAAATCCAAAAATATATAGGATGAGTCATTTAAAAGACTTAAGTTCCGTGCATTTCCGGTGAAACCGGAAGTGCGTCAGAGCTTAAAGTATTTTTACAATATGCGCCACAAGCAACCATGGATCTTCCATTAATTGTTTTTTCATTTATTTAAAACACAAAAGTGCAATCGAAGACGCGGCTACTAATGACTCACCCTGTATTTATTAAGGGTACAAAAGTATTTAGAGTTGAATTTGCAATATTTTTTGTATACATGAAATGTCAAAATTCGGACCGGAAGTAGCACTTTTACTCTTAGCGAGTAGCACTTTTTTTCGAATATCTTGCAAAGGATGCATTCTATAGCGATTTATTAAGAGAATGAAAGTACTTAGAATAGGATTTTGAATAATTTTTGTATAAAAAAATTCTAAAAATTGTATAGTTTGAAATGCTCATACGTATAAGAAAGTCGTGTGAAGGCCACACCTCATTTTTTTTCTTAATACTTCTTTTACAGCACAGTATCCTGCAGCTTTGATAAATAACCGTGCCGACATCAATTATTTATTAATTAATGTTTTCTTTAAATCAATCATAGTTCAGCTTATAAACAAACTATTGTAATAATTTGGCACCCGTGCTGGTGGCTCATTTTTGTAATTGCATTAAAGCAAACTAAAAACAAAATAATAACATCAAAAGAAATATTTTATAAATAAGAAATAAATAAAATAAATTAAAAATGATTTTCAGTCTTGAAACGAACCTTCATAAAAAGTCTGATGAAAAACGTTCTGATTGATTTATTATGTAAGTTTTGCACCTGGAATCCATATACCGTAGTCGTCAAATTTTAATTTCGGTTATACTTCTATCCCATGCAGAAGATGACCTTATAATATGCAGCGATGCCTGCTTGCTAACAGTGGTGGAAGAGCAACACAGTGTCGGTGGACCCTCACGCCTTACATTTCATAGGAAACGTTTGTCGAGTGTGCTGTTTTGGCAGCCTCGCTTATGTTTATCTTTAGTTTATTTCGTCGCGCTCTTTTCCTCTTTCTACTTTCGTATCAGAAATTAAAATATGTCGACTACGGTATGTACTTTTTAATAAAACTTACACGTTTACAAATAAAATTCCTCCTGTTTAATCAAATTCACATTTTTCAAAACAAATTAAATGAACGTAATTTAATAGAAGTTTAATCTGCAGAGAGACAATTAAAATATATCACAACTATATTAATACTATTTACCCTAACATATTACGACTAAAAATGAAAGTAAATAAAATTATTAATGTCCTGAATTTAACTATATCACATAACAATAATAACAAACACTAATTCTCAAATTATCAGGAAACGACATATACAAATACCACAATACATGCACAATCTTTTCACCCCATAACACACGAATTATCAGCATATCCGTAGATTTGTTAAAATTCCCATGAGTAAAGATTCCTACTACATATTTAGAGCAGAATATCTTTATATAATGGTGATTTGATAGACATGGTAAATGACATTTTAACAAAACGACTAAAGTCTAAAACATTTTCTTCAATTTATCTAATTACAAAAGCCAATAAATCTAATAATTATAATCTCATTACAAATTTTCTAAAGATTTCAGAAGAAATAGGGAATATTATTAAAAACTTAAAATTGAACTAGAAATTAAACTTTAAATTGAAGGTTACAAAAATTACGTAAGGTTTAGCGTTTTACACGAGTCAAAAAAATAACTTTTAACTGAACTAGAAATGGACAGATGTAAACATCCCACCCGTCGTCAATTTTGACAACGTTCTAGAAATTATATTTAAAATTGATATACGAAAAAGGAACTTTAGAAATTAATCATAAATTGCATAATAGCCTTTTCGAAATCTTACTTATAGGTGCACAGAAAAAATTAAACAATCTTACTTATTGGGAAGTTTTAAATTAATAAATTTAATAATGCAGGTACTTTAAATGATCACTTATTCTTTCAAATAGCTCCCTCCATTAAATTTAAAATTGAAATGGATCTCCTTTTTAATAATAATTGCTTGCTGGATTTGTACATACAGGCTGTCCCAGAAATAAAAAGACGGAGTAGCAGAAATCGGAAGCTAGATTGTGTAAAAACTTACCCTCAAAATATCAAGTCTTTATTCGAGCGCAGACGGCGGAAAAAAATAATAAAGAATTCAATTGGCCTTATGCCGACCCTGGACTAAATATCCACCTGCTTCACTTTCACAATCGGTCTTTTTCAGGACCATCATATTACTTGTGTTAAAAAAAAAGGAGGAGGAATAGATACTTCATAATAAATATCAAACCATTAATTACTTTAATTTTACACCTGCTAGAAAAAAATAATTACATTCTTGATATTTACTGTAATCTAGAAAAATTACGATTTATTGAATATTCTAAAATAATAATAAGCAGCTGTTTCCGACTACAAACACATTAAAAAACAACAGCCTTCCTATTTTAAAAATAAAAACAATCTTTTATTGTCTGCAATAAGGTGGGCGCCCATCTGGTAAAAAATATGTTTTATATGAATGAGTACAATGAGTACAAAGTTTTTTTCTTGTTTTATACAAATAAAAACGTATTTTTCGATGAATGCGTGTTCGTTTCTATTTACAAATGAGCATTCTTACGTGTATTTATAAACATACATTCTGTGCCAGGTCCGTAATGTAATTTTTTTATCTAAAAAACAACATAGAAAATTAAATTTTTAATTTCTTCGTTATTGCGGTATATTTGGGCCTGTTTCTGTTCGGACGTTACATACCTGCTACTCAGTCTTTTTATTTCTGGGACACCTGTATAAGTGCCAGGTCTTGTAGATTGAATTTATATTTATCATCACACTATGTGGAAAACTAAACATTGTGTTATTAATTATTATAATTAGTTATTATAAAAACTGTATCCAGGTGAATTGGAACGCAAAACATGAAGATGAAGGAAGAAATTACTTCTAGCGAGCGAGATGAATTATACTGTAAATTGATTTGCTAGTAAATACCTAGTCTAATTGAAGGAAATTATAACAGCAATACAGTCATAGATAGATATCTATTAGAGTGATATTTTAACTATTTTTTTAAACATATTTATGACACCTCATTTCAACTGACAGATTTGTAAATAAATTCAAACAAAAAACTAAAAATAATGCTGTGGAATTTAGAATTGTGGTTGAAAACTAAAGCCATCTTTATGTGTTTAGTTTTGAAATCAATATTTAAGTTTTTGAAACCAGTTTTGAGATTTGCTTGTTAGACCTATTTTAAAATGGACTTCTCTTCGATCTTGAAACGATGTTCCAAAGCAACAATGGTTTTGCATTTTAAAAATTATTACATAACAAATCGGATTAGGATTTGTTGAAAGTACGAAAAAAAGAATGTTTGGTTTTCGATAGACAATGGCTAATCAGTTTCACAAAACTAGTTGACATAAAAATTTCATTGTGGTGATTAAACCTAAAGGAAATCCATCAAGCAAAGGATTTATTTATTAAGAGCGATAGACGCATAAAAATAATTTAAACCACTTATTGGTTCTGTACTTAACTAATTAAACTATTACTGTTTAAAAATAGTTGTGAATAATTTTCGTTTCAAAATAATTTTTTAATACAATAACACTGAAAAAGTATCATAAAGCTTACCAATCAAATTGAAACTTGCTGTGTTAAGAAATGAAGACGTCATTATTTCTAATTGCAGTTCTAATTTATGATTCTATCCAACGTAGTCAATAACTTCCATGTAAATAGAATTTAATATGTAGAATATTAGTAAACACTCCACTAACTCAAACACATACTTAAAATCTATGTAAACAGTAGTTATGGATCTACCTAGAATTCTAATCACAAAATACTATTTTACACAACAGGTAGGTACCTACTACCCTAAATATTCTCTACGTTCACGTTGGTTGCCACTATCACTGCCGTCCACTATTCACGCACAATCAAAACACAAATATTGACAAGAACTTTTCTACCGTCAATGTATTAAGTGCTAATTTAACTTATGTCTCGACTTTCTTACCGCATACAAAGTTAGTCACAGACTACTCTTCAACCGGTGAACAAGCGCGTAGAACCGGCCTAGCAACGTTATTGTGGAAGGAAATAATGACGATGATGATACTGTGGTGTTCTTAAGATGTTAATAGTATACCAAGACGTGCTGGATTTGCGATTTAACTGAAGACCGGACTTTTCCCCTTCCTACTAAAGCCACATGGCAATACAAAAAATTGAAGATGCTATCGGAGTAGGAAATTATTAAATGGACAGTAAAAAACTTGTCCTAACTGGAATAAATTTTACAAGGGAAGTACAGCACAAATTATGAAAATGAACCGCACAACTCCTATGATATTATAATTAATGACAGAAAGTTTAAAGACATTCCCTCATGCAAAGTAAATTGAATACAAGAAAACTTGCAAAAATAATAAATTTTTCTAACACCGGTTAGCTCTAATAGTTGATTAAAAATGTTGAAATTTTAATCGGTGTTCGCGAAAACTGATAAAATATTAAGAGGCGGACTCCTTCAAAAGCGCGATTAGAAACAACTCTAGTTCCTACAAAAGTTGTTATTTATTGTAAAAATATACATGATACTATTCTCTTAATAAATCTCTGTAGAATCCATACTTTGCAAGATATTCGAAAAAAGTGCTACTCGCTTAGAATAAAAGTGTTACTTTGTACTATTGTTAAATACCTATACATATAGAATGCATAGCTTACAACATATTTGCAAAATATCGCTATTCGATAGGAGTAAAAGTATTACTTCCGATCCGAATTTTGAAATTTTTTTATACAAAAGGTATTGAAACTTATGTTTTAAATACTTTTGTACGAGTAATGTATCTGCCTAGAAAGCATGGCTTGCGAGATATTCGCAAAAAACTGATTTCTGATAAGAATAAAAGACCTACTTCCGATAGGATTTTCTAAAAACTGTTTTAATAACATTTTTCTCAAATTTAATGCTTGGTACATTTGTTTTGTTTAAACTTAGTAGTCGACGAAGTATTAGCAAAATTCGATTTTTTCACTGAAGTTAACTACTACTTCCGGTCTACCGATTTAACTCAAAATCTAATCAGATCCTATGAGGAAGATTATACTCGTAAATATAAAATTTGGAATTGATAGCTGTAGCCGTTTGACCGCTATCGTGGTTACACACACAGAGAGAGAGGACGGAGAGGGGGAGAGGGGGGAGAGACGCGCGCGCGCACACACACTGACAGACAGGCAGACAGACACAGAAACAGGCATTTTTTAAAAACCACTTCTTCGGTATCAGGAGACTTCATAAAGTGGACATCTGTAAAAATCTCGAAGGCGAAAACTTTCATCATCAAAATACCTACTTGCTTATACTACGTATTAGAAAGTAAAATAACTTTCTCCCTTATCAGTGTATGTGACCACGATAGCGGCCAAACTGCTACAGGTAACCAATACCAAATGTTATATTTATGAGTGTAATCTTTCTGACATTTGATTTTCAGTAAAATCGGTAGACCGGAAGTAGTAGATTTATTTCAGTAAAAAAAACGAAATATACTAATACGTTGTCGACTACTAAGTTTAGACAAATTTTTGGAGAATAGAAATGTATTGAAAAGAAAATTTTAGAAAGATTTTATAAAAAAAAGTTTTTCAAAATTACTACCCGAGGTAGGTCTTTTTCTCTTATCAAAAAACCGCCTTTTGAAAATACAGATTTATTTGAAATACTAGTATTTATTTGAAATAATAGTATTTAGAGCTCAATTTTTGTATATAAAAAAATTGAAAATTTGGACCGGATATAACACTTTTGCTCTTCTCGAATTGCAGTTTTTTTCTAATATCTCGCAAATTGTGCATTCTATACAGATTTATTACAAGTGCGAAAGTATCTAGAGCTACAATTGGAACAATCATGGTATAAAATAAATTTAAAAATTTGGACTGGAAGTAATACATTCTTCTTCTCTTATCAAAGACCAGTTATTTTGTAAATATCTCGCAAATTTTGCTTTCTATACAGATTTATTAAAAACCCCAAACTATTTAGAGTTCGCGTTGGTACAGTTTTTATATATAAAAAATTGCAAAATTCGTATCGTAACACTTACTCTCATCGAATAGCCGTTTTTTTGCAAATATTTCTCAAATTATGATTCTATAGATGTATTAAGGAAATAAAAGTACTTTTAGCTGGACTTTGTACAATTTTTGTATTAAAAGATTTTAAAATTCGCCACGGATATAATGCTTTTACTCAGAGGTTTATTTTAATAAGAAATACAGAATTTAAAGTTCAATTTGGAACAACTTTTATATATGTACACTAGGGTTATGACTTTTTTTGTAACCCTATGTTCCTGTGTCATAAATTGGTGAACTTTTGTCCAAAAGTAATGAAAAAGGCATTAAGTTGATTTAGGTATTAAAAAAGATCACCCCCAAACCTAAAATTCGATTTTACCATTATACATGTAGGGTAAAAAAATCAAATTATTTTTAAGCGCTATTTTTTAATTTTAATGATGTAATTGGATAGTACTCATGTAATTTGAGAAGCTTTTAACAGTTTATTGCTATAGCATAAAATACAAAATCAGAAATACATACAAAATACACAACATACAAAACACACAAAATTAGAAATATATGCAAAATTGCAAACATTATACATTAATTCCACAAGTTAATGTAATGAAAATGTTTTCATAGAATTTAGCATAATATGCAGTTATTATGTTTTGTTAGACAAAATAAATCTAAGTTGAAGTTTCTCCTTCTTTTTACAGACATCATTTAGATCTTGAAAACACTTGATTGCACGTTCTGCACACTGATTTGATCTAGGAATTTCCAATCTCGATGGTTCTCTATTCCAAAACTTTTTAACGCAGTTTAATGCTTTTTCATGAACCTGTAAGCAGCTACATAGGTTCTGATAATCATTTGCATTGTACATTTGCTCAGTAAACCAAAGGTCTGCCCATTTGTAAGAAATGAATCTACAAATTTGGAGGAGTGAGTCTCTGTGCTCTGGCACTAGAATAAATGCCAAAAGAGTCAATATTGCTCTGGAATTCCATCTTGCATTACTTAAATTAGGTATTTTCTGAAACTTCACTTTAGGAAATCTTCCAGAGTCTTCATAAAAGCGGAAAACTCGAGTTAAATGAAATAGAAATTTCATATCATCACGCCATCCTGCTGTTTCAATAATCTCTTCTTTACCATTCTTGAAATTTATCTTCAGCTGTTCATAGTTATTTATAAGTTCCGGTATAAATGAATATTCGATATTGGGTGATGTAGTGTTCTCTCCGAGAATGTCATCCATTACTAATCGTAGCACTCGGTCAAGAATATGATGTTGACAACCAATGAATTGTGGTTCTTTGAGTTTCTTTTCAGCAAACATCTTTTGTAACTGAATGATAATCCCAATCTTTCTTCCAGTATTAACATTCGTAATGTCCGCAACTAACATCTTGATACTCTTCCATAAATTGTAATTATCGAGAACAGTTGTTATTCCTTTAACAACAGTATTCGCTTTACCGTTTGGTAGATCTAATGCTTCTAACTTAACTTCTCTTCTTTCATTCTTTAACACTAGCACTTGATATTCATGGCCATCTATACGTTTACCATCAAAATGCAATGCCCAGCTTTCTAAAAGTAGTGTTTCCTTCATTTCTATTTTAAGAGGGGCCTTTACCTACAAATAGAAACGTATGCAACTTATATTACTCGCGGGACGAGTAGACGCAAGGGGGTGTGAGTGGGTGGAGCTACACGTTATGAGGTTCCGATCCGAACGCTTCGGTTTTATTCATAGATAAAGGAATATTATAGATGGGAAACATATGTATAAAGAATGAAAAACTTACGGAACTGCCCTCTTGCGGGTCTAGTCACGTATTACTTTCATATACTTATTCATATTTTGAAATATGTAATTATTATTTTTGGATGTGAACAAATTAAATGGGTTCATTTTCACTTCGCTTTAATGCACATCTTAAAGTCGGATGAAAATTAATACATTCAATTTGTTTAGAATAAAAGAATACTCTCTTTTTAATTTATTTTCAGCCATCACAATAGTACAACATTATTTCTCATTATAATGTACACAATTGTAATGATAAATAGATCTAGAAAAAAATAATAAAAAAGAAAATCTTATAAAAAAACAATTTCAGAAATGATGAAGTTACTTTATTACAAATAATTGATCGATATACAAATACATAATACAAATATATGTGTATAACAAATAATAATATATAATAAATTATGTACATAATCAAGTATTCTTAATTTTTATGAAGAACTTCTTGTGTTTAATATATTATTTAGACTTATATGATATTTTAGCCAAAGTACCATCAACAACTACAGTTAGAAGTGGAAACCCATCACTATCTAGCTCTCCTTTAGATATAGCTTCAGCCTTCTCTGCTTCTGCAGCTTCCGCCATTTCTTCCACGGCATTTTCTTTTATTACTTCATGAACGTGCTTTTGTATATCATAATACGTTCGCGAAGACATGGTAGGCATATTCATAATTGAAAAACGCTCTTCCATTTGAGTAAAACTTTGTCCCGTGCACAAGTTTCCAAAAACCTACAATGCACATTTTGAAGACAAGCGTTTGCGGTAGCTATTTAGCCATACTCAAAATATTTTAAGCATCTCCTTGAAAATGTTGACTTTTACACTAATATAGACATAAATAGCTTAGATTACCATAACAAAATCATTAGTTTATAGTTTTCCCGGGGGACACCTAACATTATTTTGAGTCTAATTTCTATGTACATTAAAACATATAAAGAGCAAATACTACAATAACACATAGACACCGTAATCATAACGACTTCCAGGTGATTACAAATTTTTAAATCTCTTACCACAGCTTCATTTATGCCCATATCTTTTGAGCTATCACGTTCAATGTTAGAAAAAAGTTTTTCAATTGCACCACATATGCTACATTTAAATACAAATTTACAATTTAATCCATTTCTCAATTCTTTTAAAAAAGTCATGTGAGTTGAATTGCATCCATATGACGATTCATGGCCGCCAAAACTTTTTGACTGCTGAATTATCGTTCCTGGTTTCATTTTTTTACAAGAAAATTACCGTCCTCGGGTTCATTTTCAGTTGGAAGCTTGTAACTGTAATAATTTGTAAATTTGTAAATAATGCCCAAAGTCTACAGTTTCGATTGTAATACGTACTTCCCATTACCTTGTGAATTGCCTAAATAGATGTGTTCAGAGTTTCCAACATTAACCCCTTCAGGGGATGACAAATCAATGGAAGTTGCATGAGACCTAACAGCAAAAGCGTATGTATTAAAAGCGGACTGTAAGAAAGGCAATCCAAAACTACCGTGGGTTGTTGGTATACTGTCAGTAATGTCAATTTTAGTTTTATTGACAAACCTTGTCTCCATGACACCCATTCGTATTTCGTGACATTACACTCGAATATTATATGACATTTCTTTTTAATTACAAACTGTCACTCGGACTTGGAATAGCCGACCGATTCCGATAGATTTTCGTCTTCGCTAGGACTGGTAGAGATACCGTAAAGTGGGGATAGACGACGCAAAAGCTTCGAAAAACGACGTGTAAAATGTGTGTGACAATGTTTACTGTTTAATGTTTTTTATCTTCAAAAATAATTATAGAAAGTTTTTTTTTTAATGTCGTACATCAAATATGCAGCTGGCGCGGGGAGGTCGTTTTTTTCTTTTTTTGTATCAGCCATAGTTAGTAGACATTCATCAAATTAATGCATTTTTGGGGTTATTTCGGAGACACATAACTTTTTTAAGAAAATAAATTAGTACAAAAACGGACCTTGCCATTATAAATTGATGCCTTTTGCATCACTAACCCAAATTTGAGGTTCTAAAATTACAAAATGAGTTTAAAAAACGCGAAACGGCGATGCCTTAATTTTCGACAGGTAAACGCCCCTCTTAAGTTTAACAGCTTCTATAATAGTGGATCTGTAAATACCAGACTGTGAAGGTGTCTCAATAGCGATCCCATCTTGACATAACAGTCTACAAACTGCTGTTGCTTTGCTGGTAGATAACTTTGTAGATGTTACTAATTTGGTTGCAATTTTCGTTTTGTTATACTTCTTACTTGTACTTGCGGACTGTTCTGAATTTTCGGGCTCTTGATATTCTACAGTGTCAATCTCATTCTCTGTTTCGGAAGATGACGTTTTTGTTGTTGCTGCTGCTGTTGTTGAAGGTGGCGCCAAAGAACTTTTTCTTCTTTTGGATGGGTGGATAGATTTGGAACTAGCAGCTTTCCCAGTTGTATACCCAACTTGTCCTTTGCTTTCGATCTGCAGATGATATAACCTCTTATCCTCACTGCACAACCATTCACCATTTTCTTTTGTGATATCAAAAACTTCATTTAATGGATCATATTTTCCTCGTTTTACACATTCATCGTAGGTCTTGAGCACTTGATCTAGTTTTGCTTATACGGCTTGAATTGATAAATAGGGGAAATTTAATTTCTTTTGCCATAAACATGTTATTTCTTTCACAATCTCTTTTACACGTTCCTTCCTTCCTTTGATGGATGCTCCAAGGAACAAATAGCGACCAACAATTTGGATTTTCAGTGGTATCCTGATGTTGTTTTCCAGTGATTGTTCTTCTAGTGGAATGCACCTTCTTTTCCTATGTGATTCTTGAAATCGTATAAGATTCTTCGTCCAGATCTTTTTGTTCTTTGCAGTGGTGAAAGCACTTTTCTTATGAGACATTTTGATTAAAAAAGGAGCTCAGTTATCTGTAAGAAAAACAATTATAACTATCAATAATTTATCAAACAATTATATAATTTATATAGCAATTTTTTATAGAAATTTACTTTAACATCTATTACCAAGATAACGGAAAGATACGACCTACTTTCATCGTGACAAAGACAGGAATGTCTCGTTTATTAATGAACTCAACGTTACAAGGGAAACTTTACATATCGATTAGTGCTGCCATCTAGTTTCGGCAAGGCAAAAAATAAAGTTAACATTAAAATGAAAAGTCATTTACCACTACAATACTCACAATACTATCAGAAAATACTACTTATGTACGATTTCAGAAATTTCTTGTTGGGGGTGAGCTTTTTTGAAAACTAAACAGAATTAAGCCTTTTTTCATTATTTGTAAGCAAAAGTTCATCGATTCCTGGTACAGGAAATTTATTATTTCACGAAAAATCAAAAAGTCATAACCCTAATGTACACATTTCGGAACGCATATACGTATAAGGAAGTCGTGAGGTGCCTACTACTCATATTTTAAATTTGGGAACATTAATTAGTAGGGGATAGGTCGGCGCTATAGGGTAGATGGTTGATTTCTTGGAAACACAGCTTTCGAGGCACGCGCTGCGTGTGACCCAGAAAGTTGTTATTGCTTTCCTTAATTTCTTTCTTAAATTACGCTATGTGGCTGCGTAAGATGCTTCTCAGGAATTTCAAAAATTTAAAGAACACTCTTGACAAATATACGGAAGAAGAACAAAGAAAGCACACAAATACAAGAAGCCGCTATTTTGCAAAGAGATTGTAGTGAATGGCTTGAGTTAGGAAGGCAATTGCTAATACCCTAAATTTTGGGAAAGTTATAAATAGACGCAGTACTACCAGTTAGGGCATTGTTATGTAAAAGTAACATTTCACATATTAAACTTGTTATAGACAATGAAAAAGTAGCTCTAAATCAGCTATCCTTACAAGAGCGTGTCACAATTCAGGCTGGCGGGTTGCTTATTGACAGTGAGATTCTATATCTTGGTGCTACTCCAGATGGTCTAGTAAGAGAAGATGCAATCGTGGAGGTAAAATGTCCAATATCAGCGTACAAGGCATCAATAGAAGAAGCTGTTAAAGATACAAAAGTTAAATTCTGGAGGATGATTGATGGAGTGAAGTGAGACATCAACAAAAAATCATTTAAAATGGAAGGTTTTCTGAATCGTTAGAAAACGAGGCACCGCCATCTAAATTTGCACGTTCGAATACTTCAGAGCATACAACTATTGCACCATTTGCTTGAGGCAGCAATTTGATACATTTTTTGTGAGAAAGCATGTATGTAGTAGCTATTTAAGTAAAAATGATGCGTGGGCATCATTACTTTCTTATATGTATGTGCGTTCGAAATTATACGAAAGTAGTTCAAAATGTATTTTGAAAATTTTTTGTACAAAAATTATTAAAAATCCATCTAAGTACTTTTATACTCTTAATAAATCTCTATAGAATTCATAATTTGCGAAATATTTGCAAAAAACTATTTTTTTGATAATTGTAAAAACGTACCTACAGTCGAAGCAGAAAAAAGTAGACAAGAGATCTTCGACTTTGTAAATTTGGCTTTATTTACTTGTCATTACTGTCAAGTCATTATCCTATGGAATATCATATTTGGAATACAGTTATAAATGTTGGTACAATTATTTTGATTTACATTCTCCAATGCTGTGTGAACTGTTTCTACCAGTTCTTTTTTATTTTGAGGTCTTCGATTTAATTTCTCTATTTCTTTGATCATCAACCCCCACACATTTTCGATAATATCTAAATCAGGACTTCTTGGTAGAAAATCCAACAAATTGATATTATTTTCTATGACCCATGTTTTCACTCTGTTCGATGTATTACAAAATTGCTATTTGGAAAAAATAGCTCCTCTGAAAGTAACATCACATTACTTAGAATGTTGATATAAGACTCTGAATTCAAGTTTCCTTCAATTTCCCATAATATATCAGTCCCTTTAATTTAAATCCAACCCCAAAAACTTACTTTGAAATTTTCTGGATACACATTACTAAGTTTTCGTCAAATCGGGGAACTCATCGTATACATGAATCGGTCTATTTTTCTTACTTTAAAATAATTTTTGTAAAAATTACAGTTGCCCAGATGTGTCTGTTATTTACCAGATGTTGTGGGTCGCATTGAAATTAAGTTTTTCGGCAGTTTTATGGCATCACAAATTAGCTTCCCTAATTCTTCGTCAGGCAGTAAAAGCAGAACCCAGCTGAGCAAGAATGCAAATAATGTAAGTATATTTGCATTCTTGCTCAGCTGTTGATAGTCTTTTGCGGCCAGAACCAAAAATTGAAGAATTTTTGTTCCTGTGGTGATCTTTATGTTTTTTTAATAATTTTAAAAGCTGTGCTTGTATTTATATTATTTCTTTCCGCAATTTCACGTGTTTTGAAACCGTTACTCAAATCTGCAATAACATTGACTTTAACATCTTCATTTATGGAAGGCATCTTTATAATAGTTTAATATCAAGTGTAAGGCTGTCAATTTTGATAGATAACCAAACATTAACAAGTAACTGTAAAGCCGCTATTACACTAATCATTTTGAGAAAGTCTATGACATAAACCTGTATTTTTGTCTACTTTTTTTTGCTTTCGACTGTACTTTGGGTAGGAATTTCGAAAGACTTTTTTACAAAATGTTTCTGAAACTTACTTTTAAGTGTTTTTCTATTGTGTTGAAATATTGTCTAAGTTTAGTAGTCATCAGATATTGGTAAAATCAAATATTTTCACTGAAGTAAACTGCTACTTCCTGTTTACCGATTTCATTAAAAATCTAATCAGATCTCAAAAAGAAGATTATACGACTAATATAAAGTTTGGTATTGATAGCTTTAGCCGTTTAGCCTCTATCGTGGTCAGAGAGGGAGAGAGAGAGAGCGAGAGGGAGAGCGAGAGAGAGAGTCGCACAGACTTTTCAAAACAACTTTTTCACTATTTTTCCATCTCCTAAAGATGGACATCTGAAAAAATGTCGTTGTCGAAAATGATTATCACCATGTTCTACGTCTAAGAAAGTAAAATATTTGATCCCAATGAAGTTATTTGCTTACATTAATAATTACCTACCTACCTGTCCCTCCTAATAAATTTTACCTAGAATCGATGTACAGGTAGGCATTTGCGCTCGCATTTCACTAAGCGTAGTGGACATTGGTGCGGTAAATAGATACTAACAAATTGAAACGTAGCATATTTATTTTTAATTTTTAGGTACAAAAGTCTACTGTAGCTTTAACATAGAAAATAAATATCATACCTACTAGCTTCATCTTTCTGGCCCTGTTTAAATTATCTTCGAATGCAGTGGCGGCTGGTGAGCGCCTTTTGGCGGTGCAGTTGCGTGGACGGGACTGGTTCGTTTGTTGTCGGTGATATGCTCGACATCTGGGAGTACATCGCCGATAATTATAATGGGCGAGTCGGTCTTGTCTGTGTGGTTGCTCACGCCCGGAGCCGCCACTGTTCGAATGTAAGAAAAATTTTATATTATCGCACTCTACAGAAACAGTAATTATGACTTTCTTTACAAGCCGCTCTACCGATTTCTTTCCAGTCGCAATATGAAGAAAATAACCGCGCGCTGGGTATTTTGTGCAAAACTCGAGCTCATTACCCTAAGGCCTAGTGCACACGCATCGATTTCGATCGTAAGGAAAAATACCGTACGATCAAATTCTTTTAGTGGAACAAAGAAGAGCATAGGAGCGTGCACAAGCTTCGAACTCAACATGGCAACGACACGTTTCGGATTCATTTTCGTAAGCTTTTAGCAAATGCCTGCACTACTATGCAGAGAAAATCATAGTGTGCAAATAAGACACGTGATAAAATTAAGCGAGTCCAGACCATAGATAAAGGAATACTATAAATGGGAAACATAATGTATAAAAATTGAGTACTTACGGAACTGCCCTCTCGCGGGCTTAGTCACGTACTACTTTCATATACCTATTCATATTTTGAAATATGAATGATTGTTTTCGGATGCGAACAAATTAAATGTGTTCATTTCCACCTCTCTTTAATGCACATCTTAAAGTCGGATGAAAATTGACACATTCAATTTGTTTGCAAGACAAGAATACTCTCCTTTTAATTTATTTTCACCCATCACAGTAGCACAATATATTTTTTTTACTCCCATACTTTAATTGTATTATTAGATATGCCGAACCTGTACTTTAACGATGTCCATTACGATACAGATTTTCATTATGTTACAAGTTTATATGCAATAGGAATACAGATTTTTCATTACGATACAAGTTTATATCCAATAAATATGCGACATTCGAATATTCAAACAATATTCAATATGGCGACTGCATATCTGACAGATATACAAATTAAATAAATGTGACAGTTCTCTGCAATTTACAAGTAAGTACTTAAAATTTGTGCTTTTTTGAAAATATAAACGGTAAAAATGAGGGATAATGACAGTGAAATGTAAAATTTGAGTCCACCAGAAATTATGGAACAAGCCTTAGTAACCACCAACAATTTATTACCAGCTAAACTCGCAAAGGTGCATGTAAAATTTTAACCTCAATTTATGATATAGAATGTTCAAAAAATAATGTTTTATTATGGGGTCGTAGAAAAAATAGTGTATGCAACTCGTATTTAATGGCTATTAAGACACGCGTATTCATTACAATACTCGGCTTCGCCTCGTATTGTAATTTTCTTACTCGTGTCTTAATAGCTATCATTAAATGCTCATTGCATAATATACTATTATATCACACAGAAATTCAAATTCAAACATTATTTCTCATTATATTATACAACTGCGTAATGATAAATAGATCTAGAAAGAAGTAATAAAAAAGAAAATCTTATAGAAAAACAATGTCAGCAATAAGAAAGTTATTTATTACAAATAACTAATAGATATACAAATACATACATGTGTATAACTAATAATAATATAAAACAAATTACGTACATAATCAAGTATTCTAAATTTTTATGAAGAACTTCTTGTGTTTAATATATTGTTCTTGCACAAGTAATTTCTGTGGGTCTGTTGGATTCACTGTGAGTATTTGCCTTTTAATATTTTGTTAATGTTTTTTGTGTAGGTAAATAAATGAAATTGAATAAGTAATTTTATAAAAGTCTTTCCGGTATCATGCATCACACATTTGAGATTACTTCTATCAACATTTGATTTTATTTTATACAGCAACACAATAGAATAAAATTATACCTTCAACGGTATATGGCAAATGTAGAAATGAAATACTACGTTTCTTCAAATTTGCACCATGACGTCTGTCTTGCTCAGCAAAATGTATATCACATACTCTATAGTTCTTTCGGAGTTCAGTAGGTGCTTGGAATTCTGTATATGGCAAATGTAGAGATGGAACACTATATTTCTTCAAATTTGCACCATGGAGTCTATCTTGCTCAACAAAATGTATATCACATACTCTTAGTTCTTTCGGACTTCAGTAGGTGCTTGCAATTCTAGTTTCGGATTTTTTATAGCTTGCATCCATAAATTGAATAACTATTTTTTTTATAGAATATATTATACCATTTTAAATAAAAAAGTTATTTTACAATTCTATTAATTTAATAACTTACATTTGCATCCTTTGGAAACATACGCATTTTCAAGCTTTTATTGTTGTTATGACATGACGGTACACAACAATAAAACACAATTATTACTTATGTATAAGCTGCCAAACAGTGAAATATAACTTTATGATAAAAGCAATGAAAAACAAAATACAACAATTGATTAAAGTAAAACAATGAATGATGAACACAAACATATAACCAGCACAAGGTAAAAGCTATAAAAGGCAAATGCTAATGGCGAGAAACTAAAATGCAAAACAACTTGGTAAGTATATACGCGAATTGTTTTACCGATCGACCGTATATGTCCAACGAAGAGACATCTCGCGGGCTTAGTCAAGAATTAATAAACTATCTGAACCCGACCGTAAGAGATAAAAAACTGTGGTCGTCGCACGAATCAGTCAGTTTATTCAAACTTTGTTATTTTCGCTGAAGGAGTCCGGCATAACCTAGAAAATATAAATTATTTTTATGGCACTTTGTTTTCAGACGCATTTGTTTACTGTACAAACTTATTTTTTGGAGTTAATTAATAATTATTTTTATCCAGTGAATTAGTAGTTGTATTGCTTATATATACTTACGTAATATTTTTCTGCCAGGAAAGAAAACACGTAACTTTTAGCTTACTACAAAAGTATAAGTAATTGACAGTTGCATTATCTTTCCTAATGAGGGCAAATAATTAAGTTTTGGAAGTTTCTTAATTTCACAACAATTCTAGGAATTTGTCTCAATCCTAAATATTCTGTGGCAATTTATGCATGCGTTTGGTCTTTCTCTCATTGTAATGCCATTTAACAGCATCTTAATAAAACATTTTACTCATATCTTGGACTCACTCCACATATGTCATTCTCATATTAAGCTATATTACAAAATTACAAATGAAGAAATTTTACAGACTCTAGCCGATACATTGTGAACTTATGCGGACACTATGTACTGTAGTATTTTGTGATCACTTGTGATTTATAATTTAAATTTAAATTAATATTACGAGTATGACAATTACAAAACCAATGCATATATTCATACATATATACACACATTTGCATAAGTTCAATAAAAATAGTACCTGTATATTATGTTAATATGTAATGTACTTACATGTTCATTTTCGCTTATGGCGGCGTGATGACTTTACACAACACACAAGTATCTATAATTTAACATATATCGCAAAAAACGTGTTAACAACAACGCAATAAAAATGCACCTAATACACTGCTTGGCTGGCTGCTGAACATAGGTAGTCTGTGGAAGGGGGGTATTTAGATAGACGGCGCCAGACTGTGGCGCCAGAGAAACTGTGACATCATCCCTTTTAATCTACTTTATATCCAACACTGACCTATGTCACAGTGACGTTGTGAACTTGATATTGTGTAGATATTTCTTTTTAATGTTAATAGCATATAGATTTTTGTTGTCAATACAATATCAGTACCTATCAGATATTTAACCAATATATGTATTACCAATGTACACAACGTTGGTCTGATGTCAACCCAACGACATAAATTGGCATTTACGTGATATCGGAATTTTATGTTCGTATAACATTGGGTGGGGGTTACTGATATTCTACCGATCATAGAATGTTGGCCTGCTTTCTTAGAAGGTTCATAATCGCTACTGTCGTTACCATCCTCGCCAAAAATCTCGTCAAATTCGGAATCACTTAGATTAGCGTAGTAGGTACTCAAGTTCATTTTGAGTCGGTTGTCTTTTCTTATCCATATTGTGTTCTTGATAATTTAATTATAACAATAATTATAAAACAACACACTCAAGAAATACCTAAATGTGATGCACTCGACAATATCTGAGATACTGACGAATATGGACGCATATCTCTGATTCAGCTTTAGCGAAGCGACAGGTCTAAGTGTGTCTGTGTACGAATTAACTCGTAGTTAGCTTCCGCGAAGGGATTTCTGTTACATAAGCCAACTATGAGATAATTCGTAAGACCTTTTTTTTAAAAAAAATACATTTTCTATGCTGTTTGGTGATAACTATGTACCTACTATAATTAGAATTTTTAATAATATAATATGATTTAATGAAATTGCCTTTTTGACCGGATTTCTGAAAATTGCCGTGGCAGTCAACGTGTTAACCACCCTAAAGCACAAAAATGGGCTAAATACGTATTTCGACAACTATGTTGTCATCTTCAGTAACACTAATTAAAAACCGTGTTGTTTACACACCGTAGCGTAGTGTTGTTCTATTTCGCTACGGTGTGTAGACAACACGATGATACTGACGATGAAATACGTATTTATCCCTTTTTTGTGCTTTAGGGTGGTTAAGGTGCCTGAGTGTTTTTGTTTGAAAACTTTATTAGTACGAGGGAGGATCAATAAATACCCGTGTTAGGAAAGAAGACGCAAGTTTTTCACAATTTCGATTTTATTTTTCAACGTAGGTAATCACCTTTTAGTACAATACACTTTTCCCAACGTTTCTGCCATATCTTTAACCCCTCCAAAAAATACGATTTGTCAAACTCTGCAAAATACGCTTCTGTCTCGACGATAACCTCCTCGTTTGAGCTGAATCTTTTTCCCCCGAGCCACGTTTTCATGTTGGGGAACAGAAAGAAGTCGCAGAGAGCCAAGTCAGGCGAGTACGGTGGGTGCGGCAGCAATTCGTAGTGCAGTTCATGCAACCTTGCCGCGACAATTCTGGATGAATGTGCTGGTGCATTATCGTGGTGAAACAGCACTTTTTTCTTAGCCAAATGGGGCCGTGTCTCCTTCAATTTTATATCGAATCGGTCCAATAATTCACTGTAGTATTGCCCCGTGACCGTTCTTCCTTTCTGCAAAAAGTCCATGCGGATTATTCCGTTGGAATCCCAAAAAATCGTGGCCATGACCTTTCCGGCCGATGGGACCGTCTTTGCCTTCTTCGGAGCAGATTCACCCCGAAAAATCCATTGTTTTGACTGTCGCTTGGACTCTGGCGTATAATAATGGATCCAGGTTTCATCGACGGTGACGACTCGACGCAAAAACTCCTGCGAATTTCTCTTAAAGAGGTCCAAACACTGCTTCGACATTGACAACCGTATCCGCTTGTTGTCCACCGTAAGCAATCGCGGCACCCATCGGGCCGGCACCTTTTTCTCACCGATAACTTATCATGTAAAATATTAACTGCCGTTCCGCACGACACGCCTACGGCCTCTGCTACTTCGCGCACTTTCGTTCGGCGATCAGCGAGAATTATGTCGTGGACCTTTTCAACGATTTCCTCGGTAACCACGTCTGCCGGGCGGCCTGGGCGCTCCTCATCAAAAACAGATGTACGACCACGTTTAAATTCGTTGAACCAATATCTTACGGTTGTCATAGATGGTGAAGGATCCCCATAGACAGCATCCAACTTCGATTTTATTTCTTCGCATGTTTTTCCATCCAAAAATAAAAAGCGAATTACGGATCGATATTGCTCTTTTTCCATTTTATCGAGAAACACGAAACACGTGTGATACAACTGGCTGCCAAATAAAAACTAATCTATGAATCAGTCTGAAATTTATTATGGTGTTATCGGACAGATGGTAGTACACGACGGTAATGCCAACTTCCCTCAGCAGCGCCACCTGTCTTCAAACACGGGTACTTACTGATCTTACCTCGTAATCTGTATCCATCAATTTTCAAAATAAACTTTTGGAGATAGATTTCAATTCATGGGACTGGTATGTTATGGAAAATAGAAGGAAACTGGAATTTAGAGTCTTATATCAACATTCTAAGTAATGTACCCAAGCAACACAGAATGGTAGATTAAACGTACCGTCAAGTGGGGCTACTTGAGACACCCAGGATAACTTGGGACATCGCGTATTTATTTTCTTTAAATGACACAGAGCATCATCTGTTTGTGAAATTGCTAATTTAAACTGCCATACTAATTTGGCAAAACGTCAAATTAGCGACCTGTAATGTTGGTGTTTTGTTTTAACGGTGCATTTTGCCGGCAGAAAAATTTTGGTAAGTTGACAATTTTCGCATGTTTTAAATTATCAAATGAGTGTCACGGCCTCAGTAAAGGCCATTCACAATATCGAGAAATTGAAAATCCCGATTCTACATTGAAACCTCCTCAACAGAATCCTGCTGTAACCTAACCTAAAATACAAACTCCAAAGTGTGGAGGGAAGGTTAAGTAAAAATGTTCGTTTTTGTAGGGTAAATTAGGACAATGCCTCGAAGGTATCGCAGACAGTTGGGTTGTCGCTGGTACCGGGATTATACAGAAGAAACCTTAGAAACGGCCTTAGAAGCGTATGCTAATGGCAGACTTTCCCTTAGACGGGCCCAAGAGCGATATGGGATTCCCCGCGCCACCCTATGCCGAAAATATCTTGGGAAAAACCCAAAAAATCCAGGAAGGCAACCAGTTCTTGGCACAAATGAAGAAGCCAGCATTGTGAAAGCCATCACAGCTGCCGCTGAATGGGGCTACCCAATGACAAGAACCGAAATTCGGGAACTTGTAAAAAAATATTTGGATCGGAAAGGCATTGTAGAAAGACGCTTCAATGAAAACTTACCAGGACAAGATTGGATGCGAAGTTTTTTAGCAAGGCATAACGAACTATCAAAACGACTCTCACAAAATATTAAGAGGTACAGAAGCGATGTGACAGAAGTAGAAATAAATGAATATTTCGACCATTTAGAGCAAAGCTTGGAAGGAATTAACCCCGACAATTTGTTAAATTTTGATGAAACCAATTTGACTGATGATCCAGGACAATCTATAGTTATTGTTAGACGAAATAAGAAAAGAGCCCTCAAAATAATGGATAATTCGAAATCGTCAACTTCAGTCATGTTTTGCGTAAGCGCTTCTGGCAGAACACTTCCTCCTTATATTGTATACAAAGCAAGAAATTTATATCCGGAGTGGATGGAAGGAGGTGAACTCGATTATGCGTATAACAGATCAAAAAGTGGATGGTTCGATTGTGAAATATTCGAAGATTGGTTTTTTAAAGTGGTCTGTCCATATTTTCGACATCGAGAGGGCAAGAAGGCTATAATCGGAGATAATCTTGCTTCACATCTGTCTGTTAAAATTATTGAAGCATGCGAACAACAGGGAATAACATTCATATTCCTACCGCCCAACAGCACACACGCTTGTCAGCCGTTAGACGTCGCGTATTTTGCACCATTGAAAAAGTTATGGAGAAAAATGCTCATGGAATGGAAACAAACCCACAGTGGCTGCCTTCCAAAATCAGAATTTCCAACTCTTCTGAAGAACACCTTATCACAGCTGGCAGCAAATCAAAATATTAAATCTGGATTTCGAGCATCGGGGATATTCCCGCTCAATCGAGTGGAGGTCTTGAAAAAACTTCCAGGTTATAATCAAGTCGATCACTCTGATGAGCTGGGGGAAGCATTTGAAGCAATTATTAAGAAGCATGTTGTTCGACCGAAGGAGCCTGTGCGGAACAGAAAAAAGTTGAATGTCAAGCCCGGACAATCTGTCTCATTGAGAAGTTTGAGGCAAAGCGAGGAGGCGATCGATGTGATTGAATCGGAAAACGTATTGGATGACATTACAAACGAAGTCGATGAAGATGATGAGCCTCAACCTTCCTGCTCCAATCGCCCGTTAAACGAGGACAGCGAAGAATACGAAACCGATGAAGAATCTGAGATGGTGGTACAACATAAACTTACCAAAGAAAACTTAAAAGAAGAAGATTTTATTATTGCCGAATTCTGTTACAATCAAGGCAGCAAGAAAGAATGTTTGAAACAATTCGTTGCTCAAATCGTGGCTGTGAAAAAACGCAATTACACAATAAGATGCCTTAGACGCTACAAAGAGACTGAAAATATATTTGTGTTTCCACAAATTGAAGACGAAAATGAGATACAATTTGACCAAATTCGGGACCGTCTACCGAAGCCGACTGAGAAAAGAGGTCTTCGAATTTTTCCTGCCAATGTTGTGATAATCTAAATTATAAATTGTCATTTTCCTGTTTTAGTTTGTAAGCAAAATATTGTTTTTGTTTAACAGAAATTGTAATTTTAATTTTTTTGTTTGTAATCATGATATTTTTGGTTTAAACTAAGTGTTTCCTACATATTTACAGTTTTTTATCGAAGAGTTTTATATTTTGTTTGTTTTTTACTTAAATATACAGTTTTTGAGATATTTTTCTGATTTTTTTTGCATTACCGGGATGAAAAAAATTTTTTTTTTCGATTTTTAATTTCCCAATTTAAACTAGGCAAGTGCAAAATGCTTTTCTTTGCATTTTTAACGACTGTCTTAATTTACCCCACTAGTGGTATAAATTGGGACAGTTTTCAAATTAAAAAAAAAAGGTGAATCAGTGGGTATTTTGAAAAACCAACTTGTCCACATGGAGGACCTATATACCCTCTTCCGATGTACGAAAGCGAATTTTGAAAATAAAATTTTGTTAATCTGTAAACGTCAAAAATATGTAAAAAGTGTCCCAAGTAGCCCCACTTGACGGTATATATCTAAAATATCCGTATACGGTATATTGGTTATTATACGGTATATGTAAACGGTGTAATAAACTGCAAAATGTCCGCGACTTCGACGTTTATTTATGTTATATGAAATCCATTAATAATTGGTAGACGAAATCTGGAAAACAAGTGTTTCTCATATACTGAATTTATACGTAGGTATATTGGTTATTATACGGTATATGTAAACGGTATAATAAACTGCAAAATGTCCGCGACTTCAACGTTTATTTATATTATATGAAATCCATTAATAATTAGTAGACGAAATCTGGAAAACAAGTGTTTCTCATATACTGAATTTATACGTAGGTAATATGCACTGATTATATTGTGTATTTACGGTATCCAATAAACCGGAATTATTGGCATACGGAATACAAAAAAAAACCGTATCTTCTATACATAATTTATACGTATGATGTAAACGTTTATTTACACTACACTTTTAACGTTAATTATCCCAATTCACGTATACAGAATTTATACGGGTATGGTATCTCATTTTGCACTTAAATGACGCTATTGATATATACCTATATGAATGTCTGATTTTATACGTAGAAGATCACCAGAAATTAAGCGTGTATTTAATACCGCGAGATCAAAAATTATATTGATAAAGGTTTGCCCATGGAATGTAAAACGTCTGTCTTCAGTTATATCATTAAGAGTCATATTGACAAATATTAATGACAGTATGACACTTAATGATATAACTTAAGACAGACCTTTTACATTCCATGGCAAACCTTTATCAATATAATTTTTGATTTCGCGGTACTTGCATCATTATTTGAGTACACGTATACGCTAAAATTAGGTAAAATAATACATATACCCAAATAATTTCATGTAAGTAATTAATGTACGATTTATAAATAAAATGAGGATAGATCCAGCAAGGTTAATCGGAAAGATTACAAATAAAAGTGTGTAAGTGTATTTAGCAAGAGCACATTTTTGCAATGTTAGTTAGTAATACTAAAATTACAGTTATGTGTGATTAAACAAAATTTTAAGCTATTTTGCTTTTTATCCACACATTTTATATCTTGGATGCATTACATACAATTAGAAAATGTTGGGATAATATGTGAGAATAATAATAGACACAGGAACAAAATCTTACTCACCTATTTTGTAACTTCTCTGTGCATGTAGATACAAACTTATTCTACCGACGATATTTTTCAAACATTATATCTGACATATTAATATTTTAATTAGATAAATTCCATCGAGGGTGGAAAAAAATTATGTATACATATATTTTTAATTTTAGTTTATTAAACAGAACTATATATAGATAATACAAAATAAGAATTTGTATGCATAACTAATAAAATAAAATATATATTACGTAATAAACATTAAAGATTACGTGTTCTAGAAACAGAAAAACCTAGTAACATTTTATTCAACTCTTACTTTTTTTGATGAGTAAAGGTATCTCTGTTTGGCTAATTTTATCCAATCTTTAACAGCATTGTTAATACAAGTATCAGTCAAATCTGATGGTTCCCTTCCCGAATAAGACAGTTTTACCGCTTCTAAAAAATAAAAGAATATAAATACTTAATTAAAAACACAATTGCTAAAATATTACCATTAACTATCGACATTATTGCGGTATGTTTAAAGGCCCTCTTGTCCCGATGACCAGACCAATTAAACTTCATTGCAACCTCATTGCTGAGGACGAATTTTAAAATATTCATTACTGTAGACCTTACACTAGAACCCCCGACAGCTGCTAATCTTCGTCTCTAGAAAATATTAAACGTTTCGGATACAGACTCAAAGTAATTGAATAAAAACGTGTAGTCTTACCATGTACAAAGCATTGCTTTCGTCTGTCAAAAATAGCTCCAAATTCTTGTACGCAGCTTTAGAAGAGATGGGTAAAACAGGCATCGTGGAAGGTATCTGTAACTGCTGAATAACGCTGATTTGTTGATTTCTTTCTATGTTATCCACTTATGTGTGACATTGTTATTGCATGCCCACATTTTAAATTTTTCTAGAAAACCTAATTCATTTAAAATGCGCTTATCAGTCTGTGCTAATTTATTATGATGAAATATAACCCCATTAGATTTTACATTAAATTCATTATTAAAGAAATAATAATCGGAGTTTTGCTGAATGCAATCATTTGTTACATGTGAATTATTTGAATTTATTGGTGTATTTGAAACATAGTCGTCTAATATAACACTGTCGTTAAATTTGTTTGAAATGGGTAAGCTTTCATTACAGGATGTGGTAGGAACCGGAAGTTGAACATATTCCAATTGTTTTTTTACATCTATTACGTTTTTGGCAATTTTTGACGCAGATGGCGTTTACTGACAATTTTATTTAACTTCGACAGCTTAACCACATACTTTCCGATTTATTGCAATCTCAAGAAATTTATTTTTTACCCAAACAGTAGAAATTAGAATAAGGAGCAAGCAATAACTTCAAGGAGTTAGCAGAACTTGTCACTTGTTGAATAGGCTGCAACAAACACAAAATTTTAAAGAAATCTAAGCAAAATTAAAAACTAGAGTTTTTTTTAGTTATTCTTACTTCATTCTGATACGATATTGGAAACATTATTGTCAAATATAATGTATATGTTTGTCAAACGCATACACGGAAAAACCGATTTGTTTGAGTCAAGCAAATTTTGTATGACCCAACCAAATTATTTCTTTGTATATAGGCAAACTAATTTTTGGTTGTTGGAATCAAATAATTTTGTTACGTTCATTTTGTTGTTTCTACTAAATAACATTTTTTCCTACTAGATACCTATATAGTTGCGCCAACAAACAATAAGCTCAAGCTAACTAAATAAAATTTAACTATACACATATAAATTCATTAACTTAATTATAATACAAATTCATTGTAACATAAAAACTTGTTATTTTAATTAATATGTATGTTTGAAAGTAGGAAAGCATTTAATTAAAACAACAAATATGATTGCTTGATCTACTAAGATGTTTAATTCATTTAAACACATTATTTTTGTTAAATAAAGCTTATAAAATTAGTACAAATGACTCAAATGCAATATAAAACGAAATCGGTATCAGTACGCAGCACAAATATACTTGCAACGTTTGGACAAATATCAGCAAAAAACGTAGACAGACAGTCGTCTATTCCTCATATATATGTCTCTTTTAGGCGGAAAATGCCTTAAGACCTTAGGTAATATTAAAATAATTCTTTCTTTCAACATATCTGTTTTAGTTGAGAATAGATTTACTGAAAGTCAACAATTTCTTTATTTGAAGCAACTAGACGCTTGATTTAAAATATAATTCTCCAAATAATTTAGTTACATGAAACAAATATTTTAACAAAATTATTTGTTTAAATCAAACATTTTATTTTGTGTTTTCTTGAAATAAGAGAGACAATAGGTATATTGTACAACGAAATCGGTGTGTTTACGGTAAACATCGGTTTTTCTATGTAGGTGTCTATAGTTAATAAATCGCAGTGAATGCATGACAAAAACATGACGTATTAATTACACAGAATTATGTACTAATTGTAGGTTGTTTGGCATGTATGTATTGTATGTAATATACTTACCGAAAGACAGCTAAACCATACAACAATAATTGCACTTCACTTGAAATAAATAGTTTGCAATCACTTAAACTTAAAGTATTTTCCAAACTTTAACAGATAAATGAGATCGTTGATAAGTCCTTAAATTGTTACTCTGTTAGTAGACTGCGACTGCATACTAAAACTCTTACGTTAACCGTTCGATCTGCGCATGAGCAGAGCATCTGTAGCAAAATATATGCTCCAGAGTTACCAAGAGAATAGGTATTCATCTATGATACCATATATCTATACTAGAAACGCCGAGGAGATTTGGTAATAAAAGTGCGTGATCAAGGCATTCTATGCACAAAAACGGCCAGCGCCAAAGATCAATTACATACTATGTGTGCATACGAGTTTGGTGTGATCACGTGAACCCCACGTGATCACTGAATCTAGTCCGGGATTTGAGTATACGTTTAAATACCGTAATTCATAAATGTATTATAAAAGTGGTTAACATTTCTATTCACAACTTTTGCAGTGAAATATCATAGAGTACATCTTTGTATATTATTCTATTGCGTCCAGTGTAAACTATTAGAATACCCGCAAAATTCGAAAAATGTTGTTAGGGATATACCAAAACACATTTACTGTATTATATGACGCAGCTGCAAAATAAGTATAATCTATATCTGGTATATGAGAAACGTGTAATTTTTATACGTTTATTTAAATAGTCCGTTTAAAAGCAAAATTACGTATATAACACATAATTAAACTTACCGTATATCGTATACATATAAATCCCGGTATATATTTATACGTAAATATATTTCGTAATTCGTAAACGAATTATAAACGTTAAGTAGTGGTAAAGGTTTTATGTAAAGGTATCATATACCCGTAATAGACTGAAACAATATTCGTAAAATATATGGTATATGTATACGTATATTGACGGTTTATCCGTACACGGTAGTATAAATACTACATATAAATACCGTATAAAATACGTGTTGGTGAAAACCGGTATATAAGAAACGTTTCGGAAATATACCTGCGTTTCCGTACACACATATAAAACGTATACTACGTATAATATACATGTACTAAACCAAGCTGTGTTGCTTGGGTAATGTTGCCTTCAGTGGAGCTATTTTTTCCAAATCGCAATTTTATAATTCAATAGGATAACTGTCCCATCCATACTTCGAACAGAGTGAAAACATGATTCAGAGAAAATAATATTAATGTGTTGGATTTTCCGCCAAGAAGTCCTGATTTAAATATTATCGAAAATGTGTGGGGATTGATGATCAAAGAAATAAAGAAATTAAATCGTAGACCTCAAAATAGACAAGAACTGGTAGAAATAGTTCACATAGCGCATACATTGTAAATCAAAGTAATTGTACCAACCTTTATAACTCTATTCCAAATAGATTGCAAGAAGTTTTAAACAAAAACGACTCTATAACCAGATATTAATGCATATATTTCTTCATGATGTTTTTTAATTGGTATTTTGAATCGTATTAGTCAGACAGAGCATGTTTTGATAATCATTTGATATACCATAGAATAACTATGACACTAATAAAATAAAAGCCAGGTTTACAAAGTATGAGATCTCTTGTCAACTTTTTTTTGCTTTCGACTGTAGTATAATATTTAGTAGCTTTATTTGTAACTGGTTTTCATATAATAATATTTTACTATATATCCTGAAATATTAATATATTAGCTTAATTTTATTGTTCTGAAAATTCCGGCCAATGGCTATTTGTAGTGGCATTCAATCGTCGTCGCGAGTTCGCACTTTAGCCGTGTCGGTTGCCAAAATGATTCAACTATATACCGGTATGCATATTTGAGGTGTCATTGCGAAGCAATTCAGTTTTGACTTGTCCTCTCGACTGTATTTCGATTTCATTAAGTTTTTTAATCAATATTCCATTTAATATATAAACCTCCCTTACAGAAGTATTTTTTAATTATATTTATTTAATAATATAGGCAATTATTCCACCACTCAGTAGCAAAGCAGTATTTTTAAATACAATCCTAACAACTCAAGATGTTTTAACTCTTTTTTGCAAGTGTCTGAATTACGTTTTCAATACAAAATGCAAACAATTAATGTTTGTATTATAGTATTTAGAATTACGTATTGATGATCCATGAAACTTGTAATTGAGCTATGGATAAACGTTCCATTTTGTGAATAAAATAAAATCTTTGCTAAAATATAAGTAAGGACTTTTTATTAACAATAAAATAAAGCACCGTTTATTTAATTTTACAAACGAAAGATATATATAATTTAAAAAAGTAACATTCAGCATATTAAATAATTTTATATAATAACTATTATTGGTTCCCTTCATCCTGTTTCTCCAATATTTCTAATGCTGCATCCAAATAATTTTCTAGAGAGTCTTGAATGTGATGAAACATAGCCTGAAAATGACAACGGTTAATCTACAAGTGCAATATATTTATTATTGTTTGGAACTTAGCATTGATTGTTAACATCAATTGTTGTTACAAATTTATTGGCAATGGAACCAACTAAATTTTAATGTGCAAAGATGTTATTTAACAGTACTTATATCTGATTAATAATTCACCTGTCATCGTTTGTTGTCTTGTTCATTGTTTTATTATTAATTTATTACTTTTTAAAAGTTTTTCATTACCTATTAAATATAATTTAAAATTTCTATTTGCTAAGTTAATTCACGTGAAAATTATAACAATGTCAATAATTTATATGCATTTCCTGATTAATTTCATTACATAATACCAGGTGTACCATCGGAGCGGTAAAGTCCATTTATTGGTATCTAATAATGTAGATAGTCAGTAATTTTTAATACAAAAAATGTAGATAAATCATAAGCTCTATAATTTAAAAATATTTTCTTTTATGCAGAGTATTCGACAACGACGAACGAACACAAACTTATGTTTTTTAAACGGAATGCTATGCATTTTTTTACATTTTATGATAGCCCTTGAAGGGCTGATTAAACTGACATCAACTTGTATCTCTCGATTTTCAACTGTTTCTGAGATATGGCGATTTTTCATTAAAAATTGTACAACATTTGAAAAGTTGCTATGAAACAACGATTGATGATGAAATACCTATTATGGGCTCAATTAGTAGAGATATCCTTTCAGTACGTGAAATTGATGTTTATTTCGGCATATCTACGCATGTTCATTAGAATTACATACTATTCGCTAAAGTTAAAAATTCAAAAAAAAATAAATGAAACACCCGGTATATTTATATAAATATTTAAGTCTTATAACTAAAATTAATCGAAAAGACTTACTTCTATTTTCCTTGTATAAATAAGTAATTTTTATTAAAATTTTATGAAAAGTTTGGAAGTTCATGAATTTAATAATATAAAAAATATCGCAGACGCTATGTGTCAAAAATTGTTTAAACGTTAACTTAGATATATAGCTTCAGTTTAAAGGAAGTAAGTACATGAATTTACGTTAAGTGCGAAATGAAATATTTAAGATTGGAATTAATAGGTATGTTTCGAGAGAAAGTGATTGTTTGCTGGCACAGAGATATATGGGGTTATCATAAAGTAAGGGATATACTTTAACTTATTATAACTTTTTAACAAATCAAGCTAACAACAAAAAGTAAACGAAATCTAGTTGCCTAAGGAATGGGATTTGTTGTATCTATGGAAAACAAAAGCGTTGTCATGACAGTTGTTGACACAAGTGTTAAAAGTAAATCATTCAATTTGGAGTTTATTTTCAAATTAAAACTCAAGTAAAAGTAAAGTTTTAACGACTCAAACTGTAATAGCATGGACCTACGAACAAGAATTGGTTTAGTTCAGTGTTATTATGAATGCGGCAGAAATTACACAGCTGGATTACGAAGGTTTCGCACGAGAATGGGTTTGAGAGCGGGGCCCTGTCGTATGAAAGCGTACCGCAATTTGATACAAAAATTTGAAAGAACAGGTTCGGTAATTGACCTTCCGAGATCAGGAAGACCAAGCATTAGTGATGTCCAAGTTGCAGAGGTTCTTCACGAAAATCAGGACATAGCCAGAGGTAATCCACTAGCAATCAGCAGTGCAAATGCGATATCCAAGCGATTGCAAATGCCGTACACCACGGTCTGGAAAATTTTACGCAAAATTCTAAAAATGTATCCATATAAACTCAAAATGCTGTTTGAATTAAAGGAGGCAGATTTGGCTAGTAGGTACGATTTTTCTTTGTGATTATTGGCTCAGATGGAAATTGAACCCGAATGGTCATCCCGTATTTTATGGACAGATGAGGCACATTTTTCTCTGAATGGTGGAGTCAATACTCAAAACTGTAGAATCTGGTCTGCAGAAGATCCACAAGTAATTGTTCAAGAAGGTCTTCATGACAAGAAAGTCACCGTTTGGTGCGGTTTTACAGCTGATTTTATCATTGGTCCGTATTTCTTCGAAGAGCTACAGAATGGAGAAGCCGTATCTGTAACTGTTAACGGTGAACGATACTTGCAAATGTTAAGAGATTATGTTATTCCACAGCTGCAAGACGAGCACCACAGAATTGAAAACATGATTTTTATGCAGGATGGAGCACCTCCGCACATTTTCCGACCAGCTAAAGAATTTTTAACTAACGTTTTTCAAGATCGCGTTTTAAGCAGACGTTTTGCAAATTCATGGCCACCTGATCTTAACCCAGCGGACTACTGGCTGTGGGGTCATTTAAAAAATTTAGTGTTTAGAAGAAGACCAACAACGCTACAAGAATTAAAAGACAATATTACGTAGCAAATTGGTGCAATTCAACCAGAAATGTTAAGAAATGCAGTGTACAATTTAGAGGAACGGTTGCTGATTTTACAAGATCAAAATGGAGGACATATTGAACATTTGCGGTAACTGGGTTTGGGCATACAAAATCCCATTATTTAAACAATTAAATTTCGTTTAGTTTTTGATATTAACTTAATTTGTTAAAAAGTTATAATAAGTTAAAGTATATCCCTTACTTTATAACAACTCTGTACAACCAAAAATATCCAAATATGGGACTGCCATTGATGAGTGCTTTTCAAAAATTGCTAACGATTTGAAGAAACTGGCAGTATTCCATATGAAAAAGCCTTGTTACTGCTGGCATAGAAAACACAGATGCACAAAAGGTTCTTTGTTATTCGTTCAAGAAGATCCTCATACAAGCGTGCGTAAACTTTCTAGAGTCCTTGATGTTAGCAAAAAAATTATTAAGAAGACCTTAAAGAAAACTTTTTTAATTTGTTATATGATAACTTAAAATTACTGTGATGCTTGAAAATAGTAACTTGTATGTTCTTCAAGATATTACGAAAGTTATAGAAGTTTTCAATAATGTACATTTAAATACTTGTTTTTCAAGTGAAGTTGTAAATCTAAGTATGACTTCTTTCAATTTGGTAGTAAGTAATTTAAAACTGAGTCTAAGTATGACGATAAGCAATTTTATGGCACAGAACGACTCCGATATTTTAACTATTGTTACCTTTTCATTTTATCAGTTTTAAAATTTCAATAAAAATGACTTATTTGTAAAAAGAAAATATTAGAAGTAAGTCTTTTTGATTAATTATTAATTATTTTTTAATTATGCTATGTGTAACTAAGTTAAGGCAACTTATATTTTTAAATCGTAATCGGGTTTATTCAAATATAATATCCTATAACTTTTGCAATATCGCCCACAGACACTAGAAAGTATATATTTTTGATTAGTAAATTTTAAGTACTTTTCAATGACATATAAATATACAGGTGTTCTATTTTTTTTTTTAGTATTTGTAACTTTAGCAAATGGTATGTAATTCTAAAGACATGTGTAGATATGTCGAAATAAACATTAATTTCACGTACTGAAAAGATATCTTTACTAATGGAGCCCATAATAGGTATTTCATTATCAACCGTTATTTCATAGCAACTTTTCAAATGTTATACAATTTATAACGAAAAATTGCCATATCTCAGAACAGTTGAAAATCGAGAAATACAAGTTGATATCAGATTAATCAGTTCTTCAAGGGCTATCATAAAATATAAAAAAATGCATAGCATTCCATTCCATTGGTTCGTCGTTGTCGAACACTCTGTATAAATAAAAATATTTTTAATTTGTAGAGCTTATGATTGATTATCTACAATTTTTGTATTAAAAATTATTTGATATCTACATTATTAGATACCAATACCGCTCCGCTGGGACACCCGGTATATATTTTAATGGTGCATCAATCAGTTTAGATACACATTTTTGCGAAGGATGTTGATAAAAGTGTAGGCACCTGATTATAAATATATTCAGTTCATTATTTTTCTTGTTTGCTGATCTTATTATTTACCATTTTAAAACTGTACATTAAATGCAAATTTAGATAGTCTTGCATTGGTTGTATTTTTTCTTTGTAATCAGAGTCTTTGAAATGCACGTTTATTAAAATTCTTCTGACATGGTAGATATTATTTTTGCTCATTACTTCTGAACTAGATGTATAAACGAAAATTATATAAATATAATACATCACAATTCCAAACATCCAAAGCTAATTGATTTTTTTAAGTATTAGTTATCTGACTAATCTATGTAAAATGGTACAATGATGCAACGAATTTAGAATTATCTAACAATTATATAATATACCTTTTGAGTGTCCATTAGTGTTTCAATATTATTATGTGCAGTTACAATTAGATCCTCTCCTGCGCTTACCATTTCTTCTGCCAATGATTGCAATTCGGCTTCTCTGTAATTATAAAAAAAATTTATCGATTAAATATACATACACCAAAAGCATATTGTCGATATACCAGTAGTTATCTAATTCAATGCTCATTCTATCAAAGAATGCGTTCAGTTCATTTATATACGGGTATAGTTGAGTCGCTCTCGCAATCGACATGCGCCACTAAATTAAAATGACGTTAAATTTGAGATGTTGCAAAATTTTACCTGTCAAGTAATATAACCTACAAAAGCCTTTTTAGGACTGTCATAAATTATAATATTCATACACCTTTTGACGTTTGTTATATTTGTTGTCTAAAAATTTTAAATTTGTCAACAATGCTTGCCTCCTAAACAGTATAGCCAAATGTTATATAAAATAGGGGTGCAGAAAAATAGTTATTTATTATACAAGGGAAAAAAGTAATTTATCTTTTTTATAAACCTTACCTCGAGCTAAAATCTAATTTTTTTCCCGTGTATAATACACTATCTTTTTCTGTAATGGGAAAAACGACGATTTAATATTGAAAAAAACACGTAAATACTTTATATTAAAGTCAGAAAATCAATCGATGTGACATTTCAAGTGACATTACACCTGCGTTGCTATGGAAACCTGCCAATTTAAGCGGGCAAAAAGTAGAACTTTTTTCCCATGGGCAAAAAGTAACACTTTACACCCGGGTTGATAAAGTGACATTTTATTACCTGTCAAGAAGGATAAAATGTCAACTTTTTTTCCCGTCACAGAAAAAATAATATTTAATAGCTTTATTTATAATACAGTAATGTCCGGTTATTACGAACCCGGTTATAGCAAACTTTCGGTTATAACGAACCAGTTTGAAAAGTACGAACCAAGGTTCCATAAGAAACGTGTTAATTGTTTTCGCATATAACGAACTAGCTTATAACAAACTTTCGGATATAACGAACCTTATTTTCCATTTTGTATGTAAAAAGTTTTCGGTTATAACGAACTTATATTTAGAAAACAAGGGACTTCCCCGAGTATCTCGCCAAAAATGCAGTAGTCGATTCTAGCAGTTTGTGCAAGCAGTCGACGTCGAGTCATCAATCTGTGCTTACGCTGATTCTCAAACGTGATTTTAAGACCATGAGTGACGCAGTTGCGAAGAAAAAACGTAAATCTTTTACATTGAAAAGTAAACATGATATTGTGAAACGATTGCAACGAGGTGTCAAACAAAGCGATATTTGTACTGAAATGGGACTAAGTAAATCAACGGTAATAAAAAACTAAATTCAGGATAATGCATGTATGTATTAAACAAAAACTTCATTGTAGGTTGCTACAATTTGGAAGCAAAGGCAAACCATATTGAAGAGTTTCGAACAAGTACGAAACTCAAATGTGAAAAAAATCAAAAAACCTACTAAGCACGAAGTTGATCAAGGACTTTTGAAATGGTTTGCTCAGCAAAGAAGTAAAAATGTAACTATAAGCGGTGCCGTGTTGCAATCTAAAGCTGAAGATCTTGGGAGTAAATTGTTGGAAGATCCTGAATTAAAATTTAGTAGAAGTTGGATCGAAAGGTTTAAACGAAGACACAACATCAGCAGCGGAAAAATTGTTGGTGAGGCAGCCTCAGTTAATATGGATGTTGTGAATGACTGGTTGGAAAATAAGTGGCCAATAATTAGAGAAAACTTTGGAGATGAGGACATTTTTAACGGCGATGAAACGGGGTTGTTTTATAAGCTCACACCAGACAAGACATTAAGATTCAAAGGGGAGACCTGTACAGGCGGAAAGTTATCTAGAGAAAGAATTATCGTCTTGGTTGTTGCAAATTTATTGGGGACAGAGAAAAGAAAATTATTGGTGATCGGAAAGGCCAAAAACCCCCGATGTTTCAAAAATGTGGTACGATTACCAGTCAATTATAAATGTAACAGAAGAGCTTGAATGACCTCCGAAATTTTTACAAACGAACTACGAGAATGGGATGATGAATTACGTCGTAAGAAACAAAAAATCTTATTACTAGTGGACAATTGCCCGGCTCATCCGGATGTAAAAAATTTGGAGTGCATTAAGTTGGTGTTTATGCCTGCGAATACAAGTTCGAAATTGCAGCCCATGGACCAGGGTGTTATCCATAGCTTAAAAAGCAATTACCGACGGTTCCTACTCTCGAAAACTATAAATTCTATTGATAATGATCAAACTAACTTCACTGTGAGTCTCTTGGATGCAATTAACTTCATCCATATGGCATGGCAAAAAGTGTCAAAGCAGACAATCGCTAATTGTTTTCGACACGGCGGATTTATCAGGCGTGAGGATGAATTTGACTCAGATGACAATCTACCATTAGTCGAATGGCTCACAAAAAATCAAGAAGAAAGTGTTAACGATGTTCAAGATGAACTCACTCTTGGTGAATATGATTTTAATGAATACGTTCACGTTGATGACAACCTTGTAAATGTGGAATTTTTGGATGATGATGCCATTGTAGCTTCTGTGTCTTCTGCAGCTAATCAGACTGACGATGAGAACGAAGAGGAGGAAACCAAAAATAACGAAGTACCACTAGTTCCAACCACTTCAAATGCAATCCAAAATATTGAAGTCGTTCGTCATTTTCTTCAAACGCGGAATACTCCGCAACATATTCTTAATAAGCTAAGCGAAGTGGAAGTGCACATCAGAGAGATTAATCTTGCCAAAAAAAACAAACTAAAATAAATACGTTTTTTTAGTACATAATTAATATTTTCAAGTTGTTTCAGACATGTAATGTTTGTAATGTATTTTGTTATATGAAAAAAGAATAAAAATTGACTCCCTCAAAATAGTGGTGTTTTTTCAAAATCATCACTTATAATGAACTTCGGTTATAACGAACCTTTTTTGCCGGTCCCTTGGAGTTAACGCTATAACCGGACATTACTGTATTTAGTTTGTAACTGGATCTCATATAATAGTATTTTACTATGGGAAGATATATATCCTAAAATATTAATTAATTATAATTAATTATAATTAATAAATTTGTGGTAGTATTGAAAAGTCGTCTTAGTTCGTATTTTAGCCGTGTCGTTGCCAAAACTACTCGACTATACCAAAATATGGTTGAATCGCATTTGTCGCCAACATGCGCCAATAAATCAAAATGGCTTCAAATTTGAGATGTTGCATAATGTTATCTGTCAAGTAATATAACCCACAAAAGCAATTACAGTCATCAAAAATAGTATTCATGCAGCTACTGACATTTGTATAACAATTAACTTTTGACCTTTGTTATAATTGTCATCCAAGTATGTAATATAAATTTGCCAAAAATGCTTGTCTGCTACACATAATAGTCAAGTATTATATAAAATATACATATAGAAAAGTAATATTTAATAACAATTTATAATATTTAATTTGTAATTGGATTTCATGTAATAGTATGTTTCTAACAGAAATATTATTAATTAGTTTAATTATGTAGTTCCGAAATTGTTTCGGTCGATGGGAATTTGTTGTGGCACACAAACCCGTCAAGTAACATACATTTATGACAAAATAAAATTAAATTAGAATGTTCATTAAACAAATCCTAAGCCCGACACCAACAACCAAAATCTTACTGCAACAGATTCATCATCACAAACTATGAGTGATATTGATTCAATTTGTTTAAGTTCCAATAGAATTTTAACGCAGTTTTGGTGAGGAGCCTGTCGAAGAGTTTTGTTCGCTGGTATGCATAGATCATCAGCACTGTGTGTACCGTATATAGTCCTTATTGGATCAAAAATCTGCAATATTAATTTCCGTATACCGTAAGCGTCAAATTTTAATTTCGGTTTGCACTTCTATCATATGCAGAAGATGATCTTATCGTATGCAGCGATGTCAGCTTGCTAACAGTGGAGGGAGAGCAACGGAGTGGCGGGGGACCCCCACGCCTTACAAATGTCCAGTGTGGCAGCCTCGCTTATGTCTATCTTTAGTTTAATTCGTCGCGCTCTTTTCCACTTACTACTTTCCTATCAGAAATTAAAATATGACGACCTCGGTATACTCTACTACTATAACTCATACACATACAGCGACAGAAATGTCGGCCAATTATTCGTTCTGAACAGTACATACAAGTATAAGTAACTTCTGTAATCCATTTGATTGCCCCCACATTATGAGACCATATCCGAATCTAGATTCAATGCAGGCTCTGCAATAAATAGTTCACTAACACCATCGTGTTGACATTACTTTTTATACCCTTACTGTATACAACACGAATCACTTATTACTGATGTCACCAAGACGGTCCTCCCACGAGAGATGGCTATCAATAGCATAGCCCAAAACTTTGCATTATGGGCATTCCGGTACTGATACGGATCAACACTGAGGAACTATGTTGCCTGCTACAATCGAAATTAATAAATTTGGTATTTTCTTTGTTTAAAGTCAGCTCGTTACGCCGACGCGAAGCAAATACTTTTTTTGCACATTCACTTGGGTTCATTAGACAATTCCTCATTTCCGCATGCAAATATAAATACCGAGGTGTCGTCAGCAAATTGACATAATATATCAGCATCATCTAAATTTCTTGCACAAACCACTAGCATTAGTTACAAACAATAAAGACCCCTAAACCGGATCCTTGAGAAACACCTATATTTGGAACGGTACCTCTGATAGTCTAGTAATAGTACTTTGTGGTTTCGATGCTTTCTGACTTCGGTCCTTCAAGTACGAGAAGCGACCTAACCGTGAGAAAACCTCCGAACTCCATATAGTTGTAGCAATAAACAATAATTAATAGAATCAAACGTCTGTGGTGATAGATCAAGCACGACAGCCGCTTTTGATATTTTTGGTCTAATAATAATTTGAAGTATCTAAATAGACATACCGCAAGTATGGAATTTTGAATATGAAAATAATACAAAATTTTTGACCGAGAGTATAGATATCCTTTTTTTTATAAATGGAATTAGTTTCGCTATTTTTAAAGATGACGGAAAACATTCCCGACTAAATTATTGGTTCACCAGATATACATGAGGTTCAGTAATAGAAATCGTACCCCCCCCCCCCCGCCAATATAGCAAGGCATTTTTCAAATTGAAACATTTATAACCGCAAAAAAAATTAGTTTGTAAGCAAGAAATAACTTCTAAAAATATACAAGAGAGTTAGAATGGGTAGGAATAGATAGGATATGTACATACGTACAGTACTTGGCCAAAATATTAGGGCAACTTTGAAGAGATTATAAAATTCTTAACAGTATTAAGAAATGGTTATTTAATTTTCTGTTTTCCAGAAATATATATTACCTCTGCCAAGTACTTGTTACCTGGCATTTACCTTGTAAAGACTATCTACCCTAAAAAAAGCGATTTTTCTTGTGGCAGTTCAGGGCTCTATTCGTTAGGACACGTTCTTCTGACAATTTTAATGAAAAAATTGGTTATGCATAATGTCAGATGTCAATATAAATTCGTTTTAAAAAACATTTTAATACTGGATGTGAATGATTTGTATCTCAATGGGTGTTCTATACCACACGGCAGTCTGGCTTTTCTGGAAGCGGTAGTACAGTGGTCAGGAAAATCTCCTGATATGAACACCATAGAAAATGTATCGAATCGATTAAAACGTATCGTTTTCGTGACAGATAATATGAGGAAATAACAATTAATTTCAAACACTGAAGAAGTATGGGCAAATAAAGGAGATCTTAAAGAGTGCATCAAGCGTCTATGTACTGCATATTGTGTGGCCAACAGAATCAAAGCTGTATTAAAGTAAACGATAGAATCAATCAATCAATTATTATTATTATTATTATTAAATTACACGCGACACGGATTTTTCAAGTTTTTGAACTTTAAGCCTTCTGAGATGTGTAAATGTTCGTTAATTTTGCACTAACTCCAAAAGGGAAAACAATGAAGGGTGTGCGTTACAACATTTTGACAAAAAAGGAAATGCTGAAATACACACTAATGTATACGTTATACAGATTAACGTATACTAAAGTATTCTTCTAAACAATAATAATGTAAGTTATTATTGTTTATTGATTTTTATACTATTCTAAAATATTTGGAAGTATTACAATTTTTTCATATTGTAACGAAAACAAGTCCACAAAAAAATAGAAGAGTAAACATTTGCACGAGTTGTTTATTGCGAACCCGAAAACGCTACAATTTGGTGTCAGAAGTGGGATGAAGAATAAGTGCAAAAGAAAAAAAAATGGATACCAAACGTTTGGAAGAATTAAAGGTCACCGAGTTAAGGGCAGAATTAGAAGAAAGGGACGCAGATACGTCTGGAAAAAAAATAGATCTCCACGACAGGCTTCGTGACATTCTAATAAATGAAGGTAAGGATCCCGAAAAAAATTTGTTTCAAGTACAGGCTGATCAAAGCTTAACTATGGAGACTAAAAGAAATTGCAAATAATTCAAAAGCTTTAAAAGATGAAATTGCAAATAATTCAAAAGCTTTAAAAGATGAAATTGTAAATAATTCAAAAGCTTTGAAAGATAAAATTGCAAATAATTCAAAACATTTCGAGACTACTATGGGGACTCTAAAAGATGAAATTGCAAGTAATTCAAAAGCTTTAAAAAATGAAATTGCAGATAATTCAAAAGCTTTAAAAGATGAAATTGCAAATAATTCAAATCATTTCGAGACTACCATAGAGACTCTAAAAGATGAGATGTTAAATAAAATTGCACATAATTCAAAACAATACGAGACTACTATGGATACTCTAAAAGATGAGATGTTAAATAATTCAAAGATTTTGGAAAAAGCTTTAAAAAATGAAATTGCAGACATTTAAAAGAATTCATCAAATATGAGACAGGAATTTTCTGAGGCCATCGAAGCAGTAGAACAGGAATTTGAGGAACGCATGTCCAGAATGAGGGACGAATTCAAAGTTCAGCTTCAATTGCCAGCGATAATCGACTGCAGTCCCCATGACTCCTCAAGCTAAAGCCTGGAGATCTGCCGAACAGCAAAGGCAAAGGTAAAACCTCCTACCTTCGATGGAAAGACGTCATGGATGACGTATCTGAAACAATTCGAAGCCGCTGCAGGAGCAAATGGATGGACGTCCCCGGAGAAAGCTACTGCTCTGATTGTGTCATTAAGAGGAGAGGCCAGTGGTGTTCTGCAGACCTTACTTCCGGAAGAGTGTCAAGACTACCCTCAATTGATCAAGCGTCTGGAGATGAGGTATGGGCATGCACACCTGGAGCAGGTTTACCACATACAATTGAAGAATCGTCTGCAGAAAAAGGGTGAAAGCTTCCAAGAATTCGAAGCGGATATCGCCCGTTTGTTTCGTCTGGCATATCCAACGGCTCCAGGTAGCTTCTCGGAACAGTTGGCTGTGCAGACATTCATAGATGGTCTTCGCGATGGCGATACACAGGAAGCACTGAGGTTAGCAAGACCAAAAACCCTAATTGATGCTTTGGCACATAGCCTGGAGTTCGAAACCGCAAAGATGGCCTCTCGAAACCCGGCAAGAGTATGTTCTGTCAGGGATCTACCAGAAGCCGAAGAATCCTTAGAACAGGTAGTCCGACGATTAGTGAATCAGGTGCAACCTAAGAGAAGAACGCTCCGACGCTGGAATTGTGGTGAAAGGGGCCATGTTCGTAGTAAATGCGAGAAGGAGCCCAAGAAACCCATAGCGGAGCAGCAGGAAAAATCAATAGCGCGAATCACACCTCTTAAACACCAAAACGCTGATGCTCTTTCAAGGAGACTATGTCCAGAAGACTGCAGGCATTGCAACCGGGTAGAAAGAAAATCGGCCAACACACTCAGAACTACCGAGGTTGACGATCAGTGGCAACCTGACAATTTGAGGATCGATCAGGAAGCTGATGAAGACCTTGGTTCCTTGATGGTTTGGAAAGGTACTGGTCACAGACCGGCTGGCAAGAAGTAGCTCCTCGTTCACAGGGACTGAAATCCTACTGGGCTCAATGGGACTCTCTAAAGGTGGAGAATGGCCTACTTAAGCGTGTTGTGGAGAACCCAGATGGAGAAGGGCAAAGGATACAGGTGGTCATCCCTAAGAAAAGGATACCTGATGTACTGCAACAGCTCCACGAAGACAGCTCCGGAGGACACTTCGGCGTACATAAGACACTCGAGAAAGTGCGCCAACGATTTTATTGGGTGAATTGCACACGAGACGTAAAGGAATGGTGCCGAAAATGTGCAACTTGTGCCGCCAGCAATGGGCCCCAAAGACGTCGACGTGCCCCCATGAGCAGTACAATGTAGGAAGCCCATTTGAAAGGATTGCCATAGATGTGGCTGGGCTATTCCCAGACACTGACAATGGGAATAAATACATAATTGTCATAATGGATTACTTCACTAAATGGGTCGAAGCCTATGCCTTGCCTAACCAAGAAGCCGCAACAGTCGCGGAAGTGCTCGTGAAGGAATTTGTTAGTCGATTTGGCGCACCCAACTCCATTCCGATCAAGGGAGGAATTTTGAATCGACCTTATTCCAAAATATTTGCGATCTTCTGGGCATTAGGAAAACAAGAACGACGCCGCTGCATCCGCAGTCGGATGGAATGGTAGAACGCATGAACAGGACGATGCTCAAACACCTGTCGAAGGTAGTGGCAGACCACCAAAGAAACTTCGATGAACATTTGCCCCTGTTCCTCATGGCTTACAGAGCTGCGGTCCACGAGACTACCGGTCAATCTCCAGCAAATTTGTTATTCGGAAGGGAGCACAGGCTGCCGTGTGACCTAAAGTTCGGCTGTAAGCCTGGAGAAGACCTGGCAGGAGAAGACTACGTCAGCGGACTTAGACGGAGGTTGGAGGATGCTCACGAGCGAGTACGCCATCATATTCAGGATGTCAGCGACAGGATGAAAGATCGTTACGACGTGCAAGCCGAGAGAGGTGGTTATCGAGAAGGGGACATTGTCTGGCTATATAATCCTCAACGTCGCCGAGGCCTGTCTCCAAAGCTCCAACAACATTGGGAGGGACCATACGAAGTACTAAAGCGAATAAATGACGTGGTTTATCGCATAACACGAACACCCCATAGTAAGTCAAGGGTGGTGCATTTCAACCGATTGGCCCCATACCATGGACATAACAACGGCGAAGTAACGGATGTGCGACAAATTACCAGTAAAGATGGAGAGCCAACTTATAGGAATTTCATACAAGAATATTCTTGTACCAGGAAGGCTCGTTTTGGAATCACCACAGAGAAGCAACAGGATCTTTTTACGGTACCCGGTGATTATGCCTTAGCTCACTGTGTGGCCCAGGACCTATGTATGCGTAGAGGGATTGCCGTGGAATTTAAGAGGAGATATGGCGGGGTCAAGGATTGGTAAAACTCTGGAGATAAAGCGTGACGGACGATCTATCTTTTACCTGGTCACAAAAGAACTCTCCAACGAAAAGCCGAACTATCATGCATTATGGGAGTCCCTTGTTCATTTACGAGAACGTGCACTCAAACAAAACATAAAGAGGCTGGCCATTCCAAAGCTGGGTTGCGGATTAGACCGTCTGAAATGGAGAATCGTAAGAAACATGCTGGAGGTGGTGTTTCGGCATACTGGTATGGAAATAGTCGTATGCAGCTATCGGCCCAATCAGCCCGTTATACAACCTAAGACGGTGGATTGCCATTTCCACAAGACAACTGGGTGTACCCGTGGTTCCCAATGTAGATTCCGTCATCCATCAACAACAAGAACATGGAATAGCGTGTTTCGGGACGAAACGCAGTTCTTAAGAAGGGGGCAATGTAACGAAAACAAGTTCACAAAAAAATAGAAGAGTAAACATTGGCGCGACGCACCATAAATAATTCATAAATCATCCACATATATAATGTGTAAGCGGCAGAAAGTCTGTCGTATGTTCTACAAACATCGAGAGAAAGAGAGAATTTTCGCGTATATTTCCAGAGTCCTATATGCCGATATAAAAAGCGGCCGGTGCCCAGAAAGAATTCATTCAGTAGTATTCGTACGGTACAAATAAATACAGTGAGCGGTGCAGTTTTTATTACAGTGCAATAAATACATAAATATTACAGACATAAATAGTAGTAATAGAAATAAATAATACGTGTGTTAATTTATTCGTAGTAGTTTTAAGTGCGTTACATTTATTTTATATTTTTATATTGTGATTAGTTTTAAGTGTGTAAATATACAGACAGTTTTAAAACATTTGCACGAGTTGTTTATTGCGAACCCGAAAACGCTACAATATAAAGAAAAAGTACATAGAATGTACGTCTTTTGATAAAATGTAGTTTTATGTGTTGGAGGTAATAATATAGTGATGGCTCTAGTAATGTAGTTATAGAATTATGTACAACATTGGAAGGGTATTCACTTTGAGACTTGTGAAAGAAGCAAACCATTTTCAAAGTATATGCTTTGAATAAAGTAATAATTTTATAAATTTTAAAGAAATTACTGCATGACTCGGAACAAGTTTACAATAGTAATTTACTTTATATATAATGACGAGCAATGTTTAGAATCTTTGAAGTCTTTAGCATGTTCTGATTTCAAAATATGGTGGAGACAATCTTGCAGTGTAAAACAAACAACAAACAAAATGTACTAACGACAATAAAATTAAAATAAACAAAGTACGTACTTCAAAAACTAAATTTCCAACTTTGTGTTGTTGCGTACTATTTGTTTTAGGCTTTCTATTGCACTTGGTAACTTAGTTGCAGAAATACGTATTTTGTAGATCTAGAATCCGGGGGTATTTCGTCATTTATTAAAAATCACAACAGCATCAAAACTGTATACATTTTAACGTGAAACCTAAAATCGCACACACACTTTTAGAGACAGATAACAGATATTATCATACTTACAAATGACTTACAACACTCATACGTTAATATAATATACAGGGTGAGTTTTTTTGAATGTTTAGCATTGGGATCTCAGAAACTACTGGAGATAGAAAAACGCTGAAATGGGGAAAGATGCGCAGTTTTACGAGTTTGATTTAAAACTGCTTTTGTTTCTCCGATAACTCTCATGGCTTATTAGATATTCAAAGAAAACTAAATTTTACGATTTTCTTTAAACATACTTAGCATCGTTAATAGTAATGTAACGAAACCAGTAGACATCCGGGCGGACTTCCGAGCGACAATAAAAAAAAAGGTTGTAAATCATCTCGACGCGACTGATAAACATCGTAAAGCAATAAACCATCCATTTGCGTTATACTGCATCGAGACAGAATGTCTGTGGAATGTTCTACAAACATCGAGAGGAATATGGATTTCACGCGAATGCTCCAGATGTTTTGTATGTGTATATAAGGTGGTTGGGTCACCGATGGATGAGTAATTCCGGAATAAGAAGTTCCTTAAGTAGTCTCGTGCGGAACAGTAAGATAAATATAAGAAAGAAATTAATAGTTCCTTAAGTGGTAGTGCAATAAAGACATAAATATTACCGTGTCATATAAATAGAAGTGATATAAATAAGGTAGTGTGATATAAATATACGGACATATTAGTAATAGAAATAAATACATGGTTAATTTAAATCGTAGTAGTTTAAGTGTGATACATTAATTTTACATTTTTATATTGTTATATAATTTTACGTGTATGAATATACAGACTGTTTTAAATAAATAAATTGCACGAGTTGTTTATTGTGAACCCGAAAACGTTACAGTAATTTTAGAGAAAAAGTGTTCAAACAAAAGTTTTAGATAATTTTACGCCAAATAAAACTATGTAGCTAATATTTTTTTTTCGTTCACCATTATCGAGTTATGACACTAACTTGTGTTTTTTTAAGTGGTTTTGACATGCTTATTTTTTGCTGATTACAATGATATAAGGTTTGATATGGTTATTTTAAAAAATAAAGAGGATATAGACATTTTTATGGTTTTTATGGAAAACAATTGAATTTCGAACTGATAAAATACAAACCAAACGAAAACTTATTTTGAAATCTTATGTAGTAATAAAATGAAAAATATAAAAACTTTTATTAAGGGCACACAACATTATTAATGTTCAAAGATACCTCCGTTATAATTAATACACAAATTGCATCTCTTCACAGCAGAATTTGTAGTATTGCGTACTTTACGCCTATCGATGTTATTAAAAGCAACTAAGACAGCTTCTCTTAAATCGTCGATTCTTTCATATGTTCTTTTGTATACTGTGTCCTTTAGTACACGCCACAAGAAAAAATCCAAAACTGATAAATCAGGGGATCTAGCCGGCCATTCAATGGGTGCATTCGTCCAATCCATTCATTAGGGAAGTTCAAATTTAAATAGTTTCTAACATTCAGTTGATTGTGCGGAGGCGCTCCGTCATGTTGAAACCACTGCAGCATTGCTCGGGTTCTTAAATTTAAATTATCTAACATTTTCTCGAAATCTTGTTGTAAAAAAATTAAGATAACGATTGCCAGTTAGTGGTCCATCAAAAATAAAAGGAGGAAGAACAGTTGATCCTATAACACCACACCTAACATTAAACCCAAATTTAATTTGTGGTCGGCTATGTTCAACGTGAAGTGGATTTGTTTGAGACCATATGTGCTCATTGTGCCTATTTAACATTCCACAATTTGTGAAACGAGATAAATCAGTCCATAATATTTTCATTGAAAAGTGTGGATCGTTTTGATACCGATCTTTCAACCATCTACAAAAAGCTATTCGTCTGATGTTATCACCTTCATGTAAAGTTTGTGAAATTTATGCTTCTTCAACACTCTGACAATAGTGCGTTGAGAGGAGTCCATTTCTGTTGAAATTTTTTGGGTCGATGTAGATGGATTCTGAGCGACACATGCTAATATGTTTATTTCTCTATCTTCATCCATCCCTTTTTTTGATTTTGGTTTAACGAACGAACCATAATCTGCTAAATTATCCCATAATCTCTTAAAAGTAGGTAGCGACGGCTGATGTCGATCAAAATAATTTTCAAAATAAACTTCAGCAGCTCTAGCAGAATTTTTCTGGCACTGAATGTAACATTCAATCATATCACTCTTTTCTACGTTAGAAAATTCCATAGCCAATGCAAACTTATGATTAACGGCCGTTTGCACCGCTTATAGTTAGTTACAATTAAATTAATTAATAGTTAATTGTTAATGTTTGACAATTAACTTGACTTAAAAGTTAAAATTAACAGCTCTCACTTCTGTGACTCAACGTGAAAGCAATGTTAGTACATTTATCTCGACTGCTCCAACGAACACTATTGTAACTCAGATTTTTCGTTTTTTGAATTACAAAACACCAAAAAAATTTTTTTTTTAAAAGTTTATATCTTATAAAGTGAACAATCATAGAAATGTCTATATCCTCTTTATTTTTTAAAATAACAATATCAAACCTTATATCATTGTAATCAGCAAAAAATAATCTTTTTTTTTTTTGAAATACAAAACACCAAACATTTTTTTTAAAAGTTTATATCTTATAAAGTGAACAATCATAGAAATGTCAATATCCTCTTTATTTTTTAAAATAACCATATCAAACCTTATATCATTGTAATCAGCAAAAAATAAGCTTTTTAATTATGTCAAAACCATCTATGGTTTCCATTTAAAAAAAAACACAAGTTTGTGTCATTACTCGATAATGGTGAACGAAAAAAAAAAATTAGCTACATAGTTTTATTTGGCGTAAAATTATCTAAAACTTCTGTCTGAACACTTTTTCTCTAAAATTACTATTAACGATGCTGAGCATGTTTAAAGAAAATCGTAAAATTTAGTTTTCTTAGAATATCTAATAAGCCATGAAAGTTATCGGAGAAACAAAAGCAGTTTTAAATCAAACTCATAAAACTGCGGATCTTTCCCCATTTGAGCGTTTTTCTATCTCCAGTAGTTTCTGAGATCCCAATGCTAAGCATTCAAAAAAACTCACCCTGTATAGAAAGGGATGATAAGAAGCTATACATACTCACTTTTTTATATATGTCTCAAGTTTTTCCTTCAGCAACTCTATGTTAGATGCGCTGTCAGCCAAGTTTTTGCGCTTTTGTTGCAGTTCGGCAATTTGTAGATGTTTCTTATCAATTCGTTTCTTTATAAAAAGTTATAATACAACAATAATATATTACAATTATATTCAATGCTTACCTTATGCACTTGACATTTTTTATCGAAAGCACATTCATTTTCTCTCTCCAATTCAGAAAATTCGTTTATTTTGACTTGCAATGCTTCTAACTTTGTAGTGTTCTGGAAAATATATATTTATTTAAATTACATTACGGATTTTTTAAATTTACTTGTTCTAGTTAACTTTTTATTATTATTTGGAGTTAATTTACTTCGAATCGCCGCTAGTAATTTTAAGAATATTTTTAAATGTCAAATAAGTATAAAAGTTTTTGAGGAAACAGAATCATATAGTCAATGAAAAGTGTTAACCTTCTAATGATATACTGGTTATCGGTACTTTTAAGTTACTTAACAATAACCATCTTGACAACAATGTTGCTTTCTTGTTAATTTCATAAGAATATGTTTACGTTGAATGTTTATGAAGAAAACTGCAAGTCTGGGTCGATCATTTGTTGACACAGCTGCAAGGCCAAACAACATTTTAGTGTATAAAGTGACTACGTCGTTTGTTTACACTTTTTTAATTTCACGAATATCCCATGAACAAGAATGTGCTCTGAAGTCCTGCCGTTGATGCATGTTTGGAGACATAAATTGAATGTCGCGCTAGGATGCGTCAGTCAGTAATAGCAAGACAATCGACTGTGTACAATCTAGTACGTCGAAAAGTGGTGTAAAGTACGTTGGGCTGACGAATCATAATTCCGGGTAAGTCCGGTATTCCAATACAAATCTGCGAAAGAATAACTGTAAAACGGCAATTTGAGAGATACTAGACAAAGTTCGCGAGTCACTGTAGCAGTGTCTGGATGTAAGATTGCAGTTCGAATTTGTCGAAAAGAACAGTGGAAATCCAGCATCTAAAAGAAGACATTTGTCCATCCTAGAACATCTTCACAAGCTTAGTACTACTTTCTGCCATGTATTCATTTTATTCTTTTGAAGTTATTTACCAAAGTAGTAGATTTTTCTGTTGTTCTTGTCGGTGTATTAATAGATGGTTGTACATGCATTAAACGTCCGTATTTTATCCATGAACCATTGAGTTTTAATATCATTTACTTCTAGTAGGTCAAAGTTGAAATCACCACACACTATAGTTCGTCTCAACCCTATTATGCAGTACAGGTTTAATAGGGATATTGCATCTCTTATTATCTTTAGTAGTCTCTTAATACCGACATCTTTATATCCGGTTGCCTTGTTGCAAGTTCTATTATGCAAAGTATATGATGGGTATATGAGTAATCGTTGCTGTCAATTGTCAGTTTTTGCCGTAGTGTGTAAACTTTTATATTGTCTTTAATTTATCTATATATAATTTCTGTTAAATCGTTCTTCTTAGCAAGCATATTATCTTTTTCAAGCATTTAAAAGTAAGTATGCATACCTAGATCTATAATTCTGATTAACGTACTTTTTACAGATTGCTACATGATATGAGTTTTGAATTTTAAAAAGTGGGACGAAAGAGTATTCTTATTGAAAGAGATGACATCATTAGGTGGAGACATAAATACTTACGAGACATCAGAAAATTCAGAGACGAAAGTATAGTTAACATTTAATTTGTTATACTTTTATGTTCATTACACAATTTATTATTTACTTGTGTTTGATTGTGATTGTTTTATTTTTAGGTAGAACTATAATATATACTGATGAATCATGAGTGAATGCAGGACACTCAGTAAATAAAAAGTGGACTGACGTTACTGTTCAAAGCAGTCGACAAGCTTTTACGTAAGGACTCAGCGCTGGTTTAAAATCACCAAGTGGTTTTGGGCCTCGATTTCCATTAATTCATGCTGGAGGCGAGCAAGGTTTTGTTACTGGTGCTGAATGTACATTTCTTTGTAAGAAAAATACTGCTGATGTTCATAGCGAAATGGATGCAGATATATATGGAGATTGGTTCAGGAATAAATTGCTTCCAAATATACTAGAGAACTCGGTTGTTGGTCTCGATAATGACTTATATCACACGAGAAAATTAGAAAAGTTTCCAGCAGTAGCACGGAAAAGACCAAATTATTGAATGGCTCACTGAGAAGAATATTCCACTTGATAATGACATGTTAAAAAGAGATTTACTGGCTTGTGTGTCAGAGGTTAGGTCTCAGTATGAGAGAAACAAAATTGATGAATTTGCAAAGAATAAAGGGCATTATGTTCTTCGGCTTTCACGTTATCATTGTGAATTAAACCCAATTGAAATGGTGTGGGCACAAGTTAAGCACTACGTTGAAATGCACAATACAACATTCAAACAAAGAGATATTGAACAATTAATTGTGAAGGGTTATCAGAATGTAACAGTGAACAACTGGCGGAATTACATTGGCCACCTTGCCAACTTGCAAGACGATGTTGAAGAGTTTATAATTAATATCACACATTCATCATCAGATCAGGATTCTTAAAGTGATGAAGAAAAATAAAACAATATGTGTACCTACTCCGTTGTATGGTCATGGTTAGTTTTTTCATAAATGTTATCATGTATTATTAACTTGTTCTTATAAATGGGAAAATATGTTTTTGCAAAACTAATTTGTGAGGAATTTGTGTCTTTAAATGTGTATAACGCAATGTAGGTTAACATATTAATATTCAATAAGACTATATAAGTCATGTAACATATTAAAAAATAAAAGTACATGTTGTGTGTGGTTATTGTTATTCTTTTCATAAATATGTATTATTTAAGTTGTTTTCATAAATAGAAAAGTTTTTTATGAAAAATAAACTTGTGATTAACTTTGTCTTGGTCTGAATTTATAGTGGATAGTTGATTAAGATGTCAATATTCAGTAACGAAGAAAATTGTATACCTTAAGTGTTTCTTTGAAATATTAATTCATTTACTCTGGCTTACTATATTTAGTTAAATTTTAAATAATTTTTTACAGAACAATCCCAAAGGATTATATTATTACAAATATTTTAACTAATCCATCTTCCCATATATTCTCCCCTTTTAGTGTTTCAAATTACTATTAATTTTTTGTATGCAGTATGCATCAATTGAATGACAAACAGTCGTATAGGTTATGTTTTGATTACAAAAAATGTCAGATATTGAACCGGAAATGTAACTACATTATACAATGAGACGATTTGGCAACCATGAAATCAATTCCCATAAGACCTGTACTGCATAATAAGGTTGAGACGGACTATAGTAGTTATTATATATATTTTATATTTACTCATCACACATATCAATATATCATCAAGAAGATCTATAAATTCATCAGCGTCTTGCAATTTTACTGCAGTACATTCTAAACTAGCTCGCGCGAGTTACTTTTAGTTCAATCAATTTATTGTATTTTAATGTTCTTCTAATAAAAATACAAGAGCCCCCGTGTACATTGGAATCCCTTGTATACACAGAAACTAGTTTATAATTCGGTAATTTAACACCTTAGTTTCACTTTCTGTCAGCCAATGTTCCGTGATGGTATATTCTTGGTAGTAGTGGCATACAATGAAATAAAAGTAATAACAATATGACAACTGGTTGTCATTTAGAAAATACTGACAAATATAGAATGTAAATTAAATATATATAAATGAAAATGTAATCAAAAAATCATAGGACAGTCGGTATTACTTATATAGTTATATCAAAAGGCTTGGGTCCACCACAAACTGTTCAGTTAATGCAATTATATAAATAATAACGACGCAATTATGTAATGAAAAATTACAAGTAGAGCTGTTGATATTATAAAAAATATAGAATGTAAAATCAGTCATGTATAAATGTAAATGAAAGCAAATAAGCATACGACAATCGGTATTACTTATGCAATCCTATCAAACCGCTTAGGTTTACCTAAACATATACAATTTGATTGAAATACACAAACAATCAACGATGCAACTATGTATGTGTTAAGATGTGTTTGTAGCTACAGACATATATGTTACTACCTAGTTTGGTTTCGTCAGTGCAGCATAACAAAGAAGGTGTATGTTGAAGCATTAATATGTGTTGAATAAAACAAATATAGTATTACCTTAAAATGTCAATCCAAAATGTCCAAGTGTAAAACAACAGTGCACTTACTTAATACTGTGTAATGCCTAATTTCAACCAGGCAGTTAATAAAATATATTACAATTCTTTGCCAAATATACAAATGTATTGAAAACTTGAATATCTTCTTGGTAGTAGTGGCATACAATGAAATAAAAGTAATAACAATATGACAACTGGTTGTCATTTAGAAAACATTGACAAATATAGAATGTAAATTAAATATATATAACTGAAAATGTAATCAGAAAAGCATAGTTTGTGGTAGACCCAAGCCTTTTGATATAACTATATAAGTAATACCGACTGTCCTATGCTTTTTTGATTACATTTTCATTTATATATATTTAATTTACATTCTATATTTGTCAATGTTTTCCTCAACCAGTTGTCATATTGTTATTACTTTTATTTCATTGTATGCCACTACTACCAAGAAGATATTCACCTTTTCAATACATATATATATACAGATTGTCGTAGTTAAAAGTTAATATGCATCTTCAAATACACACACATAAACATGTACCTATGTATAAGACCGGTGGTGTGGGGAGATAGTGGGGAGATCGAGAGCGGGGACAACACATTCGTTCCGTAACTTTAGAGCGTGAACGTACATACAGTATCTGAGCAATCTCGCAAATATTAATACCGCTGAAGGAAATAGAGCGATTGATTTGGATGGCTTAAGAGAACAAATTCTGAACGCCATACAAATGATTACTCCTGAAATGCTATCGAATGTACGAAATGGGTTTTATAATCGTTTAGGGTACTGCTTGATGCAAGAGGGACAGACATTTGAACATCTTCAACATTAAATTTTGTATAGTTCATTTAATATTTTGTTTCGTTTTAAATGTGAGAATTTTATTTAATTTTTTTATAAGAATTTTATTTTAGTTACAAATTTTATAGAGTTTTGTTTCAGTTCAATGTTAATACATCAGTTACCAAAATATTATACAAAAGCCGTAAAGAGCGTAGCAATTCCTTAAAGCAAACGTCTACACACTAACTTTCAACGTTTTGCACTAAAGCCTCGGTACCCCGGTGTCCCGATATGAACTGATCTGTACTCCCCTACTATCGTACCCCTCCAATTCATGTTTGCATGCACATGTGTGCGTGTCTGTGTTTCCCTATATCTACTTTTATTTCAGTCAAACGGTATACAGGTAAACAACTTGAACTACGAAAGCCTATTGACAAGAGAGGGTAGTGGGAGTTAAAATTAAATGTATCCATTTTAGTGTTATTTACTGTTTATATGATAGGAATGTCAGTGTTTATGTCAATTACTATTATGAGTAACGAAATAAGCAACCAGCAATCCCACCTACTTCTCCTACTCCCGGCGACCAAACACATAAACGGTGTATACTCGCAGTTCAAGTTGTTAAGGCCGGTTCATAATGTCTATAGACTTACAATGTTATCTTAGTCAAGTCATATGATTTTACATGTTATGATTAATAATTGCAAGGAATTGGATGCTGGATGCTTTTTTTAGTTCCGTATCCCACGTTTGAATAATAGCAACTCGAAATTTGAATCTCGCGTCGTTTTTTAACTTGATATTTGTAATTATCAGTAATTTAAATAATAGTTTTAAAACTATGCAACATTGGATGTAATAAATAACACAAAGAAACTACAAATATACTACAATTAGTACAATACATAACAAAGAATCCATACCTGTTTGATCTCTTCCTCTAGTTTTTTACATTCTTCTTGTAAATGCTGTGATTTCAGATTAGAGTCAATATTTAACTTTTTGATTTGCTCATTGAACTTTATAATGTGCTGTAAGAGAAATGGAAAGATGTTAAAAGTTATAGATATTTACTTTATACATTTGACGAAGTTAATAGGCATTTAGTCTCAAGTACTATCCATTAGTCGAAATATCGAATAAAGTTAACGAACTGGTTACTCAGAGATTTGATATTCCACAGGACAAAAAATGCAATTATTTATATATAAGATTGTAACGCGCTGGATGAGTGACTAACATTTTTCATGTGTTAATTATAGTCGCAGTTAATTAATTAAGATAGTCAATCTGGTAGTTTAATAATTAATGTCTAGACAAGTAAAATACAATTGTTGATTAATTTAGAATTAAAATCCAATAAAATACCCCGGCGGCAGGTCTATCTACCGTGCAGATTGTGTTTCAAACTACACTAAAAATAACAACGCTTTCATTCAATTCACGGTAATAACAAAAAATTCATTAATGAACAACATATATAATTTATACACCTATAAAAAACCACACTTTGGATCACCATGGGACTTTTTTTATACGTATGTATATCGAGTTAGAATTATGAAACACTTTTTATAACAAGATTGCAGAGGAGCAAAGAGCATGCTTGCCAAAAATTAAAGCCACAAGAGGTTTACTTACAGAGGTCACTGGATGATCATGACGTAATCATTTGATCAACATAACATACATGGAATGTATAATAAATAATATTAAATGAGAAATAATGTTGTATTCTTATAAAGAGTTTTTCAAATATATGTAATTCAATTGCAGTGTCATAAATAAGATTGAGCCTGTAAAGAGAGCAATTAGATTAGCAAACTGGGAACTATGTTTTGAATTTGATTTTCTACTAAATTTATGGATTTTTGAGGATTTAACTAATTTGAAAAATAGCACTACTGTTAAAGTGGATGAATAAATATATAACTTCTTCTATTTCGGAGCGATAAAGTTCAATACACCATCAGGTGACAGACTACCATTTGTGGTCTGTCACCTGATGGTCTTCTGTGTAGCTTACAACTCCAAGGTTATCCCACCTTATTCCTTGGCTAGACCGTACTGATGACGACCAATTAGTCAGAAACATGTGTCTACGGTTGCTCTACAGCGGATTTGAGCCGATATTTTTCTTTTTCTTGTATTTTATACATCCGCGATAATTCCCTTTTCTTTGTTTATCTTTCCTGGGTCACGAATGGCACGCAGGTTAGCAATGTCTCCATCGTGGCGATGTTAGTTCTTGTTCTCAAAACTGAGGATCTTTTAGCTGAAGCTACAAATGGTAGTCTGTTATCTGATGATCTTCCGTGTAGCTTACATCTCCAAGGTTATCCCACCTTATTCATTGGCTACACCGTACTGATGACGACCAATGAGTCAGAAACACGTGTCTACGGTTGCTCTACAGCAGATTTTACCCGATATTTTCCTTTTTCTTGTATTTTATGTATCCGCGATAATCCCTTTTTCCTTGATTTATCTTTCCTGGGTCTCGGATGGCACGAAGGTTGGCATTGTCTTCCTCGTGGGGACATTAGTTGTCCTCAAAACTGAGGATCTTCTAGCCGAGGCTACAAATGGTAGTCTGTCACCTGATGGTCTTCCGTGTAGCTTACATCTCCAAGGTTATCCCACCTTATTTTTTGGCTACACCGTACTGATGACGACCAATGAGTCAGAAACACGTGTCTAAGGTTGCTCTACAGCGGATTTTACCCGAAATTTTTCTTTTTCTTGTATTTTATGTATCCGCGATAATTTCTTTTTCTTTGATTTATCTTTCCTCGGTCTCGGATGGCACGCAGGTTGCCATTGTCTTCCTCGCGGCGACATTAGTTGTCCTCAAAACTGAGAGTCTTCTAGCTGAGGTTACATATGGTAGTCTGTCACCTGATGGTCTTCTGTGTAGCTGACATCTCCAAGGTTATCCCACCTTATTCCTTGGCTACACCGTACTGATGACGACCAATGAGTGAGAAACACGAGTCTACGGTTGCTCTACAGCGGATTTTACCCGATATTTTTCTTTTTCTTGTATTTTATGTATCCGCGATAATTTCTTTTTCTTTGATTTATCCTTCCTGGGTCTCGGATGGTACGCAGGTTGGCATTGCCTCCCTCGTGGCGACGTTAGTTCTTGTCCTCAAAACTGAGGATCTTCTAGCTGAGGCTGCAAATGGTAGTCTGTCACCTGATGGTCTTCCGTGTAGCTTACATCTCCAAGGTTATCCCACCTTATTCCTTGGCTGTACCGTACTGATGACGACCAATGAGCCAGAAACAGTGTCTACGGTTGCTCTACAGCGGATTTTACCCGATATTTTTCTATTTCTTGAATTTTATGTATCCGCGATAATTCCTTTTTCTTTTATATATATACCAGGTGTCCCAGCGGAGCGGGAAAAGTCCATTATCTAATAATGTAGATAGCTAATAATTTTTAATACAAAACTTGCAGATGATCTTGAGATCTATAATTCAAAAATATTTTAATTTATACAGTGTTCCACAACGACGAATCAACACAAGCTTATGTTTTTTAAATGGAATGCTATGTATCTTTTTACATTTTATAATAGCCCTTGCAGGGCTAATTAAACTGACATCAACTTGGTATTTGTCGATTTTCAACTGTTTCTGAGATATGGCGATTTTTGTTTAAAAATTGTACAACATTTGAAAAGTTGCTATGAAATAACGACTAATGATGAAATACCTAATATGGGCTCAATTAGTAGAGATATCTTTACAGTACGTGAAAATATGTTTATTTCAAAATATCTACGCATGTTCTTTAGAATACCATTCGCTAATGTTAAAAATTCAAAAAAAAACATAAACGGAACACTGTACAGGGTGAGTCATTAGTAGCCGCTTCTTCGATTGCTCCTTTGTCTTTTAAATAAAAGAAAAAACAATTAGTGGAAGATCCATGGTTGCTTGTGGCACATATTGTAAAAATACTTTAAGCTCTGGCGCACTTCCGGTTTCACCGGAAATGCACGAAATTTAATTTTTTTAAATGACTCACCCTATATATTTTTGGATTTTCTTGTACTGCTTTAAATTGTCTGTTCGACTGTTTTTTCTTTTTCAAAATTGAGCAAATAGTTTTTGAGTTAATAATTTTTTTTTGAAAATATTTGACCACAACACGTGTTCAGAAAAAAGTCATTTCCACATTGTTTTTAAAAGCAAGAACATTAACTTTTGCGGTGCTTGTAACCAAGAAAATTCTGCATCATTTGGTAAAGTTGCACTCGACAATACCTCAATAAACTTTGTTTTTTCAAAGCCTGCTTCCTGAAATTTTCACATACCAAAAACTTATTTTTTTTTAAATGGAACACCCAGTATTTTATTGAGGCATTTTGGTCCTTTTTTTATTCTCTCTCATTTTTGTTAACAATGTCCTATACCTATCTTTTGTAATTTCTGAGATAACACTATAGGAGCAATTAGCGGCCAATTAAAGAACTACGAGCGCTGTTGTTCTATGCACCAAAATATTCGTTCAACCAATGGAAGGCAAGGATGGCGTCCGACTTCCTTAGTCAACTGTCAAACAAAGTAAATGTTATATCCAACTATCCAAAAAGTAATAATTTTATAGAATGAAGAGCATCGCATTTCATTTTTTTAATTCCGACAATGTCCAGTTGCAGTATTTCATTTTTAACACTGTTGGTTAACATCGAAATAAAATAAAGGTTATGTTTACTGGCATATTTGAAGATGTCTTCAAAAAGTTTTGAAAATCCGTTCGTAGATAGCGAAGATACTCTCCTCCATTAACATTTTCATCAAGGAAATAAGGTCCAATTATGTAACTAATTCCTCCCCACAGTTTTAATGACCAACGATTTTGAAAGTTTACAGGTGTGATAAAGTGGGGGATTTTATGTGTTATAATAACGGAAATTGTGACGATGAACGTATTCACTTGAATAGAAGGTTTCGTTGGTAAACAACAAAAAATTGAGAAAGCCAGGATAATTTATCTGCTGCCAATTGACAAAAATGTAAGCGATTCTGAAAATTTCTTTCATCTAACCCTGTGTATGAATATGCTACGGGTGAATTTCGTATTTCCTAATTATTCTGGATTCTCAAATTTGACTTACATCTAACTGCCGACTAATTTTCGTAGTACTAGTATGGGGGTGTTCAACTACACTCGTAAGTACCATAAACGTATTATCCTCACCAGTTTTTGCTTTTTCCGCTCTTTCTTTCATATTCAATGCTTTCTGTTCACTCAAACCGTCCACTTTATATTTTCGAAGGTTTCTGGCTTCGGTTGACTCCTACCAGGGATCGCTATGCATAAAGTCTGGATGCTAGCAAAGAGTTTTTTTCAGATTCACCCAAAATGTCAATCGTATCTATTAACTCTTCATAAGAATAATTCATTTGGATGATAACTAATAGCGATGCTTTTAGAAGTTTGACATAAATGTATACCGACTTTCTTTAACAGTTGACTCAGGCAGTCAGCCGCATTCCAGCCTTTATTGGACCAATATTTGGGCGCAGAGAACAGCGCCCGTAGTTCTTTAATTGATCCCGCTACTTGCTCGTATAGTGATTATCTCAAAAATTAGAAAAGATGGGTATAGGACATTGTTGACAAAAATGAAAGAGAATAAAAAAAGGAACAAATTAACTCAATAAAATATTGGGTGTTCCATTTAAAAAAAATAAGTTTTTGGATTGTGAAAATTTCAGGAAGCAGGCTTTGAAAAAACAAAGTTTGTTGAGGTATTGTCGAGTGCAACTTTACCAAATGATGCAGAATTTTCTTGGCTACAAGCACCACCAAAGTCAATGTTTTTACTTTTAAAAACAATGTGAAAATGATTTTTTTCTGAACACGTGTTTTGGTCAAATATTTTCAAAAAAAATTAATAACTCAAAAAGTATTGGCACAATTTTGAAAAAGAAAAAACAGTTGCAGAGACAATTTAAAGCAGTACAAGAAAATCCAAAAATATATAGGGTGAGTCATTTAAAAAAAATAAGTTCCGTGCATTTCCGGTGAAACCGGAAGTGCGCCAGAGCTTAAAGTATTTTTACAATATGCGCCACAAGCAACCATGGACACTCCACTAATTGCTTTACCTTTTATTTAAAACACAAAAGAGCAATCGAAGAAGCGGCTACTAATGACTCATCCTGTATATTTATATGTCATTGAAAAGTACTTAATATTTACTAGTTAAACATATATACTTTCTAGTGCCTGTGGGCGATATTGCAAAAGTTAAAGGATATTATATCTGAATAAACCCGATTACGATTTAAAAAAATGTGTTGCCTTGAATTTGGAAGTTCATGAATTAACAATAGTTGAAGTTTCATACGGAATACTGCCACTATCTTCAAATCATGTTAACAATTTTTGAAAAGCACTCATCGATGGCAGTCGCATATTTGGATACTTTTGGTTGTATATCTTTGGGCCAGCAAACAATCACTTTCCCCCAAAACATATACCATATTTATTAATTCCAATTTTGCACTTAACCCAAATTCATGTACTTATCATGACGATTTCCCTTTAAACTGAAGTCACTCAGGGTGTATACTAACTCACAATTTTGAAATATCCTATATTTTCCAGGTTTTCCAGGGTTTTTCAATCAAAATTCCAGAAGAATTTTCTGTTGCTTTTCAAAGAATAAACATAATTTCAAATTAACAGAAACATATTTATTATGAAAATATATAATTAAAAAGAAAACAATAAATTCTTTACCGGCTTACGTAACAATTAACAACTAAAAACAAAATTCTAATCTTTGTACTGTATTATTTTGAGTAGGACTAGGGTACTACTTGTTATTATGAACAACTGGTAACTTTAAAAAAATCTATAACAATAATAATACAGAATATACATTTTTAAGATTGATTTTCATATAACATAACGTTCGCTTACATTTTCTTTTAAAACATGATGGCCATACGTGCCATACGTGCCGTATGGCCATCATGTTTTAAAAGAAAATGTAAGCGAACGTTATGTTATATGAAAATCAATCTTAAAAATGTATATTCTGTATTATTATTGTTATAGATTTTTTTAAAGTTACCAGTTGTTCATAATAACAAGTAGTACCCTAGTCCTACTCAAAATAATACAGTTATGGTTAGGCATTCTGGAAATTGTAATAATTTTTTTTTATTATTATAGAATAAGTAGTTTATTTTACTTTGTATGAGAATACAGACACGTTATGTTTTGTGTTATGTAATATAATTCTTATTATATCTCATTTATTTATTTATTGTAGAAGTTATGTGTTATAAGCTATTACGAGAATTGATATGGAAGAATTTAAAGTGCTGTATGAAGACGCCAGGTAGTTAGTCTATATATAGTTTGTTTTTTATATAAAGTGTTTTATTGTTTTTGTATGGTGACTTATATTGAAAGTTAATAAGGTTGGTAAATTTATATTTTATTGTTTAGAGTTTATGATTGTTTTATTGAATTTCTGTGTTTGTGCATTGAAATTTGACATGTTGAGACTTCTATGAATTAGGGATGTATTAGATAAGGTATGCAATAATGAACTTATAGAATGGAGCCTAATTGTTCTCTGACATGAATTTGTGATGAGAGTATCATCATGAAATTAACATCAGCACAAAGTCAGCGTTTTAATGCATATCTAAACACTTAATAATATATAATAATTAAGTTTTTTTTTTATTAAATTTTGAATGATTTTTCTTGAAAGCATTAGAGATTGGACACGTGAGTCAAGGGTGCATTTAATAAGTTTAAAGGATAAACTCATAGGATGGGACCTTAACTGACTCATTAACGTGAAGTTGCTTTGGAAATGTCCAGAAGCGAGAAAAGGCATTTGGCTTCCTCTATTGTGGCATGTAAATAAATTATTTAGAATAGTTCTTTTCTTTTGTGAATATCTTTTTTATTTCTCTGTTTAATAAATTATATTGTAAGATATTTCTGTATTTTTATTTAATGTATCTGACCTGTTGAAAACTTAAGAGTACAATTCTTTGGAGAAAATATATTTCTGCCCCTGAGATAAAAGATTATTAGTGATACCATTAACTGAACTAGTCAAGTGCGACATTGTCTAACCCACATTTTTGCAGAATTAGTAAGATCTCAAATTAGCATAAGGCTAATTTCTTAAGATATATGCGTGAACCTTCGTACTTTATAGAGTTTTAATATTGTATTATTAATTTGCAAGGGTCACAGCAGTATGTTGAGGAATATAGAGCTTTCCCTTGGATATACGTAAACCCTTAAATAAATAATATACACCACCTCAGTTGTTCACAAGTATAACAGTCCTTATTGTTTGGAAATATATTTTAACAAACGTTTATTACTTCTAGTAACTACACAAATTCATATGTAATATTTGGGCAATTGTATTATACCTCGATTCTAACAGGATATACATATTGAACATACACAATCAACATTTACTTATACTTTGGGAAAATGTATACGTTATATTGAATTTAGTTGACGATCAATCATAGTTGAGTTCGTCCTCAGATAAAGTTAATTTGACATGGAACATAAAAACTATACGATATCTATAATCGTAATTGGATATGGAATCTACGGATTTACTAATCGATATTTGATAACGTTAGAAACAGCCAGAGTTTCCTTAATTTAAATGGTGAGGACTGTTATTTGTATGAGATTTAAGAATAGCTACTTTAGATATGACAATTAGACATAATTTACATATATCTACAATTAATTAATATCGACTTTCTTTATTTTGCTGATGTCGTGTGAAGGTCTGACGTGGTTAGAACAGGAAAATTCTTCTCATGGGTTGGAAATGGTATGTTCGACGTGGAGGATCAAAGGAATGGTACTGCTTCTGGATGTCTATCTTATTCTTAGTATTGTCGGGTCAATTCATTTGCAATCTTCCGTGGAACAGGTATATAAACGTACGTGTTGTCTGCCTCTTGTAGTGGGCAGCAATCTTTGTTCTTGTGTGTGTGTGTCCTAATATCCTCTCTTTTTCTTGCAGGTATTGTTTACCGGTTTGTCAAAATTTTTCGTCGGGAAAATAGGGCTATGATTTGTTTTTTGCTCGTTCTTGGAAAAATATAGCAACTAACTTTGCTTTGGAATGTGTGTTATTAGTTGGAATTATATTTCTCTGTTTCGGTGTTAGAATAACGTTATTCTAGCAGCCATTTTGATGTTAGAATGGACTCCATTCTAACACCGATTTTTGGTAACTTTTTATTTTAGTAGAAATAGGTTGGTGGCATAAATTTTTCATACTTGCTTTTCGATTTACCTGGTAGTAAATTATTTATGGTGTTGGAGGCCCCGTCCCGCAATTTTAGTGCCGCAGATTGACGGTCTTCGTCTGACATTCCGCCCACAGATAATATGAGACTTTTTCTAATTTAAGCAAACTTTTCTATTCAAATAATTCTTACAAAAGTCAACTGTCAAATATAAATGTAAATCATTCCTACCAATCGACTACGTCACGTTATCAAAATGTCCCTTAATGAATATTTTTAACAAATTTTCTATAAATAAATAATATAAATACAATCCGAAACAGAGAAAATAGTGTAAAATACTCGTAACAGAAGGCCATTCCAGCATTCTTTCCTTCGGCCACTCGCGCTGCGCGCTCGTGTCCGAATTTGGAAATCATGCTGGAATGAAAGGCCTTCTGTTACTTGTATTTTAATATACTATTATTATATGCATGCAGGTATTACTTTAAATATGTAAACTGTCAACAAATGTGAATACGCCTTATATTAATGGCGCGTATTTATGAAAACTAAACGTCGATTATGATAAGACCCGGATTTAGTCCGAATATTGTATTTATAGCTTTGTGTAAAATGCACTCAATTGTTTTCGTATCCATATAACGATTATAATCTCGACATATGTCACGGTATTGAAATCCTTCTACCACGCGATCATTTAAATTCTAAATTATAGCAGGCGGGATTTTTTTTATTAGGTTGTCCAGAATGTCAATTATTGATTAATTGAAATTTGCGGTTATGTTATACTTTGTGACATTTGTGAATCTTATGTGTAATCGATTTAAATTTAATGGAAATGAAAGCATTACAAGATAAATTAGTTTTATTGTGAATTACAAAAGGTGTTCAAAGTGTTCTCCCCCTGTTGCAATGCAACTGTTAACCCTCCGTTTCATATTTTCAAAAGCATTTGCCAACATCTGAACGGTTATAGCGTTACATGCATTAGAAATTGCCTCTTGTAGTTCTTCAAGATTTTGTGGGTTATTTTTGTAAACTGTGTTTTTCAGATACGGATAAATGAAATAATCAAGAATCGTTAAGTCCGGACTGCCAGGCGGAAATTCAATGACTCGATTATCATAAAACTCGCGAATTCGAGCCATACTTTCCCATGTTTTGTGAGCTGTTGCATTATCCTGTTGGAAATACCCATGTAAAAGTTCGTCATCATGAAGATTTTGTAAAAACGGTTCAAGTAAATTATTTCGATATCTCCCAGCATTTATCGTTCCTTCAAAAAACACAGGTCCAAATATACGCCTTCTAAAAACCGCTTGCCAAACACCAATTTTCTGCGGATGGAGAGGCGATTGAATAAACTCATGAGGATTCTCCGAAGACCAAATACGCATATTTTGTTTATTTATATAGCCGGATAGGTGAAACCATGCTTCGTCAGAAAAAAATGTTAAATCCAAAGTGTTGTTGTTATTTAAATTATTCAAAAGCCACTGACAGTATTCTATTCATACAGGAAAATCTCGAGGGAATAGCTCTTGAACGACGTTAATCTTAGAGGGATAAAGATTTAAATTTTCTTTTAAAATTTTTTGACAAGCTCCATATGAAAGGTTTATTTCTTGGGCTAATCTGCGAAGAGATTTTTTGGGAGACTGTTCCATTCTTTCTGCAACATCTGCCACAATCTCACGAGTCCTTTTTTTGGGCGCGCCACTACCAGCTTTCCTACCTACAGTTCCAACATTACGAAATTTCGCCACACATGTGTAAATTTCTTGGACTAATTTTTGATAATCCGCAGGAAAATTAGGGAAGGCATTTTGAAAATCATTGATGCAGTGCGGTACTGAATATGTCCATTCACCATTCTCTTGTCGTTCGGCGTTTTTAAAATAACTTTCAGTAAGAAAAATCTTATGTTCTAAATCAAACATTTTGAAACGTTACTTTGACCATTCAAATTGTAAATTAGTACTTATATACACCAACTTAATTTAAATTTCACAAACTGCTCTAATTTAGAATTTAAATGATCGCGCGGTATTTGCGAAATATTTACCATCAGAATATTTATACAATGACTTTTAAAAATCATTAATTATTTTTTAGATTCAATATAAATTTTAGAATTCCTTTAAAATAGGCTAAATCAAACTTCTATCGAATAACATTTTTAAACTGTTAAGCGTCCTTTTTAACTACGTTGCACAAATAAATAAGTACAGGATGGCAAACAAAATTTACGCATTTGACTTAATTTTGGAATTTTGGCAAATTTTGAGAATATGTGTGAATGATGATTATGTGTACATATAGATTAAATACTATCAATTACATTTTACCATTTTCTTATGTCTAATTGGCATGTTGTAGCTTTCTTAAGTTAAACATAAATATTTATTTATGGTCTATATATGTTTCTAATAATTCTTAAATAGTATTTCACAAGTATAACAATACAAATGCTAACATTTGTTACTATTTTCCTATCAAGCAAAACTGTTAAATGCTGAATTATTGTCAATTGCGAGAATGATCAGAAGGTTTTTCAATGTTTCATTGTTATCTTACGTAGTATGGTAATTAATGTTATCTGATTGTTGATTATAAATAATAGAGAGTTTGTATGCTTCTCTTAATTGTTTCTAAGCCGTTTCATGAAACAATTTCATTTTGTGATGAAGGAGCTGCTAATTAAAACATTGAAATATTAACAAACTCTTAATAAAATTGTAAAGTATATTTGACAAATATATTTTTGACATGTTCTCGATTATACTCACCACTATTACACTACACATAAGAAAGTAAAATACTTCAAATTTATTTTCATACAATTATAACTTAAAGAGATTACTTATATGTATTAAACAATATGGGTGTACAGAATATACTAGAAACAATAATTATTAAATCATGAATAATAAAAATATAAATATGTAATTACAGATAAAATAATACTTACAGAGACAGGATCTGGTTCACTTAGAATGTTTTCAGGCAATTTAAAATCTCTCAACTCAGGTGCTTTACAAATTAAAGGAACAATTTTAATGTTTATGTCATATACTGTTGAGTTAACCTAAAAAAAAGTACATGAATATTAAAATGAATCGATGCCTGTATTTGTCGTATATACATCGGTATATTGTAATTTAATTGTTAGACAAATTATTCAAATCGACATTTTCGCGATCTTTTAGTAAACCTACATATAAAACCCACTCTAGGTTTGTATGCACCCTCTAATCTGAGCAGTTCTAGAACTACTGTGCATATTATTAATTCAATGTTCGGTATTTCAGAATTCAAAATTCAAAAACCGTTCCAGAATAACTCTAACAGTTCCGGGCGATGTCGTGGTTTTTGAAGCTCTGACATATATATTCGTATGAAACTACATGACAGTACAAAAAAAGAAACATATATAAATTATATAACAAAAGTAGAAATGTATTTAAAAGGGTCACAACTGCAGGGACCCTTTAAAACACTGCACCAATTGGTCTAGGATGTCTATACCGCATGTGTCAATTTTCATTAGGTATAGGGATTCAATGTTTACGTGGATTTATACGTATACAAGTAACACGTGGCAACGTGGCACCCCTACTGTCCGTCACCAATCCCGGCAACAATCGACATCACAACGATTTTCTCCGATCTTCCCACCAGATTTTACATTCAATGTTTAGCTGCGAAGACGTTGCGATCTAGTCTGCAATAAAAGCCGTCTTATTACTGGAACGGGAAACATCAAATGGCAGCGGCGATCTCCTGATCTAGTAGTTTATTATTATTTTCAGAATCCTTTTTTATTTACCTTATTAGAATTACGCTTTTGTTTGTGTCATGCAGCGTGAACGCAGTTAATAATTCTCTGCATTTATTGAAAGGAAAAAGAAAAACAAATCCTTGCACTCGTAAATATTATTTCTGAACGCATTACAAACACCCAAGTCAGTGGTCCAATAGTTACTGCTAAGTTAACTTATATTTTCGAGCATATATCGGTCGCGCTGGCATTGGAGAGGAAAGTAGGGGTGCCACGTTGTCACGAATTGCATGAATTGGTCGCCTGTGGCTAATGAAAATTGACACGTGCTGTATATCATATTTGTTTATTGTACTACAGTCGAGAGCAAAAAAAAGTAGACAAAAGCACAGGTTTGTGTCATAGACTTTCTCAAAATGATTAGTGTAATAGTGGCTTCAAAGTTACTGGTCAAAATTTGGTTATCTATCAAAATTGACAACCTTACAGTTGATATTAAACTATTACAATAATGCCTTCCATAAATGAAGATATTAAAGACAATGTTATTGAGTAGGTAACGTTTCCAAAATACGTGAAATTGTGGAAAGAAATAATATAAATAAAAGCACAGCTTTTAAAATTATTAACAAATGGCGAGATCACCGTAGAATTTCTGGTTCTGACCGCAGAAGAATATCAACAGCTGAGTAAAACCGCCATCTCGCAAATGTGCTTATTGAAAAGCCATTTTCTTCAGTAGTGATTACAGCTGATGTAAGTAACTTTCCGGATTCTGTTTCTACTGCCCGACGAAGAGTTAGAAAAGTTAATTTGCGGTGCCATAAAATTGCCGAAAAACTTAATTTGAATGGGAGCCAAAAAAAAAATCTTGTAGTATATGCACTTGAACATCTGGTAAATAACAGACACTTTTGGTAAACTGTAATTTTTACTGATTAAAAATTATTTCAAAACAAGAAGAATGTATACCAATCAAGAGGTACCGGATTTGACGAAAACTTTATTAATAATGTGTATCCAGAAAATTTCAAAGTAAACTTTTGGGGTTAGATTTCAATTCATGGGACTGGTATGTTATGGGAAATAGAAGAAAACTTACATTCAAAGACTTATATCAACATTCTAAGACGTTGCCTCCAGTGGAGCTGTTTTTTCCAAATTGCAGTTTTATAATTCAACAAAAAACTGCCCCATCCATACATCGGGCAGAGTGAAAACAGATGGTTCAGAGAAAATAACATCAGTGTGTTGGATTTTCTGCCAAGAAGTACTGATTTAAATATTATCGAAAATGTGTGGGGGTTGATGATCAAAGATATAAATAAATTGAATTGGAGACCTCAAAATAGACAAGAACTGGTAGAAATAGTTCACACAGCATGGGAGAATGTGTATCACAGCACTTTTACCAACCTTTATAACTCTACACCAAATAGATTGCAAGAAGTTTTAAACAAAAACGGCTCTATAACCAGATGTTAATGCGTATATTTCTTCAGGATGTTTTTTAATTAGTATTTTGATTCGTATTAATCAGATAGAAGATGTTTTGATAATTATTTGATATTCCATAGAATAATGACTTGACACTAATGACAAGTAAATAAAGCCAGGTTTACAAAGTACGAGATCTCTTCTCTACTTCTTTTTTTGGATTTCCACTGTATATTCTACATATTTTATGAAATATATTGCTGGTATAGAGTGTATTGTAAATAAGATATATCCAATTCATTCATATCATTTCCCCAATACATACAAAAACCATATCTCTAAGCAATATTATATCAAAAAACGACAACAAGCTCAGTAATGGCAACATTTAAAGTGATAACGTCTACATGTTGTTGGCGATATTCCATTTGAAAAAAAATGTCAGACAAAAATGTGTCATGTAATTCTAATCCAGTTTCCTTCACATGCGATTGGTAATTGAAAACACAGACTAAACAATCCAGACCGGCAACTTAATCCTAGATTTTATCCAGAGTACTCATCCTTGTTTAGCAAACGTAAATTTGAATACTCTACCATCTCTGTCAGATTCACTGAACTTGGAGATGAGATGGCGCTAGCGTTAATTGAAATGTTTGTTATGCTGTGGTTATATGTCATTCAAAACTACAATTCAAATTTGACACGTTTGACATATTTTTGCAATCCTTTCTCGTACATGGTATTAATTATATGTTGATACAAATATGGTGTCCAAGTGTTTAGTGTGCGGGTTTGGACAGGATGAAGTTAACAAAAAGCATAGGTTTAAGATAAGATTGGCATTTCCTTTGTTTAAGAAGCGCATTTTTGACATGCTCTTTGACTTGCAGGTTTGATACCTTTTGATTTATGTATTAGTATTATTATTACTATGCTGAATTTGTTCCTTTTGGTACATATTAGTTTTGTTTTTATTTGTCATATTACACAAGATTTGTATTATTATTATTGGCTTCTCATTATTGGTTGTGTAATTTAATTTTATTATGTTTTACTGTATAAGTATGTGTATCAATAAAAACTATTATTATTATATCCCTATGTTTTCCTTGACATTTTTCACTTATTAGATTATTATATTTCTCTTAATCTTATATAGAGTAGTAGTTTATTGTGTCTAATAGGTCACCGTAAGAGGGATGTTATAATACATGTAAGTAAGATTAATATTTATATTTCGTATCACATATTTAATATGTAACACCACAAAATTACACATAAGATGCTCAAACTATGGCTATAATTGTTACAGTAAGTAATATTTATTACCATAGTTTTAGTAACTTTTGTGTATGTTTTTGTTACATAAATAACGTATTTAATAAGCGTATTCTAAAAACAAGCTCATTTCAAATTTCGCGCCAATATGCTGCTAGCGCCATCTTCGTACCAAGTTCACTGATGTGTAACAAGGATAGAAGATCTTGGATATTTTTTTTTCAAGTAGTTGCCGGTCTGGGTTGTTTAGTCTGTGATTGAAAACAAATTAAATATGTTCGTCGTATTTACCATCCATTACAAAATTTTAAAAAAAATCTTGGAAACCTTTCATTACTTTTTACATCCTGCCAAAGTTTAGATGGGTCGGCCAGATTAAGAATAACAGTAGAGTTGCAAGTCTTAATTTAACTAATTTTTTTAAAGATAATATTGAATTTCAAAATAAAAAATATTATAACAGGTTACCTTCTCCTTCTGATATTTTAACTTCGCATCATATTCTTCAGTTTTAGAGGCAAGTTCCTGGCGGCATTTATTTTTGTATTTCTCTAAGTTGCCTGCTTCATGAATTTTATTGTCAATTTCTATCAGGTCTTCATTCGTGTGAGTCTGTTGCGATATACAGATCTCTAATTTTTTAACTTCGTCTTTGTTTTCGGATATACATGCTTGAAGATTTTTGCTTTCGACCAATAATTCTCTTATTTGATCTTGTAATTTGTTCCTAAAATCGTATTTTTTTTGAATTCGGATGCCGTTTTCATCCCGAAGATTAGAAACTTTAGAGTTCATTTCCTAAAAATAATGTGTATTTTAATGTCTAATTAATATTCTAATATAATTATGTAAAAAATACTGACGACAGAAACTATTCATACTCATAGTATATGCTCAGTAATAAATCGATATGAAGCCCAAAATTAAATTGTACTTAAAAGGATAAATCCTAAATATTAAAAAAGAACGACTGACATAAAGCGAATTTTAAAAGATTAATTTCGCCTCTTAAACAAAATTCGCAGTGTTTCGCGCAGGATTCTTTAATTTTTGGATTTGCGAGGTACGTCGTCGCAAGAGCATGCAAACATCGAGTCGTTAATAATCACAAAATGCCGAACCTTTCGGGATTCTATAAGAATATGTTGGTTTTCGCTCACAGAATATAGAATGTGGCCAGTTTTTGATTCTACAAGAACGAGAAATGCACCAGGCAGATGGTGGGCAAAAATACTTTTGGTAAAATTCCAAACAAATCGTCACTCATAGTTGCACAGCTGTGGCAACAGACATGCGCCAGTAAATTAAAATATCGTCCAATTTGAGACGTTGCAAAATATTACCTCTCAAGTAATATAACCTACAAGAGTTATTTATGTACCAAGTCAGTAAAGTGATACTTTATCGAACGAGTCTGATTTACGAGCCAAGCGATTGAAGCTAGCGCGGCGAGTAACAGAAGAGTTCGGTAAAGGTACTTTACTGACGTGGTGCATACAAAATTTTATCGCCAACCGTGAAAATTGTTAATTTAAGAAATAAAGATATAATAACTTATGACAGTTTATGACAGTGACAAACGATTTATGTTTAAAGTCATCAGTCATGGCTACGCTGACACATATTAGCGGCAGGTAAAGTACTTTTGCGACATAATAATAGCTCACGGTCATCCTTTAAAAATGACGTGAGAAAACAGGGGATAGAGATAGGACCGTGCAACGGGTGACGTTTCTCGAAATTGTGCAACGCCCTGTATAGGTAGCGCGTTCGGACCGATCGTCGTGTGAAGAGGAATGTCCGAGCTAATTACGGTTAAAATTTCGGCTTTATAACTCTGTCCGATGGCCGGATATTTACGGACAAATTTAAACGTTGTTTTTTAAGACGTTGCCCGATTTTCTGAAGGGATCTCCTTTTACACAAATGTATAACACGCATAGGGAAAAGTACGGTTAAAAAGCCCGCAGTTTCTGCTTTTCAACGCGCTCAAATCCATATTTTAAGGTCGAGGGACGCGTGAGCAATTAAAATAAACGTGTGACCGCGTGTTCCGTCGAATTTGTCAAAACACGCGAAATGAAGCCATGACGTGCCTAAAGAATGTACATTTTACGTAAATAAAAACGAGGACTAAACACAAAATTGACTTTTCGCTAATCTGACAGCTCCAACGAGAAATTTTGCACGTTTGACTTTTAAGCCTTATATTCCGAATTTAGTAGGTTTTGACGGCCCAACAAGATTCATAATAGTAAGTACAGATATTTCTAGACCATTCCCATTCCTATTGCGACTTCATCGACGTACGATATCGATAGTGCGTGTAAATTAAATTCCTCATGCAGACGGACATCGTAGAAAAATGGCCGAAATACGCCAGAAATACATGTACACAATAAATCAACTGCAATGCTCATAACATGAAATGTACACACATATACATTCATGTGCACTGCCCGTAAATATATTATCTATCGGTAGCTTGACTTAACATTTTTACATACAGGCTGATATCTTTTAATTACTATAAATTTGAATTTTAAAATACCATAATTCCAGAACGCGTATGCCCAGTTTCCTTAATGTAATTATTAACGTCAGAATAGGTTCATGGCATATAAACACACATAATATATTTAGTTTTAGGACACGGACAAGGCACTAAATTAATTATCTGGACACAATTGAAACGTTTTTTTATAACCTTTTAAAGATTACACGTCTATTTTCTCTGAGATTTAAAAAAAAAATTGCACATTTCAACATAGAGTCAAGCCTACATATAAATATGGCAGTTGAACAAACTATTTACGTTAGGTCGATAGCCCAATGGCAAGATTGACGGCTTCTTAATACAATGACTTTGCCGGGTCGGGTTCGAACCCAGGCCGGGGCAAAACATTTTTTTTTCGAATGCGATATTGTGTATTTATTTCGTGTATTTTACCGGCAATTTATAAGACAAGACGCCGGACTTCTCGACATAATTTTCCCGGTCGATGAAATAATCATTCACATATACAGCATGATTTTTTCTTATAATTTTTATAAATTCCATTTAAAATACAATAATTCTAAAACGGGTATGCCGTTTTCTTAAGGGAAAAAATAATGCTTTTAACATTTATGTGCCCCTACGAAATAATTATTTAAATAATTACGCACTGCGCAGTGGGTGGAGCCAAATCAACTTTTTCTTCTGATTAAGGTAAAACTCGGTACTCGGGGGCTCTTGGTGTCGGTGATCTCAAGCCCAATGTCAAAATTTCAAAAAAAAAAATGGTGCATCTAATATGGCGGAAGAGTTTTTTGAAAACTGACGTATGAATGTGAAATTTTAGATACGGGGGTGTCTTAGGTCGCCGATCACGAATCGAAAGTCAAAATGTCAAAAAAAAAAAAATGGCCGAAGTTTTTTGAAAATTGACGTATGAATGTGAAATTTTAGATACGGGGGTGTCTTAGGTCGCCGATCACGAATCGAAAGTTAAAATGTCAAAAAAAAACAAAATGGCCGAAGTTTTTTGAAAATTGACGTATGAATGTGAAATTTTAGATACGGGGGTGTCTTAGGTCGCCGATCACGAATCCAAAGTCAAAATGTCAAAAAAAAAACAAAATGGCGGAAGTCTTTTGAAAATTGACGTATGAATGTGAAATTTTAGGTACGGGGGTGTCTTAGGTCGCCGATCACGAATCGAAAGTCAAAATGTCAAAAAAAACAAAATGGCCGAAGTTTTTTTGAAAATTGACGTATGAATGTGAAATTTTAGATACGGGGGTGTCTTAGATCGCCGATCACGAATCCAAAGTCAAAATGTCAAAAAAAAAAAAAAATGGCGGAAGTTTTTTGAAAATTGACGTATGAATGTGAAATTTTAGGTACGGGGGTGTCTTAGGTCGCCGATCACAAATCGAAAGTCAAAATGTCAAAAAAAAAACAAAATGGCGGAAGTTCTTTGAAAATTGACGTATGAATGTGAAATTTTAGGTACGGGGGTGTCTTAGGTCGCCGATCACAAATCGAAAGTCAAAATGTCAAAAAAAAACAAAATGGCGGAAGTTTTTTGAAAATTGACGTATGAATGTGAAATTTTAGGTACGGGGGTGTCTTAGGTCGCCGATCACAAATCGAAAGTCAAAATGTCAAAAAAAAAAAAATGGCGGAAGTTTTTTGAAAATTGACGTATGAATGTGAAATTTTAGGTACGGGGGTGTCTTAGGTCGCCGATCACAAATCGAACGTCAAAATGTCAAAAAAAAACAAAATGGCCGAAGTTTTTTGAAAATTGACGTATGAATGTGAAATTTTAGATACGTGGGTGTCTTTGGTCGCCGATCACTAATCCAAAATAAAAATGTCAAAAAAAACAAAATGGCGGAAGAATTTTTTGAAAATTGACGTACGAACGTGAAATTTTGGATACGGGGGTGCCTTAGGACGCCGATTACGAATCCAAAGTCAAAATATCAAAAATAAACAAAATGGCGCAAGAATTTTTTGAAAATTGACGTATGAATGTGAAATTTTAGATATGGGAGTGTCTTAGGTCGCCGATCACGAATCCATAGTACAAATGTCAAAAAAAACAAAATAGCGGAAGAGTTTTTTGAAGATTGACGTACGAACGTGAAATTTTAGATGCTGGGGTGGTTCAGGTCGCCGATCACGAATCCATAGTCAAAATGTCAAAAAAAAACTTGATGGCGGATCTAATATGGCAGAAATATTCTTCAAAATGTCTTTAATCTTGGTGAAATCTAGCAAATGGCATTTTCAGGTCGCTGATCACGAATCCGAAATAAAAATTTTAAAAAACAATGTTGCGGAAAGGTTCTTCGAAAAGTGCTTGGATCTGAGCACATCCTTCCTTCGTAAACTTTAACATGATTTATGTTTAACATTGTGTTCAGTGTGACGGTTTGTGTAAAAAGGAAAGGAAAGTTCTAAATAATATATACGATTGGCATAACAAAATTTATATGTGTACAGGGGTGCGTCAAAAGTCGGACATTCTCTCTCTCTCTCTCTCTCGAAATGGCATGTCTATGTATAATATTTGACAGGTAAAATTTTGCAATATCTCAAATTTAATGCCCTTAAATTATTGGCGCATGTTTCATTAAAGTTGACATAATATTTGAATGTAACCTTCAACATTAAAATGCCCTAACAACTACAACGGCAAATTTAAACGTATTTTTAATTATTTATATTATTGCACTGTATTAGTTGATTAAGTTCAATTGCGGGCCGGTTTTCCCAATGCAGCAGATCAGCGTACTCATTAAATAAAATACGGGATAATACGTTTTTGCAAAAACCTGTTGGCGCTAATAATTGATTAAGAACGTTATTAAATGAAGATACTTTAACCGGTGTTTTTCCAAACCTGATAAATATTAAACAGTAATTAGGGTTACTTACACATGCGCATAACCTAGAAGATTTGGATTTTTATTAGTATTGACTGCGATTATATTTTCTTATGCATTTGTAATTGATAATTATTTTTATTAGTGATTTAGTAATTGTGTTGCTCCTTCTATACATGAAATTAACAGTATAATTAAAAATGAAAACGTAATATTGAATATGTGCAACTTTTAGCTTACTACGGAAATACTTGTGTTTTGAAAGCTTTTTAATTCTGTTACATTTCTGGGACTTTATCTCAGTTGCGAAAAATTCTAAATATTTGTGAAAATTTATGCATGCGCTTCCTCTTTTCTTCTTTGTAATTGCTTTTAACAGCACCTTATTAAAACTTCATTTTAGACTCAATCTGTATGTCATTAACATATTAAACTACATTTAGTTTGTTGTTTGAAGTTCATCAGCATTTATTAGCATTATATAAAAATGTTTGAAAACGACGCCCATTTATCAAACAAAATTTGTTATAAACATTTTAAATACAATACAGATACTACGTATACTTGAGCATGTCAATTAAAATAACGAGCCCGCGATCGCGGGCGAGTAGTATACATAATATCCATTCTATCACTAGAGAAATAACCGTACCAATAGTAATGTAATTCAGTGTAAATTTAAAATGATCTTTAATACAAGTTCTTTATTTAAATCGATATGCGAACTAATTTCGTGTAGGTGATAGATCAATATATCAAAACTGATAACCGAAATTTTATATTAAAAAAGCTGCTCCATATTACACACAAGAGTGAAAAATATCTCTTGAAATGGTTTCTATCTTTTGATGTCAAAACAGTGTTAAATTGAATTTTAGGTTCTTATTTATTATTATTGTGTAAGCCTATCTTAAATTGTTTTTGAGTTATTTACATTCTTTCTTTCAATGACAGTAAACTTCAAAAAGATTGCCAAATACTATATTTTTCCACTGTTATTTCAAGAGCGTATTATAAGATTGTCAATAAAATCATTCCATCTGTCATCATGACAGCAGTTTGCTGACAAAAATATGCATCTATACAAGGTGTGATAAAAATTGAAAAAATAGTTTCTTTCGATACTTTAACATGACTTATGTTTAACACTAAATTACCTTTCTCGCTCTTGAGTGTGTACCAGTTCGTGGAAAAACCAGTTCGCGAAGAATTTTAAATAAAATATCCTATTGGTTTAACAAAATATATGTATATACAAGGGTGCTTCAAAAGTTTATAAAAGTGGACATTCTAAAAAGCGTTTTTTACAGGAAAGGCGCTTCAATAGGGCTTAAATTTAAAACTTGGGCTTTTTCCTTTTATTATTATTTCGTGCTCCTTTATTAACGATAGTTCATTTTGAAAAGGTTAACAGGCTTTTATACTTTCACATCAAAGTAGTATTGTAAACTGTCTTAATCAACATGTTGAACTTTTTGATGTCATTGTGCTTTTGGATACCTTAACATGACATGTTTAACATTAATTTACCTTTCTCGCTCTTGAGTGTGTACCGCTTTGTGTAAAAAACCATTCGAGGAGAATTTTAAATAAAATATACTATTGGCTTCACGAAATATATGTATATACAGGGGTGCGTCAAAATTTAATAAAATCAGACATTCTAAAAGGCGTCATAACAGTGATTGCTTTTTACACGAAACTATGAAAAAGCTGTAAGCGGACGCGAAAAAGGCGATTCAAACTAAAAGAGATTGACGGACCCGCTGTAAGCGGACGGACCGCTGTAAACGGACGATCAGCTGTAAGCGGACGGACCCGCTGTAAGCGGACGTTATAGCTAGTTATATATAATAATAGCGCACAGACCTCTGTTGTTAATCGCCTTAGTTGAAAGAGCTTAACCGAGCATTTTCGAAACTATCAAAATAGAAAAAGTCGACAAAACGCCAGGTTCAACTCCTCTCTGGATACGCGGAATTGAAAGCTGTCCTTTGGCGTGCGTGTTACGTGGACTCTAAAGGGTTCCTCGCCGGCGAGTTTTTCCTTCTAAGTGGAGCGTGTGCAGAGATATGGGGTTTTAAAGGGGAGCGTGCATTCCATTTTGTAACGAAAAAATGGCTTACGTTTTGACCATTCCCGTGACAAGCGATAAAAATCTCGGGAAACGTCAAACTGACATCAAACTGAGTTGTGTCCACAGATTCATTTTTAAGCGTGAAATACGAAATTTTGAAGGTTGCGAGGGTCCAACAAGACCCGAGGTGTTAAAGAACGGCCTTCTCTGGACCTTTTACGTGCTTATTTCGAGTCGACAGACGCACGCAACCAAGGGCACGAGCACTTTCAAATTCGTTTGCAGAAGCATTTGGTCAGAAAAATGGCCGATTCAACGTGCACTGTATCAATGCATTCCGGACGGGCGAAAAATATAATCAGATTCTCATGTGCACTGCCGATCAATGTATTACGGTCCGGTGAATGTTCGGCATCTCCATATCTCCACACAACACATAACGGTCCCGCTTGATTTAATATGTTTATCTATATACAGGGGTCGATTAGTATTTTAATAATGATTTGAATTAAAATACGTTAATTCCAGAACGCGTATGCCCCGTTTCCTAAATGGAGAAAAGGATAGCTTTTAACATCGATGTGCCCTTATGTAATAATTTTATTTAATCGATTACGCATACATGCAAAGTGGGCGGAGCTAGCTGAAATTAATTTCTCTCTTCCGATTAAAGTAAAATTCGGCACTTGGGAGTTTTTGTGGTGTCATTGATCACGTATCCAAAGTCGAAATGTCAAATAAAAACAAAATGGCCGAAGGATTTTTTGAAAATTGACGTATGAATGTGAAATTTTATATACGGGAGTGTCTTAGGTCACCGATCACGAATCCATAATCAAAATGTCAAAAAAAACAAAATGGCGGAAGATTTTTTGAAAATTGACGTATGAATGCGAAATTTTAGATACGGGGGTTTTGGGGGTCGCCGATCACGATTTCAAAGTCAAAATGTAATAAAAACCAAAATGGCGGAAGATTTTTTTGAAAAATGACGTACGAACGTGAAATTTTAGATACGGGGGTTTTGGGGGTCGCCGATCACGATTCCAAAGTTAAAATGTCAAAAAAAACAAGATGGCGGAAGATTTTTTGAAAATTGACGTATGAACGTGAAATTTTAGATACGGGGGTTTTGGGGGTCGCCGATCACGATTCCAAAGTCAAAATGTCATAAAAACCAAAATGGCGGAAGATTTTTTGGAAAATTGACGTACGAACGTGAAATTTTAGATACGGGGGTTTTGGGGGTCGCCGATCACGATTCCAAAGTTAAAATGTCAAAAAAAAACAAGATGGCGGAAGATTTTTTGAAAATTGACGTATGAACGTGAAATTTTAGATACGGGGGTTTTGGGGGTCGCCGATCACGATTCCAAAGTCAAAATGTCAAAAAAAACAAAATGGCGGAAGATTTTTTTGAAAATTGATGTATGAATGTGGAATTTTAGATACGGGGGTGTTTGTGGTCGCTTATTACGTCTTCAATTTGGCGATTCTTCGAAACGTGATTGAACAGGGCTTAAATTTAATACTTCATTTTTTCTTAACGATAGTAGATTCGCAAACATCAGAATCTTATTGTACACTGTCTCAATGGAAATGTTGCGCTCATTGAGCTCATTGTCTCTTTCAATACTTTAACATGACTTATGTTTAACATTAAATTACCTTTCTCGCTCTTGAGTGTGTACCAGTTTGTCTAAAAAGCAGTTCGAGAAGAATTTTAAATATAATAATAAAATATACTATTGGCTTAACAAAATATATGTAGGGGTGCTTCAAAAGTTTATAAAGGTGGACATTCTAAAAAGCCATGACAGTGATTGCTTTTTACAGGACAGGCGCTTCAATAGGACTTAAATTTAAAACTTGGGCTTTTTACTTTTATTATTATTTTGTGCTTTTTTCTTAACGAGAGTAGACTTCGAAAAGGTTGACCGGCTTTTACACTTTCACATCAAAATATTATTGTACACTGTCTTAATAAAAATGTTGCGCTTCATGATCTCATTGTGTATTTGCATACTTTAACACGACTTATGTTTAACATTACATTGCCTTTCTCGCTCTTGAGTGTGTACAGATTTGTGTAAAAAACAGTTCGAGAAGCATTTTAAATAAAACAAAGTTAATAAAAACGGACATTCTAAAAAGCCATGACAGTGATTGCTTTTTGCAGGAAACTGTGAAGAAACTGTAAGCGGACGCGAAAAAAGCCATTCAATAGGGCTAAAATTTAAAACTTGGGCATTTTTTTGGATTTTTGAGTAAAATGAATTTTAAGTACATTTTTATTATTCCTTTGTGTTTCTTCATTAATGATAGTAGAATTCAAAAACGTTGACATGATTTTTTCACTGTTACATCAAAATAATACTGTAAACTGTCTTAATGGAAATGTTGCGCTCTGAGCTCATTGTTTCTTTGGATACTTTAACATGAATTATGATTATTATTAAATTACATTTTTCGCTCTTGAGTGTGTACCGGTTTGTGTCAAAAACAGTTCGAGAAAAATTTTAAATAAAATATCCTATTGGCTTAACAAAATATATGTATATACAGGGGTGTTTCAAAAGTTTATAAAAGTGGATATTCTAAAAAGCGTCATTCCAGTGATCGCCTTTTACAGGAAAGGCGCTTTAATAGGGCTTAAATTTAAAACTTGGGCTCTTTACTTTTATTATTATTTCCTGCTCCTTTATTAACGATAGTGGATTTCGAAAAGATTGACGGGCTTTTACACTTTCACATCAAAATAGTATTGTAAACTGCGTTAATGGACAAGTTGGGCTTTTTGATCTTATTGTGTCTTTGGATACCTTAACATAACTTATGGTTTAAATTAAATTACCTTTCTCGCTCTTGAGTGTGTACCTGTTTGTGTTAAAAACACTTCGAGAAGAATTTTAAATAAAACGTCCTATTGGCTTAACAAAATATATGTATATACAGGAGTGCTTCTTACTTTTATTATTATTTTGTGCTCTTTTCTTAACGAGAGTAGACTTCGAAAAGATTGACAGGCTTCTACACGTTCACATCAAAATAGTATTATAAACTGTCTTAATGGAAATGTTGCGCTTTTTGAGAGCTCATTGTTTCTTTGGATATTTTAACATGACTTATGTTTAACATTAAATTATCTTTCTCACTCTTGAGTGTGTACCCGTTTGTGTAAAAAACAATTCGAGAAAATTTTTAAATAAAATATACTATTGGCTTCACAAAATATATGTATATACCGGGATGCTTTAAAAGTTTATAAAACCGGACATTCTAAAAAGCGTCATGCCAGTACTCGCTTTTTACAGGAAAGGCGCTTCAATTTAAAACTTCGGCTTTTTACTTTTACTTTTATTTTGTGCTCCTTTATTAACGATAGTGGATTTCAAAAAGGTCACACTTTACATCAACATAGTATTGTACACTGTCTTAATAAAAATGTTGCGCTTTTTGATCTCATTGTGTCTTTGGATACTTTAACACGACTTATGTTTACCATTAAATTACCTTCCTCGCTCTTGAGTGTGTACCGGTTTATGTCAAAAACAGTTCGAGAAGAATTTTAAATAAAATATCCTATTGGCCTAACAAAATATATGTTTATACAGGGGTGCTTCAAAAGTTTATCAAAGTCGACATTCTAAAAAGCGGTTTTTACAGGAAAGGCGCTTCAATAGGGCTTAAATTTAAAACTTGGCCTTTTGACTTTTATTATTATTTTGTGCTTTTTTCTTAACGAGAGTAGACTTCGAAAAGGTTGACATGCATTTCCACTATCACATCAAAATAGTATTGTAAACTGCCTCGATGAAAATGTTGTGCTCTTTCAGCTCATGTTTCTTTAAATACTTTAACATAAACTATGTTTAACATTAAATTACCTGTCTCGCTCTTGAGTGCGTACAGGTTTGTGTAATAAAACAGTTCGAGAAGCATTTTAAATAAAACATACTATTGGCTTCACAAGATATATGTATATACAGGGGTGCTTCAAAAGTTAATAAAATCGGACATTCTAAAAGGCCATGACAGTGATTGCTTTTTACAGGAAACTGTAAGCGGACGCGAAAAAAGCGGTTCAAGCTAAGATAGATTGACGGACAGCTGTAAGCGGACGCGAAAAGGCGATTCACGCTCGAAGAGATTGATGGACAGCTAGTTATTGTATAGTACGATAAAGTGTTTGTTTACCTCCGTAAAACGCTATGGTAACGCATCGCTTTACTGACGGTTGGCGATAATATTTATTTATGTACCAAGTGATACTCTATCGAACGAGTCTGATTTACGAACCAAGCGAGTGAAGCGAGCGCGGTCAGTAAAAGACGAGTTCGATAAAGGTACTTTACTGACGTAGTGCATACAAAATTTTATCGCCAACCGTAAAAATTGTTAATTTTAAAAATAAAGATATAATAACTTATGACAGTTTATGACAGTGACAAACGATTTATGTTTAAAATCATCAGTCATGGCTACGTTGACAGATATTAGCGGCAGGAAAAGTACTTTATTGTACAGTACGACAAAGTGTTTGTTTACCTCCGTAAAACGCTATGGTAACGCATCGCTTTACTGATGGTTGGCTATAATAGTTATTTATGTACCAAGTCAGTAAAGTGATACTTTATCGAACGAGTGTGATTTACAAGCTAAGCAAGTGAAGCGAGCGCGGCAAGTAACAGACGAGTTTGGTAAAGGTACTTTATTCAAGTCTTGTCACACACTGAGAACATTTTTTTTATCAATGTTGATTTTATAGAATTTATTATTTTGTCAATACGTAATAGCAGAAAATGAGGCGGCAAGCAGCATAATAAATATACAATAATGCTACGATCAAAAACTATAAACAAAGGAGTTTTGTTTGTACGATTAGTTATGTGGTGATTCGATACTCGTCACTACTTTATCACAAGTGACATGTTGACGCTCTCACTCTCTCTGTGCGCTGACTCATCTAGACACGTTGCGAACATTCCACTACGTCCCCCCCCCTTCATCACTCTCGTCCAGAAAAACTTAGAACCGCCTCGAAGGATCTTCAAACCACGCACCGCTCTCGGGCCACAGTATATTTAATTTGTGTTTCTTATTAACGGTTGTAAAATATCTTGTGGTGATATTATTCTGTTTTTTATATTGTGAAATTAAACTGTTGATTTTAAAAGATAGAATGGAGCAGTGGCTTAAAGGTGTTTCAACAAGATCTAGTTTAGAAAGTTCGAAGATGGTTTGCCCGGAAAATGCTGCGTCAACCTCAAAGAGTTACGATCAAGAAGATGAGATTCAAGGTAATATGGCGATTTCAAGCAGTAAGATATCTAAATCTAAGGACTCATTAAAGGCGAGAAAAAGAAGATATGACGAATCTTACATCAATCTCGGATTTGTTGATTCTAACAGCTCACCTCTCTACATATTATGTAGCAAGCTACTACCAAATGGTTCCATGGTACCCGCTAATATGCGCCAACATTTAGAAACTATACAGCCTGATTGCAAAGACAAGAATAAAGAATTTTTTATACGTAAGAAAGAGCAATTATTAAGAAGTCAAGAAACTATGACATATGCGACCCAGACTGTGAATGAAAATGCCACGGAGGCATCCTATTTGGTCAGGTATCGCATTGCACAAGCGGGCGAAGCACACACTATTGCCGAGAAATTAATAAAAACATGTGTGGTAGACATAACAAACAAAAGCTAGTTGGTCGCCTTAAACATAACAAATTCGTTCTGCAAATGGATGAGTCGACTGATGTTGCTGGACTAGCCATATTGCTGATAATTGTACGATATCCATATATACATTCAATCGAAGAAGACTTGCATATGTGCGCATCGCTGCCGACTAACACCACCGGAGAAGAAATTTTTAAGACGATTGACACTTTTTTTGAAACACACAATCTCGATTGGAATAATTGTATCGATATTTGTACAGATCGGGCCAAGGCAATGACTGGTAAAACAGCTGGAGCGGTATCACTAATAAAAAGTAAAGCGCCAAAATGTAGTTCTAGCCATTGTATCCTACATAGACAAGCACTTGCCGTAAAGGAGATACCACCAAATCTAAAAATGGTTCTTGATTAAGCAGTAAAAATAATCAATTACGTTAAATCACGCCCTCTTCAGTCCCGATTGTTTTCAATATTGTGTGAAGATTATGGAAGCAGACATAAAACACTACTACTCCACACAGAAGTTAGATGGTTATCTCGAACTAAGAACTGAATTACAAACTTTTATGACTGATATTTCTTTTAAAGTAAAAGACTGTTTGAGTGATGTGACTTGATTGTCCAGACTAGCTTTTTTTACAGATATATTTGGAAAAATTAATGAATTAAATCTATCTTTACAACGAAAACAGACTAGAGTGTTCAATTCTAATAACAAAATAACTGCATTCAAAAAAAATAGAGTTTTGGATTGTTTGTGTTGGCAACAGAGAACTAGAAAGCCTTTCAACACTGAATGAGTTCGTTGGTGAGACAGCACAATTATCATATGAAATATTTGAAGAAGTGATCCAATGTCTTAATGATATGCACGCATCTTTTGAGAGGTATTTTCCGGAAGAGCAGAATATAGAACTGAAAATGAATTCATGGGTTCAGAATCCTTTTGTACCAAATTTGCAGAAGCCAGAAAATATGTCAAACGAAATCTATGTATCCTTTTTAGAAATGACATCAGATTCAAGCATGGAATCACTGTTCAAAACAATGTCACTTGATAATTTTTGGTGCAGGGTTCGTGATGAATATCCACAACTTGCCACACAAGCTCTGACTGTTCTTCTTCCGTTCCCAACAACATACTTGTGTGAAACAGTATTCTCGACATATGCAGCTACAAAAACGAAATACCATAATAGACTGGCTGCTGAACCTGACAACTCTCTTCTACCAAGTCTCACATTAAACAGTTGGTCGAAAATAAAAAGCAACTACATACCTCCCATTAAAATGGTAACAACTAATATACACTCTATCTTTGTGTTATTTTTTATTTGTAGATACATATTCATATAACGTACCTACGTTTGTATGATTTTTATTATAAAAAAATGTATAGAATAAAATGTATAGATTATAAAAATGAGTTTTCATATCATATATATTTGCCTACTCCCCTAATATATATATAAACTTAGGGCTCCACAGGAAACTTATGGTTCAAAAAATGCTCCGTGGTTAAAAAAGTTTGAGAATCGCTGAATTAGAACATCGATTTGAGAGAATTTACTTCAAATTAAATAATAAATTCATCTTTATATGGAAAACGTGTAATTGATTTTCTGCCTGCAAACGTCAAATTTAACATAAGAATTTCAATAAGTAATAATGATAATAATAATAAATCGACTTTATTATTTAATATATACATAGAGACACTGTACTGAACTAGGCGAAGTTTAGCTATAGCTACTCTTACACTTAACCTAGCCAGCACAGTATATTCAGAATAAGTATAACGTAATTATACAAATACAAATACACAAGATACACGCAATTAAAATAATCAAAATATAATAAGGAAGATAAATATACAAAAATAATGAAGAAAATAATAATTCTAAAAGAAAGTATGAATACAAAGAAAGAAAAATACAAAGTGATGCATGAATTGTAATATAAACAAGAGAAAATTGGAAAACTAAAAAAAAATAATAATTACTTCAACAGAGCTTGCCTAATGCAGGATCTAAATTTATTTTTCGTAGGCATAACAAAATATATCTGAAATTCATTGTACAATTTCACAGCATTGTATGAAAATGATCTCCGAAACATGGCTGTCCTGTGGCGAGGCAAGGTGAGAGTATGCCTGTGCCTAACATTTAAACATTTATACTGTGCATGCTTCCGCGAAATAGTAATTTACCATACAAGTAACTAGGTTTGCCCGCGATAAGTAGACCCCTAACAAAGATCATAAACCGCAGATTTATTGTGTTCTCCACCCTGAGCCAACCCATCTCAGATAATTTGCGGCTTACATGATCGTATCTCCTGAGACCAGCCACAAACCTACAACAAGTATTCTGAACCAGCTGTACCCTGTACTTTAACCGTGCACTCAAACACGGATAATACACCAAGTCACAGTACGAGAAGACAGACATAACCAGGGACTCACACAGAAGCTTTTTCAGTTTAGTGCTCAGAATGTGTGTGCTGGCATACAAGTCAAAAAGGGTTAGAATTAGTTATATGACATTATAGATGGAATATATTTAGAAGTTTACGTAGAATCTAAAAACCTGACAATATACAGGGTATTCTATCTAAAATTAGGAAGTTGGTGCCTATTTCCGGTATAGCCCGGAGTGCCACCATCTTTAAAATATTTTAAACGAATGGCCCCCATCGACTCTAGTATAGTGGCAAAATTTCAGATCGTTTCTAGCTACACAACGACGACACAACCATCTTGTCATCAAGTTTCTCACAAACAGACACAACAGATGCCACCGAGTCCATTATTCAGAATCTAAATAACTGGTTTAATGCGAACAAATTGTGTCTAAACGTTGATAAATCATATTATACCATATTTCATCCCAGACAACGCACAATTACTAATATTCCCTCTCAAATAAAGAAATGGCACCCATAAGGATACAGTCAAATTCTTAGGTCTCTCGGTAAATAATACTTTAGACTGGTTCTTTCACTGTGATGAACTTGTCAATAAAATGGCTTCGAGATGCTACCTTTTTCGGTCGCTGCATAATCAGGTCTCTGTCGATATATTACTTAATGTGTATTATGCAGAAATTCAGTCTCACCTGTCGTATGGGACTATCTTTTGGGGACTATCACCAGCGGCAGAGAGAGTATTTAGAATTAGAGCCATAGCTGGTATCCGTCCCATAGATTCATGTAAACCACATTTCAGGCAGCATAGAATTTTAACACTGCCTTCATTATTTATTTTAGAGTGTCTGTTATATACACAAAAATATAAACACGTACAGAACCCTAGGTTCTGTTCATTCATATTGTACAAAGAATAAGGACGATTTGCGTTTGCCTCACTTTCTTATGAAACTAACCTCATCCTCAGTTGATTGAGAGGGAGTCAAGTACTACATATACCTGCATATGTAAGAAATTCTAATATAAAAACGTTGAGGAACAAAATCAAACAAATTCTCTTAAAAGCATGTTTGTACAAAGTCAGAGACTTCCTAAATGTTACCGACAATACATATGTTTAATATCTCCGTTTCTTTTCTCTCCATTGCTAGTACCACGCGATCATTTAAATTCTAAATTATAGCAGGCGGGATTTTTTTTATTAGGTTGTTCAGAATGTCAATTATTGATTAATTGAAATTTGCGGTTATGTTATACTTTGTGACATTTGTGAATCTTATGTGTAATCGATTTAAATTTAATGGAAATGAAAGCATTACAAGATAAATTAGTTTTATTGTGAATTACAAAAGGTGTTCAAAGTGTTCTCCCCCTGTTGCAATGCAACTGTTAACCCTCCGTTTCATATTTTCAAAAGCATTTGCCAACATCTGAACGGTTATTGCGTCACATGCATTAGAAATTGCCTCTTGTAGTTCTTCAAGATTTTGTGGGTTATTTTTGTAAACTATGTTTTTCAGATACGGATAAATGAAATAATCAAGAATCGTTAAGTCCGGACTGCGAAGCGGAAATTCAATGACTCGATTATCATAAAACTCGCGAATTCGAGCCATACTTTCCCATGTTTTGTGAGCTGTTGCATTGTCCTGTTGGAAATACCCATGTAAAAGTTCGTCATCATGAAGATTTTGTAAAAACGGTTCAAGTAAATTATTTCGATATCTTTCAGCATTTATCGTTCCTTCAAAAAACACAGGTCCAAATATACGCCTTCTAGAAACCGCTAGCCAAACACCAATTTTCTGCGGATGGAGAGGCGATTGAATAAACTCATGAGGATTCTCCGAAGACCAAATATGTACGCATATTTTGTTTGTTTATATAGCCGGATAGGTGAAACCATGCTTCGTCAGAAACAAATTTGTAAAATCCAAAGTGTTGTTATTTAAATTATTCAAAAACCACTGACAGTATTCTATTCGTACAGGAAAATCTCGAGGGAATAGCTCTTGAACGACGTTAATCTTATAGGGATAAAGATTTAAAAATTTTTTTTTAATTTTTTGACAAGTTCCATATGAAAGGTTTATTTCTTGGGCTAATCTGCGAGAGATTTTTTGGGAGACTGTTCCATTCTTTCTGCAACATCTGCCACAATCTCAGGAGTCCTTTTTTGGGCGCGCCACTACCAGCTTTCCTACCTACAGTTCCAACATTACGAAATTTCGCCACACATGTGTAAATTTCTTGGACTAATTTTTGATAATCCGCAGGAAAATTAGGGAAGACATTTTGAAATCATTGATGCAATGCGGTACTGAATATGTCCATTCACCATTCTCTTGTCGTTCGGCGTTTTTAAAATAACTTTCAGTAAGAAAAATCTTATGTTCTAAATCAAACATTTTGAAACGTCACTTTGACAATTCAAATTGTAAATTAGTACTTATATGATACCAACTTAATTTAAATTTCACAAACTGCTCAATTTAGAACTTAAATGATCGCGCGGTATTATTATTTCTTTACATTATTATTTCTGTATTTTATATTGACATACTCTATACATATTTTATATACCTATGTTAATGTAATAAAGGCTTTATTATTATTATTGATTTCAATTTGACAGCATATTTTATATATTATATTTTGCAGGTTATATTATTTAACAGACATTTTGCAATTGCTTAAAATTGACGCCCTTTTAATTTATTGGCAAGCCAGTTGCTAAACAATGCTTATATATATACTATCGTCAAGAAAAAAGACAGAGGTCTGTAAATAATACCACACCTTACCTTAACAGATAATTCGCCTGAGGTATGTGCTGCGTGTATCCTCTCCAATTCTTTATCCAAGTAAATTTCTTCTTCCTCGATCTGTTTGATCTTGTCTACAGTCACATCCTTACGTTTGGCTTTGTGAAGAAATCAAATAAAAATAATCTTAATATAAAACCTTTCTATTACAGTTTTAAAACATGCTGGGCCAAATTTAATTGCAATTAACAATTAAGAAAGTAAGTATAAATATGTAATTATTAATCAGTAACTAGGTACATCGAATTTGGCCAGCTCTTGTCCGCACAGAAAAGGATATTGGTATGTATTTTAAAAGTGCACAGAGTTAGTTAAAATGAACTCTAATTAACAATAATTGGGTTTACTTCTTCCTCAAGTTTCTTAAAGTAATTACACTCATATCGTTCATGTTACTCATTATGGCCAATGTTCATCAAAAGTTGTTGCTGCTTTTTTGGTTTCATATTTTTTAAGTTGGCTTCGATACGGTGTTTACTCAACGATCACAGAAATTTCGGAAAATTTAAGGATTTATTAGGAATCTTTTTAGGGAATTCATAAATCTTCATCTGGCTGCTTCGCTTCCGATACCAGTGCCTTTCAACAGTTACAGATACTTGTATCAATTGAAAAAGGTGTCGGCGTAACTATAGACTAGGAAATATTCGTATTTACTTGGATAGAATTCAACCTAGTTTACTCAGTTATGACTTGTAACCCAGCGGGATTAAATATCCGTAGAGTTTGAGGAGATATAAAGTGGTATGGGCGTGTTTTCGCCATATACCGATACGTTATAAACACGTCTATACCACCTTATATCCTCCAACTCTACGGATATTTAATTCCGCTGGGGGTACAAGTCCTTAATTCTTTTTTGATGAATTTTGTAAGTTCTACCTGTTCAGTCTTCTATTTTTACTCTATCCGTCGAATCCCCATCTCTTAATCGTTCTTTTATTTTAATTATTTGATATTTATACTAACTAGTTACTGTAATTATCGTTCATTTTACATATACAGGCTGTACCAGTTAAAACTCCCAGATCAAATATCTCGGAAACGGACAAAAATATTTGAATTTTGTAAAAGCAGTTACTAACGAATGTGATCGACTCTAGTTTGCTCTCACAATTATGTTTTATTAGTGAGTATATAGATGGCACTGCGATAAAAAGAATTTTTTTGATCGCCATAATCTTCATTTATTTTCATAATAATGTTTTTTATTTGAAAGAGTATCAAAATTAATGTAAATTTTATTATTTGTGTTAGTTTCCAAAATTTAACGGTTTCATACATATTCGTGTTTCAAGAAAATAAGAGTAACTTCAATTTTTGTCTTTATTTTGTTTAAATATTTAAACGGATCAAATATAACTAACAAAGATGTTCAAAATTGTTGCCTTCTTGATTGCTACATAACGTATATCGCCTTATTAGTTCTCTTCCGCAAACATTTACACTGTATTTCTCTGTTTTGAACACTTGCATAAATTTTATCATAAAGGTCGCCCATATCTGCTATGGGTTCCTTGTAAACTTCAGCTTTCAAGTAGCCCTACAAGAAAAAATCTAACGGGGTTAGATCCGGCGAACGAGCCGGCCACCTGAGCCACGCCATTAGTACCAATCTAACGACGTGGTAACGTTTGATTAAAATAGTCAGTAACTATATTGGCATTATGAGCAGGTGGGGCGTCTTGATGTAACCACATATAGGTTTGTTCAGACCTCCAGTTCTGAACGGTTCCAGAACTAGTGCGCATGTCATTTGAAAAAAAGACTGTTCGGATCATGCAGTTCTGGAAATACAAATTCCGAGAACTATTAGTTCAATGTTCGGTCCTTCAGACCTCGTAATTCAAGAACCGTTCTTACAGTTCTGGATAGTGGGCTAGTATTTGAAATTCTGATAAATCCGAAGCATGCGTCATTCGTATTAGCTTTTGTGTTTTTCTGGTTATGTTTATCGTATTTATGTTGAACGAGTTTGGAGTTGTTGTAGGTTACTTTTTAAGTTGTCGTTCAAGAACTTATTTGTTTTTGTTTAAGTGGTACACCCTGTATATTAAACCTGTTCTTTTTTTTTCGCTCTTAAGGCTTTGCCAACCTATCCTTTTTCATTTTTTTTTTATTTATTAAATTTGTTTTACATTTTAATTTCAAGATACAGGTGATCTGCCTTGTCCCTTTATTATTGTGAAAAAAACACGTAGGCTATCTGAAACCACTGATTTGAAAACGCAATTACAAAAAATGACAGAACACACTGAGCTGGTTAATACCCTTCAAACTGAATACAGACCCTAAAGGATAAGTTCAATACTTGGTTGATTGCATGTTCCAAACACAAACTTCTGATATTGAAAAACTATTCATGAAATATCTGGACGTGGTAAGGAAAAAAACTAGTCATATTTAACCTGCCTAAGTTAGAACTTAACAGAAACTAGAAACAAATCCCATCAGATAATATCTGATAAAACTGGTATCAGTAACATATTTAGTTACCTGAGCATCTCTAATTTTGGGAATCCCGTGCGCCTGAGCAGGTTTGATTCTACTAACCGTCAGCATGCTAGGCCCATTAAAATTACTGCATAACATTCTGCGTGGTGTGAAAAATTTACGCACTTCTAAGAAATGTAAGGCTTTGCACAATGGCAAGGATAGAACATCACTACGGGCTACCAATTAAAATCGTTGAAGGAAGAACTAGACATTAGAAGAGCCGCAGATGAATTTGATCTTACTATTAAATTTATTAATGATGTCCCAAGAATGAGAAATATCTATATTATCAAAGTGTCCGTAGTCTTCGAACAGAGCTTGATATTATATGTCTCACAGAAACATGGCTGAACTCGGACTCTGTACTATAACTTCAATAAAGCAGATTTTCCATCTTTCGTAATACCATCATCACGACTGATTGGTAGTTAGCAGATTCTATGATATATGTAATACACACGACAATTGTCTCGTATGTCCCAAAATTTAAATCTTCACAATTCTCGTAATTTTATTCCTTGGTTCAACTCGGACATTAAGAAACGCTTAAATCTCAAAGAATACAATTTCACTAAATGGAAATGTACGGGATCTCTATATTGCTGAAATACATTTTCTAAACTTCAGACCACTCAACTTGCTCGGTTTCACTTCGATGTGAATACTGTTTCATTTGATATTAGACACATGACCTCAAGAAACTGAAGTTAACTACGACTATCGGCTATGATGGGATTGTGCTTCTGTGATATGTTATTCACTTTTTTTTTTCCAGGCCTGTCTGACTAACGTCTCCAGATTGCACCGCAGCCAATAAGGCTTATTGTGCTCAACCTGTGTTATCTATGTTGTCCACTCCAGCAATGTTGTTTCCTGTACTAATCTGTACAGGTCCTTTACTGGGTGTCTCTTGATCATCTCTGGATCTACGTTCGGTTGCCCAAAGATGCTTTGCCTCTTGTGATCTAGTGCCTCACAGTTTACCAGGATATGCCCGACTGTTTCTGGTTCCTTATTGCAGAGCCTGCAACTAAGGTCTCCATCATACAGGCCTATCCTGTTGAGATGCACTTTAACAGGTGCATGACCAGTCAAAAGACCCGTTATTGTTCGCAGCCGTTCCCTGCTCATGTGTAGTAGTTCTGCGGCTCTTTTGTTGCATGGTTGGCCAATAAATTCCTTACCATGATATTGTCCTGGAACTGTTGCCCAGTGATGCTTGTGTTTTTCATAAACCCAGTCTTTAACCTGGCTTCGGGTCATACTTTTGGGTACCCCCAGAGCCGGTTCTGGGCCTATGAATCTTGCTTCTGTTCCTCTCCTAGCGAGTTCATCAGCTTTTTCATTGCCCTCGATCCCTTTATGCCCTGGCACCCAGGTCAGTTTTACCTTATTCCGGGTCGCCAGCAGTTTAAGTTCTTCGAGACATTCCCAGACCAGTCTTGACGACACCTCTTGGCTAGATAACGCCTTTAGTGCCGCTTGACTGTCAGATAATATAAGAATCCGCCGTTGACTGACGTCATTCCTATTGTTTTCTATAGCACATTGGAGTATGGCATACACCTCTGCCTGAAACACAGATGCATACCCCCCCCCCCCCCCCCCGTGCACAGTATTTGCTCTGGTTTGCAGAGTAAATTCCGGCTCCAGTGCCAGCTGCGGTCTTCGACCCATCTGTGTACCAGGTCTGATCCCGCCTGCTGATACCTGGCATACCATTCTCCCATTCGAGTCTTTCTGGAATGTTTACTTCGAATGGTCTGTTTAGGCTATATTGCTTTACCATGTGGTTCGTTCTCATGTTTAAGACATCTCCACCCACAAGGTCCGCAATTGCCATGTGTCCCGCCTTTTTGGTTTTTGCGGTTTTCAGCTGAAGCCTAAAGGCCCCCATCCTAGCCTCCCCCTGTATCACAAGGTGAAGAGGCGGAAGACCTAAGAGGGCCTCCATGGCTGCATTTGGAGTGGTCCGCATTGATCCGGTTATGCCCAAGCAGGCAAGTCTATGCACCTTGCCTAGTTGTAAAATGGCCTTTCGTTGTTGTGTCTTGGGCCACCACACTAGAGAGGCATACGTTAAAATCGGTTTATCCACCATGTTGTATGTACAGTACAACATGTCCGGTCTTAAACCCCATTGTTTTCCGTGTAAGCGTCTAGTTATCATTAGAGATGTTACCGCTTTCTTCGTAATATTTTCCAGGTGTCGATTCCAGGTAAGTCTTGAGTCCAGCGTTACTCCTAGATACTTTACCTCCTTCGAGATCTGTATGTTTTCTCCCCTTAGGGTAAGCGGTCCGAGATCCCCCAGCTTACATGTTATTCACTTACCTACCATATTATTTAACCTATCAATTCGCACATCCACATTCCCCGATTACTGGAAGATCAGCAAAATTACACCGTTATTTAAAATGTATGTGCGTAGTAACATTCGTAACTACAGGCCTATTAGTTTTCTTAATAAAAGTGTTCGACTACATCCTAATTGAGAAGTTATATAGGTGTAGTAAACCAGATACTTCTGTCAATCAACAAGAATTTATCGGTGGCAGATCAACTACAACAAACATAGTCAAAATCACTCAATATATATAAGTGAGGCTCTGGATGCTCGTCAGCAAGTGGAGGTCATCTACACTGATTTTACCAAGACGGTTTACACGATTGACCACTCTAAGATTTCTTCTAAGTTACAATGTTTAGGTATTTCACCAAGAACTGTTGGCGTTTTCGGAAATTAAAGCCAGGCACTGGGGTTACAACACGGTTAGCACAAGGCCTTCGAGAATTCAGTCAGGTAAAAACAACCGTGTTCGTAAAATCGAAGAAGTAACCGGATTCAACAACCCGGTTCGGTTTTCATAACCCTTAATAAGTAAGTAGGGTAGTGTAGGTTGTTTTACTCCCTCTCCGGATATAACCTTACAAAGCGTTAGTGTCAATACAGAAAACTCTTTTTTTTATACGAAACAAATTTAAAAAAGGCCCATGATAAATTGTATTTGGAACAACTACTTTATGGTTTTTAATGCAAACTTCCTTCTTATTCCTCTTTGCGTTGTTTTATACAGATTATATTATTATTATAATATCATCGTCAGATTCAAGTACAAACAAATTTGCTTATAAAACTATTTTACGAGTATCTGGAGTTCGATTGTTCACTGTGGTATTCATTTCTTATTTCATTTTGCTGGTTCAGAATCTAAGCTACGAATATAGGTTATGTTTTTGTTAAGTTACTATACATGGCCGCAAATTGCGATCGGAAATGTTTTAAATAACGCGGTAAAATTTGTGAAGCTGTAAGGTACTGTCTAACCTGGTCAGTTAAATGCTATACATTTTCCGAAAATGCCTTATGTTGCAAATTAATGCAAATCTGAAAATATTTTGAACAGCAGCTCGCAGCACAATCGTATTGTGTGTGGTGTCGATTCATATACCGAGAGTTTCGTAAGTTGTATGTAATATTACTATATAGGCGTTTTTGGAAATTAAACACGGGCATTGGGGTTACAACACGGTTAGCAGAAATGCGGGTAAAAACATCCGTGTTCGTAAAATCGAAATGTAACCGGGTTCAACAACCCAGTTCGGTTTTCATGACCCTGGTAAGCGAGTAGGGTAGTGCAGGTTGTTTTACTCCCTCTCCGGATATAACCTTACAAAGCGTCAATGTCAACACACAAAACAAATTTTAAAAAAGGCATGATAAATTGTATTTTGCGACAACTACTTTATAGTTTTTAATGCAAACTGCCTTCTTATTCCTCTTTGCGTTGAGTTGCCTATTTAACGAATACCTGAGTGTTGGAGTATTCACTGTGGTACTCCTTTCTTATCTCATTCTGCTGGTACAAAACGTAAGCTACGAATACAGGTTGTGTTTATGTTACGTTATTATACAGGGTCGCAAATTGCGTTCGGAAATGTTTTCAATAACGCGGTAAAATTTGTGAACCTGTCCAGGTACTGTCTAACCGGGTCAGTTAAATGCTATACATTTTCCGAAAACGCCTTGTGTGCTCTATTGTACGATTATATTTATATACTTAACACCGTATGCGGGCGACAATCGTCCAGCTAATAATGGGATGATTAATTTCATTGGGGCAGGCATAGAAATTGTATTAAAAATAGTAGGTATTTGTAGACGGCACACTTTAAAAATAAACTCACTTACATCAAGCATTTTTTAAATGTTCGCACTCACATTTATTTTGTATTTAATATTGTAACGAAACCAGCAGACATTCGAGCGACAATAAAAAAAAGGTTGTAAATCATCTCGGCGCGACGTATAAAAACGATATGTAAACAAGTCGTAAATATATCATCTCACAGATGTACGGCATAAGCAAGGAAGAGTCCAGATTTCCTCTGGTATATTACCGAATTTACTGGTACTTTTCAAGAACTTTTCATGCAGATATATATATGGGGATTCATTGCGGGATGAGTAATTGCGGATTAATTCCGGAATAAGGAAGTCCGTAAGAAGTAGCCGACGCGCGTAGAAATAAATATATAGAAATAAATAAATAGTGCCGTGTTATATAAATATACGGACGGACATATTAGTAATAGAAATAAATAAATACAAGTGTTAAATTAAATTGTAGTAGTTTAAGTGTGACACGTTAGTTTTATGTTTTTATATTGTTATATAATTTTAAGTTACATAAATATACAGACTGTTTTAAATAAATAATTGCACGAGTTGTTTATTGGAACCCGAAAACGTTACAATTCAATTTAACACTTGTATTTATTTATTTCTATTACTAATATGTACGTCCGTATATTTATATAACACTTCTATTTATATAACACGACACTGTTTATTTATTTCTTTGGCTACCACTATTTATTTATTTCTATATATTTATTTCTACGCGCGTCGGCTACTTCTTACGGACTTCCTTATTCCGGAATTAATCCGCAATTACTCATCCCGCAATGAATCCCCATATATATATCTGCATGAAAAGTTCTCGAAAAGTACCAGTAAATTCGGTAATATACCAGAGGAAATCTGAACTCTTCCTTGCTTATGCCGTACATCTGTGAGATGATATATTTACGACTTGTTTATATATCGTTTTTATACGTCGCGCCGAGATGATTTACAACCTTTTTTTATTGTCGCTCGAATGTCTGCTGGTTTCGTTACAATATATTTTCTTTATTTGCTTGGATATTAACAAATGTAATCATTAAAAAATTACATTAATATACTTCTTCTGCACGTTTTTAAAAATTAATTTTATATATTTACATAAATACGTAATCAAATGTAAACATAATTTAAAATTTACAAAATGTTCGACAAAACACGGCTTTACATTTCTACTTCTCATACTTTGTAAAAGTTATTTAATAGGATCCTTAATTACTTAGTAAATTTAAAGAAAATATGATCCGTGTTTTGTTAAAGTTTTCCTAATACTAATAATAATAATAAACTATGTAGGTACGTATAAGATTAAGTAAAGAGTAATTGATAAATGATACTGGATTTGTAAAATAATTACTAAAAATCTTAACATATGAACACACATATAGTAAGGTCGCTTTAGCAAGCGATACGCGCCAATATATTATGAATATATTAAAATAATAAAATTTTACCTGTCAAGAAATGTTAATCTACGAAAGCGAAAAACAGAATAGCCAAGTTTTAAATTGACCTATTTATTGTATTGTTGAGATTTAAAACCGATTTTCTAAAGGCGATATGACGATGATATAATGACATGTATTCCACAAAATAAAATAAGACTACATTTTACATAAATTTAATTCGTTTCACGATAAACTTCGTTTCACAGTAGAGATAGAGAACAAAAATAGTATTAAGTTTTTTGATATACAATTACCACATGATGAACGAGATACTGCTTTTACAAATTGGTATAATAAACCTACAGCCTCGTTCAGATATATAGACCTAGTACAAAAAATATATACAGGGTATCCCAAAAACATACCGACAAACTTTAAGAGACGGTTGGGGATAACAAGGCTTACATTTTTTTGTTTAATAAACATATGAGTCATATTAGCATAAAATAGGAAAAATTGTTTTGGTATTTTACAAAAAAAAAAAAAAGTTTAGTAAGACATTAATAAATCAGTTTTTGTTCATCTTAGCCTTTGTTTTATTGACGTGTAAATGATGGTTTACAAAAATTGTTGAAAATGTCGGCCATTAGCTTCAATACAAAGATTGCACCGTCGGTTTATTGACTTGCAGACCCTATGGAATAATCTAGGAATAGCCTCTACATGTGTACGACTCACCATTATTCTTGCTAGGAGATCTTCCTCATTGCGAATAGGTAGTTTGTGAAATCAGATAATCCCAAGGGAAAAAATCCAGGGAGGTTCGGTTGGGTTGGGTTTTAATTTAGATTTTAAATTAATAATCAACAAAGTAAATGTTATTCTGACAGATAAATGTCACAAATAACTACTACGATCACAATCAGCATCTATGGAATGTTTATTGTGATAAAGAAATTTTTTTGCTGTCCAACAAAATGTTTAACAAAAGACAGTGGCGTCCATCTAAATCAAGAATTACTTTAAGTATTTGGATACGTTTTAAAACATTTTATTGCTCTACAACACAAACGGCTCATTTGCGGACATATGTTTATTAAAGAAAATATGTTTGTGTAGATGTCCCCTATCACCCCTTCAAGTTTGTCGGTATGTTTTTGGGACTTAATTAACAACATTACTGACCGTGCTGTAAGACTTTCTCACCCAAGATATAGAAGAAACAGTATTAACAAAATCAAAACCGTATTAAAAGAAAACAACTACCCACCACAATTATGGTGGGTAATTGTGGACAAAACAATTAAAGGCAAAATACATGTGATTTATAATCACTCAATTACAATAATAAACCCACTAATAAACAAAACAATTATATCACAATACCGTACATCCCTCATCTATCTAAAAGAATTAAACACACATTAAAACTATATAGCTTCCAACTGGCAAATAAACTTAATAACACTCACAACAATCTATTTTCTAAACTCAAACCTAACATCGAACAAAACAAACGCACACATCTTATCTATGAAATACCATGCAAAGGGTGTGATGGTTGTTCTATTGGCCAAACTAAACAATATCTATATAGAAAGCTGCAAGCTCACAAATATTCAAAAACTAACAAAACCGCCGTCGTCATCCATAAATTAGCAAATGATCAGCAGGTCGATTTTGAGAATACTAAAATAATTGGCACTGAATACAATATTCAAAAAACGGAAATAAAAGCAATGATACCAATTAAACAAACCCAAAATAGCATTAACAGAAGCGATTTAAAAAAATCTTAATTCAGTGTGCTACCGCGAGATCAAAAATTATACTGATAAAGGTTAGCCATGGAATGTAAAACGTCCATCTTAGATATCATTCTCTTAAGATAATTCTGATTAAATTATCAGGTTATACTGACATAAAATTTGTAAATATATGTTTATTTAAATTGATTTACATGTTTGAATAACATAACACGAAAATTATCCGAACATAAACGCTTACTGTATTCCCAAATACCATTAACTAGCACACCTGTTCGAAAATACGCTTCAATCATGTAAGTTTTGTGTGCTGTGGTGTAAACCATAATTGAAAAACTACAAGATATCAGAGAGAAAATGTAATGACAAATATAATGACAGTATGACACTAATGATATAACTTAAGACAGACGTTTTACATTCCATGGCAAATCTTTATCAATATACTGTTTGATCTCGCGGTACAATTTAATAATGTAAAACTATTATTTGCACTAAATATTGCAATATTATATACTGAACCCTCTCGTATAATAAATAATAAATATCCGAAAAGTAATTTATAAAAATCAAGAAAGAAAATTTTGGGAAAGGAATACCGCCAACACAAATAAAAAAAACACTTCGCTTTTTAATTGTAAAATACACGTTTGTGAGTTTATCATTTGTCACTGTTCGTACCATATATATCTACCGTAGTCGACAAATTTTAATTTCGGTTTACAGCAATACTACCTATCTATCCCAAGCAGAAGATGACCTTATAATATGCAGCGATGCCTGCTTGCCAACAGTGGGGGGAGAAGCGACGACGTAGTCGGGGGATACTCACATTTCATATGAAACGTTTACCGGTTGTACTTGCAGCCTCGCTATATGTTTATCTTTACTTTATTTCGTTGTGCTTCTTTTCCTCTTTCTACTTTCGTATCAGAAATTAAAATTTGTCGACTACGGTATATGTTAGTATTAAGTTTTAAGGGTCCTCTATATTGGATCGCAAATGTAATATTGGTTACATAGCACATAATTTAATAAGCCAAGGACGTCCGAGCGTTGATTGAAGGAATATATAAAGATGCGCAACGCTATAGACTTCGGACCCAGTTTGGCTACGCTCAGTGCTATGTAGTTGCGCATCTTTATGTATTCCTTCAATCAACGGTCCGAGTACTTATTACACATAGGGAATATATAATAAATATTTGAAATAATAACCCAATTTCTAAGTGAATAAAATTCATTTACGACCAAATATTTACACATTTGTAACCGCGGGAACGATTTTTCCCAGAATATCATTCACTGTAATGTGGGTTGTCTAATTTTTATTTATTTTATATTCATTTAAAACAAAGTAAAGGCTAGTTGAACGAAAAATAAGTGCAGAGCTGGGTAGCTTTTTATTCATTTTTTAACGTGACCTAAAGCAAACAAATCTACGCCAGAGGATTTTTGAGAAAACTTGTTTTTAATATTTTGACATATTAATTAATTTGCTTTAATCAGATCATTTTTTTCTAAATTTGATTATTCAGCATGGTAGATTACTAAATTCTTCATAAGTTGACGTTGAAAGAGTTTTTCCAAATTTAAAATCAACAAATATATCTCGCATCCAAAATCTGCTATTTTTCCACTACTCACATATCTACTACAGAGATATCAACAATTCCTGTAGACCACGTGACTACCAAATTAGGCAACCCAATTAACAGCAGTTGGTAGTATTGAATGTTTTATGTAAAATATGGTTAAAAGTGTCAACAATGACAGCATTATTTGTGAATAAAATGTACGCTACTGTCAAATACTAGCGATACGCGAATCTCATAAACGTATGAACACGAAAATCACCAGATTTTAGAAAATTACTGATCACGTGGTCTACAATCTTTCTCGATAGCACTGTATATAGCACCCTTAAATGTTATAAATATGGACAACTGTTACTATATGCACCTTTGTGTATATATACAGGCTGTGATTACAATTTAAATGTAGGAAACCGAATGTTACAGTTATATAGTAACTTGTGTAAGACATAATTCGATAAATAATTAACATTCTACGCAAATAATAGTTGTTTTGTTGTTTTACATACATTGCATATATGTATTTAAAAATTAATATTGGATGACCCTTTTACTAAATGCTTACTTATAACAGATCGGATTATGTAATGCATTTTATATTATTATTGAAAAATAAATATATGAATGCAATTTTTGTTTGTAAATATGGAGCAAAACAGGAAAAAGCATCAAATATAAAATAAATGTGAATGCGAACATTTAAAATATTTGAATACTTAACATACAAATATACTCGTACGATAGAGCACACATATAGTAATGTTAAATACGACTTATAAAACTCTCAGTATATGAACACTCCCCTTCTCTAAATTTTCAGGCGCTTAGTATGCAGTCTCTCAGGTCACAATTTTTAGAGTTTCGCAGTCCAGAGATCTTGGTGTGTTTTCTGATGGTCATTTGTCTCTTGATCCACATATTAATGACTTATGTTCTTCTGTGTCCAAGTTTCTAGGTTTCCTTATACACTTCTGTAGAAAGAACGTTTAACAACTTAAATGGCGTATAGATTTAATGTGGATTTCTGCATTATACTATACATACTATTAATGTATTTATTTTATACTCTTGTTTCATAAGTACCACAAAAGCTTTCTAGAAAACTTACGTTAAGTTGAAGTATGTCTGCATTTGTTCAGGTGAGCATATGGAAAGGAAGACAATAAATACATTACTTTGACAGCTCGAACAACGTAAAAAAGAAATAATGTTCTTTTCTATACTTTACAGCCTCTTCATTTTTGATTCAGTTACATATTTATGTATAAAGAATCAAAGTAATTTTATATAAATCTACATTTTATGCATTCTTTAAAAAATATTAAAATATGTGGAGAATGGACTTACCCATCTGTTCCAGGTAATCTTTATCAGCATCCTCCTCTTTTAATTCTTCTGAATTAAAGCATATAAATCTATTTGCCATATATAACACAGCATGATTTGTGGATTGTGTAGATTCCACACTTTCTGGATATTGAAGGATTTCTGTGAGGTCTAGAAGCCATGACCACATTTGGAGGATATATACCCAACTAGTTGGTACTGTTGGTGAATTCACAATCGAAGCTTTCAAATTATATGGATACTTAAATGACTTCATGTAATCTGGCACAGCACTCTTGTAATTGTCCATAGTTATTGAAATTCGATTATCAATACGCTTGAGTAAAATATCCATAGTATGAACGTAGACCCTAATTGTTAATGGCTTCAATATAATCTCTGGGAAGCACATTTTTACCTTAAAGTAATAATTGATTGTAATTATTGGAAGATATATACTGATGCTAAAAAATATTAATTTTTAAATTATGAGGAGAAAAATAGATTAGAAAATGTGTATTCTCAAAGTAAGACTTGGTCTTGCTGTTCTAACAAAACCAGACAATTCTTCAAATATTAAATATAAAACAGTATATAATTACAAATATAATACTTCTTTAAGTTGGTTTCTTGGTGTAGTGGCCCTTTCACAGAAGTGAATGGTCATTCGATCACAAACAAACTAAAATGTTTTCTCATTTGTTTTGTTTTATATTCCAACAATTTAGAAAAAACCAAACATGTTTAAGTAACAATACGATAGCATTCATCTGTAATTTCCACATATTTAAATGTTTTTAATTTGTAATTTTTGAAGAAGACTAAAATATATAGTCGAAACATCAATGTAGAGTTTGTTTTAATAATAAAAAATATTTTATCAAGAAAGGGCCACTACATATACAAATTTATATATTAAAAACAAACTTATGTATAGCTGCTAATAAAGTCATATCTTATTACCCTAGAAACTTCCCTCTTTTGCCAATCTTTGTCATGTATCTTTGAATCTTTAGTAACACTAGAAGTTCCTGATGCTGGTGTGGAACATTCTAAAATAAAATATTTAAAGTATATATAAACAACTGCATTAAAATACAACATACGTCTTCTTCCGAGAGGAGTGAACAAATTTGAATAGCTACTTGCTCTTCCCATTGTACCAGAACCAGAAACTCTTAGCAAATTTGTATTAACATTACTTGATCTAGCGCTCGAGCTACGTGGGGGCTTTGAGGCGCCTGAATTTCTATGTAAATTTTATGAAGTCAAAAATAATATACACACATAAAGATTCAAAATTCTTACCTTATTGGAAGCCTTGATAATCTAGGTATATTAGAAGAGCTCACAGATCTTCTTAATGTAGACATGTTACCAATTTTATCTTTTTTTCAAAGTTGTTTGCTTTCTTCCCGATTTAAGTAGACACTGTAAATTTAAAAGAAAACAGTTATGTCTAATTCAATCTTGTTGATTAAAAGAAAAGTAGGTATACACATATGCAAATAAAAAAAAATACTTGGATACCTGTTTGTGCAAATTTGAATCAACTGATTTGAACAGATTTGAACCAATTTGAACCATGAGATTTTACTGTAGTGTAGCCAACGTGCTAGCATTTTTTATAAACTTCCGGATCACAGTTCCGGATTAAATTGTGAGAGTGGGGTCAGTTTCATTCATAATATTAATCCATTTGAAAGATATCAGAGGACGACACTTTACTATATAAGACATATTTACAGTTTTCTCTAGGTTGTAATAAACAAGGCCAATAGTACCGCGCGATCATTTAAATTCTAAATTAGGCTGTGATTTACAATTTGAATTGTCAAAGTGACGTTTCAAAATGTTAATTATCAATAATTGACATTCTGAACAACCTAATAAAAAAAATCCCGCCCGCTATAATTTAGAATTTAAATGATGGCGTGGTATAACAAAGGACAATCAAGACAAGAAATCATTTCACTTCCTTGTTTGAATTTCAAACATTATTTCGTAATTTTTACATGATACATTTAACTACTTTATTGCTTTATATAGTAGCAAAAATCACTATATGCACACTTGTTCTACATTAGCAAATTTGTATTTTCATCCTTCTCTAAAATTGTGATTTTGCTGCTAGGGTTAGAACAAGTTAAAGAGCAATCACAGATGCTATCATGTGATTTTTCTAATTTTGTACTATAAAATTTTAAGGAACAGGAATTCACTATGGTGCTCATTGCGCAGCTACAATTTTCTGAAATGTACGTGCATATTTACGTGTCAAGTTTTGATATGCCGGTGTTTATTGTAGATTAATAATTTCATTATTAAATAATAATATGTATATAAAAATGTTTCGATGTAAGTAACACAATAATCAGCAAAAAATATCATTATTTTTATTGAATATTTATTTGTAGTTCATTTACTGTTGCTCACATGTGCTCTAACAGCACATGCTAGTATTAGCGGATTTATAGGCCCTTCGGATAACAGACGTTTACTAGAAACCTTAGCAAGAGCATTTATAAAATTACAGGAAGGAGATGTTATTAGTATTTATTATGGTGCTAAGGGCTTTAGTTTATTGAATCAGCCTATTGTAACTGTATTGGTTAAAGATTCGTGTGCCCATCTTGAACATCAGTTTAAAAAGGATAGCCCACCAGAACCTACATTCCATGCATTATCGGCTTGGTCCTTATTAAAATGTCCAGGCAAACTACATACTGATGTAACTCTAAATGTACGTATTACAAAAATATCTGTTAAGGATTTTTTTTTATTGTAAATAAATAAGCTGCATATTATGCCTTTATAACATAACATACATAATTTTGTTGATTTTTTATGAAATTCTTTTATTAAAAATTATATTTATTTTGCATTTGATGAAATATTACAGTTCCCATTTATGAAAAATATATAGTTTTTCGTTGAGACAATTTGATTAGACAGTAGTTAATTCAGTAATGAAATACATGTGTACACCATTAATATAACCATTTAAATGACCTGTTTGTGCTTTGCTGTATATGAAAGATGATGTACCTAATAGGCCATTTTTTGAATGTTGTCTGGGTACACTCTAGCTACAAGACAATTTATTACATAACATGTTTGAGGTATATCGTTATCCATATGAAGTATATGGAATGTTTGAAAAATATTTTAAAGGCTCTTAGCAATTAAATTTATTTGCCACTAATTATAAATGTCGGATTAATGTATGATAATCCAGTGAACCCAATATTTTGTTAAACTTTGTGTTTATCATGCCTAACAGCGGCATACCAAAAAAGAAAGGAAAGCATACTTACATACAAGGAACACCATCATAACTCGGATATTGACTTATCATTAAAAATGTTATACAACCATTATTGTAAAGCACCAAGCTTAATAGTCAATTAAATTGTTAGCTGCTAATCAACAAAAGAAATGGTTTGGTACGAATAAAATTTAACGTCATATTGTCGAATTTTTCCTTTAAAGCGAGCATAAACAACATTTTAATGAATTACATTGAAACGGGAATCATTTGATCTTGAAAGAGATGCTTGCTGTAGAAATGAAATTATTAAGAGAGAGAAAGGGATGAAGTGAGTGTATCAAAGGATATTTTACATTTTAAATAAAACATATTTATGTATTATGTGCTTTTAATTAAATTGCCTCATCACTGCTGCCTCGAGATATTGACAACATTAAATAAAAATTATTTATTACTTGTTTTATTGTATTTTAATAAACTACGACAGAGCATTTTTAAGTTCGCGAAATGGGGGAGAGGAGATTTTTTTTCCATATATTCACCTGCAGTCCTTGAACATTTTTCAGATCTTTCATTTAGCTTGTATACAGGGTGGCTGACAAAAAACGAAATTGTTCCGGCCGATCGAAATTTGTAGTGGTATTGAATCGTCGCGTCGTCTTTAGTTTGTACTTTGGCCGTGTCAGTTGCCAAAGTGAGTCGACTATATGAGGGAAGAAATTTACGAGCGATGAAGTAAAGGACGCAGTTTCAGGGCATTTTTCAGAAAAAGATAAAATAGTTTTTTATGAAGGCATACATACATGACAAAAAACACCCCAAGCCGTAGCTCCGTTATTTACTATCCGATTTTAAAAAACAAAATATCAAATAAAATGGTTAAGTAAACACTATTAATTGGCGTAATCAAAATATTATTAGGAACAAAAAGTTTGAACATGCGATAGTCAATTTTTTTTTTTATAAATGGCAACGAATATTTTTAATTAATGTTTCGGATAAAGAATGTTCTCCTGATTTTGATGATGTATAACACGTCAATTTTTCAACATAAGTTTCAAGTGTGCCGTGAATAGCAATCAAATGCATCAAGTAATAAATAGTGTCAATTAGAGTGTAAATGTTAATAAATACTGTCATTGTGACATTTGTGTATCGGTGTGACATTAGTTCAACGTTCTGATTCTTTCTGTGAGTTTAATTCATCATTAACATGGATAGCAATCAACTGACCGACATGTTGCAAGTATACTTTGAATGTAATCGAAATAGTGCTGAAGCTGTGAGACTCTACAGTTATCGTTATCCGACAAGAGAGGTTCCAGACCGTCGTAAATTCGGAAGAATCGAACAGAATTTAAGAAAATATGGAGCCTTCAAAATGCCAAAAAGTAAGAGTCGACAGTTTAAGGAAAATACAGAATTGGATGTTTTTTATGCGTGGAAGAAAGTCCATGGACTTCTACTCGGAGAATTGCAAATGAGGTTGGCGTATCGCACCAAACAACACAAGCGATACTCAAAAAACACAAGTTCATACCATACATCTCTCAAAAAGTACAAGCACTATTGGAAAATGATCATGGTCGAAGAATGCAATTTTGCTTAAATGTTACACAACGAGATCGTAATTTTTATCGAAAAATTATTTGGTCGGACGAATGCAGTTTCAGTAATAATGGCATTTTTATCAGAAAGAACAATCGATGTTGGAGCCAAGAAAACCCAAGAATTATAATTGAGAATAATTTTCAGCAAAGATTCAGTTTAAATGTATGGTGCGTCCTTTGGGGTGATCGATTAATTGGCCCATTTTTCATAGATGGCATCTTAAATCAAGCAAAATACCATCAACTATTGCGTGAAAACATTACAAACTTTTTAGATGATTTGCCAATTGCCGAGCTAAACAGAATGTACTTTCAGCAAGATGGCGCCCCTCCTCATAATGCCTTAATAAATGTTGAATGGTTAAATGCGACATTTGCTGAGAGGTGGATAGGGACCAATGGACCAATTCAATGGCCCGCTCGTGTGCCTGACCTTACGCCGCTGGATTTTTGGTTATGGGGCTATCTTCAAGATCAGATTTATTTTACTAGTCCGGAAAATTAGACATTTTACGGCAAAGAATTCTGAATTCTTGCCGCGAAATACCTCCTAATTTTATACTCAACGCCACTAATGGAGTAATTAGAAGGTGTCATCTATGTCTTCAACAAGGCGGCAGACAATTTGAACAATATTTGTAGATAAGTTTCGTATTTATTTGTATTTTTTTAAAATTTCCATTCCAATAAAATGATATTAACCACGGCACACTTGAAACTTATGTTGAAAATTGACGTGTTATACATCATCAAAATCAGGAAAACATTCTTTATCCGAAACATTAATTAAAAATATACGTTGCCATTTAAAAAAAAAAATTGACTATCGCATGTTCAAACTTTTTGTTCCTAATAATATTTCGATTACGCCAATTGATAGTATTTACTTAACCATTTTATTTGATATTTTGTTTTTTAAAATCGGATAGTAAATAACGGAGCTACGGCTTGGGGCGTTTTTTGTCAGCCACCCTGTATGCCTTCATAAAAAACTATTTTATCTTTTTCTGAAAAATGCCCTGAAACTGCGTCCTTTACTTCATCGCTCGTAAATTTCTTCCCGCATATAGTCGACTCACTTTGGCAACTGACACGGCCAAAGTACAAACTAAAGACGACGATTCAATACCACTACAAATTTCGATCGGCCGGAACAATTTCAAAACAATGAAAGTAATTAATGAATATTTCAAGATATATACCTTCCCATAGTAAAATACTATTATACGAAAGCCAGTTTCAAATTAAATATTATAAATAAAGCTATTAATTATTATTTATTTACACCTATATTTTATATAACGTTTGGGTGGACTGTTTAAGAGGCAAGCATTGTTGACAAACTCAAATGTTTGGAAGGCAGTTAAAACAAACGTCAAAAGATAGTTATCACAAATATCAAAAGGTGTATGAATATTATTATTTATGACAGTCGTGAAATGGCTTTTGTAGGTTATATTACTTGATCGGTAAAATTTCGCAACATTTCAAATTTGACGCCATTTTAATTTAGTGCCGCATGTTGGTTGCGAGAGCGACTATAGCTTTTTCATTTTATGGAACGGGTAAAATCGCAAGTGCCAGGTCTGGACTATGGGGTGGATGCTTCAACATTTCGAAGCCCACTTAATGCAGGACAGCCACTGCTACACGACTTTTAGACGGGGGCATTGTCGTGCAGAAGCAGGACACCTTTCGTCAATTTTCCCCTTCATTTTTCTGTAATGACTTCTTTTAACCGCTCCATGATTGAAGCATATTATTCTCCACATATGGAAACACCTTATACTTTTGGGTGGTGGTGTCCCTTTTTTATGACACTGCATGGAGTCTTGCTTGGACTCAGGTTCGTAATGATGAACCCAAGTTCCATTCCCAGTAATAGTTCGACTCAATACACCATCCCTGCTGCCTACATTGCAGAGGTCCAAAAACGCACGGGGACATACCACGCGCTGTTGTTTTTGCGGCGACGTGAGCAATCTCGACAACCATCTTGCACTGACCTTAGTCATACCATGATGATTGTGAAGAATTTTAAAAATGGTTGCATCAGATTCTCCAATCAATCCTGCGAGTTGTGTCTTCATTAGCCGAGCATCTTTCATTATTAATTTTTTGACTTTTTTTTAACAAGTTCTGGAATAGTCACATCGATAGGCCGTTCTGGCCATGGGTCGTCTTCAAATGATTCCCTACCTTGCTTAATGCGACTATGCAACGTAGAAATCATAATGTTCCCTGTATGGTATGAATACACTTTCCTTGGTTTGTAAGAAATTTTCTTCATATTTCACACTTTTTTCCTGATTACTTTACTTGGTCGATGATAGTTTAAATACTACTGTCGCGACTGTGTTAAAACTTAATTTTTGTCTAATAATGAGTTACTGAACATGTTACGACAGGAAAGAGCTCTACCACTACCATCCAACCCCTCCATTCCGCGAACTTAAAGGCGCTCCCTCGTACATTATAAGTACTACTACATACCTGCATATTCTATAATATTTTGTTTTTTGGCTTATCGATTATAGCAATTATTACTATGAAACCTAATTATGAATTTAATATTTAGTTATCATGCAAAGTTTGCTGTACAAGCATTCCATAATTAATCTATTGATTTCATTTGAATTGATTAGATTATTTTTTAGGCTATTAAAGCAGCGTTGGAAAGCGATAAATCATCTACATCTGATCTTCGATATGCCGCAGAGACATTACTTTTACTTGGTCAGACAATTTCAAATCCAAGTAAAACAGCGCAATTACTGCAAGCGCGCTTGAAAGAGGATGATGGTCTTCAGAGTGTAGGTCATGCGATGCATGCTGCTTCTTTACTAGGCCCTGCTGGAAAATTCATTCTCGATCGTGTAGAAGATGTCATAGTACAGGCAGACGAGGTGGATGGTCGCATGCTACAATGGGAAGGTGGTTTAACTACTACTGGTCTACTTTTAACAGGCTTGCTAAAATTACGTGATGCCAAACCTCTAACTGAGAGCCAATCAGAAAAATTTGCGACATATCTATTAAGCAGACGAAGTGTACAAACACCTAAAGGAGCCTTAGCTTTAATACAAGCAGCACAAGCATTAGCTGCAAGCAACGTATCACCAGTTAGCGTTACAGTTATTGGTTCAGCTCAAGTGACGCCGGATAAACCTGATTTGCATGTGCAAGTGTCTAACTTACTTGGACAAGAATTAAAACCAGCACCTTCACCTGTACTTGCTTTATCGGCTACGAGAATTACCGATGATGTAGTCGTCTTGTCGAAACAACCTTTGACACAAGGAAAGGAACCAACTGAATATATTTTACCATTGAGATTAGAACCTGGACAATATTCAGTAGTTCTGAATGCAGGGAAACATTCCTCATCATTAAATGTGCGTGTATCTGGCCCTATTATGGTACAATCTTTGGACATCGGTGTCGGAGATGCAGATGGAACTTCAGCACCAAAATTCACCAAGCTAGAATACAAGTCTACGCTAAGTAATCCATTAGAAGCCGATTCTACACACAATTTGATAGTTAAATTCCCTCTACCTCGGCCAGTTCATCAAGCTTTCCTAAGACTTCACTCTCTAAAACGGGAAATAATTTTTATTGCTGAAAAGGACACCAGTCAAACATATAAAATAAATGTCAATTTAGCATCTGAGTTAGTAAATTCTGGAACATTTGATATGGAGTTGATTTTAGGTGATACTCTTATGAGTAATACAATCCGTTGGAATTTGGGCAAGATTTCCGTTAAATTACCTTTACCCGAGTTGTCAGACAGTCTTACAACCGGTCCAAAGCCGGAAATTAAGCATTTATTCCGAAAACCTGAAACTCGTCCACCTCATTTTGTATCAATGCTTTTTACAGGTCTTGCTGCATCACCCTTATTACTTTTACTTATTTTGTGGTTTAAAATTGGAATTAACGTTAGTAATTTCAGTATTACTGCTGTGCCTTTTCACATTGGACTGGCATCAATTTTCTCTTTGTTCGCGTTATTTTGGTTGCGCTTAGATATGTTTACTACGTGTGGCTGGTTAATCCCATTAGGTGGATTCACTTTCCTTTCAGGAAATAGGCTATTAAATTTAGTTGCCTCACAGAGAAAACATCAGAACTTGTAATCTTTTTATTAGAAATATCGTTATATTTTCACAAATTGTGTTCCACCTTTACCTGAATTTTTTGTAAATGAATCTTGAGTGAACTAGTTAATGAATGTTATCTATTAGAGTGTGACAGATTAAGTAAACATGTCATATATAAGAACTAGTATATAATAAAAATTCAGTTTGTAATATAACTTTAATTTCATTTTTTCTTTCGAGAAATAATACTATAGATTGTATTCCTATTCCACTGACAAATTATAGTTTCATTCATCAGTAGGGATTGGCTGAATTTATATGTAGTAACTATTTATAACTGTATGTTATAAATAGTTATAACACCTCTATTTATAACATAAATTCTGGCTATGTACCCCTGATTACCAATCCCTAATCATAAGCAATTAGTTTATTTACTGTGTGTGTAAAAGTCCCGGATCGACGAACAGTTTTGAAACCGGACTAAATGATCGGAACATGTTTCGGGCAAAGTTTGTGGGGTTTTCAATAATATATAATTTGAATGTATTTTAGAATATAGTAGAATTTATCTTCATACTGCTTGTCTAAGATAACAGGCCTCATGATACTGGAACCTATAGTCGTGGCCCTACTGAATTTTAAATGCTGAGTTTTCATTAAATGTAAACATTCCAGATATTACACTGCCTTTAATAAAAAAAATTGCCTATTAACACTTATATCCAATAATTCTAATACCAGAAATTATTACTTTGCATCATGAATTCGCATAACTCAATTCAAATCGTACAGCAGAGCTATTTTACAGAGGTGGACATTTTTGCTTTTTAATACATTAACAGATTAAATATAAATATCCAGTTCTGCGAAAATTTTTCTGAAAGCAAATTTAAGTTTGTGTTACATGAGCTTTCTTTGAATCTCATCCAGAATCAATATGCAATAAGAAAAACTAGCGTTTCGTTTTAAAAAAAATCAACTTCAGTTGGCTGGCTATTTGACATACTGTATGTTCTAAAATATTTACAAAGCATAGAAACCTACAAAATATTGCTTGAAACATTTTCTGATCATTTACGCTATATCCTAATCGGGGACTTGTTACACGTGCTATGTAAATCTAAAGACAAACTTCGGCCCTGAAATTGAACTCTATCAGTGCAATGTATAAAAAAGTAAACTTAAGTTTTTTTCGTTTCTCCATAATATGTCTACTAACAATTTTCTTTTCCTTCTTTTCTATTTATTTGGATTTAACATGAATTTCAAATTGCAGTCCCTATTTCAATACATAGTCAATGTAATAACAGAGAATGAACCATGATCAACGAGAAGCGCCAAGACGTTAAAGGCTTATCTCTGTTCGATGGACGGGGCTAACTTAATTGTTGTTGTACCACTTTCGCCTCGTCGGATTTAAGTGAAAATCACCCAGGTACACTAGAACCAAGGACAGGGTATCCCGTCCTTGTTTCTAATGTACCTGGGCGATCTGACGATGATTCTATAATATGTATAAAACTCAACGCAAAAAGGAATAAGAAGAGAGTTTGTCTTAAAAACAATAAAGTAGTTATCGCAAAATACAATTTATCATGTTTTTTTTTAAATTTGTTTCATATAAAAAATAAATGAGTTTTGTGTATAGACACTAACGCTTTGTAAGGTTATATCCGGAGAGGGAGTAAAACAACCTACACTACCCTATACCTTACCAAGATATAGAGAGGGGAAAATGCTCTTATAAATGCACGGAAGATAGAATGATTGCAAATGATGATGCGCGCCATTTTGACTCAGAGCTAAGGAGCACCAATCAGGCGTTATTGAAAGAGCGCGATTTTTAAATAGCAAGTGAGACCTAAACTGCATTTCAGCCCACTAAAAAAGGAACGTTCGGACGTTGATTGAAGGAATATATAAAGATGCGCAACGCTATAGTAAAATAGCGTATCTTTCCGTTAAGTCGTCCCGCAAACCCCTTGCCGAGAAACATCATCGCTGTCTCGGGTTGTTTCGAATCTCGGATCCAAACGACTGATGCAATCGCTATAGATCTCGGATCCAGTTTGGGTACGCTCAGTGCTATGTAGTGGCGCATCTTAATGTATTCCTTCAATCAACGGTTTGGATGATTGGTTAAAATGGAGTGTGCATTTTCATCCGCAAAATAATCGCGTTTTCCTTATTTTGTCAAACATGAAGGAAAAACATTTCGAAAACTACATCATGAACCAACAAAACGAAAATGAAATTTCGATAGCAAACGATGCACAAAATGTTAGTAAGTTATAATTCAGAGGTAGCGCGGCGGGCTACCTCTAATATACTTGATACCCTCGTTTAACGTTAGAGCGGGTATCTACCCATATGTTTCTCAGGAACTACTGGGCCGATTTACTTGAACTTGTTTTTAAATGACTATTGGGGCGAGTCTAGGATGTGTGTCAAATCATATTACAACATGTCCTACATATTACACTTTTTCCGTTTTTGAAAAATCTTGTCTAGATATCAGATTTTATTTAAACATTAAGGTTCAGACAGTTTTTCTAACTCTCATGCACTTTATGGCAGTTGGTTCAAATCCGACTGGCGTAATGTATTTAGCTTTTGATTCAACAATCAGCTTCTGTGTTATAAATAAGAGGTGTCGAACGAACAACATATGGACATTTCGGCATTTGTTATATTAATTGCTGCATTTGAATTATTCATATCAATGGCTGCGTTCATCACACAAGGCAGCCATGATGCCAAGCGCAATCCGTTTGCGATTTGTAGTGATTTTATATGTCCATGTGATGAACGACAATTGTCATCCATGATTCAGGCAACCCCAATTGACGGCTAGTTGGTAGAGTAGTGTTCATTGTTTATTAGTTCATTTACTGTTTGTTTTTTGTATAGTAAGGTGTATATACACCGTGTCCAGAAATTCGCGGATAAACTTCACGTAGAACGATTCTACGATTAATTCTAAGTAAACAATCCTGATGCAAAAAAAACTTGTATGGTCTTTCAATAAACCACACTAGGCCATCAAAATTGAAAATATACGACTGAAAATAATTCAACATTTTGAAATCTTTTACGAATAACCATTGCTGTTTACAGTAAAATAGATTTATGTAGCACAACGTTGATGTTACTAATCGAGTAATGCCAATATTTCGCATTTTCAACATTTTGTCAATTTCACTTTTTACCTTAAAGTACATATGGCAACTTTGGACAAGAAAAATATTCGGTTGCAATAAAAAGCTCGTTGTCAAATTTTGACGTTTGTAAAATTGAAGTTTAATTTTTTCGCTTTATGTACCTACTTAGTTATCATTATTGTGCGATTTTATGATGTATACTTTTAATGAATATGCTGATATGTATATGGTATGAGGATTTTGCAACGGCAATGCGAATATGGCAAAACAGGAATACGAAATACGTTATTCATATCGGCGGCACCCATCTACCAACACATTCCGAAGATTAGATCAGCGCCTGCGTGAATATGGTACATTTAGATTTAATTATTATGACGCAGGCAGACCTTTGGAACGCCGTACGGTTCAGTTAGAAGAACAAATTTTGGATACTATTCACGAAGAAGCTACTTGCAGCACTAGACAAATAGCTCGAGAAATTAATGTCCCAAGCAAGTCAAAAGTTCATTCAGTGCTAACTCAAAACCTTTTGCGACCGTTTCATGTAACAAAAGTGCAACCATTGTATAGAAATGACAATGTGAATAGAGTAATGTTCTGTAATACAATTTTAAACAGAATTCACCTAGAACCGAACTTTCTATGCCATATTCTTTGGAGCGACGAATGCTTGTTTACAAGAGACGGAGTATTTAATAGCCATAATGTCCATTTTTGGGCGGATGAGAATCCTAGAGCATTCAGAGAATTTGAACATCAAAGTAAATGTATGGCTAGGCATCTTAAACCTTCGCATTGTTGGACCAATATTTCTTCCCAATCGTGTAAATGCAATTGAATACGTGAATGTTTTAGAGGAAGTGCTGGATAATGTTCCATTAAATCTCAGGCTCAACATGCTTTACATGCATGACGGTGCACCTGTTCGGAAAGTTTTCGTTTACCCATGCCCTTGAAAGTCGAGCATTGTGAGCTGTCACAATGCTCGACTTTCAAGGGCATGGGTAAACGAAAACTTTCCGAACAGGTGGATCGGATGTAATGGACCAATATCGTGGCCAGCAAGGTCCCCAGATATTAATCCTCTCGACTTCTTTGTTTGGGGCTTTTTAAAGGAAAAAGTATATGCGACGCCTCCAGCCAATGAACAAGAAGTAATTAATAGAATTACCGCCACACTTCAATTAATTACTCCTGATATGTTACAACGCGTATTAAATTCTATTCCTCGAAGACTACAGCTCTGTCTGGAAACTAATGGCTACCAGTTTGAACACTTACTTTAATCATTTCATGTGTGTTATTGTACTATTAAATGTGTTTTATCAATTTTTTAACATTAACTTTAGTTTTAATAAAGTAAAAAGCACTGGATTTTCAAATACGAATAAAACTCCTACTTCGTGCTTATTTGTATTATTGTATGGTAACTGCTTTAATACGGTTGTTGTTAAATAATCCGTATGGCTTAACGACAGACCCTACAACTTTTTTGTATTAGGATTATTTACTCGGAATTAATCTTAGAATTCTTCTACCTGAAGTTTATCCGCGAATTTCTGGACACGGTGTATAATAAAAAGATTATTCTATTATTTATAAAAAAATTCAATACTTTATACATAATGGATATAAGAGATCTCTTATTTGATGTAGATTTAAATATTAATGGTATTGTAAATGCAGCATTACATTTACCTAGCTGAGCCTATTAATCAAATCAACAATCATGAGAATAAAGACCATAATGAAGGTGAAGTACTTGATAGGAATGTTGTTAGAAATACAAATTATTTCGAAATAACTATTCCTAATTATACCGATCATCAGTTTCCAGAACATTTTAGAATGTCGATGTATTTCACTGTTATCTGTTATCAAATAACATATATTTTGCCACAAATAAGTTTTCGTTTCCATTTTATGAGGCGAAAATGTTTAACCAATCGCAGGCACTCGAACACGTTTGCAGCGTACTTGCCTGTGTTGGGTGTGTGATGAACGCAGCCAATGGTACGACATTATTTGCATTGTATTGGTGTCATTTGGGGTAAGGCGCGCTTTAAGTGTCACTAGAAAGGTATGTACCAGCTAATGGAAAAAATGCCCAAATTAGAACCCTGCGGCACGCCGGAACGTGCGTGAAAACTATTAGAAGTGAAGCCATTGTATTGGACATAATTAAGTCTACCAGTAAGGTAAGATATCAAAAGCTTAGTGAGGGTTATACGAAAAACCGAGGAATCTAATTTTTGTATTAAGAGCGAGTGATCTATGGTATCGAAAGTCTTTGAAAAATCTGTATAGATCACATCCACTTGTTCTCTCCTGTAAAGGGCTTCACTAATAAACTGAAGGATATGAGCTAAATTCGTTATCGTGGATCTGCCAGAAGTAAAACCCTGCTGATGCTCTGAAATCAAATTATTTACATTTCTATATATGTTTGTATACAAAAGATGTTCAAATATCTTAGAGAAATAAGGCAGAATACATATAGGTCTGTAATTAACAATGCACGATATATCACCCTTCTTGAACACCGGTGTAATTCGTCTAGAACAAACATTCACATTTAATGGGGTAAATAAACGTATACCCGATTTCAAGTTATGAAACTATAGCTCAATTCAGGAGTTAAATCCTCTTCTTAATGTGCTGATGAAAATACCACTTGTAAACACCCTTTCGTGCTTGTACACTTCTTTTTCATACTCGGGGCCTTTTTGCTTAGGTATATTCACCTTTCTTCTCTCCCCTTCAGGGCATTTTCTCCATTAGCTTAGTATAGTTAATATGTATGTATCAAGTATTAATTGTAGATCCTTCTGATTTTACGTGGACAACAGAAACTACTAAATTATTGGTTGATGAATACAAGGAAAAGTGAAGGAGGTGCAAAAGGAGTTTGCAGAGTTTTGGTACAATATTTTATTCTTTCTTGGCACATTTTATATGTATAGTTGCGTGCAGAAAAAAATGGGACTATACTCCATTCAGTCTAAGAATAAAGCATTGGGAAAGATAGGGCTTAAAATAAACGTTTGTGATTGGTTGAAATCGAGTGTGCATTTACACCGGCAAAATAATCGCATTTAGCTCGTTCTGTCAAAAATTTGTTTACTGACAGTTTTGTTCAAAGATTTTGTCGATTTCCGTATTTTACATAGTTATTTGTTGTTAATATTCTTAAAAAATAGTTCTTCTTAGAACTCGCAAGTGAAATATTCATTTGTTAAGGTATTTTATCAATTTCGTTAACTTTCTTTTCGTAATCGCTAATATTTTATAGTATGGCGGAAGCAGTTTTACCAGGTCCTTCAAAAAATCGTAAAGGGAAACACATAAGATCTGGACAAAGGCAAATGGCTTATAATGTGTACATTAAGCATAAAGACAATATGTCTAAAACAGCTGCAGTCAATCAAACAGCAGAGGACGTGGGTATTAATAGGAATACAATGTACTGCATTATTAAAGAAATGGAGTTCCAATTTCTCCTCCAAGAAAAAGAAATTATCGTCATACTTACAATAAATTGGATGAAGCACAAAAAAGTACAATTAGACGACATGTGCATTCCTTTTTCTTGAGGAATGAGTTACCAACTTGTTCAAAAATTTACGTAAATGTCAAAATATAATGATATCAGATATGTATATCCCTGCTATCCATCTGACAGTAAACATATATGTTTTACTTGTTTTCAAAATACAAAGTTCATCGTGTGTAAACTGTGCTCATATTGTAGCGCCATCTACTCCATTCTTAGACTGAATGGAGTATAGCTATTTTTTCTATGTGAATTTGGTTCACTCATTGCATACACGTCAATACCTTTAAATTTTGTTGACAGTTTCAATTTGACTTGTCACTTAAGTAACAAACTGGGTTGTCAAAGTGAGAGTGTTATTATAATGCCAAGAAAATTGTGTAATCAACAAAAAATTTGAATTATTTCCGAGCTGTAAACAATTAGAGAAATAGCGTTTATTTTATAAAAGCACCGTACAGAATGTCAAAAACCGTTGAGAACAAGAACAAACAATTACATAATAGAAAACAAGGCAGTGGTAGAAGAAGGATTTCTTTAGAAGATCATGATAATGATTTCTTAAGAGAGCATCCGTTTTCTCATCATATCTAAATATTTTGGAGAATATAATACCATTATTGTGAACATTTCCAAAATAATAATTTTATTCTCCAACAAGATAATTGTTCAGCACACACAGCAGGAATAGTAACCCAGTGGTTACAAACTAATAATACTGAAACTGTGTTTTGGCCTTCCAAATGCCCGGATGTAAACATAATGGAGAACATCAGATAACAGAGATAAGCTGTGGAATCTAACAATTGAAGCATGGCAAGAAATAGCAGAAAACGAAAATCTTATAAGAAACTTGTATGCATATATTCCCTTGCGATTGAACAATATATTATACTAGAATCGTCGAAGAGATTCATTAGTAAAAGTGGGTGATCATAACCTGATCACGTGGTCAAGGCATCCTATGCATAAAAATGGCTAATGTAAACGATCTTTGCCGTCGATCGTTTACATTAGGCGCTTAGGTAAACTAGTATAGTACCGTATCACAGATCGCAGTGTTTATTTACTTTTACCTTTATGTTTCCGTTAAATCTGTTTTTGCTGCATTTATTCCGTTTTTTTTTTTGGAAATTTTTTAATACACAGCTTTCATCTATAAAATAGTTTATTCCTTCATATTGAGGATTATTACGTGCTTTTTTAGAGAGACAATACAATGTAAATACGTTTTGATAGAAAACATTTGGATATGTTCAATTTCTTGTGTCAAATACTACGATAACTATTTTACAGACATTGATTCTTGATTGATTTTATGTGCCTGTGTGCATACGACTTTTGTGTGATCATGTGAACCCAACGTGATTACTGAATCTGTTCAGCGATTTGAGTTGTAGATGCAGATGGTACCATGACAAAATATTGGTTTATATATATTGTACTATGTATTTGTAGATTATAATGTTGTGATTGTTAATTTTATTGCAGTTATTCATTTTAGTAAAATTTATCTCTATACTTCAACATATAAATGGAGTTTTACACATATATTGACATATAATGCTATAATTCGGGATCGACTTTCTTATGAGTCGTGTCAATGTCATATAAGTTCACATGACTAAGGGCCGTTTGCACCGTAACAATTAAGCCTGGTTTAACGTTAAGTGCAGCTTAAATTTTAAAATTCGTTTGCACAGTATGCTAAGTGTTCCTTAAATCTCTTTAAGGAGAGTTTAATTTAAGCCCGGAATTTTGAAGGCTTAACGGCCCCTTAATCTAAAGAAAAGTTACAAGCTTGCGCACTTTACAACATTGAACGTACAATATCGAAAATGGCGGGAAATGCCTCTGATGTAAATTTTGTCAACATCTGTGAATGTTTTCGTTGTTTTTTATAATCAGTTGTTCACTTTGTAGTGTAGCAGATATGAACTTTTTGGATGAAGAAGAGGATTTGTTAAATACACATATCAAGTTAGTTTTGTTCCCCTATTTTATAAAATATATATGTTTAACGTGACACCTTTGATAATACATACTTACTGCAGTTTGAAAGAAACAAAAATTTAAAACTAATGGGTGCTCACAGCCACAAAAACGTAATGTTGTCAACAGTTATGATTATTCAAAACTTTATGGTTCAAAACAAACCCATCTGCAACAAAATCGTCTTGCTATCTCAGGGTTGCCAGATTATCTACATCCAACTGTCGCCAATCGAGGAAAAAAAATCGCCCAAAATCGCCAGAACAAAGCACCACACCATGCCTTACTTGACTAGTAACCGGCCTGTTCGCTGTGTCACCCATTTCTATGAGGCTGACAAAAGAACATCACAATACATTTTACATAAAGCCTCTCGTCAGCGCCCGCAAGAAAGCACCATCGGAGAACCACTGAATTAATTGATTCGAATCAAAAATGACAAAAAAAAAAAAAAAAAAAAAGCAGACAATAAACCAAAATTGGAAGACATTTTTTCTTGAAAATATTTATTGATAATTGAAAAAACTATATATTTTGTTTGGAAATATTTAAAAATAAACTATATAATAGAATATAAACGTAATAACATTAAATTCTTTTTTATAACGTAAATAAATTCGTTTTGATCGACTCTAATTTTAATTAAATTAGAGTTAGTATGATACAGGAACTTACTTTTATTATATAACAATATGTATCTATAACAGAATTAGAAGACTCTACTGCGTTGTTAATACTCATCACATTTACAGAGCAATGTCTTCTACAATCTGCCATACTTCTGCGATTTCGATATCATTTGTCTCTGAAAACGTATTTACTAAATTAATATACATATTAGAAGTCAACAACTCAATCATCTTTTGACTAGGTTTAAAAGTTTTACAGCAAATGTAGTAAGAGTAGCAGTGTAGTTTTATCCGTAATATTGCATCAAGAGTATTTACAGTTAATTTATTTCTAATTCTAGTTTTTACTATATTCATTAACGAGAAGACACGTTCAACCACAGCATTGCTTATGGGGAATGTTAACAATTTGATAACAAAAGATGCCAAAGTATCAAAGGGGTGTTCACCAATCGCATTACTGTAGTTCTTTACAAATGTCCAAAATTTTAATGTATCATCAATATCACTTTGTGGAATATAGTCTGCCCATTGAACGTTAGTGAGATTTCTCCACTGCAGTTCAATATCTTCTATATTCTCTTGTTTAGCATACTCTAAAGGCAATGAATGAAATGATCTAACATTGTTATTAAGACATATCGTTGGTGTAAACTGTTTTAACTTCTCAAGAATTACAATATTATGAGGTAATTTTTCCAATAAGAGCATGACCGATTTTTTAATAAAATTTAGACATCTTAATTTGAAAGTGTTAGTCGAATCTACTTCAATTTTTAACTCTTTTATTTTAGTGTCTATAGTGTAACCCAAATCAGCATCTGCAGGAGAACAGAATGCAAGTTCATTACCTAAAACTTGTTCCACTTCATCAATGGCCCAATTTTTTAATTCTAAGTTATTTATAAATGATAATTTTAGAATTCTTTTGGAAAAAGATACTATCAGCATTTTCAAATTATTATAAGCAACGAAAATGTCTACATTCTGACTTTGAAAAAATAAGTTCGTTTCATTCAATTGCCCTAGTAGAGGTTTCAAAAAATATAAGTAAAGATAGTTTAGATTATCATGATACATCTCTGAAAGAAGTCTAGCTGTGAAACATTTCTCTTTGATGCTGGCAATTTTAAAATGCTCTCTTAATTCTATCCATTGCTCAAGAATAATTTTTACAGCCTGGTATCTTGACAGCCACCTCGTTTCTGCTGGTGCTACTAATTTATGTGGTTTATTTCCATCATTAATTAACATATAAAGTGCCTCATAATTAATTTTTCGAAGTGTACTATCTGAAAACCATTTTTTACTCTCCCTCACGAGAAAATCTAATGATGAAGGTAATTCAGATACTGCCTTACTAGCACAAATATGTATACTGTGGCACACACACTTAATTAAGACTAGCGTTGGCACATCATTTTTAAGAAGTGTGTAAAGTGAATGATTTACTCCACATAAATTAGCAGCTCCATCGGTACCTATTCCTACTAAATTTTTTATGTTAATATTAATTTGTTTTAAGAAACATTTCAGACTTTCATATAAATCTTCAGCTCTGGTACGAGCAACTTCAATCATTCCTAAATATTCAGTCCTCATTGTTTTTGTTTGAGAACTGAAGTATCTAATGCAAACTGCAAGATATTTAGCCACAGATATGTCTGTTGACTCATCCAGAATCAAAGAAAATGGAGAGGTTTCTAAATCAGCAACCAAAGCTTCAAGTAGGGCTGGAGATATAACATTTCGAATGATAGCTGTGCACTTTGTTCTGTGTAATTTGAGATTCTGGTCAGGTATAGCATCATTTATCAATTCTGATAAGTAGTCTACCGACATTATAGCTGCATGCATTGCTACATAAACAGAAAACTTAATATCTCTGATTTTCTTTTCATTTGAAACATTTGTTGTGCATATACCTAGTAGAACAAAAAGAGACAAGTTATAATACAATGATATTAATTGTAACTGACTTTTATAACTAACCTACTTCACTTAACTTCGTCTGGGAAGGTAAGGGTATCAAGCCAAACTTTTTCATGTTATTTGTATGTTGTTGTGTCTCTGCATGTTTCTGGAGGTCAGTCTTGTGGGCTCGTAATTCCTTTTTACATATTTTGCAATAAGCACCAATCCTTGTTTTACTTTCCTGGAGCCAGCCTACAAATTTAAAACATTTAGGTTAGACCTACTAAAATAAAACAGCTAAGCTTGCCCTACCCTTGAATGTTGATTCACTTTCCCATTCCGTATTATATTTTTTTGTATATTTACCATATTTACCCATTGTAGCTAGGTAGTTGTAAACAGGAGAGCAGTAGAATAAATTCTTTATCCTATTAAACTTAACAATAACCATAGAATACACTTACACAATAACACGAATGCAATAACATTTTATGGCAATAACGAATGCATCACGAATGACCAGTGCTGCCGGAGCCATACGTCTGCCTTACCCGCATAGCGAATGAAAAATACCCGCTTTTACCCGACATTTCAAATAGAAAGCGCCAAATTTAAAAGTGGTCTAAAATAATTCGAATGTATGTAAGATCTTCAACCTCCCATATCTTTAATGCCTCTTTTTGTCGCCATTAAAGACGTTAGCGTTGCGGTGCCTAACGCATTTCTGTGGTCTGTCTTAATATTTTTCAAATCACTGAACATTCTTTCAACAAATGCGTTTGAAAAAGGCAGAATAAAAAGGTAAGGAAAGCACTACTTTCATATTGGGGAAAAGATGAACATCTGCAGCATTTTTCAATTCAAACACCATTTTCCAATAAACTTCACAACTTAGTTCACAATCTAAACCATACTCCAAATGATTTAAAAAAAACCATGCTGCTTCCATTCCATGTCCAAAATTAGAAGATTTGTAAATTCTTTATTTATTGGAAATCTTTGTACAATTTTTTGCAGCGATTTTATTTTATAGGATTGGACCGTTTTTGGTTCAAGAATTCTTAAAATGTTAAAAATTGGATCAGAAAAATCAACTCGCGTTTTAATGTCAGGGACAGGCTCTACATAAAAATTTAAACAACTTTTGAGAAACTGGTCAATTTCAGTTTGGGATGCATAATTTTTCAACATTTCAAAAGATTCAGTGGCAGATATACCTAAATAAATTTTGCAAAGTGGCATAAACAAGCGAATATTTGTGTGGTCAACAGCAAAAACATTTTTCCCTTTCAAGTCACTCACATTGATAATTAAATTGCTGCATAAATGCATCAACAATCTTTGTGTTTCAGGTTTCAATTTATGAATGAGTGGCGATTCTGATTGAAATATAAGGTTAAAATCTGTTACAAGTCCCAATGTATATGACATAAATTCTAAATAAATTTTCGTGAAGTTTTTCAAAGAGTTGAACAAACCATTGGCTTTTCCAGATGCAGTTTTAACCACATCAAAAAAGTTACTTTGACATCATTTGTTTTTGAATAGTATACAGGGTGTCCCACCGGGAACCAAATCGATCTATATATGGAAAACCACACATAGGAAAATTTTTAAAATTTGGGGGCATGCGAAAGTCGATGGGGGCAACTCGGCTAAAATATTTTCAAGATGGCGGCACTTCCGGTTATACAGGAAGTAGATGTCAACTTTCTTATTTCAAATGGAACACCCTGTGTATTATTGCATTTTTGGAATCTACACAAGATTCTAGGCTAATTTTATGTATCACGTCCTATACCTAAGTCTAACTGTTTTTGACTTATTTAATTTTTTACGTGAAAAATGACGTTTGCAGCATCTAAAATAATTAATATTTTTTCCCATAAGGAAGCCCTTATTATTCAATTTGGACTAGAGTCCTTGTTGAGAAAGACCTACTGAAATAGTTTTTTTATAATATTTTGAAAACTTTTAGTACAGGGTGTTTAAAAAATATGATTAAAAATGAAATTGAAGAAAATGCCAAAAATCAATTTTTTCAAATGGAAACCCCCAATTTCTATAATTTTATTTAATTTAGCATTAAAAAATAGTGTAAGTTTGTGTAAGGTTATCTATGCAAAAAATTTTTAGTTTTCGAAATATTGCCAATTTAATATTTCTATTCGGAAATTTTGCTGCGTGAATTTTAAATTCAGTTTCTCTTAGTTGGCTTTGGCGGCATTGACAATCAAATGCTAAAGAAATGTATGACGCTGTCATTATTTGAGAAGTATTATTAATTATTATGCCAGGGCGCTTAAATTACACAAACGAAGATTTTTAAACCTAATTATTATTTATGGAGAATGTAACAAAGTTATATCAAGAACATGTGACACATTTTCTATTCGATATCCGCAAAAACAGAAGCCATCACAATGTACCGTTAAACAAATTATAGAAAATTTCAAGAACTTTGGATCCGTCAAAGCAATGGTGCAAAGAAATAAACCTCTCGTTAATAATGAAAATATCGAAATTGCTATTTTGGGATATTTCGTCGCTAATCCAACAATGTCTGTAAGACAAGCTGCATTGGAGTCAGGATTATCAAAATCAACAGTTCACAGAATATTATTATTGTTTAATTTAAAGAGAACAGCATAATTATTTTTTCAATAAATGTTCAAACTGACGTCCTTGAACTTCCAGACACTTTTGGCATCTAAGCAACAGTTGTTCATGAGTCGCTTTCCTTATTGACTCGGGTGTTAAACTTGCAAATTCATGCCTCACGCGCTGCATACAATCTTCCATGGTTGTTATGGGAGTGTTATACACTCGATTTTTGATTGTACCCCAAATAAAAAAATCGAGCACTGCAAGATCTGGGGAGCGGGCTGGCCAAAGGAAAGGACCGTTGTTGGCTATCCATCGATCAACAAAAGCATTTTGCAAAAAATTGTCAATGAGGTAGCTGCCATGTGGAGGTGCGCCATCATGTTGGTAAAAGAGGTTTCTACGAACGGCGAGCGGCAAATTGTCCAAATAGTCGGTTTCTAAATTCTGTAAAATGTTCAAGTAGCCCTCACCTGTAAGTTAATAAGCACATTTTTACCTAGAAATATTCTAAAATTTCTAACTTACCATTTAAATTTTCTTGATAAAAGTGTAGTGCCAGGACGCCATCGTTTCTTATCGCACAATAAACATTAAATTGCCAGGAATCTTGAAAATTCTGCTCTCTAAACACGTGTATATTCGAATCACTCCAATAATGGGAATTATGTCGATTAAATGCACCGTTTTTTGTAAATTTCGCTTCGTCTGTCCAAATGATATTGTCCAAAAAAAAATTGTTTCCTTGCGCCCAAGTTGTAATAAACTCACAGAACGCCACTCGTCTTGGAAAATCAGTTTCTTTTAGATGGTGGACTATGGAAAATGCATATGGACGAAATTTATGTTTGCGTAATATTCTGTGAACTGTTGATTTTGATAATCCTGACTCCAATGCAGCTTGTCTTACAGACATTGTTGGATTAGCGACGAAATATCCCTAAATAGCAATTTCGATATTTTCATTATTAACGAGAGGTTTATTTCTTTGCACCATTGCTTTGACGGATCCAAAGTTCTTGAAATTTTCTATAATTTGTTTAACGGTACATTGTGATGGCTTCTGTTTTTGCGGATATCGAATAGAAAATGTGTCACATGTTCTTGATATAACTTTGTTACATTCTCCATAATAATAATTAGGTTTAAATAATCTTCGTTTGTGTAATTTAAGCGCCCTGGCATAATAATTAATAATACTTCTCAAATAATGACAGCGTCATACATTTCTTTAGCATTTGATTGTCAATGCCGCCAAAGCCAACTAACAGAAACTGAATTTAAAATTCACGCAGCAAAATTTCCGAATAGAAATATTAAATTGGCAATATTTCGAAAACTAAAAATTTTTTGCATAGATAACCTTACACAAACTTACACTATTTTTTAATGCTAAATTAAATAAAATTATAAAAATTGGGGGTTTCCATTTGAAAAAATTGATTTTTGGCATTTTTTTCAATTTCATTTTTAATCATATTTTTTAAACACCCTGTACTAAAAGTTTTCAAAATATTATAAAAAAACTATTTCAGTAGGTCTTTCTCAACAAGGACTCTAGTCCAAATTGAATAATAAGGGCTTCCTTATGGGAAAAAATATTAATTATTTTAGATGCTGCAAACGTCATTTTTCACGTAAAAAATTAAATAAGTCAAAAACAGTTAGACTTAGGTATAGGACGTGATACATAAAATTAGCCTAGAATCTTGTGTAGATTCCAAAAATGCAATAATACACAGGGTGTTCTATTTGAAATAAGAAAGTTGACATCTACTTCCTGTATAACCGGAAGTGCCGCCATCTTGAAAATATTTTAGCCGAGTTGCCCCCATCGACTTTCGCACGCCCCCAAATTTTAAAAATTTTCCTATGTGTGGTTTTCCATATATAGATCGATTTGGTTCCCGGTGGGACACCCTGTATAACAGTAATTGCACATTGTTTTATTGCACTCAAGTCCGCCGTCTCGTCCAGGATTAAGGAAAAACATCTAGGTTCCTTCAATATTTCAAACAGATTTTTGCGAAGTGTACATCCTAAACTTTCCTTAACAAGTAGCTTTTGTTCTTTTAACAGACAGAAATGGAACAAACAAGCGAATATTTGTGTGGTCAACAGCCAAAATATTTTTCTCTTTCAAGTCACTGAAATTGATAGAATTGCTGCATAAATGCATCAACAATCTTTCTGTAGCGTTTAAAAGACAATAAAATACATATTGATATCTGATGTTGACTAAATCGAGTTAAGAAAAGGAAATTTTAATTGTTTTATGTGAAAATACCCGATTTTACCCGCTTCAGAATTTTACCCGACAGTCTGACTAAAATACCCGCATTTCGGGTAAAATACCCGCAATTGGCAGCACTGCGAATGACATACTAAGATATTGACAGGGTTGCTCCATGCAGGAAAAAAAAATGTACTAACGAAAATCTAGGGATATTTTGTCTACTGTATTGGTAATGTAATTTTTACAGTAAATACAATATTAGAAATTGACGTCGCCCAATTGATAAAAAAGAAAGATAGCCCAATTGGCGACTAGGCGATTTTAACAAATTTAAAGTCGCATTTTAGAGAAAAAGATAGCCCAATTGGCGATAAATCGCCCAATCTGGCAACCCTGTGCTATCTTACCGACAGAAATGAACAAAACCTGATTTGAAAATCAGTTTTTAGTTCTGTAAACTACTAAAAGTTAAATTTACTGTAATTTAGACCAAATGAAGGAACAAAATACAACATTGCCAAGTGTATTCAGAACTTTGCTAAACCTCCTTTTATTTTTAACGGTGCAATGCATTTAACTTTAAGCTACACTTAATTATTTAAGGATCCTTAGTTAAGCTACCCTTAAAATTAGAACGGTGCAAACGGCCCTAAACAATTTAACTAGGTACTTTTTTCTGTACACACTGTACACGATATGCATGCCTACATTTCAAGGCAAATAGTTATTGCACTTTTGTACCGCGCGATCATTTAAATTCTAAATTAGAGCAGGCTGTGAAATTTAAATTAAGTTGGTATATAAGTACTAATTTACAATCAATGATCTAATACTATTATACTACTAGATGGAGTGTACGCTATGTCTTGCTGATTAGGAAGTGACCCACACCATAGGAGAAAGAAGGAAAATATATGAGCGTCGAAAGTTTGACAAGGATGAACAAAATTGACCGTTTTATGTGGGCAAAATTCAAATATGTTGCTATAGCTTGTAATGGCTTATAAAGTTAAAAGTATTATTTTGTTAAAAATATGCTATATTAAGAGGAAAGTAAAGGTATTGCAACTTTAATAATCAAAAGGATAAATAATTAAATATATATTATTAATATGGTATTAAATATATTCTGTTTAATAACATTTTAAAGGTATCTATGCTAGTTGCCATTCTTCATTAAGGAAAGAAAATTAAATAAATATGACTTTTAATGAGTATGAGATAACTATATGATTTTGTTCTTCTAATAATACCTATTTTAGCATGTTTGATGATCATTCAGTTTTTATTTAAAACAGTAGTATTAGAAAAATATTTTAAAAATCACTACAGATATCAGTTGAAAATTTTGAATTGACCACTAGAATTTTTCAAAATATTACGTTCTGAAAAAATAAATATAGAAACTGACAGCTTTCCTTAGGTGTTCCTTACAACTTCTGATATATTCAAAATAAAAGACAATTAATGCTTAATTTTTTATTAAAATATATGTACATATAATTAATATGGATTAACAAATACGTAAATGGTAAATATGTGATCGAAGAAAACTGGAGAAAGAAATATTAAAAATACATAAAGCTAGAATAACAACTTGTATTATTTCGTGAGATGTTTTTTCTGTGACTAATTCAAATACTTCAACATTAGTTACATTTGGGGATTCTGAGCTATAAGGTAAATAGAACATTAAAAATATATAGGTAGAATAATAACTACGAATAGAAATCTTTCTTTAACAGTTCTTTGCTTGGTGCATCAGTAATTTTTAATCGCTGAGATTGCATTTTGGGGCAAATATTTTCTTCCATAACTTATAACAAAATCTTCAGGAACAAAATGCTCTGAACACAATCTTGAATATTTTGATGGCTTAAAATCCTTTCGTTTAGTACAAATTATCCACTGCTTGCATAGTACTTGATTAGATTGAAAACTAAAATTTTTTATATCAAATCTACAAATCATGTATTTTATTAAGAATAGTTAACCTGTGAAATGATACGTTCATTCCCTTTTCTGCCCTATTAGTACAACCATACGCTGCACATGACATTACCATTGTGTCTTAAATATGTGACTCCAAGCACTGCGAAGCTGGTATATATAATATTCAACAATTTAAAATATTTATTTCTAATTTTGTTACTGATAATAGCACTTTTAACCAAATATATATTACACTAAATCCATGAGAACAACACTGTTAAATTATAAGCTGAAGTTAACATTTGCCAATATTCTTGATGATTCTCAATTTATATACATTACCTATATCAAATAAAAATGAAATTCTTAAAATGTGTCTTATTACAATCACAATTTTATAAATAAAAATAGTTGATTGAATCATCATGAATCCACAGTTGTCTTTATACTCGTATTTCTTTAAATAAAAATAAAGTCAGTGGTGTATGAAATAAAATCAATTCTAGAAGAAATCTATTAATAAAGTACATAATCCAAATTACCAAAAAGACAAATAAATATGTATAAATCAACAAAATTGAGAAAGTTTATATACAAAACAATGCGATATCGCCATGTTTTGCCCACAACTAACGGTTTTATATATCTGTCTCCTTTGTATGTAGAGGTCAATTCCTCTCTCTCTACAGTCCATCTATAGTCCGTCTCAACCTTATTATGCAGTACAGGTCTTATGGGAATTGATTTCATGGTTGCCAAATCGTCTCATTGTATAATGTCGTTACAGTTCCGGTTCAATATCTGACATTTTTTGTAATCAAAACATAACCTATACGACTGTTTGTCATTCAATTGAGGCATACTGCATACAAAAAATTAATAGTAATTTGAAACACTAAAAGGGGAGAATATATGGGAAGATGGATTAGTTATATTTGTAATAATATAATTCTTTGGGATTGTTCTGTAAAAAATTATTTAAAATCTAACTGAATATAGTAAGCCAGAGTAAATGAATTAATATTTCAAAGAAACACTTAAGGTAAGTATACAATTTTCTTCGTGACAGAATATTGACATCTTAATCAACTATCCACTATAAATTCAGACCAAGACAAAGTTAATCACAAGTTTATTTTTCATAAAAAACTTTTCTATTTTTAAAAACAACTTAAATAATACATATTTATGAAAAGAATAACAATAACCACACACAACATGTACTTTTATTTTGTAATATGTTACATGACTTATAGTCTTATTGAATATTAATATGTTAATCTACATTGCGTTATACACATTTAAAGACACAAATTCCTCACAAATTCATTTTGCAAAAACATATTTTCCCATTTATAAGAACAAGTTAATAATACATGATAACATTTATGAAAAAACTAACCATGACCATACAAAGGAGTAGTTACACATATTGTTTTATTTTTCTTCATCACTTAAAGAATCTTGATCTGATGATGAATGTGTGACGTTAATTATCAACTCTTCAACATCGTCTTGCAAGTTGGCAAGGTGGCCAATGTAATTCCGCCAGTTGTTCACTGTTACATTCTGATAACCCTTCACAATTAATTGTTCAATATCTCTTTGTTTGAATGTGGTATTGTGCATTTCAACGTAGTGCTTAACTTGTGCCCACACCATTTCAATTGGGTTTAATTCACAATGATAAGGTGAAAGCTGAAGAACATAATGCACTTTATTCTTTGCAAATTCATCAATTTTGTTTCTCTCATACTGAGACCTAACCTCTGACACAAGCCAGTAAATCTCTTTTTAATATGTCATTATCAAGTGGAATATTCTTCTCAGTGAGCCATTCAATAATTTGGTCTTCTCCGTGCTACTGCTGGAAACTTTTCTAATTTACTCGTGTGATATGAGGCATTATCGAGACCAACAACCGAGTCTCTAGTATATTTGGAAGCAATTTATTCTTGCACCAATCTCCATAAGTATCTGCATCCATTTCGCTATGAACATCAGCAGTATTTTTCTTACAAAGAAATGTACATTCAGCACCAATAACAAAACCTTGCTCGCCTCCAGCATGAATTAATGGAAATCGAGGCCCAAGACCTCTTGGTGATTTTAAACCAGTGCTGAGTCCTTACGTAAAAGCTTGTCGACTGCTTTGAACAGTAACGTCAGACCACTTTTTATTTACCGAGTGTCGTGCATTCACTCATGATTCATCAGTATATATTATAGTTCTACCTAAAAATAAAACAATCACAATCAAACACAAGCAAATAATAAATTGCGTAATGAACATAAAAGTATAACAAATTAAATGATAAACTATACCTTCGTCTCTGAATTTTCTGATGTCTCGTAAGTATTTATGTCTCCACCTAATGATGTCATCTCTTTCAATAAGAATACTCTTTCGTCCCACTTTTTAAAATTCAAAACTCATCATGTAGCAATCTGTAAAAAGTATATGTATATGTATATAGGTTATCACATTAATCAGAATTATAGATCTAGGTATGCATACTTACTTTTAAATGCTTGAAAAAGATAATATGCTTGCTAAAAAGAACGATTTAACAGAAATTATATATAGATAAATTAAAGACAATATAAAAGTTTACACACTACGGCAAAAACTGACAATTGACAGCAACGATTACTCATATACCCATCATATACTTTGCATTGTGACTTTGCATAATAGAACTTGCAACAAGGCAACCGGATATAAAGATGTCGTTATTAAGAGATTACTAAAGATAATAAGAGATGCAATATCCCTATTAAACCTGTACTGCATAATAGGGTTGAGACGGACTATAGTAGTTCTATATTATTAGATCATTGTTTACAATTTGAATTGTTAAAGTGACGTTTCAAAATGTTAATTAATCAATAATTGACATTCTGGACAACCTAATAAAAAAAATCCCGCCTGCTATAATTTAGAATTTAAATGATCGCGTGGCTTATTTGATTTCGGCCAGTCGCCTTTTTTGAAGTGGTTCAGGTATATCATCGTTATTTTCAATGTTTATTGATAAATTATAATCAGTGCTGGCGTTTTATTTCTTGCGAACGCAGTCACGTTTAGATAACCGGCGTGCCTATTTATTCGTATTGAAAAACGCCGGTTAGGGACAATGGATTAGCTAACCAAGCATTTCAATCGGTATTTGGATTTGAACAACTGGGCCTCAACCTTATTTCGAATATTTCAAAATTCTATAATTTCTTATTTACCGAAAAATGTAGAAAGAACGGCGGGATAAACAATCTCTTTGAATCTTCGTTTAGAGTCTTAATTGATCCGCTATGGTAAAGATGGCTCTCTATTCATATGTTTTTCTGATGTATTCCTCGACTCAGAATATTGGAATTGGCTGTCAGATAAGATATGGCGGCTGCAATAGATAATTTTGTTGATTGGTTAGGCAGTAAATTAAAAGACTTAAATACAGATGAAAATATTTTTGGAAGTTATATAACAGGAATTCTCGATGGGGATGAAACTGAAGAAGAAAAGAATGAAGCCCTACAAGGTATACTATCAGAAATCGTCGAAAATGTAAGTATTCAATTAAAAACCCGGAAAAACTTCTTCAAAATACACATAAAATCAGAATATAGTGGACTTGTTTTAGTAATAGCTAACATTATTAGCATCGTATATTTTCTGTTAATAGTTAAAATTCTAAAGGTATTGTATTGCATACAATACTATTTTAGGAAACCAACATAACTCAAGTATGTAATGAAATTATGGACATGTGGTTGAAATTTAAACCAAAAGAATCAAATCAAGCTTCAAATACTCTTGATGTTGATGTGAAACTGGTCAAATTATTAGAATCACAGTGTTTGGCTACAACGAAACAAAAAAATTATACAGATGAAGAAAAGAAAATTAGGGAAGCAATTTTGTCACAATATAGTCAGATGTCGGATGATGAGGAAGAAAAAGTTGAAATTCCTGCATCAAGTGAAGGGAATAAAGAAAATGGATTAGAAAAAAATACAAATGCTTTTGCAGTACAACAGGCAGAAAAAGAAAGAAGAGAGCAGGCTAAAATAGAAAGTCAAAAAAAGAAAGAAAAGGACAAAGAAGACAGGTACAAAAGTTAATGAATAGGTTTATGTAACATTTACATATTTTATCTTGTCAATATATTTACAGAGAGAAGCAGAAGCAAATAAGAGAAGAGAAGAAGGAAAAAAGGAAAACGCAGAAAGGTGAAAGAAGAAGGTAGCAAGTCTAAAATCCCCTTGCCAAATATGAAATTTATATTTTTGTTGTAATAAATATTTTTATGTTTGAAAGTATTATGTGATCATTTAAAGATAAAAATAAATGTACAAGCAAAATTAGTTAATTTAAAAAAGAATAGCAACCAACCAATTACTTAAATGAAGTGTGCATTCTAAAACTATAGCCTCCAACATTGAGAATCTTCAAGGTTGAATATACTATTTTCTTGTATAATAGAAATTTTTTAATGGCTCTATATAGCAAACATTAACTTAATGTAGCTACTTAAACCATGCAAAAGAAAATGTCATGAAACGATTGTTCATAAACTGCAAATTCACCTAAATGGGTGTCTATTTATGAACGTACCCTTCGAAACAGCTGAATGATGACAATAAAAAGTAAAATGTCGTCTGAAGCAACTCGCCGAGATTCAATGCCAGTTGTCAAATATTTTTGTTTATGTTAAATATTATGATCCTATTCTAAGTTTAACCATATATTACGTTAATTTATAAAACTAGAAGAACTATAGTTTTTAACAAAGAAATCGTGTTGTTTCGTTTGAGTGATGTTGGATTTTTTTGTTTTGCACGTTTAAAGAAACAAGAACGTATTATTAGTGTGATATGTTAATGAAATTGAACCTGTATCTAATTTTCAAATGCATAATATATTATTTCGAAGGACGACTTTAAGTGAAATGAAAAGTGAATTTTTAAAATTAATCAGGAGTTAGTGAGTACCGAATTTGGAGCGAGAGGTCATAGAAATTCAAGAGCAATGATCAAAAGTGGATCTTTGCCGAAAAAGGAAGGCAAGATGAGGATCCGTGCCTTCCCAGTAAGTTCCTATATTTTAAAAAAACGTGAAAGACATTCATATAAAACAATTCAAGTACAATGTCCTGTTGAAATGTCAAATCTTGATTATAAAAAAAAACCTTTTGACGGAAAAAATATGATTTTATGCAGAAATTATTTAAACTTTTGTAATGTAATATGCTCATATTTATGCAATATTTCATTATTTATATTCAATGTGATGGGATGTCATAGGAATTATTTATGTATATATGTACAGGTAGCTTATTAACTCAGCAGTATGAAATGGGAAAAGCACTTATTCCTAGCATGTATACCTAACTAAATTATGAAGATTATCTAATATTATTTATCCAAGGGAATGCATTTACATGCCTGTATTAGATTTGAGCAAGTAAAGTTTAAAGACTATTTTGTATGTGGAAGAAATTCACTTAAAAGATGAAATTTACTTTTGATAAAACAAGTGTGCTGCACTTACTGACATTTCATAAACAAATATTGTCAGTTTCTGGGCCTTTTAAACAAAATTCCAGTTTTCCTTCAAAATTTTTAATATATACTGTACATATTGACATAAAACAAAGGACACAAACCCTTACATATATACATATTTACATACATTTTGCAAGGTTTTCTTATTTACAAAAATTATGGTATCCATTTTAACCTGTTTCGATTGAAATTTGAGCAAGTCCATCCAGATGTTTTCATGTATGGAAAATATTCCTTAAACAGGTGCATGGATAAGTTTACAGGATGGGGACCTCCTGGAGACCTACTGGGATCAAGCTCAGGGGTATTTCACATGTTATTCCTTTTTGTCTTAACTTAAAAGATGTGGTCATCATATTCACGTATCTGGAAAATCATTTTATTTATAGATGACAATGGATGAAAAGTATGTGGAAAGTATATGGGCCTTATTAAAGAATGCCATACAAGAGATCCAGAAAAAGAATAATTCAGGATTAAGTTTTGAGGAACTTTATCGCAATGCCTATACGATGGTTTTACACAAACATGGTGAAAGATTATATACAGGCTTAAAGGAAGTAGTTACACAACATCTTGAAGGAAAGGTAATTTAATTTTTGTATTTTTGAAGTTAAGTATTGAAATTACACTGTTATAATTACAATTATTTCATGTTACGAGCTTAATTACTGCTGTAATTTCCTTTCATAACAAATAGTTTTCTGATTTACACACAAACTTTAGACTATAAATCTAAAATTTAAATTATTGATTGATCATTTTTTAATTACTTCTAAAAATATATTGAAAGAAGAGACATGGTGGCTAATTTGTAAGCAGTAGTTTTAAGTTTACTAGGCAAAGGCGAAGCTAACCAAGACAATATCTTCATATAAAGGAAAGCTAATTATAGACTTTGAAGAAACCAACAAGTGAAGTAAATGTATTGTATTTTGTTGATTTTATTAAATTTCAAGTAAACTAATACTAACTTACTTTCATTTATTTAATGCTAATATGCTTATCTTCAGAATCTATAATTAGGCAGTTATTCAAAAGCTGAATTTTGTCTTGTTTTGCTTTGTCATTGTTATATACAAGGTTTGTCTAATAAGTTATAATTTATTTTTAAGTTATTTATTAATTTGATTTGCAAAATATGCTTATCAAAGTATGTTCAGCTACTTTGCCATTCTGTGTAATGGATTGGAATTCTTGTTCCATTTAATTGTTCATAACCTGCTTTTTATTTAATGTTGACTGTTGTACCGTAATTACGACCCTTTAATTAACTGTAGTTTGATTTTGTGAAATTAAAAGGTTCCGAAAAGCCAAATGCAAACTGTAGAGTGAATGTGGAAATGCTGAGTTTGTTGACTCTGTTATCATCTTTGCGAATTTTTTCTCACGAATTACGAAGAATGAAAATGCGATGGACAGATCCTTGCTTTCGAAACTCCTCTGCAATTGTCCTTGTTCTTGGCTGAACGCACATTGGACACGTTTTAATCGAATTTCCATTTTTATAGCCGCACAGAACGAGTTTTATTGCTCAACATATTCTCTACTATTTTTGAAAGTATTTTCAAGCGTCTTTGAGACGGTTTTTTCGAGTTTTACGCAAAATAAGGATAACATTGATCGATATTTGCTTGCATTATTTGCGTGGTTGGTAACTGTTTATCTAATATGTTGCTCAACGCTTAAGTCTTTTGCACACCAATATAGTATTTCCATATGAAGAACACAAAATTAATGCTCATTAGTTTTGAAACAAACCTTGTGTGTATTGAAGAACTGCTTTACTATTTTGTCAAGCAAATGAGAATATAATTAACAAAAGAATATTTATTTAAATTATATATCAATATAATACTATCAAATATATATTTTGTGGAATTAATGACTTAGACAACTATCAAAAATAATGCATTTTGAGGCAGCTTATAGTTACACTATCCACCTAAGTAAGTTTTATTTTATATGCGGTCTTTTATCGGCTAATAATATATATTGTACGTGTAAGTAAATATGTAATTGGTTTATATTAGGATTAGAATACAGTTTTTTTACAAAATTATTTGAAGACCTAAGCTGGTAAAGGTGCTGTTATGTTTTTGGAAAAATTGTTTTATATACTTTTAAAACTAACATATGGGATATAATAAGTTAAAATATCTACAATTGAGTTTTATAAAAACTATGGATTATTGCTCTACGTTATAGAGATGATAATAATACACCCTATATTTCAGTTTATTCTTAACTTACTCTTGCGGCATGACACATTTATCCAGTTTGGTCTTGAATTATGTAATTATTTTTAAGCTTATTATAATAATGTGCTGACAACGCGAATGTATACACAATGCAAATACAGAAAGTTATTATTTATACAGCGTGTTCCCGGATTGACATCTCATGTATAACAAATCCAAAAAATGAGGTGTGGCCACCACACGACTTCCTTACACGTATGGACGCTTCAAATTATAGAATTTTAAGAAGTTTTTATACAAAAATTATTCAAAATCCCATTCTAAGTACTTCTATACTCTTAATAAATCTTTATAGAATGCATACTTTGCAAGATATTCGAAAAAAATGCTACTCGCTAAGAGTAAAAGTGTTACTTCCGCATTTTGAAATTTCATGTATACAAAAAACATTGCAAATCAAGCTCTAAATACTGTTGTACTCTTGATAAATATATATAGAATGCATAATTACGACATATTTGCAAAAAATCGCCATTAGATCGAAGTAAAAGTGTTACTTCCGGTCCGAATTTTGAAGTTTTTTTTAATACGATTTTTGTCAAATTTAATTTTGAGTACATTTGCATTTTTTTATAAATTTTGACATATGCGACATAGCGCGAATTCGTGGTAGATAAAGTAGCCTCTCTCTTAATTTTACGCAAAAATGTTTATTAATATAAAATATTCCAAATTAAAACCTTGAGATATAAACCAACTTTTATTACATGTGTATAATAGTTATTTATTATACAAGGGAAAAAAGCATTAGATTTTAGCTCGAGGTAATGTTCGCGTCGGGAGATAAAATACCGAGAGCTAAAATCTAAATTTTTTCCCCGTGTATAATACACTATTTTTTCTGTGATGGGAAGAACGACGATTGAATATTGAAAAAAAAACCCGTTAATACTATATATTAAAATCAGAAAATCAATTGATGTGACATTTGAAGCGACATTACACCTGCTTTGCCAATGAAACCTGTAAAGTATTCAAATATCTGTCAATTTAACCGGGAAAAAGTGACATTTTGTTACCTGTCAAGAAAGATAAAATGTCAAACTTTTTTCCCGTCACAGGAAAAAAACAATTAAATAACATCAAATAAAGAAAGAAGCCATTTTAATACGTTTTTATGTGTCTCTTTTTGAATTCGGAAAAAAATATTGCGTATTTAAAAGAGTTCAAATTCTCACAGTTGTGCTATTTAATTTTTTCACTTACATATAATAAAAAGTAGTTTATCAGTTAAATTTTATAGAAAAGTTTATAGAACGTCTATTTTACCTACCATAATTCAGGATGCTCCCTGGAAATTTCTATGCGAATGTTATTAATTCGTTCTCTATAATGAAGTTTAATTAGAGACAGCCTGTGTATAGCATATATTAAATTACATTCACATAAACATTAAAAGAATATGTCACAAGTCTAGAATTGTTCTTGTTTGAAAATCGAATTATTAAGTTTATAGTTCTATTCATTAAAAAAATAGACGTTAAAGTATTAGTACAATGTTGATCGTGCATACAATTTTGATTGTCGTTTTATTCACAAGCAGTTAACATAAAGCAATTGCTATGTAATAAATAGGTCTTAAGGTAATAATTGTGAAAGTGAGGTTTGTATATGTAGGGCAGAATTATTGCGCCATTGGAAAGTCTTTCAGAGAAGAAAGAAACTCCTTTACCATTTTTCATACTGAAAAAGTAGGTGATATTGGTTATATACATATTTAGAATGTCATGCATGCGCTTGTTGCAAAATGAAAAAGGTCATTCTTATTACTAATTAATATACACTTATAAACTATCAAATTGTTTTTTATAAGATACGCATTTATTTTTGTTCTTATCTAAACCCGATTGTGTTCGTTATCCTTGTAATTAATGAAAACGTTTTACAAACGGAAATATTGTTTCTGCATAAAAACTGCTTAAGGATTAATCAATATTACCTATTTTTAATTTATTATTTAGTATTATAATAAAATATACTATTTAAAAGCTTGTTTGCACACGTCAGTAAGGGCAAGTTTGATTACAATGAAAGGAAGAAACGGTTCAGCGTAAACGAAGTTCCGCTAAAGATGTTAAGTCAGATTATTACACTTGTTTTCTTGTTTTATAAATATATTAGTTAATTTATCTATTTCTCTCACTCGTCTAATAGTATTCAGCAAATGTAGATGTATATGTCGCAGGGACATGATGAAAACGGAGATTTGATGAAATCCCATAACTGTTTTAGTGAAAAGATGAAATAATATGGTTTAGATATTAAAAATATTTATTTAGTAAACCATGCATTATTAAATGTAGAATAGGTAATACAATAATAGTCATTGCAACACAAATTATTTATTTAAAAGTAATTAACAAAAGAAATAGGTACTTGCGCCGATATTTTTAGAAATAAAGAGGATAGTTTTAGTGAAATTATAAACATTTTTAGTGAATGTAATTAATAAATATTAATGTTCATTCATTTTTATTAAAACAGGTTGTTGATTTGTGGCATCTCGAGATACAAAGTACGTTACTTTTTTTACAGGCATATCTTTTTATTTTACGTTGTATTTTGTATCGTTCACAGGAACAACTTCTTTCATTTTTTCAGCTGATCTTTTCTGGTGTTTTGCAGCATTTCGTTTTGATCTTTAATGCTTTCTTCTGTTTGACATAAATAGCGTTGAATTTTTGATCCATATCCTTCTTCTCCTACCGTATTCCCACATATTGCGTGCGCCGGATGTTTACAAATGTCACATCAATGGGTTCCAGTAGATTCCATTCCACAAACAACACAACATGCTTTACTGTCGCTGACAGCTGATTTCCCTTCTGATGCAAGTAATACTACAGATGTTTTAACTGTTGAAGCAGGAGTTGGTTCGAGTGATCTTCTGGTCGATAAATAAATTGATTCAATTTCTGGTAGATCCTATAAATGTAAATCATTTTGGTGAGTAAATCAGCTGCCGGCAGATCGTGTGACATTGAAGTGGTTGATTTAAATACTGATAGATCATTTGAAGTTGAAGCACTCTAATCAATTAATTCAGATATTGGTAAATCTTTTGAAGTGGAAGCGTCGTTGTTGTTCTCTAAGGAAGCAGCTGGTTAGTCTTCTGGTGTTACAGTAATGTCATGGTCCTGCTGATTAAGAAATAGATCCAAGTCCTCTTCAGTAACAAGTTTTTCAAGCAACTCTTTCGAAATATGACTAGGCATGGCCGCCGGAGGGGTAACAATCGAAACATAAACCTGTGCGAGTCCTGATTAGATTATTACAACTTTTCACTAAAACAGTTAAGGGATTTGATCAAATCACTTACTTTCCTTAGGGAAATGACCCCGCATAGTTTTTATTTTAACATCTGCTGTGAATTGATCATCTACCTTAGGGATTTGATCAAATCTCCGTTTTCATCATCTCCCAGCGACATATACAGGGTGGTGCCGATAAAAATTGTTTTTTTTTTTGGGCGTAGCAACGCGCACCTGAAATCGCTAGTATACCATAATTCATATTAATATATCCCAAAAATTTATATCGAATACAGAAATCTTGTGTGGTGCTTTTTAGTGATGGACACTATCGATAGTTTAATTAAATCTAGCCATTTATACAGAGTGTCCAGAAACTCTCCTGACAAACGAAGACCGGAGATTCCTCAGATAATTTTAAGACAATTTAACCCAATTCACCCTAGTCCGAAAATGCTTCCTAAGGGAGCTAGAGCTCTTTGAAGATGGCGCCTTGTAATTTTTTTTTTAATATCTCCCGAACGCTTCTATTTAGAAAAACAAAAACTGGTATGCTTATTTATCCTCCAGAGATGAATCGATTCCATCAATTGCGAATTTCTAGTACCGGTCATAGGCGTCCGTTTTGGGTAGGTAAACGGTTATTTTAACGCATAACTTTTTTGTCTTTAACTTTTAAGCATTTGTGACACTAGATTATTAAATTTTCAGGTATTCTAGTACTAAAAGGTACTCTTACTTTAAGTCGGTAGGATACACCGTTTTCTAGAAAAATCGATTTGAAAATTTTTCGTTTTTTCGTCATTAAAATTCAATTTATTATGTACCTACTTATTTTTAGCGACGAAGTTGGCTAGGACTATCAAGGCATGGATGAAAATTAATGTAATAAATCATCTTTTGTTTCAATAAATGCAGCACACAATTCGTAAAAAGAAGTTTGGGAAAAGAAGCAAATATCAATTTGAAACAAAATTTTAGCTGAAGGTTTTTAAAAACAAAGTATTTATTACAAAGGAACGAAAGGTAGATAGTTACAAAAGATGCTCGATGTGATGACCATTAGTCTCTATGCATAAATTTACCCTTTTGCTTAGAGAACGCCGAATTCTTGCAAAAATTCCAAAGTTATTTCTAAATTCGTTGCAAGCATCTTGTATCCTTAGCCAGAGTTGTGCACGATTTTATATCGGAACGGAATAAACAAATGCTTTTATGTATCCCCAAACACAATAATCGCAAGGATTCAAATCCGGCGACCTTGCGGGCCAAGCAACTGGACCGCCTCTTCCAATCCAATGGTCTTCGTAGTTATTATCTAGAAAGTCTCGTACATTCCTGCTAAAGTGGGCCGGACAGCCGTCCTGTAGAAACCATAAGTTTTGCAGGAAATGTAAGTAATCAACACCATTTAAACGAGCAGGTAATTCCACAGGTCCAAGTAGATAATCGTCAACTACTCCAATCCAGACGTTTATGCTAAACCTATGCTGATGCTTAAATTCTTGAACAACGTGGGGATTGTCACCAACGTACGAATAATAGTGTGCATTATGTACATTAAAAATTCCATATTTGAGAATGAAGCTTCGCCACCAAACAAAATGTACCTGAAAAAATCTTCATCTTGATTTATCTGATTTTGTAACCATCTAGCGAATTCTACACGAGCAGGAAAATCTCCTTGTAGCAGTGCTTGCACCTTTATAAAATGAAAAGGATATAAATTTTCTTTGTGTAAGATATTTCCTACGGAAGATTTTGAAATTGTGGGGTACATGGCAGATAGTCTTCGAACGCTAATTTCTGGATTTTCCTCAACTTCCATTAAAATAACATCTTTATGTTCTGCTTTTACATCATTATGTCTCCCTGTTTCATTTTTTTGGGACAACTGAACCTGTTTCTCTTAATCGTTGATGAAGAGCTGTAAATGTTGAGTGAGTAGGATGCTGACGATTGGGAAATTTTTCAGCGTATCTACGTTGCGCTGCTCGAGCGTTACATCTCATTTCGCCATAAACTAAATGCATATCGGCGTATTCTTCATTAGTAAAAACCATTTTTTTTTTAAATTGAAATCGTTGTGTTTGAATGCTACAGAGTAAAAAATTAAAAGATAAACTTCGCGAACTGACAACAATTTGACAATTAAAAACGTAGGTTTTATTTCTGTTGGCAGTTCAGAGCGAACTAGTGCAAAAAATAATAAATTGCATTTTAATGACTAAAAAACGAAAAATTTTCAAATCGATTTTTCTAGAAAACGGTGTATCCTACCGACTTAAAGTACCTGTTAGTACTAGAATACCTGAAAATTTAATAATCTAGTGTCACAAATGCTTAAAAGTTAAAGACAAAAAAGTTATGCGTTAAAATAACCGTTAACCTACCCAAAACGGACGCCTATGACCGGTACTAGAAATTCGCAATTGATGGAATCGATTCATCTCTGGAGGATAAATAAGCATATACCAGTTTTTGTTTTTCTAAATAGAAGCGTTCGGGAGATATTAAAAAAAAACTAATTACAAGGCGCCATCTTCAAAGAGCTCTAGCTCCCTTAGGAAGCATTTTCGGACTAGGGTGAATTGGATTAAATTGTCTTAAAATTATCTGAGGAATCTCCGGTCTTCGTTTGTCAGGAGAGTTTTTGGACACCCTGTATACACAAAACAAGATTTTATTATATTATACATATATTTATTTATTACAAACACATCTATACACATACTTTTTTTGTATGGAATTATGCACCATATTTTTTCCAACCATGTTTATTATGAATAATAACGTGAAAATCCTATAGAAAATAATTTATAGCGACTGTCGATAGTCTTTACACATAATCTTACTACTATCGCCAGTTTCGAAAAATTACTTTTAAAATAAAATTAGAATAGAACCTTAAATATTGCCAACAGTTACTTATTATGACGTAATAATGTTTAAAAAGTTATTGTTATTAGTACCTAGCGTTAATTTTAGAATTTTTATGTTTAAGGTCCGAGAAGATGTCCTAAAATCCCTTAAAAATAATTTCCTCTTGATATTAAACCAATCTTGGACAGACCATCAAACTTCTATGGTGATGATCCGTGATATTCTTATGTACATGGACCGTGTCTATGTTCAACAAAATGAAGTCGACAATGTATATAACCTTGGCTTGATCATATTTCGTGACCAGGTAAATTATGTCTACCACTTAAACATGAAATTCTTACACATTCCTGAACAAAAATGATTGTACAATTCAATTTCAGTAATGTGTTTAAATATTATTTTATTTCAATTATATTATTTCTTGGAGTTCAAATTTAAAAATATTAAAACGTTTTATATCAAGAATTTTTTTACCTGAGAATCAAAATTAAATTCACTATCATAACATACAAAATTTTATAATTCAACGTTTCCAATTCCTTAGAAATAAAATGTCACTATACTTATATGAATTATGCAATATTTTTGTTTAAACGTTTAGCTCTAATACAGAGTGATCCATCTGAAGTAAGCAGCTTTATATTAGAAAAAATCATATTCTGAATATAATCACTGTGATTTTGTTGCTCTGGTTTGTTGCAATTTTATTAGTTTTTACTTGAATATTCTATTTTCCTACCCTTTTCGAAAAATGCTTTTATAAAGACAATGTTGACAATTATTTATTCAGCTTTTTGGTATGTATTAGATGATTTTGAGACAAGCTTCCAGTGTCACCAACTAGTCACTCCCGCCTACTTAAAAGTGTTGGTAACATTGCACTTGAGATGGATCAGTATATAATTCAATATTTGCTAATGTTATAAATACTATTTTGAAAGGTGGTTCGGTATGGCTGTATAAGAGATCATCTAAGAGTTACACTGTTGGATATGGTGATGAGAGAAAGAAGAGGTGAAAAGGTTGACCGCATATCTATTAAGAATGCTTGTCAGATGCTGATGGTATTAGGCATCAATGATAGATCCGTCTACGAAGAAGACTTCGAGAGACCGTTTTTAGAGCAATCCGCCGAATTTTATAAGGTAATTCATATAAAGTCTTATACGTTTACAAAAATGTGCATGATGTCATAAAATGTCAATTGTCAGTGCTGCATGCATAGTTTTGTGTATGGAAATAATATTTATTATATATAGTATATTCTATGTATAAATATGTGAGTTTATGTTTTAATTACGATAAGTTATGTGTTCAAACTTAAGACATCTATTACCAGTGCAAACATTCTTTATGTTTACATATTTTTAGCAATATTTATTAATTCTTCTGAAATTTTTTCTACAGCTATCGAACTAACGTTTTACAATTGAAGATCTGAATGAAAATAATCAAATATTGATATTAAGAACACCAACGTTCTCCGTTAATACCTTTATTACCATTATTTCCGTCAACAAATGTAGAGTTTTATCTGTATGACCCGCATTTCTACGCAAAAATCTAACATGCGTTTTCAGCAGAATACGTCTTTGTAATCACAGGCAGGTGTTAGTGTGTTTTTTTAGTATCTCAAAGTCACGATATATACAAAATACCGCAATTATATCGCCATATTTGGACCAGAAATATATATGTATTTGCCAACAACGATATGCACTTAACCTCTAACTTGGGAAAAGCTAAAATCTAAAAATTATTTTCTTTTAAAGAGAACATATAAGTAACATGTAAAAGATTTTGTACGTAACGTAATTATAGTTAAACTCCATGCTCGTATATAAATATGCATTAATATTAACGACAGCAAAATCTGAATATTTGTTACATTGGTTGTCCCATTTTTTAATCATTCACAGTATTATAACTTTTAACTATGTTTGATATCTGCTTAGTAAATACTGATAACATGTATCTTCCACCCGGTTATTATTTTCATGATTCACTTTATGTTTCCATGAAATTTATAATTTCGACTTTACTTTTTCCGGATCTTACCCTATTCATAACTGCAACTGAATCTAATTGTAATTTTATCGACTTAGAAGATAAAATTAACATTAGTATTTCTATAATAACTATAAATGCAAGCAATAAATATGACAACAAAAGTCACATTCTTTTCAGCCGGCATTTTTGGAATAAAATTAGCTTTCTTTCTGTCATACGAGAAATCTACATCAGTTTCGGTACTTTCTATGTGTAGTGACTTTATGGTATCTTATAAGCATATTACATTTAGTCTATGATATACACATTACTAACTTAGACACTTGAAAGCAAAAATCTTGCTTAAAGTGAGATATTTTATTATTCAGCAATAACCACTAATAATTCGTAAAACATTTTGTGTTATTAGGAGCAACTGATACTTTCCACAAAATTGAGATCTTCTTTTGAAAGAAAAGTAAAAAGTAAAAAAAAAAGTAAGTAAAGATCTCACAACAAACATTTAAACACAAAAGAAGAGGAAAGTTGAAGAATTTATCTCAGTGGTCCCTGAGATTTAATTACATTTTGATTTTATTGCATTCCAATAACAATAATGTGATTATATATTTGTAGATATACATATCGCCGAAAATTTATGACAGTAGGAATTATAGTTTCTTTATTATATGTATAGTTGCAGGAAAAACTTTGAAGAGTCGTCAACCTTCGATAGGGGAGATATAACAGGTCAACTGTAGTAACTTCCACGCACTACCATAATTAAGGAATAAAGAAAAATTGTATTAAGTTTTTTAGACATATGTTTGAGTAACATATATTGTCTTTTAAGAATGAAAATCTAATATAGGGTATCATATCTATGAAAGAAACTAACATAAAAACGCATTTTATGGAGCCGGTTCGATTTTTTTTTTTTTTTTGGAGTGACCGTCAATCGTAGCATCAATCAAACAATATTTATTTATTTTTTTACATTAGTATTTCATAATTTTGGGAAATGTTCAGAATAATCTGGAATTATCTACAATTGACCACACCTGCCTTAATCACTAGCCAATGGACACGTAAAAACTTTTTGCTGGAACTATACATCGGGTATCTCCTATAAGTAGGATAAAAACAGAAACCCAAACTTTAAAACATGGCGTTTGTATGTTTATGCAGTAGCGAAAAATTAATAATTATTTTTTGTTTCCACCTCTGTATTTGTAAACGCTAGTAAGCAGTTGCGCTTTACATTGATGCACCATCTATAAATAATAATCAGGAGAGGAGCAAACAACATACACGGTAATGTTTGAACTTAAGAAATTAATAGCACTTTTAAAATTCCACGTTAGCTTAAACTGCAAACGTATTTTATTTAAAATGATTTAATTTGCATATCAAATAATTTAATCACCCAAGAATTTATTAAAGTATTTTTTCATACAATTAGATATCTTTTAGATCTAAATTCCTATTTTTTGATCCTAACAAAACATAAAATAAATGAAATTGAAAGTATTTATTCATCGACTGCTCTTTAAATATAAACTCCCTAGTAATATATAAATTCTTTTTTTTATTATCCAAGTGTGTAAATAAAGTAATGAGACTGTTTTTTTATTCAGTTGAAATGTCAATTCTATATTGTCTTCTTCAAAGCAATTGTGTTAGGAACGTTGGAGACTGTTTCTCTCCTCTTCATAGGCAGTGCTGGACCTCATATACTGATTTTGAGGTAAAACTTTAATCTTGAGAAAAATTACATGAACTCAAGTCTAGTGAATATATAGAGGAGACGCGTTATGTTCAATTGCACGTCATTGATGACATTTACATGTTGTCATAACTGTATTAGTGAAACTAAAAAAGTTATTTTCTGAAATTATATTTGAGGGCTTTTATTTCATTAGTTTCATGGCAAATAAACACATAATTTCCGTTGCAATATTAAATTTCTCTCTTACATATTTTTAATAGGCTGATAGTTCAATTCGGTGTTGTCAGATAAATCATATCTGTCAAAAAGGGTGTATTGTGTATATTTTACCTGTCAAATTTGCGTGTTTATTTTTGCTTTGATATAAATTGTATAAAAACAGTTCTTCTTAGAACTGTACATCCTGTTTATTATCTATTTGCGTACTTTGAATATAATGCCGAAAGCTTTCTGTAAACAGTCGAAGCTTTTTACAAACTTTTCTATTATCATCTGATTAACGAGAATAGCGTATTGGTGGTATTGTTTATTTTAAATTTTATTATGGATAGGTTATGAAAATTTAAGGTTTTTCGACAATCTAAATCAATATAATAAATAAGTTGAGAACGGCTGAAGTCTTAGAGCATTTCGGTTACTAAATATATTACGTTATAATTATTGTATTGTGAATAATTTTTTTCTTTGGTTATACCAAATGTCACTGACAGGCATAAAAATAGATCCGGCAACATAAACAATACGAGACGTCATGGATCTAGTATGACGTACAATTGAATGTTACGCGTTTCCACCATAGCTATCAAATCACCGGTATATTTTATAATATATTTGAAACTCGCTTTGTGAAAAGGCGTTGTGGGCCGTGATGTAGCACTTGCTCTTCGGTTTATCACAAAAAATCCATTTTCGAAGTCTTTCGAGTATTTCTCGATAGAAATGCTAGTTTACCGTTTGGCTGTTCGGTACAAATTCTTCATGGATGATCCCCTAGCTATCAAAAACAAACGAGCATGCTTTTGTTCTCGCTTATTTTGCCTTCTTTGGCTTTGTTGAGCTTGTGTGGCATTCCTGGCTCTGGTTTTCGTTTCCGGGTCGTATTCAAAAAGCTAAGACACAAGCATCGATACGTTCCAAAAAATTAGAGTCATTTTCAATTCACCCTAAGTATGTTCCTCTCTGTGTTATCCATTTGAACAGCGAAATGATTTTCGGAATGATTTTTTGCGAGGATATTGCGTCATCCATAATTAATTGGTCAAAATCTGATAAACGGTGCTGTGAGTCAAATTCTTTTTTTGATCATTCTGATGGTGAACCAACACAATGCACGAGATCAAGGATTCTGTGGACAATTTAATTTTCTCTTGGAACTGAAGGCCTTCATTTTGTATCGAATGTCGGCCTTCTAAAAATGCCTGAACCCACTTGAAAACCGAGACTGTTTACAAAACACTATCGTTATATCATTGTGAACCGAGTCTGAAACAAATTTTGCCTGTAATTGAAGTCGCTGATAAGTAAGTTATATAAGGAGCTCTCAAATGAATACTTCTTGAATAGTCAATAATATTAATTCAGAGGATGCCCGATTTATAACCTAAAACCTATTAATTATTAAATTTATATAAGCTCATATGGCACCAAAGTAGTAACAAACAGAATTTGGAAGTTTGTAGTTTTCATGATTTTACTTGGACTACATAAATTGAGAGGTAAACAACTTGCCGGCCACTGTACGAGGGGCGTCTTTTATATTTTTGCAATCGACCACTAGATGGTGCTTAATACAAAAGTAAACACTATAAAGACAAAGATAATCACAAATTTATTTTTCATATAAGGACTTTTCCATTTATAAAAAATAACTTAAATAATACATATTTATGAAAAGAATAACAATAACCACACATACACATATATTTTTATTTGTTAATATGCTACATGACTTATATAGTCTTATTGAATATTAATATGTTAATCTATATTCCGACATTTAAAGACACAAATTCCTCACAAATTCATTTTGCAAAAGCATACTTTCCCATTTATAAGAACATATTAATAATACATACATGATAACATTTATGAAAAAACTAACCATGACCATACAAAGGAGTAGGTACACATATTGTTTTATTTTTCTTCAATCACTTAAAGAATCTTGATCTGATAGTGAATGTGTGACCTTAATTATAAACTCTTCAACATATTCTTGCAAGTTATCTACTATCCACATTTTGCTCGATGTCGATGTCTTTTACGTGGCCAATGTAATTCTGCCAGTTGTTCAGTGTTACATTCTGATAACCCTCCACAATTAATTGTTCAATATCTCTTTGTTTGAATGTCGCATTGTGCATTTCAACATAGTGCTCAACTTGTGCCCACACCATTTCAATTGGGTTTAATTCACATTGATAAGGTGGAAGCCGAAGAACATAATGCCCTTTATTCTTTGCAAATTCATCAATTTTGTTTCTGTCATACTGAGACGTAACCTCTGACACACAAGCCAGTAAATCTCTTTTTTACATGTCATTTATCTAATGGTATATTCTTCTCAGTAAGCCATTCAATAATTTGGTCTTCTCCATGCTACTTTTGGAAACTTTTCTAATTTTCTCGTGTGATATGAGGCATTATCGAGACCAACAACCGAGTTCTCTGGTATATTTGGAAGCAATTTATTCTTGAACCAATCTACATATGTATCTGCATCCATTTCGCTATGAACATCAGCAGTAACTTTCTTACAAAGAAATGTACATTCAGCACCAACAACAAAACCTTGCTCGCCTCCAGCATGAATTAATGCAAATCGAAGCCCAAGACCACTTGGTGATTTTAAACCAGTGCTGAGTCCTTGTGTAAAAGCCTGCCGACTGCTGTGAACAGTCGCGTCAGTCCACTTTTTATTTACCGAGTGTCCTGCATTCACCCATGATTCATCGGTATATATTATAGTTCTACCTGAAAATAAAACAATCACAATCAAACACAAGCAAATAATAAATTGCGTAATGAACATAAAAGTATAACAAATTAAATGATAAACTATACCTTCGTCTCTGAATTTTCTGATGTCTCATAAATATTTATGTCTCCACCTAATGATGTCATCTCTTCCAATAAGAATACTCTTTCGTCCCACTTTTTCAAATTCAAAACCCATATCAAAACCCAATCTGTAAAAAGTATATGTATATGTATATAGGTTATCACTAGAGGGCGGAATATATGCACGTCAATTCAGTTAAAATATGCGCATATATATGCATCGTTTTTCTCTGAAATATGCAACAATATGCATTTATTTGTCAAAATATGCAATTATATGCCTTGAATATAACATGGAAAAATGGAAATAAAGAAACGCCGACTCTTACAAAAATTATTTATTGTAAGTAAAATTAAAAGAAAAACATAATAGGTACAATTTTCAACCTGAAATAGTATAAAATGCATTTATAACGATATATTTTTCAAAATTTTCCAATAAAAATGTTTGCCTTCTGTCTGTAAAAATATGTTTGTACAAAGAAAAAGTTCTTTCAACATCTACCGATGTGATCTGGCAATATTTTAATTTGGGTAGTAAGTTATAAGGCCAAGGGTATTACTTCGTTGGATGGTTTACTATCAAAAATATTTTTGACTTCCATTAAATACTTAAAGCCTTCATTCTTTCCCACAATAACTTCGAGTTTCCTTCTTACTTGATTTCCTACATCACCGGGAACTTTTTTGCATTTGTCGGAAAAAGTTTCAACAATATTAATTGATTCTCTTAAACTTATATTCCTACTTTCTAACGAAGTTATTATATCTGATACAAAACTAAAATTAACCTTAATAAAAACAAGTTCCTTAGCTAAATTTACATTTTTGAATAATGCTTGACTTTGCACTACACACTGCGAATTGTCTTCTAAATCTAAAACTATGTCTTTAATGGCTTCAAAATGGTCTGCGTAGAATATCGCGGCCTTAATCCATGTTCCCCATCGAGTAATTACGGGCTCTGGAGGTAAACAAACTCCTGGCAATTTCTCTCTATAGATCTGCACTCTTAGAGGTGCTTTCAAAAACACTTTCTTTACATTTGAAATTAATTTGTTCACCAAGGGATATGCTGTTCTAATAATTTCTGCAACTCTGTTTATCCCGTGTAAAAGACAAGTGACATGTACCATATTGGGATAAAATATTTTTAAGTTTTGGCCTACTTTAACCATATACGGCGCTGCGTCAGACAAAAACACTAAAAACTTCTCTACTGGAACTGGATTTGGTAAAAAAAAATTTGATAGAGACTGCTGAATAAATCGAGTTACGGTCTCATTATTTGTTTTGTCTAACTGTTTAGAAGATATTAAATATGGTTTCCCTGGCTCATTTTCTTGAAGCCCTCCAATCATAAGATGTGCGATATATCGACCACATGAGTCTGTGCTTTCATCAACAATAATATAAAAATGTTCATCGCCCAGTGTAACTTTAATTTCTCCCATTACAGTTTCGTATACTGTTTGCACATTCTTCTTTCTAAGTGTGGATTCGTCAGGGATGTTTTGATTACAATATTTTTGCAAAAAATCTCTGAATTGTGTATTTTGCAGTTTCTTCAAAGGTATATTTGCTGCGACTAAAGCTTTGCATAAGTCTTGATGAAACTCCTCCTTTTCACTCTTTGGTTTGACATTTTGAAATGCGGTTTGCACACACTGCTGAACAGGCACTGATTTATTTTTCTGCAACTTAGCTTTATGCATAGCTGTTTTCAAGTGTTGATCAATTTGGAACTTCTTTTCACAAACAATGATTTTGGCACAAACTTTGCAAAACACTATCCCCACTAAACTCCAACTCAGGAAAATTTTTAATCCACGAAGCGGCTTTCGGCATTTTAGGCGTTTGAAATAAAATATTTTCGAAATCACTCTTTTCACACTGGAATCTATCGACAAACTAAACTATACAATATAAATATAAAAGAATAGACCACATCTGCTCTCCATTAGGCAAGCTGATTACTTGGAAATTCCTAAACACCCAATAAATGCCGGCAATAAACCATATAATAATAAAAACTATACAATATAAATATAAAAGAATAGACCACATCTGCTCTCCATTAGGCAAGCTGATTACTTGGAAATTCCTAAACAGGGTCGCACTTAATCTTTTCATAAAACGAAAAACAAAAATATGCACACAAATTTTATTTTTGCCGAAATATGCAATTTTTTGTGAAATTTGTTAAAATATGCAAATATATGCACTTTGCATATATTCCGCCGTTTAGTTATCACGTTTATCAGAATTATAGATATAGGTATGCATACTTACTTTTAAATGCTTGAAAAAGATAATATGCTTTCTAAAAAGAACGATTTAACAGAAATTATATATAGGTAAATTAAAGACAATATAAAAGTTTACACACTACGACAAAAACTGACAATTGACAGCAGCGATTACTCACATACCCATATACTTTGCATAATAGAACTTGCAACAAGGCAAGCGGATATAAAGATGGCGTTATTTTTTTTTATAATATAATAAACTTTATTCATCTTTAAATGTTTACAATGTTACACTATAATTTTAAACTATACAATCATTCCTAACATACCTCGTACAATAGTGTCTAAACTCTCTTATAGAAGGACTATGTTTAGGCGCTTCAGGCATACCATTATATAATTTTAAACCCTTGTAAAAAAGACTATTCTGCGAAGCCGATTTTTTGTGAAAAGGTAACCTAAAGTTATCTATGTATCTAGTATTGTAGTCATGAATCTCATTACTACACTAAACATATTTGTTTAAATACTTTGGTAACCTATTATGTATTATTTTATAAATCAATATAAGAGTGTTGAACTGAATCCTTTGCTTAACACTAAGCCATTGCAATGTATCTAACATTAATGTAATTCGAGTATACCTATTGCAACTCAGTATAATCCTCATAGCCCTGTTTTGCAGTTTCTGTAATCTATAAATATCCCCATCTTTGGCTAGAAATAGAATTGTGGAACAATAATCAAAGTGTGGGGCAATGATTGTCTTATAAACATAGATTCTAGCCCATAAACTTAATTTAGCACTTATCCTACCCAAAAAAACCTATTTTTTTTGCAACTTTCTTTTCTATATAGTCAATATTTCTAGAGAATGTTAATTTATTGTCAATTATCACACCGAGATATTTAATCTCATTTACCCATTCAATAATTTCATTATCAATTACCACTGATTCACTAGTGTCATTTATCACACTGCTGTAGATAAGCATAGCTTGTGTTTTCGACGTGTTCAACTTTAGTTTATTAATTTTTAACCACTTGCTAACACCTTCTAGTTCACAGTTTATCTTTTTTATTGCTGAATCAACATCCCTATCTGCAACACTTATTAGCGTATCATCCGCAAACAGGTTAATCTTGCAGTCCTTAGTCGCACTTATCACGTCGTTTATGTAAAGGATGAAGAGAAGTGGTCCTAGAATTGATCCTTGAGGGACTCCTAGGGAGACCTCCTCAGCTGTTGACTCTTCATCGTCGTACCTAGTTTTTTTGTTTCCTATCTGTTAAATAATCCTTTATCCATTCCAAAGCCATACCTCTTATTCCATATTTACTTAACTTTTGTATTAACTTCTTTCGGTCAAGTGTCTCAAAAGCCCTTTTATTAAGAGACTACTAAAGATAATAAGAGATGCAATATCCCTATTAAACCTATACTGCATAATGGGGTTGAGACGGACTATAGACAGATTGACTCACAGTACAGTATTTATTTGAGTATAGTTGAGTCGCTCTCGCAACCGAAATGCTCCACTAAATTAAAATGGCGTCCAATTTGAATTGTTGCAAAATTTTACCTGTCAAGTAATATAACGTATAAAAGCCATTTCAGAACTGTCATAATAATAACATTTATACACCTTTTGACATAATTATCTTTTGACGTTTGTTATAATTGTCATCTAAACATTTTAAATTTGTCAACAATGCTTGCCTCCTAGAAAGGATAGCCAAATTTTATATAAAATATAGGTGAGAAAAAAGTAATACTTAATAACTTCATTTATAATATTTAATTTGTAACTGGCTTTCATGTAATAGTATTTTACCATGAGAAGGTATATATCCTCAAATATTAATTAATTAGCTTCATTTTATTGTTTTGAAATTATTCAGGCCGATCGAAATTTGTAGTGGTATTGAATCGTCGTCTTTAGTTCGTACTTCGGCCAAGTTGGTTGCCAAAGCGACTCTACTATAAATTGAGTACATGCCTGTAAGCAAGTTTTTTTTATACACGACTGGTCTACAACTTTGTGTTTTATTGTATTTGTAGTGTCGACGAATATATGGATGACCTATCTTGAAATATGTGCGTGTACTACAAATTTTAATTTGTATATTGTCTATATTTTGTATACTATAGACATGTGACTTGCCCTGTATCATATTTGATCTCTCTTGCAAAATGATGTCTTGAATCTTTTTTTTTTTACGTTGCACAGGTTGAAAGTCAGAAGTTTTTAGCTGAAAATAGTGCATCGGTTTATATTAAGAAAGTAGAAGCCCGAATAAATGAGGAATCCGAGAGAGCCAAACATTATCTCGATGAAACGACAGAACCTCGAATAGTTGGTGTCGTCGAAGAGGAACTCATTAAGAAGCACATGAAGACCATCATGGAAATGGAGAACAGTGGTGTTGTGCACATGCTGAAAAATCAGAAGACTGACGATTTAGCCTGTATGTATAAACTCTTCGGCAGAGTAGGGGATGGCCTCAAAACTATGGCCGATTGTATGAGTCACTATCTCAGGGAAGAAGGCAAGGCCTTAGTTAAAGAAGAAGAACACCAGCCTTCCACAAACGCAATTACTTTCGTCCAATCTTTATTAGACTTAAAAGATCGTTTCGACCATTTCCTTATAAATTCTTTTAACAACGATAAAATCTTTAAACAAATGATTGCAGCGGACTTTGTGCATTTCCTCAATTTGAACGCGAAGTCGCCAGAATATTTATCCCTCTTTATCGACGATAAATTAAAAAAAGGTGTGAAAGGCATGTCCGAACAAGATATCGAAAATGTTTTGGATAAGTCGATGGTATTGTTTCGATTCTTACAGGAGAAGGATGTGTTTGAACGTTACTATAAACAACATCTTGCTAAAAGGTTGCTTCTTAACAAATCCGTGAGCGACGATTGGGAAAAAAATATGATCTCAAAATTGAAAGTAAGTTTTAGAATAATTTGGTTGTTCATTTAACATCATTAATTTACGTACAACAGGTTTTTTTCCCAGAATTTTGGAGGCAATACTCTTAATAAACAATACATTGTACAGAGTAAAAAAAGGAATGGATTTATAAATATTGTTTAATTGCTTATTCCGTAGTCTTTCATAATCTTGATATTCTCAAAGATGTTTCATTCTTTTCTCTAGCTCTGTTTCAATTATGATAGGAATACTTAACAAGTAGCGTTATTTTCTAAATCCTATTAAATATTTAATTTATATAATATACACAGGCAAATGGCTTAGCATGTGTAGAAATTTCGGAGATGTTGTACAGTAAAGTGCTAATAGTTGAAGTCGGTGATGATATTCAAAGTATTCGATAGCGAGAAAAGCTCGAGAGTCTGCAAAATTCTCATACCATACACATGTAAGAAGTTGCGTTATTTATACTGCCTTTTGCGGACATACATTAGCTTCTTGTTTGTCGATTGTGTATTCTTAAAAATAATGACTACTTTTTTTGTATTTCTTTTATTGAGAATTTTGCAGAGTTAGTATCTTCAGAAGTTGTTAATGTATGTCTTTTGTACTCTGCGCTATTTTCTAAATGTAAGAGAAACTATTTAAATTTTAGACGGAATGTGGTTGTCAGTTCACTTCTAAATTGGAAGGCATGTTTAAAGATATGACCGTGTCGAATACAATAATGGAGGAATTTAAAGAACACGTAGCAAAAAACGAGGTAATAAAGCCTAATTTCTGCCTTTCTTTTAGTTGTTGAGTGTGTGTATTGTATATGCACTTTTCTTTTACAGACAAATTTAGGTGGTGTAGATTTATTCATGCGCGTTTTGACAACTGGATTTTGGCCTACCCAAAGTGCGACCAAATGTCATATACCAGCCACTCCATTAGCGGCGTTTGAATCTTTTAGAAGGTGAGTATTTTGAGGTATTATCAATGTTTAAAATTCGATAAAGCTTCATTAAGAAGTAGAAAACGTTACAAACAAGAGAAAACCAAAATTAAATACATATTTTGGCAACAAAGTTGTCATTTACAGTAGCAAACTTTGATAATATATTTTTTTTTGTTTTGTAAAACTTAAACCCTTGAAGGTAATAGTGTAGAGACTTTCTGTTGTTTGTATTTTTTCAGTTTTCAGTATTTCGCATTAAAAGTAAGGTGGCAGAAATTGCTTTAAGAAACAGTAACTATTTACACTTATTAAGCATGCAATAATAGAAGAGTTTTGGAATTTCAATATATCAGAATTTAAATAAATAGTATGTTTATTATCTTTCGGAAAATTGATACCTTTAACTAATACCTGAAAATACCTGACAGATTTACAAATTCTATCCGGTTATTTGAAACATTTCCCAACACAATTTGCGGTCATATATAGTAAACGTAACGTAAACATAAAATCTGTAAATGGAGATAGCAAGAAGAAATGAATACTGCAACTCTACATACTTGCAGAACTGTTTTATTATCAAATTTGTTTGTACTTGAATCTGACGATGATACTATACTCTGAATGCAACTCAACGCAAAGAGAAAAAGGATATCAATTTGTATAAAAAGCTTAAGCAGTTGTCCCAAAATACAATTTATTAGGTTTTTGTTTCGTATCTAAAAAGGAATATAACAGTTTTGTATATTAACAGTACCCGTTTGTAAGGTTATATCCGGGGGGGAGCCTGCACTACCCTAGTTATTTACCGGCGTTATGAAAAACGAACCGAACCGGGTTATTTAATCCGGTTACTTTTCGATTTTACGCACACGGTTGTTTTTACCCGACTGAATTAACGAACGTATTTGTGCTATGAATATACTGGATGGGGCACCTCATTTCCGTCGGTTTATATACGAAAAGCGGTAATATGTTTTATTTTTATTTTTATTAAAGGTTGTGTAGGTTCATTAGGGGCACGTTTTAAAATTATTTTGAAATATACAGAGTGATCCAAAAAAATTTGGCACGCCAAAGTTATGAAAACTTAAATGGAACACCCTGTATATTATGGGATATTTTGATGCTATAGGCTAAATTAAGGCCACTTACTGTTATATTCCCTATACCTAACTCAACCTCTTTTCGAGATATTTCACTATTTTTGAAAATGTAGATCAAAATTTCAGAGACATTGCTGTCTTCCATATTTGAGCGAATAATTTTAAATTGTATTGAATGTATACTCAAAGCATTAGACTCTATGATAAGCTAAATTTGATATCTAAAAGTTATACAGGGTGTTTAATAACTACATTTGTGTTTTGACTAACATTAAAGGCAAATAACTTTCTTATTTTAAATGGAACACCCTATATTTATTACCATATTTAGATTCTAATTTTAATTGTTTTTAAAACTGTATTAGGATTTCCTATACCTATCTCTTATAGTTTTTTGGTAATTTAGGATTTTCAATTTCAAACACTAATTTCTTGCAATTTTTTCCAAAAGTAGGCTTTGCCGCTGTTATTAATACTTCAAACAAATAAATTATTTGACAGTGACAGTACATATTAGTTAAGACATCAACGCTATTCGACGTCGTTTAAATAATTTTAATTATTTAAAATGAGAACCTACTCTGAAAACGAAAAGGTGGATATGATTTTAGTAATCGGAGAGTGTGGCGAAAATTGCTTGCTAGCATCAAGAGTTTATGCTCAAAAATATCCTAACAGGCGTCTTCCTGACAGGCGGTCATTAGAAAATTTATTGCAAGTTTTCCGAAGAACAGGAAGTGTGCGTTATCAGAAACCATAACGGCAAAAACCAATTACGGGAAATCAAGAAAATGATTTTGTTGTTATCGGATCTCTGGCAGAAAATCCGCATACAAGTCAGCGAAAAATATGTGAAGCCAGTGGAATAAGCAGACTGAGAGTCGGAAGAATTATAAAAAGGCACAACTTCTTCCCGTATCGTATTCAATTACACCAATCACTTTTGGAAGTAGTTTACGATAGACGACTCGTATTTTGTTTATGGGTTTTAGAAAAGTTTAGTGAAGATGAAAATGTCTTCGATTTTGTACTTTTTTCGGATGAGTCATCATTCCACAATAACGGACTAGTTAATAAACATAATTTTCATTACTACAGTGACGAAAATCCCCATTTTTTTAGAACTATTGATAGACAATACAGATGGTGTGTCAATGTATGGGGTGGAATAATTGGAACGCAAGTGGTAGGTCCGTTCTTTTTTGATGGTCACTTAAACGGCGCCATGTTTCTTCGATTTTTTAGAGACAATTTGCCTGTACTTTTGGAAAATATACCACTTAAAATTCGTCAAAGGATGTGATTACAACTAGACGGTGCGCCAGCGCATTTTCAAGTAAATGTAAGAAATGAATTGGATAGGCTATATCCTAATAGGTGGATAGGACGCAGCGGTCCACAGAATTGGCCAGCAAGATCCTCAGACTTAACGAGTCCCGATTTTTTCTTATGGGGATATGTCAAAAATATCATTTATGATACACCACCAACCACACCCGACGATATGAGAGAACGAATAAGAATAGCGTTTAGTTCTATAACACCAAATATTTTAACAAGAGTTAAACAGTCCATTCAAGAGAGAATTCGATTATGCATTGAAACAGATGGACATCATTTCGAGCATTTGTTAAAACATTAGTTTTCTTTTAGAATTTAAGTTTGTTGTTTGTTTAATAAAGTATGTATTTTTTATTTACCTAGTTATGACGCCTTTTAATTAATGTGAAACAAAACCAATCAACCCGATAGGTTAATAAATATTAGCATTTTGAAAAATATTTTGCAAGAAATTAGTGTTTGAAATTGAAAATCTTAAATTACCAAAAAAATATAAGAGATAGGTATAGGAAACCCTAATACAGTTTTAAAAACAATTAAAATTAGAATCTAAATATGGCAATAAATATAGGGTGTTCCATTTAAAATAAGAAAGTTATTTGCCTTTAATATTAGTCAAAACACAAATGTAGTTTTTAAACACCCTGTATAATTTCTAGATATCAACTTTAGCTTATCTCAGAGTCTAATGCTTTGAGTATACATTAAATACAATTTAAAATAATTCGCTCAAATATGGAAGACAGCAATGTCTCTGAAATTTTGATCTACATTTTCAAAAATAGTGAAATATCTCGAAAAGAGGTTGAGTTAGGTATAGGGAATATAACAGTAAGTGGCCTTTATTTAGCCTATAGCATCAAAATATCCTATAATATACAGGCTGTTCCATTTAAATTTTCATAACTTTGGTGTGCCAAATTTTTTTGGATCACTCTGTATATTTCAAAATAATTTTAAAACGTGCCCCTATTGAACCTACACAACCTTTAATAAAAATAAAAATAAAACATATTACCGCTTTTCGTATATAAACCGACGGGAATGAGGTGCCCCACCCTGTATATTCAAATTAAGAATGACATCTTTGTTATTATAAATAGTTAACTACTGCTTGCTCATGAGTTTGTGTGTTTCCTTAATTTTAGTTTTGTTGATATTTGTAGGCCGGCCGGTCGTCCGTAGTTGTATGCGAGATCATCTATCCAGACATCATTTGTTTTTGCTAGTATCGCAAATTTATATAATCGAGGATATTGTTGGTATTAAATAAGAGTGTAATTAACACTATTAAGAATTTCTGATAATCTATAAAACAACACCACATGATTTGAAAGATATTACCTATGTTTCATAAACAAACGGTTCTCTTAATTTTTTATTATGTTTATTCCTTTGACATAGACAACTATTTTTTTCGAGTTTAAAACACGATTACATATATAAAGAAGTACATAAAAATACATTTTAAGCGTAGAAATATAATACATTTTATGCTCGACTTGCTCACCAAATGGCATCTACCGTGCTTTTTCTCACTAATATAAAGTAAATGGAACATTTTAATTTTCAATTAAAAATTACCGCTTGCTTTGTTAAATTAGCATTTTGAAGTAACGATTACAAATAATACTCATTTCAAGATGCGTCGATGGATATCAAAATATGTATCGACATTTGAGTGGTCTTTGGAAACACATAAGCGGTGTACGTAGTCCTTTCTGAGCAAATTAAATTAGCAGATTAAACTGACTCTGTATCTTTAATACCAAGAAAGTTATCCATCTAGGAAGATAGAAGATAGAACCCGTACATACATTATTTTTTAACTCGTGGAGTACAATGTCACATTAAGTATTCTGTTATTTTTGTTAAAATTCGGAGAAACCTTCACAATTGAATATTTATTAAGACACTAAACAAAAATGAAATATGTATGTATTTAATCAAGATTTTATATCACATTTCAATCTGGATTATTAAAACTATTATCAGGTTTAGAGACACAATTAAATTTTTATGGTATCCACAATATTGTTATTTTATTTTAGTAATAACACTTCGATTATGATTCTAGTTTCACTAGTTTTCTTCGGCAGCTAATCTTATTTGTGTACTAATAGTCATTCAAAAGCAATTAGCATTTACCAACAAGACATTCATTAATCATAAATTAGCTACAAAATGTATGTTGCAGATTATTTTGGTGGATCACCTACTCGTATTTCTCTGATAAGTCTATTGCTGTTGGAATTATAAAAAAGTAATACCAAGGTTGTACGAATTTGCACATTCTATAATTATTTTCAGATGATTGTCCATATCCGACCTTCTGTACATCTATGGCGTTCTTGCTTACTCTAGAGAGATTCATAAAGATTGTCTACCCCATTTCATCAATGTACAGGGTGGGGCATAGGAATCAAGTGTTTTTGAAATAATAATAAAATTATTAGTTTTTACTCTAAAAAAAATGTATTATTGGTAGTACAACATAGCTAATAATAAAGCATTTTGAAATATTCAAGTACGGAAAATTACATCTGGCATATGATGTCCGTTTTCATTGATACACTGTTGCAGCCGTTGACGAAAATTGCCCTCCACTCTTTCCAGCATGTCTCTGTCGATTAGGGAGATTTCATAACGAATCGATTCCTTTAATGCGTCTAACGTACGGGGTTTGGCCTCGTAAACACGTGACTTGAGGTACCCCCATAGATAAAAATCACAAATCGATAAGTCGGGAGACCGAGGAGGCCACAAAACGTCACCAAATCTCGAAATTAGACGATTTGGAAACAGGCGGCGAAGAACAGCCATAGATGCTATGGCGGTGTGTGCCGTGGCCCCATCTTGCTGGAACCACAAATCTTGAATATCCACACCTCTTCTTTGCAATTCAGGTATGAAAAAGGTATTCACCATATGAATGTAACGCTCAGATGTTACTGTAGCGGTGACCCCATTTTCTTCAAAAAAAATTTGGGCCAATGATGCCAAATTTTCCCACCGCACACCAAGCTGTTACCTTAGGACTATGCAATGGCATCTCATGTAACTGTCGTGGATTCTCGTCAGCCCAGTACCGGCAATTTTGTCTATTGACGGCCCCAGTAAGGTGGAAATGGGCTTCATCACTCATGACTAACAACATGTTTTCATTCTCCTGAACAAGTTCAAGCATTTGTTGTGCGAAACTCAAGCGTTGGGCGTAATCTCTTACATTTAATTGTTGGGCAACCAGTATTTTGTATGGGTGAAAATGTAAGTCACCATGCAAAATCCGCCATACAGTGCGATTGCTGATTTGAAGTGCAGCTGAATGTCGACGTGCAGAGCGGCGTGGACTTCGCAGTAATGCTTGTCTCGCCCTTTCAATGTTCTCAGGAGTACGCACAGTACGTTGACGACCGGGCGGCTTTCTTTTCATTATTGAAGCTCCTGTTCGAAGGTTATTGACCCAGCGTAAGATGGTGTCTCGGGCAGGAACAGAGTCATTACGATGGATATTAAATCTTCTGCGAAATTCACGCTGTACTGCAGTCACCGACTCGCCACTTCGAACAAAACAATCATACGCGAACACGCGTTGCTCTAGCGTCCACCTCTCCATGATGGCAAGTGGCAACTGAGAAAATGAAATGCTTCGAGTCGAGGAATGGATTGTAATAAACCGCGCGCCCCTCCCTTTTCTAATGGCCGAGTACTACCCAAACCAAAAACACTTGGTTCCTATGCCCCACCCCGTACTATATTAATTAAAACCATAAAACTGGAAAAAAATAAAACATGCTTCTATTAGAACCTCTTATTGTAAACAATACTGCAAAAAAATTTGTCCATCTAATACGTCGTTTTCGAGAAATATAAATTTATACAAACATTGAATTTTTCAAAAAAATGGAAATAAGTGAAAAACTTTAGATTTTAGGCCTATACTATCTTATTACTTTTTGACTAAAAATTATACGGGGAATATAAAACTGCAATAATATATGGGTGTTCCATTTCAAAAACTATAACTATGGTTATCCACCAAGTTATGGAACACTCTGTATAATACAAAATATTTTTAAAATGTGCTCCTAATGAGCAGCTATCACAAGAAAAAAACCGCTTCGAAATATCTTTACTCATAAAGGCATAATTGGCCTTACCCGCGGAAATGACTCACCCTGTATATACAGGGTGAGTCATTAGTGGCCGCGTCTTCGATTGCTCTTTTGCGTTTTAAATAAAAGAAAAAACAATTAGTGGAAGATTCATGGTTGCTTGTGGCGCATATTGTAAAAATACATTAAGCTCCGACGCACTTCCGGTTTCACCGGAAATGCACGGAACTTAAGTTTTTTAAATGACACACCCTATATATTCTTGAATTTTATTGTACTGCTTTAAATTGTCTGTTCAACTGTTTTTTCTTTTTCAAAATTGAGCCAATAGTTTTTGAGTTATTAATTTGTTTTGAAAATATTTGACCAAAACGTGTTCAGAAAACAATCATTTTCACATTGTTTTTAAAAGTAAAAACATTAACTTTGATGGTGCTCGTAGCCAAGAAAATTCTGCATCATTTGGTAAAGTTGCACTCGACAATACCTCAAAAAACTTTGTTTTTTCAAAGCCTACTTCCTGAAATTTTCACATACCAAAAACTTATTTTTTTTAAATGGAACACCCAGTATTTTATTGAGGCATTTTGTTCCGTTTTTTAATCTCTTTCATTTTTGTTAACAATGTCCTATACCTATCTTTTGTAATTTCTGAGATAATCACTATCGGAGCAATTAGCGGTCAATTAAAGAACTACGAGGGCTGTTGTTTTATGCACCAAAATATTCGTTCAACCAATGGAAGGCAGGAATGGCGCTTGACTTCCTTAGTCAACTGTAAAACAAAGTAAATGTTAAATCCAACTATCCCAAAAGTAATAATTTTACAGAATGAAGAGCATCGCATTTCAATTTTTTAATTCCGGCAATGTCCAGTTGCAGTATTTAATTTTTGACTCTGTTGGCTAACATCGAAATAAAATAAAGGTTATGTTTACTGATATATTTGAAGATGTCATCAAAAAGTTTTGAAAATCCGTCCGTAGATAGCGAAGATACTCTCCTCCATTAACTTTTTCGTCAAAGAAATAAGGTCCAATTATGTAACTACCCACTATTCTACCCCACAGTTTTAATGACCAACGATTTTGAAAGTTTACAGGTGTGATAAAGTGGGGGCTCTATGTGTTATAATAACGGAAATTGTGACGATGAACGTATTCACTTGAATTAAAGGTGGCTTCGTTGGTAAACAACAAGAAATTGAGAAAGCAGGGTAATTTATCTGCTGCCAATTGACAACAATGTAAGCGATTCTGATAATTTCTTTCATCTTACCCTGTGTATGAATATGCTACGGGTGAATTTCATGTTTCCCAATTATTCTGGATTCTCAAATTTGACTTACATCTAACTGACGACTAATTTTCGTAGTACTAGTACGGGGGTGTTCGACTATACTCGCAAGTATCATAAACGTCTTATCCTCACCAGTTAATGCTTTTTCTGCTCTTTCTTTCATATTCAATACTTTCTGTTCACTCAAACCGTCCACTTTATACTTTCGAAAGTTTCTGACTTTGGTTGACTTCTACCAAGGATCGCTGTGCATAAATTCTGGTTGCTAGCAAAGAGTTTCTTTCAGATTCACCCAAAACGTCAATCATATCTATTAACTCTTCATAAGAATAATTCATTTGGATGATAACTAATAGCGATGCTTTTATAAGTTTGACATAATGTATACCGACTTTCTTTAACAGTTGAGTCAGTCAGTCAGCCGCATTCCAGCCTTTATTGGACGAATATTTGGGTGCATAAAACAGCACCCGTAGTTCCTTAATTGACCGCTAATTGCTACTATAGTGATTATCTCAGAAATTACAAAAGATAGGTATAGGACATTGCTAACAAAAATGAAAGGAATAAAAAAAGGAACAAATTGCCTTAATAAAATACTGGGTGTTCCATTTAAAAAAAAAAGTTTTTGGTATGTGGAAATTTCAGGAAGTAGGCTTTGAAAAAACGAAAGTTGTTTGAGGTATTGTCGAGTGCAACTGCTACCAAATGATGCAGAATTTTCTTGGCTACAAGCACCACCAAACTTAATGTTTTGACTTTTAAGAACAATGTGAAAATGATTTTTTTCTGAACACGTGTTTTGGTCAAATATTTTCAAAAAAAATTAATAACTCAAAAACTATTTGGTCAATTTTGAAAAAGAAAAACAGTTGAATAGAGAATTTAGAGTAGTACAAGAAAATCCAAAAATATATAGGGTGAGTCATTTAAAAAAATTAAGTTCCCTGCATTTCCGGTGAAACCGGAAGTGCGTCAGAGCTCAAAATATTTTTACAATATGCGCCACAAGCAACCATGGATCTTCCACTAATTGTTTTTTCTTTTATTTAAAACAAAAGAGCAATCGAAGAAGCGGCTACTAATGACTCACCCTGTATAGGTATATATACATGTATGTACGATTATTAAGAAAACTCGTGCGATAATTCCATTATGCCTTATTAGTCCAGGATTTTTAGATATTCGCTCCGCAAAAAATCCTATCAATTAATTTTTCGATTGGATTGTGTCAGAGGGTGTCCCCTAAGTATAAAACCAAATTTGTGTCGTCCAAAACCGCGAGCGTTAGCCGCTATCTTGAAAAACGCCTTTTTGCAAATATCTCTAAAACGATGAGTTTTACGTTAAAAATTGTAAGAACCTTTTTTTGTAGAAGATAACATTTCCCGTCTTTTTTGTTTGAAACTTTTTTCCCTATTGTCAATATTTGCCAAGATATAGAGATTTTTTTTTTGGAAAATATCTCGATAATTTTTGGAAATACAAAAAAAAATGTGATTATCGAAGTTGTAGAGCATAACATTTTCTACAATTTTTGTATAAAACTTTTTTTTTGTTCAATCGATAGTTGCTAAGTTATAGCGCATTGAAAGTTGCCGTCAGGTCTAGGAAAACAGCGATTATTGGTAATACGTTGCTCTAGCATGCCAAGAACAAGTGTAATCGAAGAATTTTATAATAGAGACGCTAAAAATAATATTTGTCATGAATAGGAGGGATATGGGCGATAGGAGAAAAGTTTGCGCAATAAAAACTGTCTGACGAATCGTTTGAGAAAGACATGAAAATGTATTCATCAGTAGATGAACGAATAATGAATATGAACAGTAGTTCATATTCATATGAATATGAACAGTAGTTCATATTCATTATTCGTTATAATAATTAAAAAATTCAATTTGTGAAAAACGGTCTCTAGGACCATAATCTAAAATTATTTAATTATTTTAGATTATGATTTAACACGAATTTTTACATCTTTGGCTTCTAGTGACCGTTTTTCACAGATTAATCTACACTGGAGGAGTATAACATCTTTATTAATAAAAAAATTATTGTTTCAAAATTTCAAACTTCGATGATTGGTTTAAAACAATTTCCTTTGTTTAGAACAGGAAGGGCGATTTTCGATGGTTCGCGAATGTTGCTCTTCCATGTTCGAGTCATTAATAGTCAAAGGATCAAAAAACGATTCATTATGGGCATTCTCTTCGTCGCTATCGTCTACTGTAGGGATTGCGTTACCGCATGTTTGGCCACCACAGTTTGAACAGATAACGGAACATTTTAAGCCACACTTCCGGCATCCGCAGGCAGCTCCGCAATTTGTCTTGCATTTGCAGGACATTATTTGTAGCAAATTTTGCGGCGCGGGTGCTTTTTTCATTGTGACCGGTGATAAGCGATCCGTAGCGCGCTTCCAGCCCCATTCTTCCGGGTCATGGTGAAATCCCAGTCAAGTTTGGACCTGATGAGACACCCTGAAGGAATGGTAACGGGCTGTATCCTGCGTCGGCGGTAGAATGAATAAGTTCAGCTTGGTGTTCCGAGCTAACTTGCCGAAGTTCTTGTATCGAGTCGATGGATGGTTCGGTTTTATTACCTCCATACAAAGCAATAAGAAAACGCTCGCCAGCTTGAGCAATCATGTTGGGATCGCTCCTCCTATCTTTGAACAATGCCACAGCCGTCAGCAATTCTTCGTGGTTCTTCAATGTCGTCAGAGTTTTGTACTTTCCAATTTTAAACGGAGCTGACGTTGTGTCGCAACCGCTGAATGCATGTAAAAATAGAATGTTTTCTCTTAAATTTTCACCATACTCCGGCTTCAGACAACGTGGGCTGTATAGAGATTCTGGAGTGCGTCCTTTTCCGGGCTTGCGAAAATAGATATTTTTTTTCTTGTGCGCTAATGCGGTCAACAATATTAGCAGATCGACGTCCTCTCCTACGACAATGACTGTCTCGTAATGCGAAGAAAAATCCACAGCTGTTTCGATAATCAGCGTGTCAGCATCTTCCACAGCTTGTTCGACACGAATTTCAGATTTTCGAAGTTCCTTCGATATCATTGCTATCATGTGAGATTTATTGCTGTCATTGGCTAAGACCTTTTCTTGAGGAGTTGTTGCAACTATTTTTTTTTATTAATATAGATGTTACACTCCTCCAGTGTAGATTAATATGTGAAAAACGGTCTCTAGAAGCCAAAGATGTTAAAAATTCATGTTAAATCATAATCTAAAATAATTTAATAATTTTGGTTTATGGTCCTAGAGACCGTTTTTCACAAATTGAATCTTCTAATTATTATAACGAATAATGAATATGAACAGTAGATGGATACATTTTCATGTCTTTCTCAAACGATTCGTCAGACAGTTTTTATTGCACAAACTTTTCTCCTATCGTCTATATCCCTCCTATTCATGACAAATATTATTTTTAACGTCTCTATTATAAAATTCTTCGATTACACTTGTTCTTGGCATGCTAGAGCAACGTATTACCAATAATCGCTGTTTTCCTAGACCTGACGGCAACGTTTAATGCGCTATAACTTACAAACTATCGATTGAACAAAAAGAAGTTTCATACAAGAATTGTAGAAAATGTTATGCTCTACAACTTCGATAATCCCATTTTTTTTATATTTCCAAAAATTATCGAGATATTTTCCAAAAACAAAAAATCGTCTTTTTCAATCGACTATATCTTGGCAAATATTGACAATAGGGAAAAAAGATTCAAACAAAAAAGACGGGAAATGTTATCTTCTATAAAAAAAAGGTCCTTACAATTTTTAACGTAAAACTCACCGTTTTCGAGATGTTTGTAAAAAGGCGTTTTTCAAGATGGCGGCTAACGCTCGCGGTTTTGGACGACACAAATTTGGTTTTATACTTAGGGGACACCCTCTGACATAATCCAATCGAAAAGTCAATTGATAGGGTTTTTTGCGGAGCGAACCCCGTTTTTTGGTGCTAAAATTCCTGGACTATATATATATCTTATGGGTTAGATGCATTATCCCGTTGGAAACATGGCTTTCTAAGTTATTCAACTTGTAACTGCAAGAAATAAATCTTACGATACACTATGATGACAATAGGACCAGTGCTTCTGCACCAACAGCTTATTATTACCTCAGAGTTTGAGATACAGGTACATAGAGATTCAACAATATTGTATACATGGTTATGATAAAGTAACGCACAAAATTCATAAAACGTACAATGTTCATTATTGACAAAAATGCAAAAACACGTCAAACAGTTTATTTTATTCCGCGTCTTATAACATAAGTCAAAAAAATAAAACGTCAAATTTGTCAAAGTTATGACGTCATCAATATTTTTTTAAATATGAAGCTTGGTTTTTTTTTTACTTTATTTGATAAAGCTTGTTTTTCTGCATTATAAAGAAATAATTGAAGTAGGGGGTCACATAAGAAAAAACTGAGAGAATTAATAAAAAACAAAATAAACTTTATATAGTAATAACATTTAAATTAACTAAACAGTCCATTAAACCAAAACGATTTCTTACAGGAATTATTCAAACTGTGTCCCGTTCACTATCTGACATAGGCCAAGACGATGGTAGACCAGATTTACAGAGTCTTCGATCATCTGCGGAGTTATACGAGTCATTTCATGTCTAATTCGTTCCATTAAGTCTTCTAAATTGTCTGGTCGTTTAACGTAGACCCGACTTTTTAAATGTCCCCACAGAAAGAAATCAAAGGGGGTGAGATCAGGTGACCTAGGTGGCTATTCCATTGGTCCACGTCTTCCAATCCACCTTCCTTCAAACTGGTTATCCAGAAACCTTCGAACATTAAGACCATAATGTGGTGGTGCACCATCTTGTTGGAACCAAATACTGGGATCCAAGTTTTCCCTATTATTTGGATCCGGAAATGCCGCAATTAGATCCGGAAGCACTGCCATACGAAGATGTTCCAAATATCGCTCAGCTGTTAAATTCCCACGAAAGAAATAAGGACCAATAAATTTTCCCCTGACGATTCCTACCCATACATTAATTTTTTGGGGGCGCTGGGTGTGTTTTGTCTGAATCCAGTTGGGATTTTCCCGAGCCCAGTAGCGACAATTGTGTCGATTTACTGTACCACTTAAATAAAACGTTGCCTCGTCTGAAAATACTACACTATTAAGCAAATTTGGATTTTCGTCACAATGCCTCATGAAGATTTCACAAAATTCCAAACGTCTGTCCGGATCATCTTCTGAGAGTTCGTGAACAAGTTGAACTTTGTATGGGTGCAGTTTTTCTTTTTTTAAAAACTTTACTACAAACGACTGACTAACATCTTGTTGTAAGGCAATTTCTGCTGTAGTTGCGTGAGGGTTGTCTTCTAATGACAGCAAAATATCTAACTTTGCATCGTCGCTTATTCCCGGTCTTCCAGATTTTGGAGCATCACTTACGCTTCCTGTTTCATTAAATTTTGCAACAATTCTGCTTACTGTGCTTCTAGCAATTGGAGGTCTTTCAAAATGTGTTTCGTTAAATAAAACACATGCTTCTTCATGATCCTTTCTCTTTCCGTTAAAGGAGCCATCATAATAAAATTGGTATGCCACTAATTGTAAGACTGACACTGACAAACAGTTGTTTTATTACTAGGTAACTTTAAGTTTTAATTCTTTTAATATTTAGTTTTTTTTCATAAATTCAAAAACTAGTTTATTTTGTTTTTTATTAATTCTCTCAGTTTTTTCTTATGTGACCCCTACTTCAATTATTTCTTTATAATGCAGAAAGACAAGCTTTATCAAATAAAGTAAAAAAAAACCAAGCTTCATATTTAAAAAAAATATTGATGACGTCATAACTTCGACAAATTTGACGTTTTATTTTTTTGACTTATTTTAAAAGACACGGAATAAAATAAACTGTTTGACGTGTTTTTGCATTTTTTTCAAAAATGAACATTGTACGTTTTATGAATTTTGTGCGTTACTTTATCATAACCTTGTATATATATATATATATATATATACATCTCAGTATCTTTTCTGCGTCTTTACATCTTGCAACGATTCCGCGTCCATTAAAAAATAGTACATTATTTAGTTTTTGGCCTATAGATTGCTCTGCCTTTTAGGCAACAATATCGAGTACATTGAATATACATCATTATAAGTTTATTTATTTGAAGTTTTACATTTTGCGACCCTTTTGCGTCATTACATTTTACTAATATTTTTGCGTCCCAGTATATTTTTAATAAATTGTACACACTGCTATTTCTTCGACATCCAAATATGTATACGTTTATATGTTGACGATTCTTCTACGTCCAACAGAGTTGCCATGTTGCACACAGAGTTCTCATTTAACTTGAACGAGATAGAGTTACTACAATAATTTCGTAATATTAGCATATGTATAATTTGTAAAAATTTTTAACTTTTTTTTAAAAATACTGTATTACTGTAATTCCATTTTTATGTTTTGTTCTACGTGCAACTAATAAGGTTATAATAGGCCTAAATATATCAAGGTAGTGTAATCTGATTAAAACTAAGTGGTACATATTTTATTTGCTTATTATTTTCTTTGTACCTCAATTGTGTATAAATACTTTTATTTTAAGCCAACACTTGTTTTATAGATCTGGACATTTCTCTATTAGAGTATCACATTCTTTCCATTTTGGAGGTTTAATGTTTTGTTTATAATTTTTAAATTATGTAATTACAACTTGTTTCTGTTCACACGTCCATTTCGTAAGCTCTCTTTTCTTATTTATGCTAACCACATTGGTCTTCCTAAGCATATTTTCTGTCTTCTTCGTCTGCTGTAAAATATTTATATCATTTTCTTCTGCGTGAACTTCCTTTTCTTCATCTATTTCCATTTCTTCACCAATTTCTTCTTACATATCAACATTAATTTCTTCAATACTTCTACCTTAAATAAAAACAACCTAACTTAGCAATATACATGGGCGAGATAGGGGAAGCGGAATCGATTTCACTTAGACTAGACCGACTCGTGTTTTGTCGGCTCTCGGGGAAACCGGTAGGTTATACAGTACCCGAGAGCCCACAAAACACGAGTCGGTCTAGTCTAAATGAAATCGGATCCACTTCCCCTATCTTGCTCATGTATACTTAGCAATAGTAATATTTTAAGTAGTTAGCGTCACTTTTACAGTACTTCAGATTATCACTTTTTTATGAAATAATTGGAGTTAACTTATATTTGTACTACTTATTAATGCATGGTAAGAGTGACATTTTATTTTTACCTTTAAATTTTGCAGCATCACCTTTTTCCAACATCAATATCTTTGCAATCTTTGCCGTTTGGTAAACGATAAACTATAGTGTGGATATTTAAAGTATGTCCCATAAATGTAGCCAATTGTTCAATGTCTCATTAAGTGTCATATTAAATATTTGTGTTAGAGTAGCTAAATGCTTTCTCAATCTTGTGGAGGTCAAAGCTGCTGGATTATTTGCACCACACTTGTATATGCATGTTTTTGTAAAATTTTGTAACATACAATAGGCTGGTCTGATTTAGTATTTGCAAACAAGAATAAATTATTTTCCGGTACAAATTGAAGTCGTCGCTTTAGAAGAATGTTTATGTGGTTCTGCATATCCTCGTTAAAGAGAACAGGTAAACCTCCTCCACATTTACTCCTAATGGCTATTCTCTTGAATTTTTTAAGCAATACTTTTTCTGTTGGAGAAATAGCACCAGCGAATTCGTCGTAATTACTCTTTTTCTCTTCTGATAATGTATATGCAGTAAGTTTTATTCGCAGCAGATACTTTTCAGTATACATGGGCGAGATAGGGGAAGTGTATCCGATTTCACCCAGACTAGACCGACTCGTGCTTTGTCGGCTCTCGGGTACCGCATTACCTACCGGTTTCCCCGAGAGCCGACAAAACACTATTCGGTGTAGTCTGAGTGAAATCGGATCCACTTCCCCTATCTCGCCCATGTATACTTTCCAGTAACAAGTAAAAGCTATTTAAATTGCCTCCAGTATCTTTTAAATCATTTTCCTTTTCAGCGAGATACTCTCTAAAAATTTTAGATTAGCTGCCAAAGGTACTATTGTAGTTTAATTCCAGGTTTTTGTATTGAGATCATTTCTGGCTTGGCTCGAAATTTTGTATTTCCAGTTACTTTTTAGGAGTGTTGAAAACATATTTATATTGGCTTCTGCTTCAGCGGGTGGTATACTATTATCATTATATTTTCTTTTGATAATATGCATAATAGCAATATCGCAGCAATGGACAACTCCCTCATTTTTCGCAAACAAACATTAACGTGATGTTGTGGATATTCAAATATCTGGAACCGAAGGCGCAGATTAGAATATCCTTCTCGCCACTAGTTATACTTGATCTGCATGCATTCTAGGAAACACCGGTAATCTCAGATTTGAATCGGTTTTAAATTTGGAAAGTAAAATATTTTGAGCTTCGCTTAATGATATTTTAGTCCCTAGTTTCATGTTTTGTGGAATTCTTTTTTATGCTTCCACAATAGTCTCCTTCAATAATATTCAAAACAGTATGGACATGGTATATAGTTTTCTTCAGTATTATTTGTCATCTATGCTCCATTGTCGAATTGTGTTTAAAATATTAGCAGTTTTGTAAGTACTATATTTTGTTACATATATAGTCACCATTTTCACAATCACTTAAACTATTTTTAAGTTGCTTCTTTCACTAAAGCAACCATTCTTCTTTCTCTACTGTACATTTTAGCAATGCATTAATACTTATTTAATATTTAAAGAAAACTTTAAATATCCTTAGAACCGTTGAAACACAACTGCCAATATTGCAAAGCCAGGATCACAAACAAATGATAAGCCAAGACAACAAACCTCCCAACCCCAATTGACACTAAATGAATCGGGGTTGGCAAATAGTATTAGACTCGAAATGATCCTGTTCGAAAATGGAGGAGATATCACTTAGAATTAGGATATAAATATCTATTGTCTATTCCTCCAACCAGTGTAGAACCTGACCGAGCGTTTTCAGCTGGGTGCTTTGTTGGCAATGAACTACGAAGTAGACTTGAAAGTCAAACATTGGATGCTTTAATATTTTTGCGATTGTATTTTCGAAATTCTAAATAGTTTTTTGTATTGTTTTTTTGTTCCTTATTTTAGTATATTGTGTATTGTGTTGTGCAACAATATTGATAAATAATTTGTAAGAAATTACTAAAGGTTTTTTTTCCATTCGAGTTCAATTAGAAACCACATAGTCTAATCCCGGGATCCGGGAATTGTATTCTCTACTAGTGCCTCATTTATTACTTTTAGCTGTTAAAAATAAATAAAGTTTATTATTTCTTTATATATGTATGCTCCTCCATCAAAGGTATTTTGAAATATAAAATACTAATATGTTTAATATCAAATGAAGTTATTTTAACATAAATTTTAATATACGGACAAATCATCTTAATTAAACTACGGAACATCATTTCATAAGTTCCCTTAGCCTTATCAGGAAATAGAGTGTTGCCATATTTATGGACGCGGAATCATATGTAAAATTGTCTAAAACAGTTAAATAATATATCTAACAAGTATACATAAATATACACTGAGCTATCACAACGCCAACTGGTGTCGGTTCAGGCGAACTGTTTTTGTATATTTTTTTACTTTCCGACGACAATTTTGCGTCCGTGTCAGTCAAAATTACGGGTTATCCAGATCCGATGTAGTTTTCTATTAGCAAAAATCTTGGTCCATTGAGTTTTAAAAATTCTGTAATTTATCGCCAGAGGTCGAGAGTGGCAGTATTAACTAGAATATTAGGGAAAACAATTCTGCGTCCGCATACGGACGCTGAAAGTGATGAGACGCAGAAAGATATGTAATTTTGAAATGTATGGATGCACAAATGTCTGTGAGATATATATATATATATATATATATATATATATATGAAGCGTTGTTCTTCGGGATATTTCGCCGCGTTTGGATGATTTTGCCCTGATAAGGACATCTTTCTTCCTGACGTTTCGGTGACATCACTTTCACCTTCTTCTTGAGGATCTTCTAAGTTCGACGGTTTCTTCAAGAATGCCCTCTCTGTTCGAATCGCCTTGTATTTCTAGTGCCGTGGTAGTGGAGGGGCGAGTGCGGCTTCTTGTGATTGGCCCGCTGATTGTAGTGTTGTTCCCTCTCTGTCGGTCTTTCTGTGTTCGGTCCGTGTGGTTTACGTTAGGCGGTGGGATGCTGTTGTTTCGTCGTTTATTTCTAATTCGTCTGTCCGATAACGTTGATTTCCATATGTCAGGTAAACGTTGTGCGTCGTCACGTTTATTCATGCAGTCCTGTCGTTTTTCTATCTCTATAGCCTCCCTTATTGTCCGATATGTCCAATTCGTACTACGGGCTATAGTTTTTGTACGTTCGAAATCAATTGTATGTCCGGAATGTAGTACGTGTTTGGCAAGTGAGGAAGAAACTGCCTTTTTAGACACAGCATTTCTATGTTCTTCCCTCCGTACGCTGATTCTTCGATTCGTCTGGCCTATGTATGTCTGATCGCAATCTTGGCATGGTACTTCGTATACACCCTGGTCTTCTAGTAATATTCTGTCCTTCGTACTTGGTAGGACGTCCCTAATTTTCTTATCGGTGGTGTATATTGGGTCTATGTCGTGTCGCCGTAGTATTCTACCTATTTTCTCTGTTGTCCCTTTCACGTAGGGAAGAAATGCAACTCGTGCCCTACGTGAAAGGGACAACAGAGAAAATAGGTAGAATACTACGGCGACACGACATAGACCCAATATACACCACCGATAAGAAAATTAGGGACGTCCTACCAAGTACGAAGGACAGAATATTACTAGAAGACCAGGGTGTATACGAAGTACCATGCCAAGATTGCGATCAGACATACATAGGACAGACGAATCGAAGAATCAGCGTACGGAGGGAAGAACATAGAAATGCTGTGTCTAAAAAGGCAGTTTCTTCCTCACTTGCCAAACACGTACTACATTCCGGACATACAATTGATTTCGAACGTACAAAAACTATAGCCCGTAGTACGAATTGGACATATCGGACAATAAGGGAGGCTATAGAGATAGAAAAACGACAGGACTGCATGAATAAACGTGACGACGCACAACGTTTACCTGACATATGGAAATCAACGTTATCGGACAGACGAATTAGAAATAAACGACGAAACAACAGCATCCCACCGCCTAACGTAAACCACACGGACCGAACACAGAAAGACCGACAGAGAGGGAACAACACTACAATCAGCGGGCCAATCACAAGAAGCCGCACTCGCCCCTCCACTACCACGGCACTAGAAATACAAGGCGATTCGAACAGAGAGGGCATTCTTGAAGAAACCGTCGAACTTAGAAGATCCTCAAGAAGAAGGTGAAAGTGATGTCACCGAAACGTCAGGAAGAAAGATGTCCTTATCAGGGCAAAATCATCCAAACGCGGCGAAATATCCCGAAGAACAACGCTTCAACAAACGACCGCGAAAATATTCGAAGAATATATATATATATATATATATATATATATATATATATATATATATTATCAATTCACATCTGAAAAATTATTTATAAATCGATCTTTTGCTCTTGCCGGACTTTGATGACTTGATGACTTGGACGGATTAAATACTGATAATAAATAAAAATTGAAAACAAGTCATTATTGATATTTGTGACTGCAAATTGCCAATTTCGGGATGGAAAGGATTTGTATAGCTGGATATCATTAGCATACATATGAACAGAAGATGACTTAATTAATACAGGCAAATTCATTGTGTAGACGGAATAAAGTAGCGTTACTATAATCGATCCATAAGGAACGCCTAAACATATAGGCAATGGGTTTTTGATTTTCTAAAACTGCACTTCTGCATATGATTATCCAGTTAAATGAATTGAATTTGCAATAATGCTAATATTTTCTAAGACATCAGCTAAAGTCTAGTGATATACCGCGTCGAAAGGTTTATTATAATCCAACTACGCCAAAAAGATAATGTGGCCTTTATTACTTTATTACGTAGATGTAATGTCGTCTCAATAAAGCCCTGAAAGCCCGACTGTATTGCTGGAAGTATTGCTTTGTCACTAATGAAGCCAAGAATTTGATGACACATGATTTTTTTCAAAAATTTTTGTAAAGTTGGTAGAATGCTAATGCTATATTATCCATTTGTTATAAACTTGGGTGGTCGCCAATTAAAATGTAAGTCAAAGAATATAATTTTATGTGTAAAATATTAACTACAAATTATATACCGTTAGGGTACTTCACAAATAATTTTGCATCTTGTAGTATGTATTCTTAATTAAGTTTAATGAGTGATGTTTGTACTAAGATATATCCCTTTATATTTCAAGGTTTTACCTGGCTAAGCACAGCGGTCGACAACTTACTCTACAGCCACATTTAGGAAACGCAGACTTAAACGCCGTTTTCTACGGACCTAAGAAGGATGACTCAGATAAGGACGGTGCCGGTTCATCATCGACTAGTATTGTTTCTTCACGGATAGGTCCTCGGAAGCACATTATTCAAGTTTCGACTTACCAAATGGTTGTACTCATGCTGTTTAATAATCACGAGAAACTCACCTATGAGGAGATCCAAAACGAAACAGATATACCGGAAAGAGATTTGATTAGGGCTCTCCAGTCGTTAGCAATGGGCAAAGCCACGCAAAGGATACTCATCAAGAACCCAAAAACCAAGGACATAGAACCACCCCATGAGTTTTTCGTTAATGACTCATTTACCTCAAAGCTGCACAGAGTTAAAATCCAAACTGTAGCGGCCAAAGGTGAAAGTGAACCCGAAAGAAGAGAAACGAAGAACAAGGTCGACGAAGACAGAAAGCACGAAATCGAAGCGGCCATTGTTAGAATTATGAAGTCTCGTAAACGTATGGCTCATAATATTTTGGTGACAGAAGTGACGGATCAACTAAAGAGCAGATTCCTACCATCCCCGGTTATAATAAAGAAGAGAATCGAAGGTCTAATCGAGAGGGAGTATCTTGCACGTACTCCTGAGGATCGCAAAGTGTACACATACGTTGCTTAAACTGTTTGATACTATGTACTTTTTTCGAGTGAACTTTTTAAATTTGGATCTGATGTTAGTTTGCCGTGGCTGCGCATCGCGCCGTAAAAAGATCCGTTGGCGTTCGAATTGCATCATGGAGCTGATATTTTCTTCAGACGACGGACACCTTCAAAATAAACTTTAAATACAACTTGAAAAGAGGAAAAAACTAAATAGCAAACTAAAATTATGTCGATTAGATCGTTTAAATAAATTATTCCAATTGAATTTATTCAGACCGATTTTTCTAGCTATGTTTCTGCTTTATTGGCCCGTGAAAGTTATTATTATAGTGTTTATATATACATATATATTTAAAAAATAAGATACCAATTTAACTTTCGCACGTTGTGTGAATTTCTTTTCTTTTTGTTTATTTTTTAAAATTCGTCCCAGACCTCTAACGCACAGGTAAGATTTCCTCACTATCGTAAAGGAAAAAAATGTTTCTTTTGTTATAGATGAAAATATTTATATTTTATGTTTGCTTCAAAAGAGTATAGTGTATAATTTAGAGTTTTACCATGCTACACGACTAGTCTTATGTAATCACCAAAGTTTATTAAATATATTTACTGCCATTTAATGTTATCACAACAATTTAGATCAGAATTCAGTTCAGTTTTATAATTTCCGTTTTTTTATTGCTTGCGAGGACGGGCATTTTTTAACATTATTTCATTAACGTAGTCACATGTTCACAAGGGGACATTTTCATTATTTAATAATATTGTAAATACGATGAGCTAATTTGAGATTATAAAAAATTAAATAATTTAGTAGATAAATTTACGTTTTTTCTAAATAATTTGATGCTTTTTATTTGGTAGAAAATTTTAATAAAAGTTTATTTCTGCATTTTCTTTCAAATTTAGTGCCATATCATATAGGCCATTTGTAGCAAAATTACGTTTAATTCCTTTCAGCATACACTGAATAAATTAATTCACTTTGCTCCTTTACCAAAAATTGATAAAAATTCTGATTCATAAATTCTAGCAAACTATGAAATCGACAAAAAATTAGAGAAAATAACGTTTCTATATACAGTATGTCCACGGATCGAGTTCCAAAGAGGAAAAACTTTTTTATTTTGCATTTTACAAGAAAAATGTATTCTTGATAAAAGTTTTTGCATGTCTCGAAACGGCCAAGTCAGTTTTAACCTTTTCAAAATTTCTTTTAGTTTAAGATAAAAATCGAAAAATTGGTCGTTTTATTTGAAAATTTTTTCATAAACTCAAAAACAAAAATGATATAACTAATAACTATTTTACTCATCCATTCACCGCCCTTTTCAACGCACAATTCTAGCCGTCGGCGCAATTCTCTATAACTTCTTCGAATTTCTTCGAGAGTTAAAGACGTCACAGCGTCTCTAATCCTCTCCTTTAAATCTTCTACGTTCGGAGGAAGATTATTTGCATAAACTATTTGCTTCAAACGACCCCAAAGATAAAAATCAGCCATTGTTAAATCAGGGCTCCTTGGTGGCCATATCACGGGACCATTTCGACCTATCCAATTCTGTCCAAATTGCTGATTTAACCATTCAACAACAATCCTAGCAAAATGAGCCGGACAACCATCTTGTTGGAAATAACACCTTGCGAGGTAATTAATCGGTAGATCGTCCAAACGTTCATCAACAAAATTTTGCAGCATATCCAAGTACGTATGCTGATTGACAGTATTATCAAAAAAATATGGTCCAATGATACCATGGTAAGAAATTGCACACCACACATTAACTTTTGCCGAATATTGTCGATTGTGAGGCATGCGAAAATTCGGATTGTAATCGCTCCAATATCTCACATGTTGAGATGCAACAGTACCATTAGTAGAAAACGTGGCCTCATCAGAAGAAATAATATTTCGGTAAAAGTATTGATTATCCATAATTTGAGCGCCCATCCACAGACAAAAATACAAACGTTTCGCAGGATCTCCGGGTTCTAATGCATGATTAAAAATGGGCTTGTAGGGATGGAACTTCCTTTGTTTCAAAATCTTTTGAATGAGCGATTTACTAATACCCAGATGGACTGATCTGCGCCGCAAAGAAAGTTTGGGATAGTTCCGTACTGAATCCATTACAAGAAGAGTGGCGGCGTCGTCATCATCGCGTGCTATATTGTTTTTCTTTACATCCAGTATGGAACCAGTGGATAGGAATTTTTTGACCAATGCTCGTGCACCTCTATTTGAGATGTAAATATCCGGAAACTTTTGATTAAATTCTTCGACAACTAGACGGATCGCTTTATTACCTTTGCCATAGCATTGAATTAGGTAAATTCGTTGGTCTTTTGACAACATTTTCAACTGTTATGGTTGATTTTTCTAACTGACAGTTAATTAGATAATTAAATATGGATAATTACCATGACAACGCAACTTAATTTCTGGGACTTTAAAAAAATTTCAAATAAAACGACCAATTTTTCGATTTTTATCTTAAACTAAAAGAAATTTTGAAAAGGTTAAAACTGACTTGGCCGTTTCGAGACATGCAAAAACTTTTATCAAGAATACATTTTTCTTGTAAAATGCAAAATAAAAAAGTTTTTCCTCTTTGGAACTCGATCCGTGGACATACTGTATAGCTTTGCTCGAGCAAGAATCGTGATCTAGTCAGATCCAATTCAAAGGTGTAAAACCAGTCAGAAAGCTGTATCTGATTGTCACCAGTCGTTTTGCTTCTGATTAGTTTGTGCTCTCTTCTCGAATACAGCTATAGTACTATGATATCAAAAATTAAATTGGTCAATGTTGGTCATGGAATGTAAAACGCTTGTCTTAGTTTAAATCATCCTTTTGAAATAATTCAATCATTGTCAAGCTACACTGACATTATCAATAACCTACAAATGTGTTACCTACTTAGTTCAGCTGTAAAATAATAATGAACTACAAATTATGAAATAAATAACGTTTTTATTAACCAGAAAAACTAAATACAATAATTGTTGGAAATGTCCCGCGTTTTGTTCAATACACAAGTTTACGCGCGTCCTCATGCTGTGAAAAGCGTTTTGCAGCATTTTTGGCGTTATGGTTGCACATTGCTCAACAATTCTTTGTTGCAGTTCTTGCAAATTATGTATCGGATTTGCGAAAATCTTATTTTTTAAATAAGGAAAGATAAAGTAGTCCATAATTGTCACACAAGGTGATCTCGGAGGAAACTCGACTTCCGTATGCAAACTTATCAGCCGGTCATCAAAAAACTCGCGGAGAAAAGCAAGATTTTCTCGTGTAGTGTGTGCTGTTGCACCGTCTTGCTGGAAATAACCGTATTGAAGTCCATCCATCATCGTCTAACTGTTGCACAAAATATTTCTTTACCTTTCTGCGTTGACGGTGAAATTGAAAAAAATTGGCCCAATTATTCTCCGAGAAACTGCCATCCAAACACCAATTTTCTGAGCATGTAGTGGCGTTTCAATAAAAATATGCGGGTTATCAGGGCTCCACATTCGCATATTCCGAGAATTGATGTATCCCGAAAGGTGGAACCAAGCTTCGTCAGAAAAAAAGTTAAGTTCAGCAGATCGTCATTCATTAAATTATTAACGAACCAATAGCAGTATGCAAGGCGTCTGGGGTGGTCTACAGGCAGAAGAGCTTGATATGATTGCATCTTATATGGATGCATGTTCAGGCCCTTCTTTACAATCGTTTGGCATGTTCCATAAGAAAGCCGAATTTCTTGAGAGAGACGTTTTAAAGGTTTTGTAGGCTCTTCTTCCATACGTTGACGAACGTCATTAATAACTTCTTCTGTACGAACTCTTGGTCTACCAGCACCTTTTTTATGCGTCACAGAACCAGTTTCGCGAAACACTTCAACACAATTTGTAAGGCATGCATAAAAATTGTCCGGTAATACTGCTACGGTTGGGAAGTGCTGTCGAAAATTGTCCATTCACAAACGTTGACTGTATTCCCAAGTTCCATTAACTAGCACACCCGTTCGAAAATAGGCTTCAATCATGTAAATTTTGTGCTCTGTGTTGAGCACCATGATTCAAAAACCGTGCAGGATTAGAAAACTTCAACACAATAACTTGACAGATTTTGACATTTAAAAAATTATGACATACCTAAATGTACGATGCACGCTGCGACAATAATTTTAAAATCCATGACCACCATTGACCAATTTAATTGTTGATATCCCGGTATAAAGGTAAGTGTTTCAAATAGACTTATTGAAAGCAATGTTTACTAATGAATGGTTGATTACATAATATATACGACGAGGTTTGTTCAAAAAGTAAGAAAAGTGTTCGTTTTTCACAAAAAATCTTTCGATATTAATTTTGTCATCTTTAGATCACAGATATAATACTTTTGTGCCAGCGCTTTTTCCTATCTACATCATTTCTGGGGCTCATTTTTTGGTAATGTGTGTAGTTCCTTCCACAATTCTAACTTTATTTTATTTTTTTTTACTGTTGGCAAAACGTCGTCTTTTTATGCTGCTCTTCATCTTTGAGAATAGAAAGAAGACATAGGGGCCATATCCGATGAAAGCAACACCATTATGAAGCCTCGGCAAGCAAGGCATCATAATGATGTTGGTTTTGGCCAGACGTTAACGAACAAGCTGTGAGCAGGCGCATCATCGTGGTGCAATTTCCACGAGTAACTTTGCTACAATTTTAGGCATTTCGTCGGATAGTATTCCTTATTGACGTACAGTTGCGAGATCATAAAGCGGGGCAGTTAAGCTTTGGTAGTGTAAAGTAACTTTTTTGATATAAAGGGATCTTCGTATCAAAGGTTATCCATTAGCGGTGATTCTAAATTTTAGTGGAAATTTCGAATCGCCGCTCCAGTGTGATTAGTGGAAACTCTTTTTGCAATAAATTTGTATCTAAGTATACATGTGTACACTGAGCTGCAAAAACAAATTTCCACTAAAATTTCGAATCACCGCTCCAATGCGGTTAATGGAAACTTTTTTTTTGCAACTAAGTGTACATCCACGTGGCAGAAACTCATGATACACTACGCTATTGAAATCTAAATAAACAGAGTGCAAAGATCTTCAAATTTGACAGAACTTGTCGAATTTTTCGGTCTTAACCCTTCAAGCAGCATCCATTGGGACGGTTGGCTCTTGGTTTGATGTCATTCCAAAGTTTCGGCACCAGTTCAAGAACTTCTGGATCGTTATGGAGATCATTCAACAACGCTTAAGCAATGTCTATTCGTTGTTTTTTTGGTCGAAATTCAGGTATTTCGAAACAAACCTTGCCGCCAAACACCACATGCCCAAAACAGCCGAAAAATTAGCGAGAGCCGACTAATATACCGACATCATCAGCAATCTGATCGTGATTCGGCGATTGTTCATATTAATTTTCTTTACGTTATCGTCGGTTGTTGTTGAGCTGGAGCGTCCAGGAAGTTCTTCACGGCTATCTTTAAAATATTTGATCTATTTTTTCCACAAGTAAAAAATGGCCGAGTACACCAACAGAGTAATCTTCTTGACTGACGACAATAAACCTAAACGTCCAATAGAGTAATAAATGTCAACCTACGTCAGCAGCACAACAAAAGCCAAATTCTACCAATCGGATTCATACAGCGATATTTAAAAATTCTCGTTACTTTTTGATCAATCCTCGTATACTTTTTTGACAAAAAAGTAGTGCAGAATATATATAATTTCCGCTACATGTGATGTTAGGTTGGGTTCCAGTGTGTGTGTAGATGTTTATAAAATTTCTGAAAAGTATCACTTTCAATTAGTTTCTGAATAGAAAAGATAAAATACTTATGTACTGTTTTATACAATGTATGTTTGCCCGAGAGTAACATCACTATCATCGATAATTTTGTCGCCATATATATCTGTCAGAAGAAGTTACTTCTAGCTGACAAATAACAGCTAATAATTTGTTTCCTCCTTTGTTATAAGTATTGATACGTAAAAATGAATCATTTTCTTTTAAAAACGGTCGCTTATACATAGATAAATTTGATTTAAGTTAAGCAAATCTTTTAATTTTTGATGCTTTCACATTTTTTGCATATGATTTGCTTTATGGTTTATTTAATATTTCTCTATTGATAATGTACACACGTGATTTACCTTGTGTAATCATACTGCTTCAATCTTTTAATTCATATGTGAAAGCCAAATAACAAAATATATTAATTTACTTACGATACCGATATCGCAAATATACTAAATTACTTTAATATAAAGCTAAATCTGAATACTTATTTGTAATAGCGTCCATGTTAAATTCTTGCAATCAACTCGCAACTGCGCATAGGGTATTTAACCTAAGCTCACATTGATAAAAATATGAACACTGCATTTCTAACTAACATAGATTATTTATTTAGTTAATCTCGACCATTTCTTGAAACTGTACAATTATCTGCACTTGCGCTACCCAAAAAAATAGGTTTCTTCAAATCGCGCGTTGCAGAGCGTTATATTGTGCAGTTTAATCAAGTAATTAAAACAAATGTAATAATTCTTTAATAACATTTTTCAGAAATATTATATAATGGCGCGAAACAATATTATTCGTGTAGTGTGGTAATTTACTTGACGCATAATTAATGACCATCATCTGTCGGCATTTTGACAGTTTTGTTCATAATACAATTTGAATACATTTCTTTCACTATTCGCGAAACCAAGAAAAATTAAGAATTGTATATCTGATTTTATTCATACACTGAAGCATTTTTTCTTTTGAGATGTAAAATGAACAACATAGCAGTTATGCAAAAAAAAACATAACTTTTAGTATTAGAGGCTTTGGAGGATTCTATTTTGGTTTGCTTTTTTAAATAAATTTTCGTTTATGTTCAACATTCATTGGTTTTGTGATTGTTTAGAAAAATAAAATTACAAGTATGTGCTGTAAATATATAATATTTCATTTTAATTTGATTCGAAATAAGGCAATATAATTGTATTGATTTTTCTGGTTTTTAATCGTTTTTCCCGTTAAGGCATAGTAAATTGTATTTAATATTTGTGGCTTAAGCATGTTTTCTTGGTCATAATTCCTAAATCGATTTAGTCATTAATGATTTGCAAGCATTTTAATAAATTCAGAGCATTTCTAAACAAGAAATGTTACAGATTTAGTGACCATGTTTAGGTGGAGTAATTACATAGACAAGACTGATTCGTTTATTATCGGTGATATACACCCAGATGCCGAGCATATAACCGATAATAAACGAGTCAGTCTTGTCTATATAATTGCTCCACCAATACGTGCTCACCAGCCGCCACTGATCTACACCATATTATACATATATTACTAAATTAGTGCTGGAACTGTTTAGAATAACTTGATTATACATAAGCATTATAATAGTTATTTATGTAACAAGTCAGTAAAGTGATACTTTATCGAACGAGTCTGATTTACGAGCCAAGCGAGTGAAGCGAGCGCGGCGAGTAACAGACGAGTTCGGTAAAGGTACTTTACTGACGTGGTGCATACAAAATTTTATCGCCATCCGTGAAAATTGTTAATTTAAGAAATAAAGATATAATAACTTTTGATAGTTTATGACAGTGACAAACGATTTATGTTTAAAGTCATCTGTCATGGCTACACTGACAGATATTAGCGGCAGGTAAAGTACTTTATTGTACAGTACGATAAAGTGTTTGTTTACCTCCGTAAAACGCTATGGTAACGCATCGCTTTACTGACGGTTGGCGATAAAATAATTTTATCGCCAACCGTCAGTAAAGTCTTTATTTCTTAAATTAACAATTTTCACGCATGGCGATAAAATTTTGTATGCACCACGTCAGTAAAGTACCTTTACCGAACTCGTATGTTACTGGCCGCGCTCGCTTGGCTCGTAAATCAGACTCGTTCGATAAAGTATCACTTTACTGACTTGTTACATAAATAACTATTGTGACACGTGTCTATCTCTATTAAATTCTTTTTGTTCAATATAACGTGACAACTACTGACCTCTTAAGGTAGGTTTTCGAAAAGGCGAGAGGCGAAAAATTGTCATTCGCTTGGGTCATGTTTTCGAAGACGAGAATTGAATGCGATAACTCCTACCTACAACCAGTCATTACATCAAAATATATGATGTCTGCCAATTGGTAGTAACGTGCGAAAATTCGCGTATGTCGCCTCCAAAGCTACTTGAAATAGTCGCACGCGAATTCGCTGCGCCAAAAGTAAAGGCTACTTTTGGCGTGGCGAACAGGGCGTTCGTGATTTGTGGAGTATCTTTATCTCTTGCTCGCTGGCGTTATCGCCAACCTACTACCTTTACTTTTATTATATTTGACTTAATTGTGCCGAGGCGAGTTACAACGTTGATACGCTCCTTGCTCTGCTCCTTCAAACAATAGATGGAGCCAGTGGAGTTTTCTTACGTCATGTAAATAAAAAGCATGAGCGGCGTTATCTGCTGGAAAGCATATGGTGTAATAATGTGTGAGTTATTTGAGGTTTTACCTTCTTTTAATAAGCGAGTTGCGCCCATAGGTAATTATACTGTACTTTATATTAGATGTCAAGCTAATGTAAAAATATGGTATAAGGTTTTTAGAGACATCTTTTGCGAGGACAAACTACTTTAACAATTGAAAATGATTAAGCTTGTATTATTTTGTTTATTTCTCTTTTCAGGTAATTAGAAGTGTACTTACAAGTAATTATTACTTGTCATATATGTACGGTTATTGCTATTGTGTGAGTTTATTTAAAATATAATTTTAACATTATAATAAATAGTCTGGATTTCGTTCCAGTACTAGAGAACTCATAAAACCTATTCCTTAAATTCAGATAGATCTTTACCCGTACGGTAATTTATGCAAAATTATTTGTATTCTAATCGGCACTCACTATAAGACTGTACGTGCATTATAGCACCATTCTAAAACAATTATTTATAAAAATTATAATATTATTTCCATAGTCCGCGTTGTGGCTTATATGGAGAATGTCAAAATACAGTCACTGACGCCAATGAAGTACAAAATAAAAAAAAGATCGGGAAATGATTATGTCGCACTCTTTGTACTACGTGTTTGGTTATTACCCAATCATAATGTAGACAACAACAAAAATCTATCACTTGGCATTCTTGTACAAAGTATAATTACCTCTAGTTGCGACTATGACACTTTGCTTCTTCAAACAATATATGGGCCAGTGAAATTTTCTTATGTCAAATAAAAAGTATGTACATATTTATCTACTGAAAAGCACATTATGTTCCAAATTACCGTAAACAAAAGTTTTGTTGTGATACAAATCATGCAATTTGGCATAATGTAATAAAATATAGGAAACTATAGATAACCTCATACAAACTGTTATTCTACAAACCTTAACTTAAGAACACTACTGGAGGCATCTAGTGTAAATTATGTTTGGAGTGGCTGTTATTAAACAGGGAAAACTGTTGAAGAGCACAACAACTAAGGGTCTCTCCGCTCTTGAATATTAACACATTTTTACTGCCTGTCGCAAGATTCGACTCGTGATTTCATGGCTAATTTTGAAACACTTTAGACGAGGATGGTCAATTTAGTTCCTTTCATATTTATTCTTGGAAGTTTCGTTGTGCAGTTTTTAGTGTTGCATAGTTATTTTTTGGTGTTACTTAATAATTTGAAGAAAAAAATATGTAGTTGAGATTACACAATGGTAGAATGCAGTCATTTTTGTAGGAGGAATTGGATTCGACCGTAAGGTTTTTAAGACTTCCTTAAAAAAAGAAATTCTTTAGGAAGAATTCACATTAACTCATACTGAAAAGTACACATAAAGCCACCCCATTTAGAAATATTGCAAAAGTAACATTTTAGTGTTAACTCCTATTGAAAAATACGCATAAAGCCATCCCATCTACAAATATTTCAAAAAGTAACATTTAAGTGTTACCCAGGCCAAAAAGGCTGGTAGCACGACAGATTGTATAAAAGTTGGTATTTTTCGGCAAAAAGGCCTTGCTTTATGAAATTTCACGTCATTCTAAGCGCTTTCCTGTTAGGGTCAGAGTAAGTACAGGGCTACCTCAATCGCAATTTCTACTATCCCCGAATGTTCCTTGTTCTGATCTTGGCGCTGGTGCTACTTTCCCCCGCCCTCTCAAGGACCTTTGAACTTGGTTCAGAACGACCCACGCATGCTCGGCTGTGTTTTAAATCAAATGTAATTTGGTTATTGTCCGCTTTGTAGTGCGTCTTATGTAATAATCTCTCTTAGGTGTGATAATAGGTAAACAAGCTGAAAATAATGAACTACTCGACATCATAATAATTACTTTTTCCGGCGAGGGTAGGTTCATTTTGACCTAGTGAATTTTAACCTCTAACTGGAAAACCCTTTATATTCCAAATTACCCTATACAAAAACAATATTTTTGGTTACGATACAAATGATATAATTTCACAGTATACTACTGCGTCACAAATGACCATAAATCTCGCCCACACAGTAAAGGTAGGTATAAAAGATATCTAACGAGGTAACCCTACGAGGAAAGAATAGAACAGGCGGGAGTCTCCTTAATAAATATATTTGTCCAAAGAGGTAACTCAATATGGCCGCCGCAATGCATAGGCGTGCATAAATATTTTGTATAGGGTATATGGACACTTCGTATGTTCTCGATAATCATTTAAAATAGGTTGTTAGTCCAATAGTAATTAAACAAGTATCGTGAGTGTATTATGTTTTCAATTCTTTTTAATATAGTAACATTTATTCTAACTGTATTAAGGAAAACATGCCTGGAATATGTATGTTATGCCACTGAACACATAATCAAACATACCGGATATATGACAAGTTATTCAAAATACTCATTTTATAAATTATGATTGGTCAATATTGCCATAACCGACTTGCCTTAAAGTGGTAACTTCCGTCTAAATAATACCTATTCCCTCATCAGTTTATTATCTCTCCTGTTCTATTCTTTCCTCGTAGAGGTAACCTTATCGAGCTGTTATACTGCCAACTTTGCAGCCCAACAACTACTGGAGCCCCCTAGTGTTGATTGTGTATGTAAAGTGTTTATTTTATCCTACGAGGAAAGAATAGAACAGGAGTTTCCTTAATATTTGTCCAAAGTGGTAACTCAATATGGCCGCCGCAATGCATAGGTGTGCATAAATATTTTGTATAGGGTATATGTACACTTCGTATGTTCTCGTTAATCACTTAAAATAGGTTCTTAGTTCAATAATAATTAAAGTAATATCGTGAGTGCTTTATTTTTTCAATCCTTTTATTCTTTTTAATATAGTAACATTTATTCTAACTGTATTAAAAAAAACATGCCTAGAATATGTATGTTACGCCACTGAACACATAATCAAACATACCGGATATATGACAAGTTATTCAAAATACTCATTTTATAAATTATGATTGATCAATATTGCCATAACTGACCTGCTTTAAAGTGGTAACTTCCGTCTAAATAATACCTATTCCCCCACCGGCTTATTAACTCTCCTGTTCTATTCTTTCCTCGTGGATTTTATCTATGCGATGCAGTTTAAAGAGCTGTTGAATTGTCCCGATCTCTGTTAATCAGATTTAGAATAACATGTTTTCTTTCTTTTGCAAAAGAAAAAAGTTTATTAAAGTAGCTTCCACATTTAATAAATACATCTTTACAAAAAATCCAACATCACATGCATGTTCAAACAGCATTAAACTCAATTAGAATGATTCTACTTGCTAATAGTGTCAGTTCAGTTAAATAATTATAATTGACAATCACTGAATTTAATTAGAAAATGTCTATGATTTAAACAAATATTTATTTAATTCTAAAAGTGGGTACTATTATAATGCCTGTATGTACAAGTCTACACTAAGCAACTTCTGACATAATTAAACTATTTAATAAGCTGCCTGCTGAATAATTGCTTTTTTAACTGGTGTCAAGGCCTGAGTCACTTGTAAGCCTAAACTTCTTAATAACACAACAGGTGTAAAATCTGTTGTATATAATTTGTGAAGTCCATCTAATGCAAACATTGTTGGAACATTATGTCTTTGCCTTTGCGTTTCATATCTGCTCAGGTCAGTTAAATTACCAAGTTTTCGTCCTGAATAAACTGCCTCACTTAGGATATTGTTAAGGCACACTATGTCACCAAAACCTAAATTAACCCCCTGACCGCCCAAAGGATGCACACGATGAGCAGAATCCCCCAATAAAGCAACTCCTTTTCTTATGTAGTTAGAAGCATGACCAAAACCTAATGGAAAAATAGCACGGCTATTCTCTTCAATTCCACAAATACTGGGTGGCAATTGTCTAAGAGAATTTGATGAAATGTCAAATACTTTTAGTATACCATCCAAAAATTTTGTTGCTTCATTCACTATACCTAGTGTCTTATGTTCTTTCCAAAGAGCGCTATTTAACTCATCAACAAATTGATCTGGCGGTAAGTTTAGTAATTTTTTGGCATTTTCTGTGGAGTTTGACCAAACTAGAGAACTTAATTTTCTATTCAACGGGAGTATAGCTATAGGACCTGATGGTAAAAATCTTTGCCATGCAATTAAGTTCTCTTCGGTATTATCTGACAATTGTAATGTTGCAACCAATCCAAACTGGTTATAATCCCAAGATAAGTACTGCACACCCATGGCTTCTCTGACCTTTGAGTTAACTCCATCACATCCTATTAAAAGATCGCATGTATATGTAGTACCATTTGATAGATGCACTTCGACTTTATCATCAGGATTTATTGGAATTGTACATGTTTGAATTTTTGCTTCATTTATGACATTAACATTTGATAAAGATTTAATTTCTGCATTAGCAGAATATAGAAGCAAATTGTTCTCAACAACATAAGCTACCTTTTCAGAAAATTGCTCATTATTAAATGTTATCATGGAATCTGATAAAGCATCCCAAACTTGCAGTTTATGAATAGATCCATAACGTACAGCTTCAATATGTTTCCATATACCAATTTTATTTAGTAGGTGTCGAGTATTTGGATTCAAAGCTACTACTCTGTTGCAATATTTCTGAGTTGGCAGCCATTTCATTTCTTTACTACCTTCTAATAAAAGTATGCATTGTTTTGCAAGTTTTGTATTTTTTCCCAGTGTACAAGCTAATGTTGTTCCTATCATTCCACCACCAGCTACTATAATATCATAATGATTTTCAGTACTTCTAGATAAACTCATAAATCTTCTTAAGATACATTTGGGAAATGTTTTCTGAAATATACTGCTTGTATATCGTAGGCATGTCATGATTCACTTTTGGTAAAGCCGTACTTTTGTAAAAAAAAAAGTCTTACAAATTTCTTCAAATGTGCTGAGCTTATATCTTAAAATAAACAGCACTCTACATAATATTTATAAATGGCTAAAACAAAAAAAATATTCAAATTATCAATAATACACTTATACAACTTTATATACATGTGAATAGGTTAAATTAATTCCTTTCATATTTTGTATTTACAATTTGCAGTGTAGTGTTCTGCGTTCTTCTGAATCAGCTGATATGCAGCCAGTGATGCCAGAGCTCACGATTTCGGCCATGATATACGCTCATTTAGTGCGCGTCATCAAATTCTGTTTGCATCCAGTTCAACAGACCTATCTATTGTGACGTATTTACTAAATGAGCGTATTACGACCTCATGATTTATGCTCTTAATCTCACGATGTAATATGTAATTTTTTTTTGATTATAAAATTAGTAAAACTTGAGAAATCACGCAGCGACCCCTATCATTAAATGAACAAACATCATGGAACCAGCGTTGTTCCGTCACCTGTGAATATAATCGGTAGAATTCTTCGTGAAAAATCGGTAGAATTCGGTAGATTTTTTTTTGTCTTTAGTTTAAAAACAAATATTTGATAACAATTTTGATTTATAAAATTCATAAATGCATATAACGAAATAAAGTAAATATAATAAGAATGTAGGTACATATTACATACAATATATTTTATAAAAAATAAAACTACTGGCGTATTTAGGAGTGAGGAACTACTCATCACCAGGTATATTTTTTAACGTTTTTTCTACTCCCATACTTTAATTGTATTATCAGATATGCCAAACCTGTACTTTAATGATGTCCATTACGATACAGATTTTCATTATGATACAAGTTTATATCCAATAGGAATACAGATTTTTCATTACCATACAAGTTTATATCCAATAGGAATGCGACATTCCAATATTCAATATGGCGACTGCATATCTGACAGATATACAAATTAAATATATGTGACAGTTCTCTACAATTTACAAGTGAGTACTTAAAAATTGTGCTTTTTTGAAAATATAAACGATAAAAATGAAGGATAATGACAGTGAAATGTAAAATTTGAGTCCACCCGAAATTATGGAACAAGCCTTAGTAACCACGAACAATTTATTACCAGCCAAATTCGCAAAGGTGCATGGAAAATTTTAACCTCAATTTATGAAATGGAATGTTCAAAAAATAATGTTTAATTATGGAGTTGTAGAAAAAATTGTGTATGCAACTCGCATTTAATGGCTATTAAGACACTCGTATTCATTACAATACTCGGCTTCGCCTCGTATTGTAATTTTCTTACTCGTGTCTTAATAGCTATCATTAAATGCTCATTGCATAATATACTATTATCATTAATTTTCAACAGCAATTTGTTGTTTATTTTGAAATCGAAATAGCTGACTTTATTTATATATGTTTTATATGTTATCCAATTATTGAATGATATGTACTTATTTCATTCGTTCATTCGAATGAAAAGGATTATTTTTATTGATATAATATTTTTAAATAATTATTTTTAGGCCAATAAGTGGGTCATGTTTTTATTTGGAAAACTACTTTTGTTTAAGTTTTTTTTAACAGAATAGTTCTTTTATTCAAAATAAAGAGCACGTATTTCTGGCTTTGAATGCAGGCATTATATCGACTACAATCCATGTGTGTGGATTTTATTACTATAAAATAACTTGCCTGTATTAATTTTTTATTTATTATAGTCATAGAGTAAAGACGAATGCCATTAAATTAATTATTTATTATATTGTATTTTTATGCTCTTGTTAAACATTTTACAGAAATATAAATATTTATATTAAATCGTATTATTTACATGAATATAAACAGTTTAAGCGATTCCATTTTGTGATTTTATTTAGATTTTTCCTCATTCTTAAAAATTCGGTAGATATGATGGCTTAATCAGTAGATCGGTAGAAATGAAGAAAAATCGGTAGACGGAACAACGCTGCATGGAACAAACCTTGAAAAGAACTCAGGATGCAGTTGCTATGCCTGCTATTTTAGAGTAACAAGGGTCTATCAAGTTTCAATACATATACTTATTAATGAGTATATTTTACATGAAGTAAAAGTGACATGTTTGCCCTTTTAAGTGGACGCTGTTTAGCAAATATTGACAAGGTTCCCATTAAAGGATTCAATATTTGCTGACCTGGAATTTGTTGATTCAAAAGTTGTTATTAGCAGAAGAATAACATCTGTTGCACATATTGCTCGATATTTTCCTCGGTTAATTCAGAATTTTCAGACAATTGATAATAAATGGCGTCAACTAAGAAATTGGAATTTTAAAAGCTCTAATGAGAATGAAAATGCTACTGAATTTTGGAGAGTGATAAGTGAAATAAATCTAGGAAATGGCTCAAAAAATTTTCCTCATTTGGTGTTTTTATTTATTATGTCCACTGATCTGTATAATATAAATGGATGAGCAATGCAATAGGATGCGCCTGGAGTTTTTATGCTAAATTGAATACTTATCTCGGGGCTCACGAGTATGCGCAGTCCCTAGTCTTTTGACATTCGAATGTGAAAGCACTAAAGTTCCGAACGCCGATTTCACTAGCTTTTTGTTTATATTTTTGGAGTATTTTTATTAAGAAAAATGCGGAAGACATTGAAAAGGATCAAATTGTACAATTACCGACATACCATCACTGACATTGTTATCCCAAAATGTTGTTATTTCTGGTTTTGTTGTCAAAGAATTGAAGCGCATTGTTAAGTGTGCTAAATGTGTTTCCGTATAGAAGAAATCTCACAAACATCTGTAGATAATGCTAGTTTTCATCTTTTGAACAGAAAAAATCATGGTGCTTTAATACGTCCTTCACAAGATGTCACCAAAGTATGTAAAATAGTTGAAGTCCAAGTACGTCATATTCTTGTACAAAACAACAATAAACTTCCTGCAAAGGCAGTGTTTTTTGAGCTAGTTGTACGTTCAATTTCTATTACCTTGTTAGTAGAAAATAAGTATCCTAAGCTACACATATGTTTGATTCATTTATTTTACATGAAAGTAACGTTTCTCTTTTAGTTAAGTATGTTGTGCGATGCATAGAGATGCAAAGAAACAAAGAGAAGTAGAACCTGGGGAACTTCTACGAAAAAAGCTCTCCACATTAATACTTTTTTATAATCAATAAATATTTCAAAAGGAATATATTGTTTTTTTTGAGTATTTTTTTTAAATTTCCCTTAATAAATAAGTATTTCATTATCTTCAGATGCAGATTTTAATTTTAAAGTTCATGTTCTGTTACATACTTTTCAAAGATTGTAGGGATTTCAAATTAGCGCCTTTATTGTATGTTATTGCGCATGTGCGCCAGCCCCGTGCGCAGTTTGTATTTGATCACAATTTGTAACATGCTATTGCTCATCCATTTATATTATACAGATCAGTGATTATGCCTCCCCCATTCTAACGCAAACGTAGAGCGAATTTTTTCACAAGTAAACTCAAATAAAACCTTGACACGCAATAAATTGAAAACTAATACTTTAGAGGGCTTATTCCACACCAAAAATTGGTATCAAAGAATTACGATTTTTTTAGTTTCCCAATATCTTCAGATTTGGTTAAAAAACGTACCAATAGCGCTTTATATGCCACAGTAGATGCTGCTAGGTCTTCGAATGTCAGTAGCACAAGTAGTGATGATGATATTGAAATGGAATAACGAGCTTACTGAATAATGCACGTATTTTATATTGCATATACATGAAATGTTTTAATATTTTATTTTATATTGTACCTATGTGTTATAATATACTTGAATCACATGTATATTTTTTATTTATTTTATGTCCGACAGAGTCAGGTATATGAGAAGTACGTCGTTACCTTATTTCAAGGAGGAATTAAAATACCAATCTAGATTTTGCTACATTCGACTATAATCCGTGAGAGAGCGCCCCGAATATTGTAACAAAACTTATAGTAGCGCCCTCCATCTTGGTGCCTTGTCTCTAAACTAACGCTGAAAGCTTAGCGGTCGTCTCCAAAATATGTTGCCAATAATAGTCATTACATCGGCTATCTCTAATCTCCCTTATCTGTGATTCGGATGTACGTCACGTTAATGCATAGTTGCTAACACGTGTTATTCATCGTAACAACTGCAGTTGTTTCTAATATTTATTCAGTATTTTTATTATTTAGTCAGTTTATTTTTTTTTTTTATTGATTTAGGTCTGTATTTTTGTAGTTATTTCTTTTATTTATTCAGTTTTTGAAGTGTAAACTTCTTTGGGCGCGTTGCGTTGATTGTGGGCACTGAACAAGACTCAGCCGTCACGCTCGGCTATGTAACGCTCCTTCGGGTAAAGTCGGCTCGAGTCGACTAAGGGAACGAGAGAAATATATCATATAGAGGTATTTAATTTCAATTAAATTGAAATTTAAATGAATAAATAAATTCATGTCCCCGAGCAGATTCGATCCCGAGCCGCACGGGTGAGAAGCCGGCACGTTAGCATCAGACCAGCGCGGGACTTGTAAGCGAGTATTCATATTGTATATATATATATATATATATATATATATATATATATATATATACGCTATTATATATCGCGGCCGCTGCCATAGCAACGGCCGCGAAATTGTATTTCGCGGACGGTTAACCAAAAAATTTGTTGTGTGTGTATGAGACATTATCTCTATAATAATATAATATAATATTTCGCGCTCAGGTAAGTTTTAGCATTTTTATTAAAATGATCACTATATTCCGGGTGTTAAATAACGTCCACACGCATTTACTATAATTTGTATACCAATGCAAAACAGAAACGTTGAGAATAGAGCATTGCTTTAATTGCTCATTATATACGAATTTATAAGCATTTAATTCTTTTCTGTTACACAGGATGGATGAAGAAAATCAAATCGATGACAAATTAAAACGAAAAACGGAATTGTCTAACGCGCGCGTGAAGAAATATCGTCAAAAGAAGCACACTAAATCTCAGCATCTGAATTCGTCGATGCAGGATGATCCTAATGTAATATAGAACGAAACAAAAAAGTTGGATTTCGTATTATTAACCTCGTCTTGATGAAGTTTTCACTTCTGCCGTGTGGTTTTAAGCACACCTATTTACTGTTTTTTTTATTATTTATTTAGTTCTGTAACTGTAACCGAGTCTGTTTTTTATTTTCTATTATGTGTTTGTAGTTTTCTATTACATTTGAAAAGGTTGAACACTACTTCAAGTTTAACTAATCATAGTTGCCAATAAAACCTTGAAATATAACAATTACTAATGGATTTGTCACTGTTTACAGAAATTTTTTTTTTATACCGGTAAGATATTCTAAGGATAACTGTTCGATATTCACTTGGTATCTGGCAGATTTCCAACAGATATCTTTCCTGTTTCAGAAACCGAGCATTAGTGACCGTATTCTGTACGCATGCGCCTTTAACGCATTCCACACCTACGTAACACGTAATTTTGAAGATAGTTACTAGAAAAGTAAGATAAGTGGATTCAAAATCCGCGATTACATAGTCGAAAGAACTTTCGTGCGCAATCGCGAATAATGCTGTTTATTTGTAGTTGTAGGTTGGGTTTGCTCCTGCATTTGTAAAATATGGATAAAAAATAAAGAGTTATTACTGCATCTTCGTTTTATCTCATATTTTGTCAAGTTAACATTAAACTATATTCCTGTGGAATATGTAATACGTACTTTATGTAAATTTTCAGTTATTGGTTCTAAAATTTCTATTTTCTCATGGTCATGTTCTCTTCAAACATTCAATATTTAAGGTTAGAATTTCCAGAAAGCACTCTTTACGTCTCATTTGACAACGTTGGAGACGTCTAATATTTAATTTAGCCTCTAAACAGTCTTCGCTAGGAGTGCTATTGGTTACAGTTTCCTAGGTGACCAGGTTCTTCGTACATTTTCGGATTTAGTCATACAAAAATAGATAACTATAGTGAAAGAGAAGTAATGCGGTGCGAATATTGTGGGTTATGATTGTGTTCTTGTTTTTTTTAAATTTAGTTAATATTTAGTCGCGGAAGGCGAGCGTTATGTTGTTCTTGACGGGCGTACCTACATCTAATTAAGGATGTATCAAATTTTTATGCAAATATCGTACACTCGATATGATTAAGTATAAGCTACAACATGAACTTTTGTATTAAAGACTGATTTTTAACGAAACTAGGTATATATGAGGTTTTCTCTATTTATGTTTTTATATTACCTGTAGTCAATATATTAGTGAATTAACTTCGTTTCAAAACCACTTTGTGAACATTGGCTATTAATAGTACTTAGTAAGTTTTTTTCTTATACTACTATAGCTTTGCTTTTGATAATATTTACTACCTGGTTTTTAAGTATTGATGATAATGAATTGTGATAATTTTTCATTTATATTAATTTTCCTGTGAAAATATGTATAGTATTTTCAAGTGAATTTAGAATAAATGAGGACAGTTACAGAAATTAATTATTAAGTAGTACCTAGCATCTATTATTTAAGTATATTTATTAATTAAATATTCTATAATTACATAATGTGAAAAATGTAGAAATATCCATATTGCTTAAGACTTACCAATTTTGGGCATGCAGGTACACAATTTATTGCCTAAAATATCCTATAAATGTTAGCCAAAGTCTATAATAATGAATGAGGGGGTTTTTAAGTTCTACTATTTTTTCTTAAATTCATTGATTATCCTAACCTTTTTCGTAGATAACAATTAAATATCGTCCTCAAAGATAGTTAACAAATATTTCGCAAATGTCATTGGATATACAAAAAATACAAAAATAGTATAATATTATAAATCGATTAATCTTTTAAAAAACATGAATTTAATAATTAATTATTTGAATATGGAAGTACATATTAGATCACGAAAAGGTTGTTAACTTAATGTAAAAAATCATAACATACCTAATTCATTTCAAACATTAGATAAGTATTGCTCTGGAAATATATCCGAAATCTTCCGCTTTTTGTGGTTTAATCTGGACGTATATTTTGCAAATAATATGAAGTTATAGAGAATTTAATGTCTAGCACGTACTGTTACTGCTGTTAAATGATCTCAAAAAAATAGTAACAGTAATAGGAACCCTATTAAGATATAGAATAATATATAGCTCATTAGAATTATCTGAAGCCAAGATATCTTTAGTTAAATGCAGACAGGCTTACTGGAACATTAGTTAATTAAGCATTGTGCTGACTGTAAATTAACCGAGTGCATAATCACATTAAACATCATTCAAATAGCTTCTCGCGGTTATTACACAGAAATAAGGTCAAAGAGAATGGGAAAAGCGTCTGTGCAAACAGTATTTTTCATAGCGATTAGATTCGCAGTTCAAAAAATTATTATTATATGGTACTTCCTACTTATAACTAATTTTATTAAAAAAAGATAAGATTGCTCAAGATCATACTCTTAAACCTGTGTCACAAGTACAATACCTAGCGACTTTACTCGCTAGCAACGACTAAATTACCATGTCGCTAGCTGCTATTAGGTAACTAAATACTAAATATTCTAACTAGAGCTCTTACTATCCGGATATTCGAGTATCCGGGTTACTCATTATAACTCGAAATCCGGATCAAGATCCGGATCCTATAATATCCGGATAGTAAGAGCTCTAATTCTAACCCTATCAGACTCATCTCTTGAAATTTTCAGGTACTAAATTAAATAGCGGCAAATTTTGAAATTAGGCATAGTACATTCTTATCCAAAATTAATGGTTTTATTTTATAGTTTGTGAGCAAAATCCTAATATTTTTGTAATTAACTTCTTTTATCTAAAATTACTTAATATAATTGAGAAAAAGTAGTTTATTAGTTTCGTTCATATACTTCTTATACCAATCTCTATTTGGTTTCGAGATTATACTTTTTTTGGCAATTATGCACATACGTATTCTGAAAAATAATTGAACGATATTCAGTAAACAAACAATGTGTTTTAAAGGTAATCGAAAAGTAACATAAAGCTACATTACTTATAAGTACAAAAATTTTATAGTCTTTATTCAAACATACAAAAATTTAGATAAAATACACAAAACACTTTTCTGTTACCATTTTGTTCTTTGTAAGTACTTCTATTTTCTCTACTCCATTCTAGTTCTTCATTAGTTGGACTTCTCTATTCTCATTATGATTTCTTTGTCGCAATATCGTTTCTACAGTGTTTCATTCAACTTGATAGTGTTGCTAAGAACTAAGTATATGGAAGAATATATAAACTACAAAAAGCTTTTGCTGAAATCTTGGTTGCATTTTAGATTAGAACTTAATGTTCAATACCTTTTGTATACAAAAAATTTCAAAATTCGGACCGGAAGTAACACTTTTACTCGTATCGAATAGCGATTTTTCGCAAATATGTCGTAAATTATGCATTCTATATATATTTGTCAAGAGTACAAAAGTATATAAAGCTGGATTAGAAATATTTTTTATATAAATGAAATTTCAATATTCGGGCCGGAAGTAACACTTCTGCTCTTAGCGAGTAGCACTTTTTTTTCCAATATTCCACAAAGTATGCATTCGATAGAGATTTATTAAGAGAATAGAAGTATTTAGAATAGGATTTTGAATAATTCTTTTATAAAAAAATCTTCAAAATTTGATTTATTCTTCTGAGAAGATAAAACCATTTAAAACAATTTAGAACAATTATGTATAATTTGAAACGCTCATACCTATAAGAAAGTCATGTGGTGGCCACTACCTCATTTTTTTGGAATAGTAGATATTGCAATTCAACGGCGTAATTTCCGTCTACGAGGCCTGTTTGAACCCTTCAAAAATGAGTAATCTGAGTGAGAAAGGTATGTACTTCGGATGGAGCCTAAACGTGCTAGTGGGAAAAGATGCAAACACATCATGTATCCGGTAGATATACGCGACTAACGGTTGAAATTAAAACATTATAATATGGCCAAATATAACTTCTTGATTGCTGCTACATGATGTAGTTATATACTTACTACCTATCATATTAAGTACCTACCCATATACTTTTGTTACGCTCTTAAATTTTTCTTGTCCTTGTGTAGTAATAATGTGTGCCCTAAATAATGCTAAATTGACGGAAAGAAATTGAATTTAATTTATTGCTGTAATTCTCATCATTTTTTATTGCGAATAAAATATTTTTTATTGAAAAGTCCATTCAAGTACAGGTAACCGCATATAAGTTGAGCTGTGAAGGTCCTATGCGCAATCGACAAAGGGGGGAGTGGTAGTAGCGGGGTGTACACGCATGCATTTGTCACAGCTGTATCCATCTCTATCGTGCATTCTCTCACTTCTTCTTCTGTGCCGATGAACGCTCAACTTATATGCGGTGAGCTGTATACATAATATACACCTATAGTAGGTTTTTATTCATTTATGATGATCAGTATCTTTATAACATTTTTAGTAAAATAGTAAATTAATTCATAGGTAAATCGTTCAAATTGGAATTTTTATATTCCTAATTTTTTTTATGTATAGTAGTTTATATAAAACGGTAGAAACCTATATTTGCCAAACACATCGCGATTTTTTTTTGTATTAACTTCCGTACTTATTTCAACAGCACTGACGCTAATAGGTTTGACTTCCGTATGTCAATCTGTCATTTTAAAATAATTATACGCACATAAGATTAAAGTGAAACTTCGTGTTTAGTGTTTTTATCTGTGTTTGCCTTTCGTGCGTGATTCGATCTCTCATTTGTTAAGCCTGTAAGTAAACCAGAATACAATGCATTAATTTCATTAAAAACGTTAAAAATACCCCACACAACATACGTACCGTAATTGTAATCCAGGAAATTAATTGGAATAATGTTATCGTGCACGACCCCATCTACCTAAAACATTACTTTAGGATTGGTAAGGTTGGAATATAGTACCATTACACTAATTAAGATTTTTCACACCAAATCTGATTAATGCTCAAAACGAAAATGTTTCTCCATTGTGTATTATGAAGATAAATTGGGCGTTATCGTACTTAGTTAAATTGTATTACTAATAGAATTTCAGATTGTTATGCAGCCTTTGAATAATGTATAGACATACCACCTGATAAAAGATAGTTTAAATGAGTATATAGTTAGGTGAAGTTGAAAATTTAAATCTTTCTACTATTTAATATTCACATCTTAGGTATATGTATTATGAACAATAAAATCATTATTGCTTGTATTATCCTACATGTAATTGTAAAACGGCTGTGTTTAACTCTTTGAAGCAAGTAATTTTGGTATCTCCATGAAATTTGTTATGATTAGTCTTAATGCAACATGAACTGATATTTCGCTAGAATTTATTGAAAAAAATAGTTTATTTTAATTTGTGTAAATGGTTTGTCATAGTGCGACAAGTGTTGATAATCTTTGAAAACACAACATTTCGTAATAATTCTTACGAAAAACTTTCACATTCATCTATACTTTTATATAAGAGGAAGTGTTTGTGTGCGTGTGTGCGATGTCCAAACGAATATATTATTAATTATAGCCGTGAAATTTTTCGGGTAATCCGAGAACAGACATAATAAACATGTCACGGGCAACATTAGACACTATTTGTGAATTGCAGGAAACAATTTTTGTGGTGTGCGTTCAAGCATAATACCACTTTACGCTATGTGCAAATCCATGTGGTTTTATGTGCGGGTTTACAGCAGTGCTACATTGAGCATAACTTCGCTTAGTTCCATGTTGGGGACGATGTTTAGCTTGATCCCTGCGTGCGTCTAGTGGCACATACGGTTTGACTCGGGAAATAGTTGTTACTCCACATAATGAAGTGCGCTGCATTAACTCATCTGCCAGAAGATAAAGTTATAGACGGTTGCCTTTGTCTAATGGAAAATTCTCCTACCGCTGTAGTCATTGCAAAATTAATGATTGTTTTGTTGATCAATGGATTGATAATTCTCGCCGAATATGGATTTGCGATGGAGAACTTCATCGGACAACAAATTCAGTAGAAGGATGGCATAACAAACTCAACAGACGGATCGGAAAAGCACATGCCAATATATTTGAATTAATGAAAGTTCTTCACGAAGAAATGCGCAATTATAATACTGTTTTCCTGCAACATTGCGTGTACATAAGTATCCCTAAAAGAGCAAAAAATATTGTGAATTAGATAGGCGGTTAAAAATAGCTGTAAGTTACCTAATTCAAAATAGACAAAATGTTAGTGACACAATGGATAAGTTGAAATATACTGTACAATTATAGATACATTTACTTTTAATTTTAATCAATTATTGTATAACATTGAGATTAGATAAACGTTACTCTACATAGAGCTTAAGGTACTTTTGTGTTTTAATTTTCCCTCTTTCATGTAAAATATAAAATTGACGCACGAAACGGGAAACTGAACACCAGAAAGGGAAAAATTTTGTGAAACATATGAAAAGGGAATGCCCGAAACGATCACAAATCTTACAAGCAATGGTACCATTTTTAACTTTTCGATAAATTACATATGACTTCAACATATCCGCTTTCTTTACTCAACTCATATACTTTCGGTAATCTATCACGCTTTGTGGCGAATTGATTTGCGTCATTCTAATTGTTGCCAGATCAGTTGGCGAATAGTTCGAAGAGAGCAATTGAATTGTTCTTTTGCCCTTGTATTTGGTGCAACTCATCTTGCCTTGGTAAGAAGTTGGCACAATAGGCTTGATGTTCTTTACCGGTTAATTCTTCGTCATATGTAAAACTACACGTTCAGTTAATTCAGTTTGATCAATATACTTCTTTGTGTAAATTTCGAAATTGTTTAGGTATCCCACCTTACCAGCACAAGTCCAAATTTTCAAAACCTCGCCTCACGAACTTGATTGACATATATTGCTTGAAGCCAATTCGGCTTTTAAATTTGATCATGCTCTCCTCGAGTGATACTTTTTTTTGAAGGACGATAATATGTCTGGAATGTTTGCTTTATTACAGTGAGAAAGGGTATAATTTTATACAATTTGTCAAAATTATCCTCATCATTCTTGGGACTTTTTTCATTGTCATTGAAGTGAAGATAAGGAAGTAACGCTCCAAAGCGGTTTACACTTATATTTGACGCACTAAAGGAGCGACGCAATTTTGGATGAACATACCAGTAATGGTGTCGGAGATTTTTTCCGGCGGCGATTTTTTATGCCAATTAGAAGATTTATTGCGATGAAAATCTTCAGTTCTTGTACAATTGTCGGAAGAAAATGGATACGTTTTTTGAAGAGCCTATAAATTTGTTTGTTGCTCAGCAATATCGATATCTTCAAAAAGGAGAAGAAGAAAGAAGGCCAGTGTGTTGCACAAAATTAACTAGGTTTGGAGCAAAGTATTTTTTACTCCAGGCTGTCAAATTTGTCGTCGCTGAAATTGACCTCGATTTCGTTGTTTTCTTCCAGAGCATCATCATGGTTGATAATGGATGCTGGGTCCAATTCGTAATTTTGTTCCGATTTATTTTCTGCATGATTTCGGCACAGTCTGACCCTTCATTAGTTAGAATCTCATCAAAGAAGGCATGTCATACTTTCCAAACAGACTTTTTCATTCATTCTCAACATACAAACAAAATAACAACACTTGATGCATAGTGCTTGCTCAGCGAAACCATGTCCGGTATGGAACAGGACATGGCAATTGGTAACAGAGGCACGTACCTACCTGTCGTGAAGAACGTTTTAAATACGTCTGTGGAGAAAAAAAGGAGATGTTTCGATTTTTACGAAAATAAAAGCAATTTTCGACAACGTCGTAAAGTCTTTATATCTGTCAAGTTAACTATTCGAAACTGACAGTGTTAGCTATAATTGGTGGTTAAATATCAATTATTTTGCTTCCTGGATATATTGTCGTGAAAGGTATGAATGTTCCAGCTGTTAAACGTCTGAATATTTCCCGATATAGTAGGCTTGAATATTTGGTTGAGTCTATTTTCAAAAGATCAATTTTTTTGAAGATCGGTATTTTACATATTTTCCTTAACTAATACGAATTATTTTGGTTCCTGGATATATTCTCGTGACACGTATGAATGTTCCAGCTGTTAAACCTCTGAATGTTTCCCGATGTAGTAATCTTGAATATTTGGTAGAGTCTATTTTCAAAAGATCAATTTTTTTGAAGATCAGTATTTTACATATTTTCCTTAACTGTTATCAAATGATAACTCTAATAGCGTGGATTCATCAAAATCATGAAATGCTCTACATAATTGCATATACCTGCGCTAATTGATGGCTGTGCTTTTAGCAAATTTATTAACAGAAGATCAAATGAACCGCAAAGTACAAGAAATGAAGTCAACCAATCGTATTCTAAGCACGCAGTCGAAAAGTAAAAAAAATCGACTTGTTCAATAACTGATGGCCACATCTAATTGAAAGTAGTCATATAATACTTATCAGTAGGTGCAGAATAGCTTATCATACGTGAAATTTCTATTAAGGGTATCATACATTTTTTTTCAAAGTCAAATACTTTTATTGTATAAGCATTGAATTTATAACTTACTTAGGTATTATTTGTACTATTACATAACATAATACGAGAGTTTTTGTCTTTGAGGATAGTTGAAGGATTTTAGTTTCCGATACGACTATTATTATCAATTTTGTTGCTATCAAGATATTTTTTCTACTTTAGTATTATCCATAGTTAAACACTAACTCCGAGGTGTTTGAATCTCTGAGTGGCGGTGTATTTTCTATTTAACTAATAATAAGACGAAGAATGCGTACCTTAACATCCCCTAACAGCTTTACGCTAATTACAGAAACATTGGTCGACGAGGTAGTATTGCGACATGACATAAATTGGTGTGCTCTCAGATTTGGACATATTGCCAGCCAGTTACCAACACATAGTCTAAAAATTAATGCGGGGGGTCTGGAGCTTATTGAGCATTGCAGCAAGCACGTCGCACATTGATGAAGTCATAGTAGGCTGAAACACGTGTCTGTGCGTTGGTTGTTGTAATGCAGACTCTGGCCGATTGGGCATCCATTTCATGCATGTATATACGAATTTTTAATTCGTATATGTAGGTTTCCAACACATGGTCTGATCAGAAAGGAGGCCAATAGATCGTGTAGTTAGAGCGAAAAATACGGACACACTGTGTAGTTCGCATAACTCTTATTGATTTGACTGTGGTTGAAAATATAGGCTGATGTGATCTACACGTTCTACCAATATCGTTGTTTCACTACTCGAACCACTCACACTATTTTTATTTTACTGCAATTTTAGACAACAATGGTCCAATCTTGCATATATTGTGTCGATTTATTATTAAATGATTTAAGGAGTTGTTAACTCCTACTTTTTGAGATGTACTGCATTTGACTTGCCTTGTTGGCTAGTATATCAGGTTAATCCTTCTTGAAATATTTAGCAGTCTGACAACTAGTTCTTTCTTTAGAGGATGTTTCTTTGCATTCACTGGCTAAAAAAGGTCATGTCTCCACCTAGTCATCACTTCGCATTCGAGGCGTCGGTTTATTATATTGTTTTTTAGAAGTTTGTGGGTTTACTGAATAATGTAGCCTATTAGCCTATTACACTTGACCTATTCATTTTTTTTAGCTTGGCAATTAATTTTCTCTCTGAGTAGCCTAGTTTTTTTAATGTTCCTCTTTAAAAATGCTTGCATTTTTCATGCTTTTCTCTGGATATGATCATTGCACCTTAAGACAGTACCCTGTAATAATTTCTATGGAGCCTCTAATCTAGTTTCTGCTTACGTTCGTTGCAGTACTGTTTGTTATTCCCAAAGTTTTTTTATGCAATCCCAGTATGTTCTAATACAAACATTAAACTAACTTTGTTGTTGTGTACCCTGTCTTGTAAGATTTTCCTAGAGTTCTCAAACAACTTTCGGCCTTATGAAGTATTCAGATAATAAAAGCCACATTATTCAGTTATCAGAGAAAATCTGTATACATCTATCGAAATTCTCCCCAATATGATTAATTTTTAAATATTTTTTTATTTAGAACTATGAAATATTATTAATTGTTGCATTAGTTGTCAGTTAATAAATTCTATCTGTATAATAATATAAACGTGCACTTATACTTATTGCATATGTCATGTTAATGCCATTTACCATTGCCATTGAAAATTTTTCATAAAACAAATTTAATAGGTATATAAAAATTATATAAGATACCTGTATAAACTTGTCATAATACTTTTCCGAATATGATCTCTTCCGACTCATGCAACATACTGATTTATTTTGTTTTAGGTACTGGTTAGTTCTTGTAGTTTATAACCTACATATTAATAAAATTTGATCGTAGAATGATATATATATATATATATACATCTGTTGGGATACACACACACATTTGTCGGTAATGACACTAGATGTGTGTGTGTATCCCAACACATGTATATATACAAATACGTTTTGCGTATAAATGTATATATGTAAATAGTATTTACGTCTTGATGTTAGTTCTAGCATCTAAGTATTTAACACTTTTCATTTTTAAAAATTATTGTTCTGACTCCGGCTCTAAATATTTCTGTACTCTAGATAAATTTGTATAGAATGCATAATTTAAGAGATATTTGGAAAACACTAGGCAAAATGATTTACATCTGGTAGGAATTTTGAAAAACGTTTTTTATAAAACCCTTTTACAATTCACTTTTTAGTACTTTTGTATTCTTATGAAATTTGTCTAAATTTGGTAATTGGCAAATTTTGATTTTTTCACCGAAGTAAACTACTACTTCCGGTCTACCGATTTAACTGAAAATGTAATCAAATCTCAAGAGGCAGATTATAATCGTAAATATAAAGTTTGTTATTGATGGCATTAGTCGTTTGGCCGCTATAGTGGTCATACACACATACAAACAGATAAAGAATAGACATGCTTACAAAAACTACTTTTTCTATCTCCGGGAACTTCAGGACATGTACATCTGCAAAAATTTCGATGTCGAAAATTTTCTTAACCACAATACTTCCTTATACTACGTACGAAAAAGTAAAAATGTATTTATAAATACAGATAAAGAGCACTTATAATGGTAAAAGTACCTATAGTACCAATAAATCTATATAATTATAGATTTATTGTTATGGGCGTGAGACCTACCTACTAAATTGTTCGCTAGCTATATGCGTATATTAGATAACTTAAATAATGTTCTAAATATTTGGAGTTACCTACTTTTTTCAGGAAGTTGTACTGATATGAAAATATGCTTTATGATAAGACGCGAATATTTTAAACATTTCCTAGTATTACTAGTTGTAGAGTTTAAATAAATAATAAACGAACGATATTACTTTCTTATTTTAATTGGCTTAAAAATGGACGTTTGCAATTCGATGGATTGGTATGCCTATTTATTTTACTTTCGTATACGTAGTATAAGCGTTGATTGAAGGAATATATAAAGATGCGCAACGCTATAGTAAAATTGTGTGTCTTTCCGTTAAGTCATCCCGCAAACCCCTTGCCGAAAAACATCATCGCTGTATCGGGATGTTTCGAATCTCGGACCCAAACGACTGATGCATCGCTATAGATCTCGGACCCAGTTTTGGCTACACTCAGTGCTATGTAGTTGCGCATTTTTATGTATTCCTTCAATCAACGGTATAAGGAAGTATTGTGATAACGAAAATTTTCGACCTCTAAATGTTTGCAGATGTTCATGTTTTGAAGTTGAAAAATGTCCGTCTTTTTGTTTGTCTGTCTGTCTGTCTGTGTGGTCTATCTGTGATCACGATAGCGGCCAAAACTTTCCGAATGTCATCTTATGATTAGATTTTCAGTGAAATCAGTAGACCGAACGTAGTAGTTTACATCAGCGAAAAAATCCAAATTTTACTAATATTTTGTCATCTACTAAGTATAAACAAATGTCTAAAGAACACAAATGTACTTAAAATTCAATTTGAAGATGATTCTAAAAAAAGGGTTTTTGAAATTCTTACCGGAAGTACTGTAGCTCTTTTACGCGTATCGACCGGAAGTAAACTTTTTTCTCAGATTATGCATTCTATACAGGTTTATTAAAAGTATAAAAAGTACATAGCATTGGATTTAGCGTAATTTTTGTATAAGAAACTTGACCGGAAGTAACACTTTTACCCCCAGGTTTATTAAAAGATAAAATTATTTGAAACTTAATTTAAAACAATTTTTATATCAAGAATTCGGAATACACTCGTCCTAGAACGGCATGTAGTGCCCACACCTATTTCTTTTTTGGGTTGGATTGGGCTGACTATTGATCATAGAATTCGAAAATACATTTTTAAATTGAACGGTATATGTACAGTAGAATCCCGATTATCCGAGTCCGGATTATTCGAGCCTCCGCGTTATCCGAGCGACCACACTATTTCATGGGTTCCGTATTATCCGAGCTGGTCTACATTTCATCCGAGTTATTCGAGAAATTCATTTTAATTCCGGGAATCTCCCAACTTGACCATTCTCGTTTAATGCAGGGATGCACTTACATACTTATTTTCGTATACTAGTTTCATTTTCGTATAGTTTCTTGAGATAGTTACACATACATATCGTTCGTTTCATGTATAATTTTTTTTTTTTTTGAGAAAATGTCACAGTCGTTACTACCGAAAAAACGCAAACGAGTGGTTGTTACAGTAAAGGACAAAATTGATGCGTTAACACGGTTAGATAAAGGTGAATCCATCAAAGTTACAGTAGGAGATTGGAGACGAAACCGCAACAAACTTGAACAATGGCATAGTCTCCAAGCTTCGGGATCTTCTAAACGAAAATCCATGAAACCAAGTGACTACGAAGAAGTTGGTGACAGTTTGTACTTATGGTTCACTCAACAGAGGGGCAAAGGAATTTCTTTATCAGGTCCCATATTGAAGGAAAAAGCATTATCGTTTTGTAAACAAATTAGTGATTCTACCCCGACCTCCAATACAGATGCCTTTACAGCAAGTAACGGTTGGCTAGATCGCTGGAAGAAAAGACATGGAATTCGCGAACTTCAAATTTGCGGTGAGAAACTTTCATCCGATAGCACTTGCATTCAAAAATTTAGAGATGACATTAATAAATTATTGGAAGAAGAAGAAGGTTACACTAAAGATCAAATCTACAATTGCGATGAGACTGGTTTAAATTTTAAAATGATGCCAGCAAAAACTCTAGCTGCCAAGCAAGAGGCTTCAGCTCCTGGATACAAGCGCAGCAAGGAGAGGTTGACTGTAATGGCTTGCAGTAATGCCTCTGGCAGACACAAACTTCGTTTAATGTGCATTGGAAAATCTGCCAAGCTACGAGCTTTCAAAAACATTGTCGAAGGGGCTTTGCCCGTTTACTACAAAAATCAGAAAAGTGCCTGGATGAACACAGAATTGTTCAAGAATTGGTTTTATGATGAATTTGTGCCCAGTGTAGACATTTTTAAAAACGAACGGTCATCCGATTAAGGCAGTGCTGGTGATGGATAACGCACCATCTCATCCGAATGAAGCACATTTGAAAAGTGGAAATATTACGGTTAAATTTCTTCCAGCAAATGCCACCGCCTTGATTCAGCCTATGGATCAAGGAGTGCTTGAAAATGTAAAGAGGAACTACAGACGTTCTCTTCTACAGCATGCTCTAGAGAAAAGTGAAACTGATGATTTAGTTAAAGTCTTGAAAGAGAATAATCTAAAACATGTTGTTTATCGGCTGGCTGAAAGTTGGAATGCTGTAAAGCGATCGACCCTCAAGAAATCTTGGTCTAAGATTGTGGCCACTGATGCATCTGAAGCGGAGGAAGATAAAGAAGAAGAAATAAATTTATACGAATTGTTGACAAGACTAAAAGAATGCGAGGATGTGACACCAGCTGAAGTGCAAGAATGGATCGTTGCTGATCATCCAGAAAAAACTTTAGATGACCAGGATATTATTTCAGAATCAAATCATAGTGATGAAGTGAATGCAAGCAACGCAGATCCATATGACAGTGAAGACAATGAAAGTGCCCTAGTGTCTCACGGAGAGGGACTCGCAGCGTTAGAAACGGCTTTACAATATGTCGAACAACAACAAGAAGCAACGGCCGTCGATGTCTTGCTGATTAAAAGATGGCGAAATATCGCTGCTAAGAAATGATGTAATCATTCTACACAATCTAAAATAACATCATATTTGTCATCTTAAATTGATTAATAAATTTGTGTAAATGCCACTATGTACTTCTTTTGCAAATTCTCTCCGGATTATCCGAGTTTTTTCTTATCCGAGCAGGCTCCGGTCCACATTAGCTCGGATAATCGAGATTCTACTGTATTTGAAATCGGATCATCTTTTTTGCAAATAGTGTGATATAAATGCTAATAGTATTTTGGCTAAAATATTATTATGTGTTAACTTAGGTACTACACTTATTAAAATAAAACTTTTTTTTTATTTGAATAATGTTTTTCCTTGATTTCCCAGAAAAATTGTTACATATGCATGTAGCTAAGTAATTAAACAGAAATACTTTTATTCATATATTATGTACTTTATATTATATCCGAGAGGGGTGCAGGAAGCGATGTTTGCATGTTAGTCTACAGGGGGCGCAGGAGTCAAACGTTCCAGAACCACTACAGAACCCTAAAAAGATACGATAATCTTCAACCCTCTTCCTCTTTCACCCTTCCTTATATTGCCGCCGAATTGAATTTTATAATTTATTATAACATTGATTGTAAAGGGTCTGTCATTAAGAGTGAGAGGATTTTAAATTTTAAATAAAACAACGGTGGGACTTGTCAATAAAGTTCTTGCTTTATGTTGAAGCTTAAAGAATACATTTATGTTCGATACAAGATATCGTTCAAATGCCTATCTCGGCTTTGATTACACTGACGCACCCTATCGATCCTATTGTTGATCACCGTATCCAGTATTTACGTACGTATGTCATCGATTGCTCGACGAATGTTTTCTTATAAAACACCCAACGTGTGCGGATTGTCAACAGGAACTTGTGCTTTGATGTAGATCCATAGAAAATAATGTAGGGGTGTCAAATCACATGACCGCGGCAGCCAATTCACAAATCCTCGTCGTGAGGTGATCATATCGTCAAACTAATCCTTTAGCAAATCGGGCGTAGTATTAGCTGTATGGGACATAGCGTCGTCTTGGTGGAACCACTTCTCCTCAGTAACGATGTTCTCCAGTTCTGGTCACAGAAATTCAAGTAACTTGGCTTGTTAGCGGTCACCATTGACGGTTACTGCTCTTCCTGCATCATTTCGGAAGAAATAAGTTCCGATGATACCCTTGTGCCATAAACCGCACCACACAGTGCGCTTTTCGGGATGCAACGAGCTTTTGTATAACATTTATGGGCTGTTCTACCACAAATAGCGGCTGTTTCTTCACAAAGCTTTCATCCAAAAATGCGTCTCGCCTGAAAAGATGATTTTTTTGCCATAATCACGATTATATTCCAAGTGCTCAAGGGCCCAGTAAGCAAATTCCCGACGTAATCTGTGATCGTTTGGCTTCAGGTCTTGAGTCAATACGACTTATAGGGATGCATGTCGAAATCTGTACAAAAAATTCTCTGAATTAACGTCTAAGAAAACTACTACCACTAGGCTTGGCTCATCATCGATATTCTCCTCACTTCGCGCTTGTTTTTGGTGACCTATTGCTCTATAAAGTGAACTTACGCTCGAACTTTACCACAGTGCGGCGCATAACCTTCGCAGAGTAACGGTGACGGCGACCCAATTTTCTGGTGAACAAACGTTGTGCAACTGAGCTCGCATTTTGGTAATATTCTTTAACAATTTCTAAACGCTCAGGAAACGATAAAAGCTGGAACTAAAAGCAAACTATATCAGAAACCGAGAAAGCTCTATGGCAAAAGCTATCACTCCTATTGAAATACCGTTTATTAGAAAACAGAATAGAGGAAATTATAAAATTTAATTTCTATGTAAAGAAATTCTAAAAGATTCACGGTTGCCATGGCTAAAATTGAAATTTTTATTGTTTTAAAATTTTTATAAAAGCAGAACATTTATTTTGTATGTGTAAACAGAAGCCTGTGCCTACTGAATATATAATAAAAGAAATAAATAATAATATCCTCAATGAACTTAAATATTTAATGGAAGAGGGAAGAATGGTATGTGCTGTGTGTTGTTAGATTCCAGCAAAGTTTTTGATAAGATTGATCATATCAACTGGGATCAGTTCTGTATTTTATTGGTTTGTCTAGTCAGCGGTTCAACTAATTAAATCCTGTTTCTAAATGGGTCCAGAGACTAAAATTTGACGAATTCTTATCAGATGCTACTAGTTAAATCGAAACATACCTCAGGGATCAATTTTGGTTCTCCTTGTTTTTCCCATTTACACATCACCTTTTTATGTGTATGTCCGAACTTCTAAACTACAAGTTTATACAGATGATACACAAATGTATCACTCGTTTCATTAAGCGATCATGAGTCATTTTTATTTCTAATAGACTATCTTGCTGGAGGTGTCTGCATAACATAAATTACTGATGAAGCCTTCAAAATGACAGTAGAATTTTTTGGAAATATACCAATAAAATAACAAGAAAATGGGTGTGCTTAAAACCACACGGCAGAAGTGAAAACTTCATCAAGGCGAGGTTAATAATACGAAATCTAATTTTTTTTTCGTTCTATATTACATTAGGGTCATCCTGCATCGACGAATTCAGTTGCTGAGATTTAGTGTGCTTCTTTTGACGATATTTCTTCATGCGCGCATTAGACAATTCCCTTTTTCGTTTTAATTTGTCATCGATTTGATTTTCTTCATCCATCCCACGTAACAGAAAAGAATTAAATGCTTATAAATTCGTATATAATCCGCAATTAAAGCAATGCTCTATTTTCAACGTTTCTGTTTTGCATTGGTATACAAATTATAGTAAATGTGTGTGGACGTTGTTTAGCACCCGGAATATACTGAACAGTTTCCCAGTCATCCATATCATTTTAATAATCATGCCAAAACTTACCTGAACGCGAAATATTATATTATATTATTATAGAGATAATGTCTCATACACACACAACAAATTTTTTGGTTAACCGTCCGCGAAGTTACCAATTAGCGAACGCAAGACAGTCCGCGAAATACAATTTCGCGGCCGTTGCTATGGCATCGGCCGCGATATATAATCGCGTGTATATATATATTAATATTATCTTGTTTAAAGACTCTATCAATACTCGCTTACGAGTCCCGCGCTGGTCTGATGCTTCTCACCCGTGCGGCTCGGGATCGAATCGGCTCGGGGACATGAATTTATTTATTCATTTAAATTTCAATTTAATTGAAATTAAATACCTCTATATGATATATTTCTCTCGTTCCCTTAGTCGACTCAAGCCGACTTTACCCGAACGACCGTTACATAGCCGAGCGTGACGGCTCAGTCTTGTTCAGTGCCCACAATCAACGCAACGCGCCCAAAGAAGTTTACACTTCAATACAGAATAACATTTAACAATGGCGATTCCTTTTAATTACGAAACTAAGAATTTGGGATTGGTCATATTCAATACCCTGATCTTAAAATAGGGTCAAGCAGACTACTAAAATTTAGGAATGATGTATCCTCATAGGCACTACCTCACTGTTGAAGCAAGAATTTTCTACGTGACTTATTATTATTACTAATACTGTCACAGTTTTCGTACTATTGTGTTTAACAGTGGATGCTTCTAGGTGAATACAAAAGATTCAGAACTCATGTATGCAACTATATTATGGTATAAGAAAGTGTTACCATATAGCACACAAACCTACGCAGCTTGGCTGGTTAAATATGCGAGCTCGTAGTGCGTGTTTATATCAGAAAATTACGCTTTATAAGGAGGCAACGTATTTGTTAATAGGATCCAAATCAGACTGGATGTATGTAAATGGTATAGACCAGGCGTTTAGAATGTTTTCACAAAATTAAAAGCATTTATATGAGGACACTTAGGCATTTGCGTGTGTTTTGGCTATGTTATATAATGCATTAATTCACTTATTTGTTCAATTTGAATTTCACTTTCTTTTTTTCTGATATTAACTTACAGACTATTAGATTACCAATTAGTTGATTGAGGTTAGTAGTAGGCCTAATTGCTTGTTTTATCTTAATTAAATATGACAGGTTTGAAGGCGGACCAAAACTCGCCATAAGCTGTGTTTTGATTTAGACCTGAAATTTTCATATCTGCATGTTTTTTTCAGTTTTCCGTATTACATAATGTATTTTACTTATGTGTAAATAAAAATATATATTACATTATATCATTACTCTCACTGAAATTTAATTTTTGTTTGTAGACTTTGTGTTGATTATCTCTTATTAGATTACAACGTTTATTTTCTCTTTTAAAAAATGTTTGAAACACTTTCCCATCAAATCTAAAATCATTGTTGACTTTTCTAATCTACAATCATATAATGTGATAATGCATAAACTAAAGTCAGATAAAGCACATTCAATATTGGGTATTTACATTTTAGTTTTAAATGGGTATTTACCTTAACGCACTCAATAAACGGATACCAAGAGAATGTATATAAATGAACTGCGGTTTAGTCCCTACACGGGGTGCTTGATAGATTCTCGAAAATATTAGAGTAAAGACAAATAAGGAAAGAATAGATTAAAATCATTCCAATAATTGCTCATGTGAGAGGAGAAAACTTGATGAACTATGTTCTCGACAGCTTCTTACAAGGCCAGTCTATTTCGTTAAGAAATGACCAATATATAGCCTTTTTAAATAAATTTTCCATCACTTCCCTTTATTGTATGTATTATATCTATTATTAGAGTCAACCAAACTCCAAAAACTCAAAAAAAGAAACTCCAGGTAGTCCTGAATAGATTTTCCAGTATTTACGATTTAAGTTCAGATTTGTACTTATTTATATTTGCTTCTCTTATAAAGCTTGTAACTATTAGAAATATAGGAAGTATTATTATTATCATTATGGTGTTTATCATTGCTAACAAATTGGTTGCGCTCTATATCGAAACGATTGATCTGATGTAATTCATAGAAGTGCTCCAAATCACAGCATTTCTAGAAATGATTTGGTCAGTAACCACCATTTGTGTGATTTAATCTTTGACAATAGGGCCGTGATTTCATTTATGTACTCTGTCACTGATATTAACGAATGAAAAAATGAGGTGTGGCCACCACACTACTTTCCACTACGTATCAGCGTTTCAAATTATAGAATTTTCAGATTTTTTTTATACAAAAATTATTCAACATCCTATTTTACGTACTTCTATTCTCTTAATAAATTTCTATAGAATGCATACTTTGTAAAATATTCAAAAAATGTGCTACTCGCTAAGAGTAAAAGTGATACTTCCAGTCCGAATGTTGAAATTTCATGTATACATAAAAATCTCGAGGTCGAAAATTTTCATCATCTCCTTATACTACGTATCTCCTTATACTACGTATAAGAAAGTAAAATATTGCAAATCCAGATGTAAATACTTTTGTACTCTTGACAAATATATATGTAAAATGCATAATTTACGACATATTAGCAAAAAATCGTTATTCGATAAGAATAAAAGTGTTACTTCCGGTCCGAATTTTGAAATTTTTTTTTCCAAAAGGTATTGAAAATTAAGTTCTAAATACTTTTATATTCGTAACGTACCTGTCTAAAAAGCATAACTTGCGAAATATTCCCAAAAAACTTATTTTCGATTCTTCTTAAATTTTATTTAGAGTACATTTGAATTCTTTATTAATTAGTTTAAACTTAGTAATTGACGAAATATTGGCAAAATTAAATTTTTTCGCTGAAGTAAACTACTACTTCCGGTATACCGATTTTACTGAAAAACTAATCAGATCTCAAGAGGAAGATTATACACGTAAATACAAAATTTGGAATTGATATCTACAGCGGTTTGACCGCTATCGTGGTTACACACACACAGAGAGAGAGAGAGAGAGAGAGAGAGAGAGAGAGAGAGAGAGAGAGAGAGAGAGAGAGAGAGAGAGGGGGGGGAGAGAGATTTTTTAAAAACCATTTTTTCGGTAACGTGGACATCTGCAAAAATCTCGAGGTCGAAAATTCTCGTCATCACAATACTTCCTTATACTACGTATAAGAAAGTAAAAGAACATACAGATTTAATAATATCTGGTGATATTTGCTTGTTAATTAATTCGGAAGATATTTCTTTCATTTTGCTCTATTCATGAGAAATGTCATATTATCATTTTCTTTAAATTATATGTATCTGAATCAACTTCAAGGTACTTGTGCTTAATCACTTAGACCAATTATTGTTCACAACAGAATGACAGGTTAAATGCCCCTTCAATTCATTTTTTCTTCTTTTATGGAAAATTACAGCTAGATAGGTATATTCTTTTTGGTAGTTGCACACCCTATTGCTACTTGCAAATTATTTAGCTATTTGTCTTAATTTGTTTATTTAATTCAATCAATAACGAATATTTAGAAAATGTAGTCATTATACAAAGCAAGATGTTTGAATTGAAATACAGCAAATTATTATTAAATAAATATGGTTATGTGTAATATCACAAAAAACTGAATGATGATAAGCGATGTTCAAATTTTGAACATTAGCCATCTTCATGGTTTAAACACTCCAAAATGTTATGTAATACAAATATGTAAATTTGAAGCTCGATATTCACCTTGTACATTCTAACATAATAGTCCGGTCAATTTAAGCATAAAAATAGTGATCAAATAACAAAAATTCCCACACAGCCAAATTTTGGTGGAGACTTTGGGTTTACCATTAAAAATAAAAATTTAAAAGTCCCCATCAATCCCATGTGTGCTAAGAAAGTTATTCGGGGTCAAAGGTCAAAATTTCAGGTTTTTTGGGTTTTTCTCGAAAACAGTAAGTTTTATCAAAGAAATACTTCAGACCAATGTTGTAGATCTTAAAATTTTCTACAAAAATGGTCATTGTTATTTTTTCTCTAAGTATCACCGTTCCTGAGATATCGTAATTGTAAGAGTCAGTCAGTCCCTTACAGAAGGATTCCATTTGCTTATGTCATTTTTCGGAGCAATAGGTTATATTATGCAAGGAAGTGGTTTAAAAGAAGTACTTGCTGAGATTTATGCACCTAAATCTTTAGAGAAAATGCTTAATGGCCATGCTTACGCGAGGGCAGTTCGAGCTCACACGTTACTTCAGGTCACTTTAGCATTAAGAATATTAAAAGAGCTAACTATCGATGATGTTACGGATGCAAATCTTATTATTACAGTTGAAAATATGTTAAATAAAACTCTTTCATACTATGAAGATGATGAGGAAATATCTGGACAATTACTTGATCTGTTTAATCAAAAACTAATAGAATATCAGAAACGAGGACCAACCGCACAATTATGGGTACAATACTTTCGGATGGTGTCCATTGCAAAGGAATTTATAAGAGCTGAACGTATGGGAGATTGGCAAGCACATTTGAACAGCGATTAAGAAATGCTTCCTTAATTCCATGCATCAGGGCATATACCTTACGCTAAGTCTGCGCACTTATACTTGCAAGATATGCTTCTATTAGAAGAGATAATTGATCCAAGTGTTTACCAAAGGTTCACAGAACGATTTTTTATTGTTCGACGTGAATACAGTGTGTGACGGTTTGGAAGCTCTTGCTAATGTTCGAATGGACACGACAGATCAGCATGTGGATGCGAGTGATTTGCGAGTCAAGAAAGATGCTAAAGATATTAAAATACTTCTTAACTGGTTTTCATCACATGATCCTTTTCCCGAAATTAACAAAATCTTATCTATTGCTTCTGGAGTCGTCGGTGACGATAAGATTAATTGCCATAAAGCTCGTGAACTTGGGATTACCTCTATGTCTAAAATGACAGGTCTAACTTTCAATAATATAAAATTAAAACGCATTGAAAAAGTACTTCCTCTTTTAGCTGCGAGTAGCACAGTGAAAGTTAAGAAGAAGTACCAATAGACCCTGTATTATTATTTCAACGTATGAGTGTCCTAAGACTTTTGAGGATGAAATTGAACAATTTTTCGCGTATGAATTACCTCCTTACCCGTTATAGCCTTCGATGCGGTTGGAATGCGTAAAACAGCTAAGTCAACCATTTACGATTGCTTTCAATCAGTCAATGCTGAGGTTGATTGTACTAATGCTGCTTACATTATCGATGGAGGATATCTACTACATCACGTTGTGTGGGATCGAGAAGAAACCTTTAACGTTATTTTTGAAAAATGTGTTCAGTATTTACGTAGACATTATGGTCATACAGTGACGGTAGTGATGGCTATAGTGACACAACAAAGAATATTAAAGCTGCGGAACAACGTCGTCGAACTACTAAAACATCCTCTAGTTCCGACACGATCTTTGATGAATTTATGACAGTTCCACCAAACCAACAACAATTTTTTGATAACATTAATAATAAATCTCGTTTCATTTCCATGTTAAGTGACAAATTGACAGTTGAAAATATTGAAGTGAAACAAGCTCAGAATTACGCAGATGTCCTCATAATTGAAACTGCAATAGAAAAATGTAATGCAACAAACATAACAATTGTAGTGGGTGAAGATGTTGATTTGTTGGTACTACTTACTGCAAGAACTCCAATTGATAAAATTATTTACTTTCTGAAACCTGGAAAGGCTCAACAGCGAACAGAAATATATTCTTCAAAAAGTTTATCGGCTTATCCAAAATGCCAAAACTATATTTTATTTTTACATGCGATAACCGGTTGTTATACTACATCAGCAATGTATAGAAGGGGCAAAACTTCAGTATTAAAATTATTTGAAAAAAAAGATTTAATTGACTGCGCGAAAGTATTTACGGAAATTGATTCTTCACCTCAAACAATAATTACGAAAGGAATTCGCTTTCTTCTTGCTGTTTATGGAGCTCCAAAAAAAAAATAGATTGCATTGATAAATACAGATACTTAACCTTTGTCAAAAATACACGAAACAAGAAGCAAGTACAACTATCTTGTCTTCCTCCAACATCGGCATCTGCTATTCAACACTTGTATCGAGTATACTATCAAGTTCAGATATGGCAAAGCAATCAATTGAACCCTGAAGACTGGGGTTGGAAATTAATAAATACTACTTTGGAACCCATTCAAACTTTACTCCTCCCTGCTCCAGAAAAACTTCTTAACACTATTTTTTGCAATTGCAAGAAAGGTTGTAGTGCCAAATGCGGCTGTAGAAAAGTAGGGTTACAGTGTTCTCCAGCGTGTACCAATTGCCAAGGTCAGTCTTGCTCAAATGTCCAATTGAATACAACAGAGGCAGATTCATGTGATTTTGATGAAGAGAAAACTGGATTCATCTTCATTTGAACAATTTATGAATATCCAGCAAGAGGAAAAAGAAGATGAAGAAATCGAAGAAGACATGATTGTTGAAGTTGACTATGAAGAGTATGAATCATATTGAAATATCAAAGGAAATCAACAATTAAACTCAATAACCAATATCAATATTAATAATCTTCATGCAGTTAAATAAGTATTGTCTCCAAAAAGTACGTCATAACGGTTCGTGGAATAGGCCTACCGGGGAAACCACGTTAAAAAAAACGCAAACAATTGCGATATCTCAGGAACGGTAATACTTAGAAAAAAAATCATAAGAACCATTTTTGTAGAGAATTTTGAGATCTACAACATTGGTCTGAAGTATTTTTTTGATAAAACTTACCGCTTTCGAGAAAAACCCAAAAAACCTTTGACCCCGAATAACTTTCTTAGCACACATGGGATTGATGGGGACTTTTAAATTTTTATTTTTAGTGGTAAACCCAAGGTCTCCACCAAAATTTTGCTGTGTGGGATTTTTTGTTATTTTAATTGTCTAAATTGACCGGACTATAAAATGGAATTAATAATTGTGAAATGTGAAACTAATATTTACTTTTTGTTTCAGATTTACTTGTAATATATTATGGCTAAGTACCTTTTTTGCGGGTGTCTATTTAGGATAGCATTACCACTACTCATGCTAACATGTAAGTAAAACAAACAAATAGTATTTCGCCTCAACCTTTAAGATATTATTTTTTCTCATAAACTAGTGAAAATGCTAAAGTGAAGGAGTAAAGGTTTAGATTAATGGTAATTTTGGAGAAAGTTGTAGTAGTATTCTTGGCTTTTCGTTAATTATTTTACTAAAATGTCTTCAACCAAATGATGACCTTGTCATGTTTGACTAACTGTATAAAATATCATCCGTGTGGATTAAAATATAAATCTAAACTGCTATTCCCATTAGTAAGCAAGAGAAAAGTTGTCAACCGCAAATAAATTTTGCTATTTAATCCCGCTGATCGCATTTATTTATCTACAACGTTGATGTCATTTCTATCTATTTGTTTATCTGCTTTGATATTTATTAATGCGTTTGCTGTGAAGCTATACTCTATTCGGTGAACAGATGGAATTCAATTAAGATGATACAGATTATAGAATCAAATTCTTATTTACACCATTAGTTTAATCGTAGATTTCATACGTTGCTGATTACATTTCCTGTATGTATGTTTTGCTTTGTTATTTTCTTATTCGTAGTGTAAGGAAGTACACTAGACTTCGTGTACAACCGTAACCTACGAGAAAGTACAGGCCGCGAACAAGCAATCGTGACGTCACGAAAGCCGGCTGACAATTGCGAAAAGTAAAATACCCAACATAGAGACAATTCTATATTTGTGAGTAAAACTGAATATTATTTCAACAAAGGAACTTATTATGATAAAAAACAATGAACAGGGTTTTCACGTCACCGTTGAGGTACCCATAATACACGCGTTGGCTCTTATGGAGGCCTCGCCAATAGCCCTATCTCCATGCGTTAATGTGTTTTATAACTACTTAACTATTAAATTTAATCAGTTTTCTCTTGGATAGATCCATGTTTTGGGTGTTAATTTTGTCGTTGATTATTTTTGAATAGTTATTAAGAAATATATTGGCAAGAACATGACTATTTTTTAACAATATCGACTTCAACGTTTTGCTGCATAAAATACATTTCTCATTGATTTCTTCTACATATTTTTCCAATTTTAACATTGTCAATTCCCGTAAAATAATCCTTTGTTTACCTGTTTTTAGAAATTCAGTTTCATATTTATCTGAAATAAGCTCACTAAATATCTGATACGCCTGAATAGAGACTTCAAAGAATAATTCAGATGGTTGTTTTAGAGCTCCTCTTGTTAAATTTTTCAAATATTTGCTAATATCTGCAGAGTCATTTTCACCACAATTGGTAAAATTTATAACAAAATCTGAATTGGTAGTAATGGATGTTAAACAATTGTCACAACCATTAACAAACTTAATTAGTGAATGTGCACAGTATCCGGCAATATAGTACAAAGATGATAATACAGAAGCATTCAGTGCAATGTCAAATGAATTATTTAATATATCTGAAAAAGAAGAGACGTTTTCAGATAATAGCAATTCATCTTTTGGAAAAGAAAAGACGGACACATACGTATGGGTACTATCGTAATTGCTTGTGCAATTAGGCACGCAGCATTTATCAGGCATTTTTAATTAAATGAACAAGATTCACTCAGGTATCTAGTCAAACTGTTGGCGTTCTTGATTAACTAATTATTTTATATAAACGACACAACCATATTATAAACGACACCACCCGAAAGTTATTTATAAGTAATAAAACAACGTTCACATACAAAATTTACCAGCGGCCATATTTGCTAACCCACAAACTCGGCACTCCACAATTGAGAAACACTCTCTTTTCACTGATTTTACAAATTATCTGCACATAAATCAGGTAAATCTGAAATTCTACACCTTTAACTTATCACTTTAACTTATTTGAAGTTCTTTATGAGGGTTTTTGAAAGAAAAACTTGCGAAATCTAGTTCACGCGACTGGGATGTGCGATCACGGCAAATCTAAACTGTAATGCTAGTCAGCCGGCATTCGTGACGTCAGATCACGTGACACAAGCTTTGTTCCAGGCCTCTATATCACGGAGGTTACGGTACAACATACATCAAATAAATGCAGACCGGCGAATTGAGCACTAGACAGATAAGGTACCTTTTCGAAGCGACCCTTTGAGACAGGCGAATTTAGCACTTTGCAATGAATGTTAATCTCTTTATTTCAATTACAAACTATTATTGGTTCATGACATTGATAGTAATATTGTAATTTTTGGTTGTACATCAAATACGAAATGTTTATCGCAGTATGACATAATATACATGGCTGGAACATTTAAATATTGTACAAAAATCTTTTATCATTTATTTAAAATTCATGGGTTGCGCAATGGTCATTATATTCCATTAGTTTTTTGTCATCTTCCAAATAAGCTGTGAAAAACGTATACCACTCTGTTCAATAAGTTACTGATGTTATCGAACACTATAAATATTTCATTAAATCCTCAGAAAATAGTAGTAGATTTCGAAATAGCCATTCATAATTCTGCGCAAAAATTTTGGGTTGTCGATTTCATCTAGCACAAGCTGGTATCGAAAAATTCAAATCTTTGGGTTAGGAAACCTTTATGAAAGTAATACTGAGCATGAAAAATGGATTCAACATTTATTGGGTTTACCTTTTCTCACTCCCGAAAGTGTAAGCGATTGTTTCGTTAATTATTTTATGTCCGACATTCTTAAGGAGGCTTACGTAGAGGTGCCGACTAATTGCCGTGAGGTAGGACGTAAGGGGGCGGCGCCATATGCGCTAATGTAAATTTTGGACTTTACAAGGTTTCGTTAAAACAATACTACCGCTTTTGTTGACGAAATATCAAAACGAAAATTAAAACACAAATAAACAAACGCTCAAAGCATGCTCGACTGGAATTAGTTTTTAAAATAAAGTTTCTGAAACTGTGTTATGATATTGTAAATTTTACCAACATTGAGAGAGAAATGTAGGAGTAAATAATTTGAATTATAAGAAAGTACTCCCAACGAAGCCTTAATTCATCCTTTGTATTCAATTTAATGCAAAAACATAATAAGAAAAACAAAAATGTCTGCTGTTTGTTTTATTTTAACGAATATCTTACATCGGCGGAATTTACATTTGCGCATATGGCGCCACCCCCTTACGTCCTACCTCACGGCAGTTAGTCGGCACCACTGCGTAAGCCCCCTTAAATGTAATATCTTTTCTAAATTAGCAGATTAATTATTAGTCAGTTGTTATATTCCCGAAACGTCTGTATTTCCTCCTACGGTATGGGCTTCAAAAACTACAGCAGACCGATTTTCATGTGGCCGGTGGGAGAATTTGTACGTGCGTCAAGTAAGAGTGTTTATCGCTTAAAACGATGTAAAACACTGAATCCCCTACCTATGAATTTCGCGCGCATCTCGAGGACGGTACTTCTAACCGGCCACATGAAAATCGGTCTGCTGTACTAATTTAGTTTTAACAACCAACTCCTGTTCCTTTCACTTTCATTTTTCCAAAAGATTATACCATCCTAATGTTCATGTTTTTGTTAAAACTCTTGTTGAATTTCAATATTTAGTTTATATTAAAATTCAAAGTATTAGTAACTCTGTTGTTGTAAAAACAAAAAACAAGTTTTATAAATCAGAAGATTTTGGAGTTAGACAATAAAGAATTGTCAGAATATGTTTTTGTCAAATTAGTTGCTTATAGATACAATTATTATTAGTAGTATTACTTATCGCTACTGTATTTATCTAATGTAATTTAATTTTTTTATTACTATATACCTATGTTATGTATGTATATATTTTATTAAATATGATTTGTGAATATACACTATAAGATGTAGGTAATTGCTAATACATTTTTTTAATGAAAAAATGCCACTCTTTATTGATTTTTATTTGGCCAAGAAAGATAACTGTTTGCATTAATTCAGCACCTGATAAATTGTTATTTTGTTCTCTAAAAAACTAGTAATAAAGTGTGCAATTGGCTAATCTAAAGTGCTCAGTTTGTCGGTCTCCGTTTGGTCCTTGGTGTGTACGGCAACAGTATACATTTTTACCTGAGGGTGATAAAGGCTCAATTGGTGACCGTCCATTATAACATAGGAGAACTTTATAGCTTAATCTGATCCTGCTCACTTTGTTATATTAAAGGCAATTGCTGCTAATAATATTGCCGACTTTTGATCATCCATCCTTTACCGAAATAAGTTGAAAATGGTAAATTTATGTGAGAATACAATACTACATATTTATATACAAATAAAATGAATATATTAAAAGTCTTTGCATTTGTGTGCGTCGTCACAGTCAGTGCTATCAGTTTCATTTTTACTAAGGCGTATTATAAATTGTCGAATTAATTGTATATGCTGCAAATAGTCATGTCCCAAACCGATTACATGTGTAATCAATTTTTTCCAATTTTCTGGTGAAATATGAGATATCCCCTCATGAATTTTCCGAATTGGTGTTTCACTGGGCTAGTGTTATTTCGTCGTACAAATTGCTTTAACGGAGTTCGAATCAGTTCAGTAGGATTGAAAACACAATAATAGGGAGGAAGCCGCAAAATTGTATGTCCCACAGTAACTGCGATATTGTCAATGTAATGTTGTTTTAAAAAAGTCTTTGTTTATAAATTTCCAGAAGTTGTTTCTTCGTATAGCTTTCTTCAAAATACAATTCATTTTATTCTAAAAATTTCGAAATTTCTAACTTTTTACTACATTTATTTGTTATTCTAATAAGCTATGGTGAATGATAGCTGCCGTTGTCTATTACAGTAACACTTGCTAGAGGTAAACAAGGCAGCAATTTATTGGTAAATTAATTTTCAAACAGGTCCGCAGTCATATCTTCGTAATAATCGACAGAAGAAGATTTCACTTTTTTGCTGAAAGTAGTGGTTCATCAATCCAACCACTTTCAGATCCAGCATATACAATAACGATGCGTTTGCCTCAGGAAACAGGAACGTCATGGCTATCGTAACAAGTTTTGTCCAAATAGCAAATAAAATGGTTTTCTTCTCGGAACGTCTCTTAGATTCGCTAAATATGCGTTCCTAAGTAGCTGTTCTTGGAGACTCGATAATTCTTCTTCGTTTGTCAGTAGTTTTAAATTTAAAAGCATTTCGCTTTATGATTCGCGACAATGTAGGCTGCTACATTGTCTTTTACTTTCCGATAGCAATTTGCATAAATTCCTATGCGTAGAAACTTCATTTCTTTTATAAAAAATGAGGTGTGGCCACCACACGACTTTCTTATACGTATGAGCGTTTCAAACTATACAATTTTAAGAATTTTTTTATACAAAACTTATTCAAAATCCTATTCTAGGTACTTTCATTCGCTTAATAAATCGCTATAGAATGCATACTTTGCAAGATATTATCAAAAAAGTGCTCCTCGCTAAGAGTAAAAGTGCTACTTCCGGTCCGAATTTTGAAATTTCATATATACAAAAAATATTGCAAATCCAGTTCTAAATACTTTTGTACTCTTGATAAATATATATAGAATGCATAACTTACGACATATTTGCAAAAAATCGCTATTCGATAAGAGTAAAAGAGGTACTTCCGGTCTCAATTTTGAAATTTTTTTTATACAAAAGATATTGAAAATTATGTTTTAAATACTTTTATACCCGTAACGTACTTGTCTAAAAAGCATGACTTGCGAAATATTCGCAAAAAACTGATTTTCGATAAGAGTAAAAGACCTACTTCCGGTAGGAATTTCGAAAAACTTTTTAAATAAAATTATTCTCAATTTTAATTTTAAGTATATATGAATTCTTTATAAATTTGTTTAAACTTAGTAGTTGACGAAATATTCGCAAAATTCGATTTTTTCGCTGAAGTAAACTGCTACTTCCGGTCTACCGATTTTACTGAAAAACTAATTAGATCTCAAGAGGGAGATTATACACGTAAATACAAAATTTGGAATTGATATCTACAGCGGTTTGGCCGCTATCGTGGTCACACACACACACAGAGAGAGAGAGAGAGAGAGAGAGAGAGAGAGAGAGAGAGAGAGAGAGAGAGAGAGAGAGAGAGAGAGAGGAGAGAGAGAGAGAGAGACAGACATTTTTTAAAAACCACTTTTTCGGTATCAGGGGACTTCAAAACGTGGACATCTGCAAAAATCTCGAGGTCGAAAATTTTCATCATCACAATATGTACTTCCTTATACTACGTATAAGAAAGTAAAAAAATGAGGTGTGGCCACTACACGACTTTCTTATACGTATGAAAGTGTTACTTCCGGTCCGAATTTTGAAATTTCATTTATACAAAAAATATTCCAAATCCAACTCTAAATACTTTTGTACTCTTCATAAATATACATAGAATGCATAACTTACGACATATTTGCAAAAAATCGCTATTCGATAAGAGTAAAAGTGGTACTTCCGGTCTGAATTTTGAAATTTTTTTTATATAAAAGATATTGAAAATTATGTTTTAAATACTTTTATACTCGTAACGTACTTGTCTTAAAAGCATGACTTGCGAGATATTCGCAAAAAACTGATTTTCGATAAGAGTAAAAGATCTACTTCCGGTTGGAATTTCAAAAAACTTTTTTAAGAAAATTTGTTTCAAACTTAATTCTAAGTACATATGAATTCTTTATAAATTTGTGTAAACTTAGTAATCGACGAAATATTTGCAAATTTCGATTTTTTCACTGAAGTAAACTACTACTTCCGGTCTGCCGATTTTGCTCAAAATCTAATCAGTTCTCAAGAGGCAGATTATACACGTAAATACAAAATTTGGAATTTATATCTACAGCGGTTTGACCGCTATCGTGGTCACACACACACACACAGAGAGAGAGAGAGAGAGACAGACACACAGACATTTTTTAAAAACCACTTTTTTGGTACCAGGGGACCTCGAAACGTGAACATCTGCAAAAATCTCGAGGTCGAAAATTTTCATCATCACAATATGTAAGTACTTCCTTATACTACGTATAAGAAAGTAAAACCTATATTTTTTGTCCAATTCTTTCAAATCCATATTCACAACCTTCGATTTTTCTGGTCGTCTATGGAAAAGACCTTCGTCAACAGTGTTATACTGCATGTGTCAAATATCATTAGCCATAGGGGATCAATGCGTGTAATACCTGGCAACGTGTTACCCCTACTGTCCTTTCCAATGCCGACGACGACCGATACCACAACGATTATCACGCAAATACAAGTTAGCAGTAACCATTGGACCAGCGATTTGGGTGTTTGTAATGCGTTCAGAAATAATATTTACGAGTTGCAAGGATTTGTTTTTCTTTTTCCTTTCAGTAAATGCAGAGAATTCTTAATCTGCGTTTACGCTGCATGACAAACAAAAGCGTAATTCTAATAAAATTAAAAAATAACCATAATAAAATAAAAAAAAACCATAATAAAATAAAAAAATAACCCTAATAAAATAAATAAAAAAGGATTCTGAAAATGATAATAAACTATACAAGGGGCTCAAAAATTCCCCCCTGCACAGCAATACATTGCCCTAGGCGGTCGCAGAAATTTACTGTTACGCTTTCTAACATGTGAGCAGTTACTGAATTAGCAGCCTCAATTATTTTTTCTCTCAAGGCAACTACGTTTTCTGTTCTACTAGCTTCATGGGTATAAACAATATTGTTTTAGATATCCCCACAAAAAAAAAATCATTTGGAGATAGATCAGGAGATCGCGGAGTCCATTTGATGTTTCCAGTTGCAGTAATAAGACGGCCAGGGAAAGTATTCCCTAGAAATTCCTTTACCCTTTATGTGCTGGACAGCCATCATGTTGAAATCAAACGATTTCCTGATTTACTCCAGTGTTTTGAATAGCAAGAAGCATTTAATTTTGCAATAATTCGAGGTACTTGTCGGCATTTAATATACCACCAATAAAAAACGGTCCTATCAAGTGCTCACCTAAATTATCTGCCTAAACGATTACTTTTTGAGGATATTGGGTGCGGTTTGCAAAATGCCGGTGTTCATTTTCCGTAGCCCAGTATCGAAGAACAGAGGGATTGTGCTTTCCGTGCAATGGAAAAGTTGACTCATCGGTGAAGCAAATACTTCTAACGAAATTGTCGTCTGGATGTATCTTATCCATAACGGATTGACAAAACTCCATTCTTCGAAAATGGTCCTCCGGAAATATTTCTTGGGTTTCGAACATTTCAAACCATTACGTTTCCAAAGACGTGAAACATTTTTGTTACTTATACCCAAATCCTCGGCAGCACTTTTAGTTGATATCGTATTGTCAATTTCCACAATACTATAAACTAATACATCCCACCGTTCACTTTCCTCAATTTTTGTGGGGATATCTCTCTTGGTTTGCATTTCGTGCAGTTATTGAGACAGAAACATTTTTCAAATATGTTAAGAATATTATAAATTGTTTGTCTGCAAGGTACAGGACGGTCTGCAAAAGTCAGCGCAAACATATTTGTGCACGTTATTGCAGAGTTATTACCATAAAACCATTTTACTATCTGAAGCTTTTCAGCGGGTGTATACAGACTGATTATAAATTAATTTTACTGAATGTTTTTATTGCACACCGCAACGTATTCGCAGCTAAACATTGAATGTAAAATCTGGGTGGGGAGTAGTGGGGACAATCTGGATCGGAGAAAATCGGCGTGGTGTCGGTTGTTGCCGGCATTGGTGACGGACAGTAGGGGTACCACGTTGCCACGTATTACATGCATACGTATAGATCGCACATATTGAATTCCTATGCCTAATGGTATTTGACAAATGCTGTATATAGTTTTATAAGAAATTCCTTATAATTTGGATGTTCTTTTAATAAAAATTTTTTTAGTCCCAAAATCTTCACTATTTAAATTATTATATACATTTAGAACTATTTGCTGAGCTTGCATGTTTAAATTAGTTCTCACCGACATAATGATTTGTTCGGCGAAATTACCATCTTTGCGCTCATCCAGATTACACACAATCACACAGGTTACACAGACTGACTCCTAATGAGAAGTAATGAGAAGTGTCCCTCAACTAAATCCATCTATACATTATGGAATTTCACCCCTCTACAAATTATGCATTTCTTTCAAAACAACAAATTCTACCTATATTCATTAATTTATAGTTATGGATTGGCCTCCCCACAGAATTGATCCCGATCGAGTTACTCTGGGAAGAGAGCTTGACTGGGTAGTCGGCAATCGGCCAGAAGCTCTGACAGAACTAATTGCGAGCATGCCTTAATCGTCCATTACGATTGTTCAATCAAGAGTAGAGCATTTATTTAGTATATTTCCATAAATTTGTGCGTGGGTGTACATGAAGAATAAATATTTTTACATTTTTGCTGAGTTTTTATATGATTTATGTTGTTGATAATGTTTAAATACTTAGTATGTTCAAAGTAAATGCAGAAATTGAAAGCGCATGCTTATAATACAGGGTCCCTAAATTATTTCTTTTTCAAAAATTAATTTATCGTTATTTCCTTTTTACTGGATTATTCTAGTATTCATAATGACTGTCGAATATAAGTAGAATCACCTGTAGTGAAAAACATATTTTGTGTAAAATGTCGTGTAAGGGACTGTATGTAGGTATACGTGTGTGGATGCAAATCTACAGCCCTGGGGCTGTGGATATGCTGTGAAGGAAAACAGATAAGAGAGGAGTCGTGGGTTGTTTGTCGATATAGACCTATATACCATAGTCGTCAAATTTTAATTTCGGTTTACACTTCTATCCCATGCAGATGACCTTATAATATGCAGCGATGCCTGCTTGCTAACAGTGGTGGGAGAGCAACGCAGTGGCGGGGGACCCTCACGCCTTACATTTCATAGGCAACGTTTGTCGAGTCTTGGCAGCCTCGCTTATGTTTATCTTTAGTTTATTTCGTCGCGCTCTTTTCCTCTTTCTACTTTCGTATCAGAAATTAAAATATATCGACTACGATAGACATATTATTAGTAATACTAATTTCGGAATGATTATGGGTTATTGAGTTTATTATATACGTATATATCCGTATATTTATTCTCTTACCATCAAGAATTCTTTTCTTTTCTAAATGATAAGCTGTTTTCAATTTAATAACATTTATTTTAATAATTCCTTTAAAATAGTTCCAGGTATGTATTAATAAAGGATTTTAGTTTATTAAAAACTGGTTGATTATAAATACCTAAAACAATAAAAACACATTTACTTTGTTGTATCACTATATTTAAACAAATGGTGTGACCGCGGTTTCGACCAACATGGCCATTAACGAACACAGTGTAGAATGAGACACAAAACTATGTTAAACTTTGTGTTAGGCAGTAATTATAAAGTAGAGGGGAAATACATGGGATAATACACAATACATTATAACAGTTATTAGTTAATTATAGGGAAAACCAGAAATTAGAAATATGAGGTAAATTAAAAATCTAATTACAGCAGGCAAACAGGGCTGTATATTATATCAAATCGGTCTGGTCGTTAAGTAAATGACATTCGAAATTGCGGGAGACTTTGAATATTTCGAGGGCCTCTAGGAGGTTTAATTTCTCACCTTTCTCGGCGAAGTGTAAGATTTTTACAAAATTATTAGTTGTTGTATGATCGTTCTCTTTTATATGGGCCGCAAACGCAGACTTAGGGCATTCATTGTCAACTTCTTTAATATGCTCTTTAACTCTAATATTAAAACTACGACCAGTCTGTCCGATATATACTCCTTTACAATCAGAACATTCAAGCTTATATACACTAGATTCGTTTATTTTCGTTTTACAATTAAAAAGAATATTAGCGATCTTTGTATGAGGTTTATATAATAATTATAAATGTTTATATAATAATTATAAATAGCTAACTTAAAAATTATTGATCAGTAATGGTAATTGCTTCAAAATTTAAATTATTTAACATTAATATTAAATATAAAGGCTCATTAGTTTGTGAAGAATTTATGCTGTATATTTTTTGTATACATTGACCTTTGTGTTGAAAATATATATAACCATGACACAGTATAGTACCAATACAGTAAAACGTCTCCCTTAAAAATCCCGTTTCGATCCCCTCCATAAAATACATGCGCATAGTTCACCACTCTGTAGCACAGTATACTTCTCTGGTTCGGTAACGAGTGTTTGTTTATATTTATATAACCCTAAATTTGAAATATATTTAAAAAGAAGTGATTTTATTACATTCTGTTTGTTTTACTTTTTGATTTGTGTACATGTTATATAAATAGCATTTTTTAATAATTTATTGATTCTATTACTGTTTTTTAAGTGTTTAGGTACTTTATTTAGAATTTATCTAGGTTTACATTCTGTAATCATTTATAATATGGTTAAGAAATGTGTTGCTAATGGGTGTGGAAGTATTATAGGTGATCCAGGAATATCCTTTTTTCGATTTTCACTTGATGAATCTCAGTAATAATACTAAATAGGTATATTTTATAATTTATTTTAGTTATGTAATGTATTTTTTAGATGTTTTGAATGGATGAATAGGGTTGGTTTTAATGAAAACCACAAATATGGAAATTTCTCATTGAAAAAATGTCATGATTATTTGAGATTATGTAATAAGCATTTTGAAGATTATTGTTTCTACACTACTTGGAAGAATACACTAAGGAAGGGTGTCATACCAACATTATTCAAACATCGTATGTTAATATATTTTAATTGATATTAAGTGTGTACGTATTGAAATACTATTTCAGAATATAAAATTCAAGAAATAAGAAGTACTGCAAGACATCAGGAGAGTCTGTCTGTCTTTTTGCGAGCCTTCTCTAGACAATCAAGGAGATATGTCCAGTGTCGTTTGTATTGGTAAAGTACCTTCCACAAGTTTTGATGTGTCTCAAGATGAAATTTTTACAGGTATCATTTTCTATTAAATTTAACACTTCATCATATTTAATTAGTACAAAGATGTAGTACATATGAATTTACACAATATAGTGTGAATGTGTCATTGGGATATGCAGTTCCACAGTAAATATTGTGAAAAGGTTAGAATTAAACACTAAATATTGTCGCAAGCCTGAAATGTAATTAACATATCACTGAGATATATATCCCAATTACACATACTAAGTTATTATATTAGCATTACTGTGATTTAGTGGCATTTATTGAATTTTGTTAAATACACTTACTGATACATTTCAATAAGTGATTTTCTTCAAGTTCAGTAAAAGATGCTAAATGAAGAAAGAGTATGAAAGGTATTTTATGTATGTATGTGTATGTATATATATATATATCTATTTGTGTGTTAAGCTGTACATAACATTATTTACTTTAAGATGCAGCAACATAAACTTCACAAGCTTTATCAGCTGCATCACCAAGGAAGGAGGCATTAAGGAAACAGATCAGGACCTTATCGAAAGCACAAGGAAGATATGAAAAAATATTAAAGGAACAGGAAGATGTAAGTATGGATATTAAGAAGAACTTAGGTAAGTATTTTAATGGTGAGTTTGCTAATTTTCTTGAATTTCAAATTTATGTGGCTGGAAAGTCTTCCAGAGGTATTCGATACACCAATGAATTAAAACAGTTTGCTTTAACATTATATTTACATAGTTCCAATGCCTATAAATATCTATCAAATATAATTCGACTACCATCAGTATCAACTCTAAGGTCTATTACGCATAATTGGGAAATAAGCAGCGGATTTAATGTATTCTTATTTTCAGCTATAAAATTGAAAGTGAATACGTTAGATGAAAAGAATCGAGAATGTATCCTTTGCATAGATGAACTGTCTTTGAAATCACATTTGTTTTATAATGTCAGCATTGGTGAAATTGTTGGGTTCCATGATGTTTTTAATAGTCGTTCAACAGATATTGCCAATCATGCTGTTGTTATTATGTTCATGTTTTTAATTATTAAATTATATTATTATCAATAAATAATTATTTCTACTAATATCGTGTTTTATTACCTGTAACCTTGCATATGTGTACATTAACCCATGAACTAATAAAATAATATTCGTTTATTATGATAGATTTTTTCCTGTGCTTATGTTTCTTGCTTAAAAAAAAGGAACTTGAAAGTGAGATAGAGCATTTGTTTATTTGCCACCTTACAAAGTGGTAATAAGTAAAGCAAACTTTAAAACATACAATAAATAACTACATTTTCAGTAAACACATTACACACACACATTATTCTCTTGAATTTTGTTGATTTTCCACTTGGAATGATGGTTGATTTGAAAATTCTAGACAACACAACAGAAAACACCGTTGATGTCTTTCACATTATATTTGTATGGCACAGATTTTTTAAATCATTGTTTAATGACCTCGCTTACAGTTAACCAATTTTATCAATAGAATCACTAAAAGTAGTATAATTGTATTATTTTATATTTTTATAGGAGTGTTATGTAATTTTTAGAATGTGAAATATTAAAAACTAGCTACCATATATATTTTTTGTTATCTAATATAGTGTTCAGAATATCTAATATTTATTATTCATATAACTAATCGAATTATTTATTATTTCATTATGATTGTATATTTATAACTTTTTCGCCGACCCTTGTATATTCACTTCCCCTTTGCGCGTAGTTCACTGCGCAGTCGTCCTAAAAAAATAAAACTCGAACACGAACATCAAAGGGACCGCGGTAGAGTCGCGGTACTGTATAGTTACTATACTGTGACCATGATTCAATTCATAGTGTTTGCGTATACGATGAGACAACTTACACTTATACATACATGTATTATATATGTTAGATCACGGAATATTCTTAAAAACCATGGATATGTATACATATTTATAATATTTCTCACGCAGGTAATGACTCTGATATTAACGATCAACGGAAGTAATTAACAGATCGAAATAATATATGTACTTATAAATATGATATAATATTTGGAACATTCCCGTAAATTATTCATTGAATCTTTTTCTGTATTTCATATTCAAGGTTTACTTATTACTTATTAGTTATTACTATAGTCCGTCTCAACCCTATTATGCAGTACAGGTTTAATAGGGATATTGCATCTCTTATTATCTTTAGTAGTCTCTTAATAACAACATCTTTATATCCGGTTGCCTTGTTGCAAGTTCTATTATGCAAAGTATATGATGGGTATATGAGTAATCGTTGCTGTCAATTGTCAGTTTTTGTCGTAGTGTGTAAACTTTTATATTGTCTTTAATTTATCTATACCGTAAGCGTGAAATTTTAATTTCGGTTTGCACTTCTATCATATGCAGAAGATGATCTTATCATTAGTTATCACATGCAGCGATGCCTGCTTGCTAACAGTGGAGGGAGAGCAACGGAGTGGCGGGGGACCCCCACGCCTTACAAATGTCCAGTGTGGCAGCCTCGCTTATGTCTATCTTTAGTTTAATTCGTCGCGCTCTTTTCCTCTTACTACTTTCCTATCAGAAATTAAAATTATAATTGCTGTTAAATCGTACTTTTTAGCAAGCATATTATCTTTTTCACGCATTTAAAAGTAAGTATGCATACCTAGATCTATAATTCTGATTAACGTGATAACCTATTATATTACATATACTTTTTACAGATTGCTACATGATATGAGTTTGGAATTTTAAAAAGTGGGACGAAAGAGTATTCTTATTGAAAGAGATGACATCATTAGGTGGAGACATAAATACTTACGAGACATCAGAAAATTCAGAGACGAAGGTATAGTTTATCATTTAATTTGTTATACTTTTATGTTCATTACGCAATTTATTATTTGCTTGTGTTTGATTGTGATTGTTTTATTTTTAGGTAGAACTATAATATATACTGATGAACCATGAGTGAATGCAGGACACTCGGTAAATAAAAAGTGGACTGAAGTTACTGTTCAAAGCAGTCGACAAGCTTTTACGTAGGACTCAGCACTGGTTTAAAATCACCAAGTGGTCTTGGGTCTCGATTTCCATTAATTCATGCTGGAGGCGAGCAAGGTTTTGTTATTGGTGCTGAATGTACATTTCTTTGTAAGAAAAATACTGCTGATGTTCATAGCGAAATGGGTGCAGATACATATGGAGATTGGTTCAAGAATAAATTGCTTCCAAATATACTAGAGAACTCGGTTGTTGGTCTCGATAATGCCTCATATCACACGAGAAAATTTGAAAACTTTCCAGCAGTAGCACGGAGAAGACCAAATTATTGAATGGCTCACTGAGAAGAATATTCCACTTGATAATGACATGTTAAAAAGAGATTTACTGGCTTGTGTGTCAGAGGTTAGGTCTCAGTATGAGAGAAACAAAATTGATGAATTTGCAAAGAATAAAGGGCATTATGTTCTTCGGCCTTCACCTTATCATTGTGAATTAAACCCAATTGAAATGGTGTGGGCACAAGTTGAGCACTATGTTGAAATGCACAACACGACATTCAAACAAAGAGATATTGAACAATTAATTGTGAAAGGTTATCAGAATGTAACAGTGAACAACTGGCGGAATTACATTGGCCACCTTGCCAACTTGCAAGACGATGTTGAAGAGTTTATAATTAACGTCACACATTCATCATCAGATCAAGATTCTTTAAGTGATGAAGAAAAATAAAACAATATGTGTACCTACTCCTTTGTATGGTCATGGTTAGTTTTTTCATAAATGTTATCATGTATTATTAACTTGATCTTATAAATGGGAAAATATGTTTTTGCAAAATGAATTTGTGAGGAATTTGTGTCTTTAAATGTGTATAACGCAATGTAGGTTAACATATTAATATTCAATAAGACTATATAAGTCATGTAACATATTAAAAAATAAAAGTACATGTTGTGTGTGGTTATTGTTATTCTTTTCATAAATATGTATTATTTAAGTTGTTTTTATAAATAGAAAAGTTTTTTATGAAAAATAAACTTGTGATTAACTTTGTCTTGGTTTGAATTTATAGTGGATAGTTGATTAAGATGTCAATATTCAGTAACGAAGAAAATTGTATACCTTAAGTGTTTCTTTGAAATATTAATTCATTTACTCTGGCTCACTATATTCAGTTAGATTTTAAATAATTTTTTACAGAACAATCCCAAAGGATTATATTATTACAAATATTTTAACTAATCCATCTTCCCATATATTCTCCCCTTTTAGTGTTTCAAATTACTATTAATTTTTTGTATGCAGTATGCATCAATTGAATGACAAACAGTCGTATAGGTTATGTTTTGATTACAAAAAATGTCAGATATTGAACCGGAACTGTAACGACATTATACAATGAGACGATTTGGCAACCATGAAATCAATTCCCATAAGACCTGTACTGCATAATAAGGTTGAGACGGACTATAGCATAATTATATGGTAGTGGAATTGCTTGGAAGTTTTATCGGACCGAAGCTGCACAAAAATACTGTTCGAGAGAAAAAGGTGCAATACTTCCAACATTTTTTATTGAAATGTTCGTGCTTATCTGAATTATTCGAAAGAATCTTACATTTTGTCTGATTTAAATTTTACTTTCTTATACGTAGTAAGTAAGTACCTGTAAAGGAAGTATTGTGAGATTTTTGCAAATATTCATGTTTTGAAGTTCCCTGATACCTAAAAAATGGTTTTTGAAAAATGTCTAACTTTCTCCCTCCCTCCCTCCACCCCTCCCTTTCTTTCTCTCCCTATCTCTCATACTCTCTCTATGTGTGTGCGTCTGTGACTACGATAACGGACGAACTGCTAAAGAATACGAAAGCACTCAAAAGAAAATTAAAATTTTCTTTATTAAAAAGAAATTCCTACCGGAAGTAAGACTTTTACTCTTATGGAATAGAAATTTCTAAATTTGGACCCGAAGTATGTAATACTTTTACTCAGAGATTCATATTATTAAAGGTGCCAGTCCACAATGAGAATATCTCATGAGATTTGTGTCTCATGCAATAAAAATCGCAGGACAACTCCAATTTCATTGGTCTTTCGACCGTTTCCACAATGAAATTGAAGCGATTTTTATTGCATGAGACACAAATCTCATGAGATATTCTCATTGTGGACTGGCACCTTAAGAAGATTTAAAATTTAATTTGGAACAACTATTGTAGACACATTTCGGAACACACATATTGCTGTGACCTCTTCTATATTGGTTAATAACCAAAAATTAAATTAATAAATTAATGTACTTTAGTAATCTCAGGGTCTAAGTGTGAATTTATTTATTTTTTTATAACGGATGATGTGTCGCAGCCTTGTACTTATTGTGAGTTCTAGCTGTGATTGTGATGTTTACTTTCCTTAGATTCTCCCTGGGATGGGTATAAATAAGTAGATATAGAATGTCAGTACAACTTGTTTTATTTTAATATAAATTTTTTTTTACAAAAACATTGATAAATATCATTATTATGCAATACAATACATTATTCATTTTATTATTATATCCAGCCTTTTTCATCTGCGGTACAAGCACCTTGCAATCTTTAATTCTTTGAGAAATTGTTAATAATAAATAAAATAAAATTCACTGCTCTAGTCCTTCATGTATGCTCATATTTCGAAATTACTGCTATTCAACTGAACCGTTAATGCTTCGTTAAACCGCCTTGGATTAAGATTCGCACGTTAACCCAAAGCATATTCAAAGAAGAATTTATTTTAAATTATTTAATCAATATTCTAAATCTTATTGCTATCCGGAAAATTTACTAATGCTTCGTTAAACCGCCTTGGATTAAGATTCGCACGTTGACCCAAAGCATATTCAAAGAAGAATTTATTTTAAATTATTTAAACAATATTCTAAATCTTATTGCTATCCGGAAAGTTTACTAATCCTTCGTTAAACCGCCTTGGATTAAGATTCGCACGTCAACCCAAAGCATATTCAAAGAAGAATTTATTTTAAATTATTTAAACAATATTCTAAATTTTATTGCTATCCGGAAAGTTTACTAATGCTTCGTTAAACCGCCTTGGATTAAGATTCGCACGTTAACCCAAAGCATATTCAAAGAAGAATTTATTTTAAATTATTTAAACAATATTCTAAATTTTATTGCTATCCGGAAAGTTTACTAATGCTTCGTTAAACCGCCTTGGATTAAGATTCGCACGTTAACCCAAAGCATATTCAAAGAAGAATTTATTTTAAATTATTTAAACAATATTCTAAATTTTATTGCTATCCGGAAAGTTTACTAATGCTTCGTTAAACCGCCTTGGATTAAGATTCGCACGTTAACCCAAAGCATATTCAAAGAAGAATTTATTTTAAATTATTTAAATAATGTTCTCTAAATTGCGTTGCCCGATAGTTTATGAAACACTCATGAAGGTTCTTTTATTTGTTCAGTTTAATTTAGGATTGCAAGATGGAGTTTAATTTTCAATGCTTGTACTCACTTTTCTTGGTTGTATAACATCTCGAATTCTTCCTGGTAGCCCAGTCCCTCCATTCTAATTAAATTTATTGTTGTAACTTTTTGTGCGGTCCAATTTCGGTATTTTCGCGCCTCTATATCTGGCGCGCATTTATCGTTGCCACTTCTTACGACTACGGCGTATGAATCTTAAAGCGTTTTATGCCTTTAGATTCTTTATTTCTTCGGAGCACTGGTTTAACTATTTTCCTTTTAAGTCTTGAAGAGCTTCTGGTGTACTTCCTATGGACTGCCTTATTTTCGCCTGTGTGTCGCCTTTTATAGCGATTGACATTTGACGAACGACTTATTTTGTTTTGAATCGTTCCTTTAGTTTGAATTTTCGTCTGCTACGCCCTCCGTGTTAATTTTGATAACTATTGAAATCACGTGGTCCTGTGATCTTCTTTCCGCCATGTTTATTATTGTTATTATTTACCTATTCTACATTTTTATATTTTATATTCTTTGGACCCTTGATTGATTTCATTTTAATGGTAGGTATCCTTTTATTGTATTTTATTGTATTTACTAATGCTTTATTTATTTATTTTTAGCCTAAATGTCTTGAAGCATTTGTACGTGAATAAAATTATGTACTATCGCATATTTAGACGTACATTCAACAATGTCTTTTTTTTTATACTGTAAATATCAGTGAATTTGCATAGCCAGCATAATGTTTTATTTTCAATGATGAACCAGGCCACAATATTTACATTCTGGATGCGTTAGTGTATATCGAAAACAGATAGATCATATACCTTTGTGTGCATTTCTATGTCCCATACAGAAGAAAATACAATTGATCTTGTGACCGTGAAATAAGTGGTATATATTTATTTATTTATGTATATAGACCTTTGTTTAATATTGTATTTTTGTTTTAGCTTGGACTTTCTTGGAATATATTCGTGTAGAGAAGAAAATAAACAAATCGTGCCTCTTTACGTACACTCAATAATATTTTATACAGAAAATATAAGTGAAACGTGCATAGTGATACATAACATTTATTCTTGACAATGTTGGTGGTTATAATATTGATATTCTTTGTGATTATTCTTTATTTCAGAACTATTATTGCTGCTAAAGAATGTATTACCGGGTTGACCTACTTTTCTATTAACTGCTAGTAATACTGCTTTAAGTTATTATATCCTTTTTTTATTAAACGGAGGTCAGTATTTGAATATTGTTTTATAGAACATGTAATTCCTGTGCACCAATTTATTTAAACATTGTTTTATATTTTTCATTTTTATTTTTAATTGTGAATGCTATTATTTTTACGGGTATGCAACCCATATTGCATTGACGTGTATACTACTGCCTAGTTATGAATTTGATTAAAATACTAAGTATATACAATTTTGACTACATACATTTGTACTGATTAGTGGATTATACTGTATTTATTTATTGAAATATAATTTATATCTAACATGTAAATTTATATTTATTTAAAATAAACATAGTGATATTTTATTTTTGTTGATTTTTTTATTTTGTTTGGTTTCTTTATTTATCTATTTATTTATTTACAAGAAAATACCACAGCATATCCCAAGTTAAGAAACTGTCAATATGCCATAGTTGACTACGAAAAATATGCGCATATTGCATTTTCTTCACTTAATGGTATTTTTCTAAACTTTTACTTAGCTAATATTCTTACGTCTAAATTTACTATCTTTTTATGTGGGAACTATCCCTTTTTGTTTCTTAAAGTCTATTTACTTTTCTTAAATAATATAATCTTGGGAGCTGTCCCTTTTTATTCTCTTAATATTTATTCATATAACTTAAATAATATATTTTTGGAGCTATCCCTCTTTATTTTCTCATGGGTTCATATTTTTCATCGTGTGAGTTTTATATTTTAACTTTACCCCCTTCATTTTTTTGTTTGATATCTTAGTTTGAATTTTCACCTTTCATTTTTAATAGGAAAGTGGTACTTAATTTATTTAAAGTGAGACATATACAAATATATAATGAATTGGAAATATCTTCTTCGTGTGGGTTCAATATCTTTTGCGTGGCATCAATTAAGCCTACAATTGATATTCATATATATAAAATCTTATTATTTTCCACATATCAGTCGGGGAATTTATCTTGAAGAAATAGTATTTTCTTTTTATTTTCTTAATGTTCCCAGCCCAAAAAGAGTCTTTTAAAACTATCGTAGCAAACCACTGGGTATCTGTGTACTTCATTGATAATGTTTCCTTTGGATCTTCTATATTTTTCTCTTTTACAGCGACAATTGGACTGATAAAGTTCACTTCTGCTTTTTCCATTATATTGTTCCTCAGCATTTCTTTTATTTCTAATTTCACTTAAATAATATTTATTGGGAATTGGATATGTTTTCACATAGAAGGGTTCCTTTTCATTTACCTCGAGCTTATGCTCGTAATTTCTTACCAAGCCAGGACTGTCATCAACTAGTCTCTTGTGCTTATTTAAAAGATTGCTCACATGATTTTTACACTTTTCATTGCAATTTATACTTGTACCATCCCCTTTTAATGTGAAGTCCTTATTCTTTGGATGCTTCACGAGATGCGTACATTTATTGTCATATGAATTGTTAATCATTTCTTGCGTGAGTTCCTTTTCTATTTCTTCTACATATAATTTATTAATTAATTTTATTTATTTCTTTACTGGTGCTTCTTCGCTCCACGAAATTGTCATATTTCTTATGTGAAAAGTCTTGTCCTTCATATCCAGTTTTGTGCTATTTTGACTTAAAAAATCCATTCCCAATATGCAATTGCAATTCAAATTATTCACTACTACAAATTCTGTCAGTAGGTTTAAATCATTTATTTTAACATTAATGCAGAAAACTTTATCAATGGTTATCAAAGGTTTTTTATTTGCTGTAATTAAGTTAATCTTCTTTACGGATATATACCGTCCTTGTTTCTCTAAATTTTCATTCATAACGCTGTAGTTGAGTAGCTTTTATTTTATTTATTTTTCTTCCCCCAATTCTGATTGATATGTGTGGTAGTTCGGTGGTTATTTTATTAGATCTTCATATTTTGTATATGTCTTGTGTTTTTGTGTTCTTTTGATTGGGGTGTCGTCGTTGGCTATGGTAGGAGTAGGGTAGCCATGTCCCATCGGAGGTCCCCAATTTGTCCTCCGCCGTGCTCCTTGATTGGGGTGTCGTCGTTGGCTAAGGTAGGAGTAGGGTAGCCATGTCCCATCGGAGGTCCCCAATTTATCCTCCGCCGTGCTCCTTGATTTATTGGGAATTTATTTTCCCAAAATCTTGAGGCGAAAGTCAATAATGTTCTTGTTATGCCGAAGTATATCCTCGAGGTACGTCGTTGGTGTTCTAAGTTCCCTATCTTCTTGGTTACTTGAACGTGTATTTATTGAATGGTAAAGTGATACTTTATTTTCTTTATTTATTTCTGTGGCTATACTTATCCTTCCCTTTTCTATCAGTGCAACTTCTTCGGTCCCCCTCAGTGTGTTGACTTCTTTGTGTGTCATTATAACCTTTCCAATTTTTATACTAAGTGCCTGTCGTTTCCATGAGCCTGTATATTTTTCTGCTCCTATGAGTATTTCTAATGTTTGCCGTGAAATGTATAAATGTGAAATTTTGTTATCTTCTTCTTCATATAGCAACGTGTCCAACTGTGTTCTCAGAATTTTCTTATTGGAGTCCATGTATTTGGTTCTTCTCCATGTATGTTTTATTGTGGAGGTTTCTTTGACTTTTGTTACTATTTGTGCATCATCTTCATCGGTTGGCATATTCTTCGTAATTTCTTCGTTTTTCGTTGTATTGGTGTTTATTATTTCATTTTCAAATGATTCTTCTTCGTCAAATCGTTCTATCGTTTCGTCCATTCTGTCATTTGTTCCGTTTATCAGTGATTTGTACGTATTCTCACACCTTCTTGTATTGTCCCTTATTACTTTCGTTAAACCTGACACAGACTCTGTTATTTTGTTTTCTAAATTGGCATTTATCTGACGCATCTCTGTTCTAAAATCTTGGAATCCTTTATCAATCTTTTGATTGATTCTATTCAGATTTTCATTGTTTGCTTTGATTACTTCTTTATTTTGGTCCAACTTTTTATTTAGGTTTTCATTGTTTGCTTTGATTTCTTCTTTCAAATTCTCATTGTTTTGGTCCATTTTCTGTAATAGAGCTTGAAGCAAATTTTCCATTTTCTCTCCCGATGATTTTTCGGTTGTTCTCTTGAGAGATGTACTTCCAACGATCGGTTCTTCCAATTGATCACCTTCCAACTCGTGTTTCTCTGATTCTGAGCTAGAGGTTGAACGATTGCTACGAGAATTATCTCTGTATCTGGTAAACTGTGGTCTTGTTTCCTTATCTTCAACCTTTTCAGGTTTTTCGCCTTTATTTTTGTTGTTTTGATCAGCCATTTTTATTTTTTGTTTTTATTCTATCTCTTATCCACCCTGTCCCAATAGGAGAATATTGTGCTTATGGCGTTATAAGGAAAGTAAATTCACACAGCCTTTTATCGTTAAGTGCCAAATCAAATGTTGGCCAACGATAATCCTACTATGTATGGGTGCCAAATTAAATCTTGGCCAATGATAAGCCCTTTTACGTTATGTGCCAAATTTGATCTTGGCCAGCGATAAGCCTAGGACGTTGGACGCCAAATTAGATCTTGGCCAACGATAAGCCCTTTTACGTTGTGCGCCAAATTAAGATTGATCTTGGCCAACGATAAGCCTACTACGTATGGGCGCCAAATTAATGCTGTGACCTCTTCTATATTGGTTAATAACCAAAAATTAAATTAATAAATTAATGTACTTTAGTAATCTCAGGGTCTAAGTGTGAATTTATTTATTTTTTTATAACGGATGATGTGTCGCAGCCTTGTACTTATTGTGAGTTCTAGCTGTGATTGTGATGTTTACTTTCCTTAGATTCTCCCTGGGATGGGTATAAATAAGTAGATATAGAATGTCAGTACAACTTGTTTTATTTTAATATAAATTTTTTTTTACAAAAACATTGATAAATATCATTATTATGCAATACAATACATTATTCATTTTATTATTATATCCAGCCTTTTTCATCTGCGGTACAAGCACCTTGCAATCTTTAATTCTTTGAGAAATTGTTAATAATAAATAAAATAAAATTCACTGCTCTAGTCCTTCATGTATGCTCATATTTCGAAATTACTGCTATTCAACTGAACCGTTAATGCTTCGTTAAACCGCCTTGGATTAAGATTCGCACGTTAACCCAAAGCATATTCAAAGAAGAATTTATTTTAAATTATTTAATCAATATTCTAAATCTTATTGCTATCCGGAAAATTTACTAATGCTTCGTTAAACCGCCTTGGATTAAGATTCGCACGTTGACCCAAAGCATATTCAAAGAAGAATTTATTTTAAATTATTTAAACAATATTCTAAATCTTATTGCTATCCGGAAAGTTTACTAATCCTTCGTTAAACCGCCTTGGATTAAGATTCGCACGTCAACCCAAAGCATATTCAAAGAAGAATTTATTTTAAATTATTTAAACAATATTCTAAATCTTATTGCTATCCGGAAAGTTTACTAATGCTTCGTTAAACCGCCTTGGATTAAGATTCGCACGTTAACCCAAAGCATATTCAAAGAAGAATTTATTTTAAATTATTTAAACAATATTCTAAATTTTATTGCTATCCGGAAAGTTTACTAATGCTTCGTTAAACCGCCTTGGATTAAGATTCGCACGTTAACCCAAAGCATATTCAAAGAAGAATTTATTTTAAATTATTTAAACAATATTCTAAATTTTATTGCTATCCGGAAAGTTTACTAATGCTTCGTTAAACCGCCTTGGATTAAGATTCGCACGTTAACCCAAAGCATATTCAAAGAAGAATTTATTTTAAATTATTTAAATAATGTTCTCTAAATTGCGTTGCCCGATAGTTTATGAAACACTCATGAAGGTTCTTTTATTTGTTCAGTTTAATTTAGGATTGCAAGATGGAGTTTAATTTTCAATGCTTGTACTCACTTTTCTTGGTTGTATAACATCTCGAATTCTTCCTGGTAGCCCAGTCCCTCCATTCTAATTAAATTTATTGTTGTAACTTTTTGTGCGGTCCAATTTCGGTATTTTCGCGCCTCTATATCTGGCGCGCATTTATCGTTGCCACTTCTTACGACTACGGCGTATGAATCTTAAAGCGTTTTATGCCTTTAGATTCTTTATTTCTTCGGAGCACTGGTTTAACTATTTTCCTTTTAAGTCTTGAAGAGCTTCTGGTGTACTTCCTATGGACTGCCTTATTTTCGCCTGTGTGTCGCCTTTTATAGCGATTGACATTTGACGAACGACTTATTTTGTTTTGAATCGTACCTTTAGTTTGAATTTTCGTCTGCTACGCCCTCCGTGTTAATTTTGATAACTATTGAAATCACGTGGTCCTGTGATCTTCTTTCCGCCATGTTTATTATTGTTATTATTTACCTATTCTACATTTTCATATTTTATATTCTTTGGACCCTTGATTGATTTCATTTTAATGGTAGGTATCCTTTTATTGTATTTTATTGTATTTACTAATGCTTTATTTATTTATTTTTAGCCTAAATGTCTTGAAGCATTTGTACGTGAATAAAATTATGTACTATCGCATATTTAGACGTACATTCAACAATGTCTTTTTTTTTATACTGTAAATATCAGTGAATTTGCATAGCCAGCATAATGTTTTATTTTCAATGATGAACCAGGCCACAATATTTACGTTCTGGATGCGTTAGTGTATATCGAAAACAGAAACCTTTGTGTGCATTTCTATGTCCCATACAGAAGAAAATACAATTGATCTTGTGACCGTGAAATAAGTGGTATATATTTATTTATTTATGTATATAGACCTTTGTTTAATATTGTATTTTTGTTTTAGCTTGGACTTTCTTGGAATATATTCGTGTAGAGAAGAAAATAAACAAATCGTGCCTCTTTACGTACACTCAATAATATTTTATACAGAAAATATAAGTGAAACGTGCATAGTGATACATAACATTTATTCTTGACAATGTTGGTGGTTATAATATTGATATTCTTTGTGATTATTCTTTATTTCAGAACTATTATTGCTGCTAAAGAATGTATTACCGGGTTGACCTACTTTTCTATTAACTGCTAGTAATACTGCTTTAAGTTATTATATCCTTTTTTTATTAAACGGAGGTCAGTATTTGAATATTGTTTTATAGAACATGTAATTCCTGTGCACCAATTTATTTAAACATTGTTTTATATTTTTCATTTTTATTTTTAATTGTGAATGCTATTATTTTTACGGGTATGCAACCCATATTGCATTGACGTGTATACTACTGCCTAGTTATGAATTTGATTAAAATACTAAGTATATACAATTTTGACTACATACATTTGTACTGATTAGTGGATTATACTGTATTTATTTATTGAAATATAATTTATATCTAACATGTAAATTTATATTTATTTAAAATAAACATAGTGATATTTTATTTTTGTTGATTTTTTTATTTTGTTTGGTTTCTTTATTTATCTATTTATTTATTTACAAGAAAATACCACAGCAATATGTACGTATAAGAAAGTCGTGTGCAGCGCGCATCTCATTTTTAACTTTCTTATACACAGTGTGTGAATTATCGACTTAGATATTTTTGCAGATATGTACGATTTGCAGTCTCAAAGAAGTAGGTTTTGAAAACTCTCTCTGTGTGTGTATACGAGGTAGGCGCCATAAATTCTCGGCCTGACAGGCTTATACAGGTTCAAACGTGTTCAAACTCCATCACGTCATGCATGCACATACGCGAGGTGTACACTATAAATATGACGGTTCGAAGCCTAGTAGTTTTTAGTAACCAGCCAACCAACGTGACTGGCGCACTAAAATGTCTGAAGTAAAGAAAATTGACTTCCGCGCGGTCACTAAATTTATAACAAAAGAAGGGCATACACCTTATCACATTATACAACGTTAAGACGAGGTTTACCGTTTACGGTGATTCATCTCCTTCGTATTCAACTGCAAAAAAGTGGGCAAAATGTTTCCGTTTGGGGCAAGAATCCCTGGAAGATGCTGAACGGTCGGGTCGACCAATTGAGGTGATAACGCCTCAACAAATTTCAATTATTGAACATTTAGTGCTAGAAGAGCGCCGTTTGAAAGTGAAGGAATAAGCAGTGATAACAAACACTACCGAAACAAGTGTTCGCCGAATTCCCCGTGACCATTTGGGTATGAATAAAATTAGTGCTAGATGGGTACCGTGATTTCTTTCTGCTCTCCAACTTGAACGTCGAGTCGAATGTGCGCAGTCGTTTTTAAACATGTGTGGAGACGACCCAAAACAGAGTTTGGAGTCCATTGTCACATGAGATGAAACAATGGTTCTGTTTTACGATGTTCTATCGAAAAGGGAGTCTATGGGATGGCGGCGTCCTGATGAACCTCGTCTCAGAAAGGCGAAAGTCGTTCAATCAACAAAATAGGTGATGGCCACAATATTCTGGGATTGTGAGGGCATTTTGCTAATTGATTTTAAAGAGCGCAATACATATTATGCGTCTTTATTACATAAATTAAGGGACAGTATTCGTGCAAAACGTCGTGGAAAATTGACAAAACCGAATCGTTTCCATTTATGGAGGTAATATCTTTAATTTTTGAATTTGTTTTAACTCAGTGGTTCATTATAGCATATAATGTATAATAAAAGCTTTCACAGCAACATTTGCATTCAGGTACGCATCAAGGAAAGACTAGTGGAAGTTATGCCCAGTATCTTTAAGGAATGATTAGTAACAAGCCCGATTTAGCCACAAATAGATATATATTTTTAACGCTTCTTAGTTTCTGAGTTGAAACCGTGGTGCCGTCTCTTTGTCCCCTGCCGATGCTTTGTTCACTATCCAAAGGGAAATCTTCAGTGCTGTTGCTGTTTCTGCGAGTAGTTGCTATTGGGATATGCGTAGCGGTTGAATATAGCGTGGATATTATGGTTGAGTTGAGTGTGAATGAAGAATTTTCAAAAGCGGTGAATGTAAAATATACATGTGAAGAATTAATAATGGTAATAAGTTATTACCATTATTGAATTGTGTGATGAATTGTCATTACTAATGACAATTCATGTCTCAATATTTTTGAATACAAATTACAGGTACGTATATTTGCCACCATGAACTATTATTACGCGCCTACGGTGTGACTAAAGTTGGAACCTCTTCACATTCACCAAAGAACTTGGAAAACCACAGCAAAACCAACACTTAGAAATTGATTGTAGGGAATCTATTGCTGCTAGTGAAAGAACTGAACTAACTAAAACTTGAAAAAAGATTAAACTTGCATTTAGTACGGTATGCGGTTACTTGCAGAATTCGCCGTAGGTGTTACTTCAACGCACATCATCTGATTGCTGGTGGTACGCTCTACATACTGAGCAATTTATTGCGGACCATGCGTGCACATCTCTTAAATTATGTATATCAAAGAACAGATGTAGGCCAGACTACGCTTAAAGTTTCTATGTCGATATAATTCAAGAGGTGTAGGAGTTGCTTACGCATGGTCTTGGAGTCATTTAATTAGTATAGTGTCCGACTAGTCGTCCGACATTCAGATCATGTGTGTTCAAATCACACCGACGGCTAAATTTTTGTAATAAATTTTTTTCTAATTTCAATTGTCAGCGTCTAGAAAGAAGAATAGACTTTTTAAAGACCTTTTTTACTGTAAAGTCTTCTTCAAAACTGAAAACAATTAAAAAAGAAAATGATATTATTTTTTTTTGTTTTACGTATTCAGCTTTTAGTATTATTATTTTTGACATTTACATTATTTATTCCAATTAAAACAAAATATATTATTCAAGGTAGCATTAACTTCAGAATATTAACAAAAAATCGCTCATCATCACCTATTTTGGCCTTGTTTTTTATTTCATTGTACTATGCATAATGAATGGAATGACTCATTAAAGTAATATTAGATGTAAACGCTAGAATTCAAGGTATTCTATCCTGCATTTAAATTAACATAGACGCAATGTTATTATGACTTGCTTCGTTAATGACAATTTTATTTGAATGGTTATATTTTCTCTAAAGATTTCACAAGTGTGGTAAGTATGTATGTATATCTTACTGTATTACCAAAACTGTATCTCTTAATGCTGAAAATGTAATCTGGGAAATACCTGATCATACTACTTAAATGGGGTATTCCGATTTGATGTATAGTGTAATTAAAAGTTCATTTTGTTAACGAATGTGTGGTCTAATGGACAGTAAGCGCACTCATTTTTGGAGAGCACTAAAAATTTGTTCCCTCAGAGATCCACTTTAACGACAGAGAGGAGAAGGCTTTACTCTGTTTACACACATAACTTACTCTATTTGCTTTTTGCGTTTTATTGCGGTCATTTGACAAACTAATAAGTAGCATGATCTGCTTTACTAAAATGTACCTAGTCATATAATATACAGTGTGTAAAGTGTAAATAAAGTAAGGAATAATATTCACATTTTGTTTATAATCGGTGTTTGGGAGAAAAGCTCGGACAGGTCAATTTTATTTTGTTCTTCCAGAATTTATGGACGTTACTTTTCTTTTTTGTCGCTTACTACTCTGGGACTCATGACGTCATCCATTTTTTTTAATGTAAGCTTATTAATTTTAGACCAGAAATAAATAGTAGATTTTTTTCTGAATTCACCAAATCGCATATGTGGTATTTAAAATTAGTTGTTTTAGAGGTACGGAGGATCATAGGTATTAAAATGACAACAATAGAAATTTGACGTTAATAAATGTTCAAATTGCCATCCATTTGTTTCCTGGCAATGATAAAGTTGGAGTTGAAATTTTTCCGAAACATTATCTCTCATTTCTTGGTCGATATTTTTGCACTCTGACATTATTCTTTCTCGCAGTTCTTCAAGATCTTGAGGTTTTGTCTGATACACACGTGATTTTAAATAACCTCATAGAAAAAAAAGCAAATCATTCCATAGGACCACGTCTTCCTATCCATCTATTAGGAAAGACTTTCTCTAGGTATTCTCCAGTAAACAGACGAAAGTAGCAGTCCGTCTTTTCAGCGCGTTTAAAAATCGCAGTCTGACGTAGGCTCCGGGGCATCTCGCGCGACTGCCCCGTCTGCATTAGAAATCGAGCGATGAAACTGGCGCGGGTAGCGCGCGTATATATGTAGGCGACGGGGCACAACTCTATGGTGCCGGGTCCGGGTGGCGGTCCAGTATGTAATATACAGCGGTGAGTGTATGTTGTAATTTCTATCGGTGCAAATGCTACTATGAATTGCGTTAGTAACATTAAGACAGAATTAAAAAATCTAGGTATCCCTAGACCAGATTTATTGATTAAACTAGAAGATCACAATTAGAAAACTAATAAAACCGTGACGAGAAAATTCAATAGAAGCTCTTACAGTTTATCAGATTGGTTGTATGTGGGTGTAATGTGCAAAATGCTTTTTTCTATTTCGGTGCTATAAAGTTCACTTTACGACATCCGTTTTGGTTTCAAAAGTATTTCTTTATCGCACGCTAATTTTGTTGTTTTGACGTTGATAACAAAAAAAAAATGGAACCAAATTATATTTAAATGTCAAAATGTAAGCCTTTAATGTAACAAACATGTGCAATAGAAGTTGTACAAAGAATAAAAAGCACACATGCTAACATTTTATTTACTAATTAACAATATAAATTGTTAAGCAGAGTTGGATGATAAGTTTTCTGATGCTACTATTGTAATTTACTTCCAAGGTGGATACAACTGTTTGATAATATATCGAGACAATGTTGGCGAAAGATTTTGTAAATTGTCTTCTGCTATTTTGCGAATCTCTGGGGACGTACAAAATAGAAAAAATCAAGTGAACGGTGTTTTTCTACTTTGAAGAGAATAAAAACATTTTCTTGAAATACCATGCGGGAAAGCAGACTATGTGCCTTAGCAATGTGTTCCATTGAAAAACAATTACTGACACATCAACACCAAACTTCAATGAATGAGTTATTAATCATTTTTCTGATTGTAAAGAACGGCGGATGGATTTTATTTTCAAACAAGTTAATTAAATAGCATATTGAGTTTGTTTTTTGTCTGTACTTAATTTTTGATATTGAACACTCAGACCCCCGGTGGTCTCCCGTCCCAAAAAGTCACGGGCCGCCACTGGTATTCTCTAACACGAAGTGAATAATGTGCTGGAGCACCATCTTGTTGATACCAGACATTAACACTTGGTAAATCTGGATCCTCGTTATTTGGAAATAATATCGCTAGAGCCGGTATTAATTCCAATCTAAGGAACTCTAAATACATCTCCCCATTTAATGAACCATCGAAAAAATAAGGACCCAAAACATGACCCCTTGTAAAACCTGCCCAAACAATTTTTGTGGATGCTGTGTATGGCTTTCTTGCATCCAGTGGGAATTTTCAGTGGCCCAATATATACAATTTTGCCTGTGTACTTGCCCATTTAAACAAAACGTAGCTTCATGACTTAAGATCAGGTAGTTAAGAAAATCTGGTTGATTACGCAGTTTTACATTCATCCTTTCGCAAAAATCAAGCCTACGATCACAATAATCTTCGTTTAGTTCCTGAACTGGTGTCACTATGTACGGATGTTATTTGTGTTTTTTTCACACATTAGAAACATTTTGATGACAAACTTTGTGGTTTGCTACTAGCCTTCTTGTTGATTGGTTTGGATTATCTTCAATTTTTAATAATAGATCAGGTTTTTAGTTTTTTTAGGTCTTCCTTTACGTTGAACATAACGAACGTTACCATATTCTTTAAACTTTTGAACAATTTTGCTCACACAAGATTGAGTTATCGAACGATTGGGATATTTCTCATTGAAGAGACGAACAACTTCGTTTTGTGATCTAACATTTTCACCATATCCAACCATCATTAATATCTCAATCCCTTGCCCTTCTGACAGACGCGTCATTTAAGATATAGAAAGCGTTACATGTAAATTGTCATTATTGCCATTTTAGATATCGAAAGCGTTACATATCAATTGTGATTATTAGCACGCTTAATACTCTAAAACTACTAATTTTAAGTACCACTGAATTCAGAAAAAAATATACTTTTTATTTCTAGCAAAAAAAATGAGTAGGTTCCATTTGAAAAAGAAGTCGTTGACATCATAGGTTCCAGAGTAGTAAACCAAAGAAAAAAAATTGACGTCCATAAAATCCGGAGGAACAAAATAAAATTGACCTGTCCCTGCTTTCCACCCAAACAGCGATAATAAACAAAATATGAATATTATTCCTTACTTTATTTACACACTGACATTCTCATTTTAGATAATTTACTTTAATCACAAAATATATATCGATCTTGCAAAAATTATTGCAACCATTTTGAATGTGAATGAAAGACTTTTATCGGTTTCGAAATGTAGACCTCAATCATCTCCTATAAAAGCTATAGCTTTTATAGGCTTATTAGCCGTAAATAGTAAATAAACTAGCTGTCCATCAATCTCTTCGAGCTTGAATCGCCTTTCGCGTCCGCTTCCAGTTTTATTACAGTTCGCTGTAAAACGCCAAAAAAAAAATCATTTTTGATTTTCTAAACTTTTGGCACACCTTGTATAGACGTATATTTTTGTCCACGAAGTACTGTCACGGTGACAGGTGGAACGACAATTTAAAGCATCCTAACGTCAGCCTGACTTTTCGTTGTTGGAGTTTGAAATTTAGATGCTATTTAGCGTAATACTAAGACTTGACACTAAAAGATTCATAGTTTTATTAGTTTTACACAATGAAAGGACTAAATCATTATTGAAAATGTAATATGAGATTTATTTTAATTTTGCATAATTTAACCTGCCAATTATCATGGCCCGCAAACATACTTTTGACATACCTTTTGAGCTTTGTTATAATGCAAATTTGTGAATAATGCATGCCCATTACACAGAAGAATCAAAACCAAAAATAATACTGACCGACGTTGGAATATCTGTGTAAACATTTTGCTTACACACACTGTAAAAAGAATATAATTTGTAATTGTTGGATCATTTTGTGATTTTTATTAAGTATTTAAGGAAAAATAACACAAAAAGGTAGTTCATGATTACAACCAACCGAAATAAGAGCCACCTGCCTGGGACACGATCATCATCAACCATCATCAGAATGTTTGATTAACAATTTGATTTAATGGTGTATTTTCAAACATATCGCATTAAATGATTGAACGCTGCCCATACTTCAAACTTTCTACTGACAATCAAACTATTTAGTAGAAGTAATTGTTGAATTAGACTGGAATATTTACTTTAGTAAATTGAATAGTTACAAAACAATTGTCATTACATTGGAATTTGATTCGTCTGTCACCTAGTAATAATAATATAAATCATATTTTAAGGTAATTGTCTAATACCGTGCCGTCAAATACTTTCCGCATTAGAGTAGGCTGTTTTTGAAGTTTTTAAGTAATCAATGTTGGTGTACATGCTAATTTTTTGAAAACTTCAAATTCTGACAGTTGTCATACTTAAATTCAAATTATAGACGCCTATTATTATTTATATGACATAACCAAACTATTAAAATTATGCACTGTCACCAACCATTAAAAAAAAAGCATGGCCGTCTCTAATGCGGAAAGTATTTGAAGGCACGGTATATAGGCAAAACTAAAATGGATCTGATAGCACTTTTCTCATTAATATTTTAGTCATTTCGCTGTATAAAATTTGTAATTTCATATCTTTTTGTGTCAAGGTCTACAATAAATATCGATGAAGCTTAAAAACATGAACCATGAAATATCAGACAGATGTCAGGGTGTTTAACCTTTTTTTTTGAAATAATTGTCATCATGAAAGCAGTTCAGATTTCATCACGAACTGAAATCGATTGATCGTTTTGACGTTTTATAACCTGCAATTAAATTTTTGTGAAATTTCCAACATTAATCAAAAGTCAGATGGACTTTTTCTGACAATTCTGACGTTTCCTGTAACATTTAAGCCACCTAACGTGAATGTTGAGTTGACCAACATTTCGCGTATGCTCTAGTTAAATATATCGGTGTTAAAATAATAATAGATGAGTAAAGATGGCTACACGCTTTAACTGTTACTTAATTTTAGTTTAATAATATACTATGTTCACCAATTTTGATCAGCATGATGTATTCGTTTCTTTGAATTACAATTAACGTAGGGCTTCCGGGACAATAGTCAATAGAAATAAATTTATATGACGTTCGTTGCAAATAATCAAGCTCATCAGTGCTCCATAATGTTTGTCATAAAATGTCGATATAAGTCATCAAGTGCTGATTATTCAATTTACTCTTTCCACCTTTTTTCTTTTTTTTTTTTAGGACACATTAATTTAATAGAATACTTGCTCTTTTTGTTATTCCATGAAACTCTTCGAGTTTGAATTGCTTCTTTGGAACGTGACTACTGCCAGTCGCAGAGGCACTTGAATTTTAACGGTTATAAATTTTCTTTTAATTAGTTTATGAATGAAGATGCAAATTAAATGAAATATCTCTAGAAATTAATTATACATTATTGTGGCATCTATAATTATAGACAAATGGATTTATTAACTAAAAAATTTCCCATAAAATGTTTAACATTTCTATAGAATTTACTGAAAGCTGATTACTTGGAACATTTCGTTGACATTCAAGTTTGATATAATGCGTGTGCACCTAGTCTAAGTTGAATGTAAGTAGGCCGAACAGGTAAACCTAAGATGGTTGTATGATCAAGATTTGTTGTATCATATATAAATTTCTTTGTTTTTTAAATTTGGTAGTACTCTAACTTTATTTGTCTCAAGTTTTATGATAAACGTTGCCCATACGTTAAATTTTCTTGCAAACTGTCATGTTGGTGACAGTTCGATCTATTGCGAGAATGAATTGTCAAATTGAATGTCATTGTAGACATACCGTGCCTTCAATTATTTTTTTTTTAGAATAACCTACGATTTCAATATTAATTTGAAAACACTGTGGAACTTTTCAATAAATTGACTTAACTATGACAGTAGTCAAAATGAAAAACATTACTGTAGCACAGTATTCCCAAATTAATATTGATATCATAAGCTACTCTAAATTTAAATTAAAGACGCAGTATGTATATTTGTATGTAGAAAGATGACAGAGATGTGTCCAAGACATTAAAGATACGATAAATGACCGATACAATAGTAATAATAATAATAATTGATAATGCAATAAAATGTAAATATTAACGGTTATAATATTTCTTTCAGTGGACGTTAAATGTTATTAATCGCGCCTTTGCTTTAATTTTTAAAACTACGATATTGGAAACTGTACCCGAATGACCGACAATGTAGAGTAATTACAACCGCAGTTCAGTTTCTTCTTGTTTATGAATGAAGACGCATATTAAGCAAAATGTCTCTTAGAAATAAATTAAATATTATTGTGACATTTATAATTAGTGGCAAATGAATTTATTTATTAAGACTTTGCCCACAAAGCGAACAACATTTCTATATAATTTACTAAACGCTGATATTTAGAAAAATTTTGTTGACATTCAGGTTTTGTATCAATTGTGTGCATCTTCTTCTTCTTCTTCTTCTTCTTTATTGTGGCTTTGAGTTAGACTATTTAGTCTTTTACTCTCCATCTGAGTGCGGTGAATCTGGGATTGTTGAAGTTGAATTTGATTAGCTATTGTTTATCTTTATTTTGATTAAGAATTAAAGTAGAACCATTTTAGGTCTTTTGTGTATTGAAATTTTCATTTCCATCATATGCAAGTGCTCTTTTAAGATTTTGATTTGAGTGGTTTTCCATCTGGTTATAGAAACTGAGCGCTCTTTCCTTGATGTAGTCAATAATGGTTGGGGTATTTGTTTCATTCATTATTTGATTATTTCTCATATACCATGGAGCATTTAGTATCATTCTAAGACTGGTGTTTTGTATTATTTGCAGTTTTTTGATGTTGGTCTTGCACATATGCACCCATATTGGGCATGCATATGTGAATATTGGACCTAATACTTGTTTGTAAAGTAGAATTTTGTTGTTCGTGTTCAGCTGGCTTCTTCTGCCTATAAGAGGCCATAGTTGACATCTTGTTTGTTTGGTTTTGGTTATCGTTTTTGCTATGTGTGTGTTATAATTGAGCTTTATATCCAGGTATATTCCCAGGTATTTAATTTCTCTACTCCATGGTATAGTGTTGTTGTTGATGGTTATTTCGTTGCCTGTTGTTTTCAGATTCCTTTGAAAGATTATTGCTTGGGATTTGTCTTCGTTTATTGTTGTCCTCCATTGTTTGAACCATTTTATCGTGTTGTCTAGGTGCGTTTGGAGTTCCTGTACCGCGTTCGTCGGACATCTTGATGTTGAGAGCAGTGCCGAATCATCTGCAAAGGTGGCCGTATTTAAGTATCTTGTAGGATTTGATACTGGTATGTCTGCTGTAAATATTGTATATAGGTGAGGTGACAGGCATGAGCCCTGGGGGACTCCCGCTGTTGGATGTTTTATTGAGGAAAGTGTGTTCTGGATGCTAACTTGAAAGCAGCGTCCTTAGAGAAAACTGTTCGTGATTTTTATGACGTGTGTTGGGTAATTGTGTATTATCATTTTATATATGAGTCCCTGCCTCCAGACTTTATCAAATGCCTTTGCTATGTCGAGAAATACAGCTGCCGTCACTTGATTTTTATTGAATCCGTCTTGGATAGTCTCAGTGACTCTTGAAAGTTGTGTTATCGTTGAATGTTCTTCTCTAAAAACCCATGTTGATCTTCTGGTATTATGTCTTGATTATCAGAGTGGTACTTTATCTTCTGTAGGATTATTTTTTCTATCACTTTGCTAATGGATGGTAACAGGCTTATGGGCTTGTAGCTGCTTGGTATTGTTTTTGGTTTTCCTGGTTTAGGTATAACTATTACTTTGGCATGTTTCCATATCTTTGGGAATGTTTGGAGTCTGATAACGGAGTTTGCTATTGCTAGAATTGACATTATTGCTTTTGGGGGGAGGTTTTGTAGTGATCTGTTGGTGATGTTGTCTATACCAGGAGCTTTTTTGGTATTTAATGCTTTAAGGATTGCTTTTAGGTTCTCGGCTGTGACTGGGTCGTTGCTAGGGGAGTGGGGTTCACGTATTTCTCTGCTTACTACTTTGTGAATCTGCACTACGTGTTGCATGTCTACTTCATCCAAGTTCGGAGTGAATTGCTCTTCTAGTGATTCCGCTAGAGCTTCTGCTTTTTCTTCTGCTGTGACTTGTGTGGAGTTATTGAATTGAAGTGGTGGGATTTGTATTTGTTCTCTTTTGATTGCCTTGATTATTTTCCATGTCTTAGAGGGCTCTGCACCTATTTCTTCGAGTGTTCTTTGCCATTCTACATTTTTCGGTTCCAGTAATTTCTTATTATGTACTTGATGTTGAAGGTTGTTTAGTATAGTTTTGTCTTCTCCTAGCTCTGTTCTTTTCCTTTATTAGTTCTTTAATATGATGTGGTAGACTACCTGATTTATATATCCTTTCTATTTTGATGGTGTTATTTTCAACAGCGTTTGTTATTTTATCTTGTAGTGATTTTATGGTCTGTTCTAATTCTGCAGTGTTTTGTATTTTAGGAACTGCAGTGATGGTTTGTTCTAGTTCTGTTTTGTAGCCGGCCCAGTCTGTCTTGAAGGTGTGATATGTTCTTTCGGTTATGTCTTCGTTCCAAGTTATTATAATTGGAATGTGATCAGAGCTCATGACACTTTCAGTTTCTATCTTTATGGTTTTGTTAATGTTTTTACTGATTGCTAAGTCTAATTGTCTAATTGTGTGCATCTAGCCCAAGGTGAACGTCGACAGACCAAAACAAAAAAAAACCAAGACGGTTCGGCAATGAAATGTTGTTTCATGTTATTCGTTCTATAAAATTGGTAGTACCATGCCTTGTGTCAAGTTTACGATAAAAATAGTGTATACTTCAAATTTTTTGACAGACTGTCATCGTGACACTTATACGACAATAAAAAGTTGATGTTTAACCAAATTGTCGTTCCACCTGTCATCGTGACAATACTTCGTTGTTGTGTATTCGTTCACACATAAACTTGTGAGAACGAAATGTCAGACTGAGAGTGCTTAACAACATTGTCTTTCCAATTGTCAAATGAAATTAACAACATAACATGATGAACTTTAACAAAACATGCTTTAAACTTACAGGTCATTGAGAGAATTAATTAATTTTCATATTACGCTTTAATAGTTGTATATATATGTACTTTGTAAAACCCAATCAAAAATCTTGCTGGCTCCTAATACCATTTAACCGAAAATGTACTTCTGATTAGTTTGTGCCAACCCGCATAGTCGCGTACTTTAAATGCTTACTTTTATAACTGAATTGATAAACGAAATTACATAAATGCTTATGGGAATTTTACATATTTGATGTATTTATGTTATTTTGAAGTGTTTCGGACACATCTGACAAATAAAGAAAACTCAGATGATTCTTTATTTAGGCTTGCTTCGGTACTTCTTTCGCGAGAAGTGACGACATTTCGATTTGTGTTTAATATATCTTAATAAAATATAGAAAGATCGTTATATTTGTCACTGTACTTACGTGCGATAATACACTTTAAGTTTATTTTATCATATCCGTCGGCATTGTTCCTATATTCATAAATAGAAAAGAAATAGTAACAATTGATAATAATAACACTAATACGTATCTGAAAGGTACCACTTTCCCTTCATAATCCCTTTATTTGTCGGCCTTCTGACATTTAAACTTGACAACCGATCGATAAACGTGAATAGATAGTCATTATGTGTTGTGTATTACACGACTGGTGCTTTCCGCTAATTTTGACGTTTCCCGGCAAATGCCATATCGCGAACTCAAACTGATTTGACGGTTTTGATAATTTATAACCTGAAATTGAATTTTTCGTGCGTTTAACTTAACCTTATCCGAAGTTTGATGTGTCACGGTCATCTGTATCGATCCACCGCCATTTTAAAATCGAACCTAGTCCATATTTTTTATTTTACACGTAGGCCTTATGGCAAAATACTATGATTCATACTCTTTTTCTGCACGTTCTAAAATTTTCAAAAACTCCTTTCGGGCCCTCGTTCTCTCTTCGGAGACGTGAAAAATGGCCTAAGGCACGTGGGACCGTGGTCCCCGTCGCGTGACACTTTCGTTCCCAGCGTAGATGCGCCAGGTTCTCAGAAAACTGTCTCCCCAATTCGTCAATTTTGGGGTATAGCTTTGCCGTTTTAATCGTTCGTGTTAAAAAGAGCGAGACAATTGGCTTTTAGTATATATAATATTCTTATGCACTTTGTGTAAGGTGACGGTAGATGACAACAGGGTGACAATTCTAAACTGGCCTTCTATTTCAACGTCAATATAACGTTGCAATAGAGCTGTTCGGCTTTGTTGGTGGTGTTTTGATAGAATGTGTTTCATTTTTATAAAAAAAAAAATCAAAATTGCTGGTAGAACTACTCCCATATCGTGAAGATCATCATTTCGGTATGCGAATAAAATATCACTTCACATATATTATTGTGCTGTTTGTGATAAAGTGCATACTAATACATGTAATACATTTAAAATTTATATAAAGTTCTGCGTGAATGGAATATATGATGTAATTAGTTAATATGAAATTCGCGTGGAAATTGGATATAAGTATGTACCTAATTGTACATATATCAAACATGTACCTTATTACTCTTTTTAATATATTAAGTTATGTGTGGTATTTATAAATATACACAGAATATTGAAGTTTATCAGTTCAGTGCCAAGAACTTTAATGTTAGTTCTAATCTTGTTTGTTCTGAACTTGTAATAATTTGATAATATTATCGATGATGATTCAAGAGTTATTCTGTTGGGAACCTAATCGCTAACCGCTTTTTTTACTTGGAACAAAACAACCACACATGTAACATAGAACATTAAATAGAATTTTTAATTATTTTTTTATATCATTGTTTTCGGGCTGAAAAACGAAATATGCAGATTTTTGAAAATCTCATCTCTTGTAATGAGATTTTTATAATGGGGCAGTGAGACCCTTCTTTCAGTATAACTTTAAACTTTCAAATTTTGTTGAGTGTATGCCATACAAGGAGTGTATGTAATTAATTTACTGGTTGGTCAATCGCATTTTAACGAATTTTGCTTTTTTGCAATCTCTGCCTCGGTTTGAATTTAACATAATTGTCAAATTTTACATTACAGTCTGATACGTACAGTTTACGGGTTTTTTAGCAATGATTTTAAAAATTATTGGCATAAACTAATCAACTTTAACATGATACGAATTTAAAGTTATAGATTATTAAATCTACTTCATCATACAGCAAAAACTAGGGAGCCCGTTTTTTTAGTGCGTGCGAATTATTTTTACGTATTATTTATTCTTGATAAATCAGGAAAATATCTAACCATAGTTTATTTCTATCTTTATAAAAAATCATTAAAGTCTATATGAATAAAATTACAGATATTTTTGGGCTGAACCCTAAATCCTGAAGTCGTATATGTACGCTGGCAGTAGTTTAGATATAATCTCATATTGCGCACTATCTATATGACTGTTTTGCAATATTGCAAGATCTGTATATTATAAGGTGTTTGAAAATAACATTAACCCCATTAAATTTTTGAAATCTCCCCCGTTCGTTCTCTATATTCCTCCCTGTCTGTAGGACTAAAACCTTATTTTATTAATGTTATACAAACGAAATAACAAGTATCAATAAATATCGCAAGAAATTTAATTAAACCGAAAGTTATTCTTCTGCACTTATCGAATAGCTGTTTTTTAGCTGTTTATATCTCACGAATAATGCTTTCTAGACTTATTTACTATGAGTATAAAAAAATTAGACCTGGAGTTTGAACATTTTTTGTATAAAAGAAACTTCAACATTCGGAAAGCACATATATACCTATAAGAAAGTCGTGTGGTGCCCACACCACATTTTTATAATCTTAAATACATAAGCTTTGCTAAAAAGCCAATGGTTTATCGATAAAATCCTAACGTATATAATTATTAATATTTTTACTTTCTTATGCGCAACATAAGAAAGTGATGACGAACATTTTCCACGATGCCGAATGTGTTTCTGAAAAATGTCCGTCTGTGTGTGTGTGCCTGTGGGTCTTTGACCACGATAGCGGCTAAACAGCTAAAATTATCAATACCAAACGTCAAACTTCATATTTACGAATATAATCTCCTTCTGGAGAACTGATTAGATTTTCAGCGAAATCGGTAGGCCGGTAGTAGTAGTTTACTTCTGTGAAAAAAATAAAATTTCAATGATGTTCTTACGAAGTTTAAACAAAACTTCTAAAGAATACAGCGGTACGCAAAAGTAAATTTGAAACACTTTTATAAACACAGGTTTTCGAAAAATAGTTTTTTTTGGGAGTATCTCGCAAATTATGTGTTCTACAGCGATTTATTAAGAATACAAAAGTGTTTACTTGTATCTTGCTTTGTATCAGTTTTTTTATAAAAGAAATTTCAAAATTCGTACTGGACGTAGCACTTTCCCTCATATAATAGCAGGTTTTTGTTAATATCTCACAATTTATGCGTTCGGCAGAGAGTTAGCAAGAATTCGAAAGTATTGATAGTTTGATTTGGAAGAAATTGTCTGTAAAAATAATTGAAAATTCGGACCAGAAGTAACACTTTTACTCACAGGTTTATTAAGAACGTAAAAGTATTTGAAATTTAATTTGCATCAACTTTTATATAACAAAATCGTTTGGTGCTCGATCCAAAGCAATTAAGCGTATTTGCTTAGCTGCCTTTTGCATTTAATTGTCTCCACCCAGCATTCCGATTTAACAAGACATGTTTTAAGCAGAAAACCAGATTCCGTCTCTCACGACCTGGATAATTTAGAGGCCGCTAGTGTCCGACGATTATAATACTATAAAAATAACTCTTGTGATCCCACTATTTCTTCTGATTCAGTTTAATTAATTCTATAGGAAAAGGTAATCAAACAATTTCTAATTTTTACAATTTTTATTAAGGAAACGCTAAGAAAAAAATAATGAAAAATCATCATTACATCTCTGACACTGTTCTTAGCGCAAGTGTATGTAAAAGCGTGGTTTGAGGCTCCACTGGCAATTCAATCACCATATCAAGACTTTTTATTTTTGAAATCGTTGTTTGATTACAAAAGCATCGATGTAAAAATTAGCGAGGCAGCCGTAAACAAGTTTTTCGATCACCTTTGGTATCCGTCGCCTGAACTAGTTGCATTTTCCTTTCTTGGCCCGGCTGTTCCCCTTTCAATTAAAACGAAGATGAGTGAAAAAGTTCTCATGTTTATAGACGAGAAAGACTAGGATTATGATGCAGAGGATACTCCTGTAAAACGTGTTACTGTAAAGATGAATGAAATAAAAATGTGCCTTAAACTTTTTCAATACCTTCAAGATTAATTGCGATTTCTTAAGAGTTGAATCTACGTTTTGGTCTGCTGCAAAATTTACGTGCAGTAAATGACGTAGCCGAACGTGGCATAAAGTTGATTACCGACTACTAATGTTTTGTCGAAAGATGAATTACAACAGGAATATATCCTACAAGTAGTTGGTCAATATCAAAAAGAATTTCCGGACGCATACAAATCGACTGTTAGCACAACTACTGAGCCGCAGCTAAACCTAAGACTGCGAATTTGTTAAACGTTTTACTCATTAACTATTGCTATTCTAGAAAAAATTAAGGTATGTACTATTTTACTTTGAATTTCAAATCCTATCCATTTATGTATAATAAGTTGCACTTTAATTCAACAGAAGAAAAAGCGAAAAAGTTGATTTTTTCCAGAAGCGACTTTAACCCCTCTGTGGAGCCCATTAATATTAATCAAATAAGTAGATATTTTATGTAGTATGTTTTTACATTTATAGGAAAAAATTAGGGGGTACCCGAAAGAAATCTCAAATTTGAAAAATAACCCCAGCCTAATGTACGATATGTTGCAAATTAAAAGCAAATTTATGGAAATCAATTGCAAATTAAATGGAAATTAAATCCGAAAGTATTTTCAGATTTGCATTTAATTTGAAACACTCTGTATATAATCACCAAAACATAAATATTTTTCGTAAAATATGGTTGAACAATACTTGAAATAATCTCTTGGCTGGATATTTTCGGTATATATATATATTATTAAATAAGAATCCGAGACATTCTATTTTCGGCTTTTTGTAATTGAGGAGCAAATAATAAAAAACATCCATGAATATTTGTTTGAATTCAACAAATAGTATCATATCATTACAATTTCATTTTATTTGTAAATATGTGATTTTTTTAGGGGTTACTCTTTTAATGGCAGTCAGAAAGACATATACACGTAATTATATGACTGAGAAAGCCATATATAAGACGTACGTCGACCCTATATTTGCATTCAAGTTTTGCTACATTCAACTAGAGAGCGCCCCGAATAATTTTAAAAATTAATATTATTGTTGGCAGCGCCCTCTGTTTAAGAATTACTGCACCCATCACCCTGATTATGATATATGGAATCTACTTTTCTCTTAAAATATGGCTTGTTTAATCGGAATGTTGGGTAAAAACAATTAAAAGCACAAGACAGCTATAAAATACGCTTAATTGCTTTATATCAAGCATCAAAAGAAAGAGAATTTATTATTTATATATTCGAAGTAATTACGAAATAAAGTAGCAGATTTTTGATAGAAAAACTCCCTGTTTTTTAACAATCTTTTTCCACATTAATCGAACAAATTTCAGTTATTAAAACTACCCAGTCCCCTAGAGATAAGTTTGCAGATTATGCCAGTATTTTTTTATATCATTTTGTTGCTTATTAACGGATTCTCGTGCGATATGTTAGCAGCATGTTTGCAATATAATTGAGATGGGCGAGATGGCCACCTTAATATAGCATCAAGAAGGTTTGGTCCATTTCTTTGCACTGATGTTTTTTACCACTTAGTTCCGCCACTGCGTGTAAGCATGATTGGATTATTATAAAATGGTGTTTATTTTGTACATAAAATATTTATGAATTACTTTTGTGGTAGAACAAGTGAAGGCAGACGTTAGCAAGTTGCGGATTTAATAACGCATCATTTTCCTGCAATTATGTTATTTTAGTTATTAATTTAATTAAAAAAGTGTGGGATTCTTGTATCTGTTTGTGAAAAAGTTTTAATAGTATATCATTCCATTGTAAATGTTAATTCGCTGTAAACGGAAACTTTCATTTTTGTTCTTGATGATATCATCAGTGTATAAAGTTCAATGAAAGGTATTTTATTCTAAAAATTACTCTGTATGTACTATAAATGGGAATACCAGAAGTACTTGACACGCTCGTTCACTTGCACAATACCTTCGTGTTACGGTTAATTTGCGTAAGTTACATTCATATGTTGTAAGTACAGTGTCCACAGTAAATGTCTGGACTGCTTAGAAAATGATGCAAAACCACTCTCAACATTTTACTATTGTATTTACACTTTTACGAGTATAAATGAAATAAATATTTACTATTGATCGCCTGTTGACAAGAGTTGAGTGTTATATGGACAGGACCGTTCTGCTTTATGTGATCGTCTGTCATCTGGTACATACTTTTCGTTGTTGCCAAATGTAATGAACAATAATAATAAATAGTTTTTCTACATTATATTTTGTCGATGCTTTTAGTGTAACTCTAATATTATAACAAATTTATTTCTACACATCGTACGCATATTCAACATTATCGTAGAACATAATAATAATTATCATTACCATTCAACCATAGGTATAATTACCTTTTTTCTTCTATGGATATCGTCATTTCCGCAGCAATGATTATTCACAGATCTTTTTAATCATCAATAAATTTATATAAATATGTAAGCAAACTTATTGTGTTGAAAAATGATTTTAATTTTAGTATTAAAATGGAGCAAGGTTTGAAAAAATGTTGGATGCCGTGTCTGTGGGAAATCCGCGGCCACTACCTACAATTTGGTTTATTTTACTTTCCTAGTGACTTTCTCAAAATTTCGTATTACGTTGGAGTTGGAACGCGCTTATGCGCATGTGAATCATAATACGTTCACTTAGTGAGCCTAACATTTTTCCGAGCATTTTTCCGCTCGTTAGAATGGCGACCAGCCCACATGTACAGAGTGAGTGAACGTCTGGCTGTGATCACTGAACAGTTGAGTAACTGTTGTGTCTGTGACTGCGGCCATTATTTCCTTTGTTTATTCCAGATCCACTATCTTAGATGAATATAAATACGTAATCGTGCAATATTACAACTTCGAGTTTACCACATAAAATCTACTCTAGAATTAAGCAACCTTTATTCATTTATTTTTTTATACAATCCAATGTAATAGTAACCATGTTTTTTATTTTCTATTTTACCCAATTATAAAACAACAATTAACTGATTCTAATATAAGAAACTGGTTTGGAGACCGTATGACTTTCTTATAATAATAATAATAACAAATTAGATCGCGAGCCGTGGGAATGCGCCGTAGTCGTTTTTAAAAACGCGTACGCCCACTTACTGAAGTAGTAGCCAGTAAAAGAAAATACAAAGCTTCCCACTATTTCTAATGTGCGCGGGTTTACTCCCACCGCTCGCCATTTAATTTTCTTGTTAAAATCATTCAACGATTACCTGAAATTAACTATAGAACGTATGAATACTCTTTATAGAATTATTTAGAATTAGATGATATAAGAGATATTCGGGGAAAAAAAACTGCGGTTAATTGATAATAATTCCGAATTCGAAAACTACCTTTATGTAAGATTTATTCTAAGTTAATTTCAATATGCTTTTATCCTCTTAATAGGTCTTGACAGAAAAAAGCTGCTTACTGATACGAGTAAATGTTTTATATAAAAAAATGAAAATTTGGATTGGCTGTAATACTTTTAGTTTTCTCGAAATGCAGTGTCCTTCAAATATTTTACAAATTGTGCATAAGTATGAAAGTGGTTTTATACAAAATTTTCAAAAATTCCGGCAGGTAGTAACAGTTTAACTTTAACCGAATAGACGTAATACTCTTGCGACCTCTTATTCACTGAATTATCTTGTTGAAATAACTCGAATAATAGTAAAAAGTTTTTCGAAATCCATAACAGTTCAATTATTAAAGCGGCTTCCATTTTCCATTTTAATTACATAATTTTTCTCTGTTTCTTTTTTCGCGATCGATCCGGTAATCATAAAACTAGTGCGCGCAATTAGAGCATATTCCTCATTCGATGGCAAACTACTCTAGAAGGGCAGGTTGAGTCTTCTATATACTAGTCTATCGCATATTAAATTACTATAACATGGGCGGTGTAATATACCAGCCAAATGATAGAAATTTGGTATGGTCTTCCGTTTGTAGAAACTATGAACCTTTACTTAGAAGATACTGGTCCCCAGTTTTGCATTTTTTTTTCAAAAAGAACAACGATTTTTTAAAGTTTTAATGTTTTGCGAGAATTTCAGTGCAAATTTGTAAACACAGTGTGCCGCGGTTAGTGAAAAAAAGTACGAAAACGGCGACCGACATAATCTTATCGATACATTCAGTAGTACATTCAACGTAAATTTAAGTATATTTTTGTTATACAGTAGACGCTCGCTCATGTGAACGATATCAGCCAAGCACCAGTTCACATAACTGAAAGTTTACATTAGGGAACTTGATTTATTTATAAAGAAATTGCAATGTACATATATGCATATGTATGTTTATTAAAAGATAAATAATAAAAATAACACAATACATAATATGAAATAAAAAGTACATTTTACATTATTATGAGAAATAATGTCCTATTTTGGTTTGAGTAAATTTACGCCTGGCAGCATTTTCTAATGCCTTTGCCTTAGTTTACGGAGTACTAAAATATCGGAATATAATATGTCTTTATCTTCAGCCCAATCCAACGCTTGATTAAAAATTCCTACAGATTGCGCGTCGCTCACTATATTTTTTACTTCAATCGGAGGGTCATCATTACTCTTTATCGTCATTCCATAAATTAACATCGGTTATGGTACAAACAATATCGGGATTAATTACTTTTAATAAATTGACAACGTCCGATGATGCACCGTTAATAACTTCAGTATCAGATAGTAACTGTTCCCTAATGATACTTAGCGGTACATTGTCTTCATCGTCAGAGTCGTCACTAGAGGAGAACAAATTTTTCCAACAATTTTTGATTGTTTGCTGGTTAAGAGCATCCCACGCCATATGTAAATTTAAAATCGCTTCACGTAAAGTTACTTGCTTTAAGGATTCAGAAATGTCTTTAGGATTTTTTGATAACACAGACGACAGTAGAAATTTTCGATAATACAGTTTAGTAATTTTTATTACATTTTGATCCATCGGTTGGATCAGTGGAGTTACGTTCGGCGGCATGAACATAACAAAAATTGAACCTTCATTGCTTCTTAATTGTTCCTCTGGAGGATGACTTGGTGCGTTATCCAAGATTAACACCGCCTTTATTGGAAGATTTTGCTTTTTCAAGAAATCTTTCACCTACAAATTGGATATGTATCATTAAATTACATTAGTTATTACTTATTACAGTTTTATTGCCATACCTGAGGGACAAAGTGCTTATGGAACCATTCCAGAAATATGCCTTGGGTCATCCAAGCGGATTTTGAACAATTATAATCAACGGGGTTCTGAAAATTTTTAAATGAACGTGGATTTTTTGCTTTCCCTATTACTAGTGGCCTTATTTTGTGTGTACCACTAGCATTAGTGCATGCTAGAAAAGTTATGCGTTGTTTTTCCGGCTTCCTATCCGGACCAGATTTTTCATGTGATGCAACATAAGTTTTTGCAGGTAATAATTTCCAATAAAGGCTCGTCTCGTCGGCGTTGTATATTTGCTCCTGATTTAAATGTAGCTCTTTGATTTTGTTCATTAACTTTTCCTTAAACGGTTGCACTAGTTGTGATGGTGCCGATAATTTTTCACCGGATATCGACAGCAGTCGAATTCCATACCTCCTTTTAAATCTTGTTAGCCAGCCATCACTAGCTACAAAATTTTCGGTCTCTTTTAGTTTTTCATTTAATAATTTAGCCCTCTCTTTAATTAATTCACCGCTAATTGGAACATGGTTATCCCTTTGTTTTAAAAACCATTTATACAGATGATTTTCCATTCTAGGTGCTTGAGCATTTTTTAAAGTTTTTCTATTTCCCGGGCCTGTATCAGACACACGTTGTAAAATTTGTGACTTGAGTTTCTTAATTTTACAGATTGTGGCTTTAGATACTCCATATTTTTTCGCCAATTGTGTTCCTCCCGTACCTTTTTTAATTTCGTCGATGATTTTCCTTTGTCACTTAATTTTAAAAATGTTCTTTTATTGGACGTGGATGCCATGTCAATCGTGGCGTGATTCTAACTGCACTGTACTTTATTTTACAAGAGAGAAAGAAACTGTCACGCACCTGATGCAGTACAAGTTATCAATTTAAAGTTTTCGCATTAGTGAGTTCAGTTCTGTAGTGATAAAACAGACAGGAATAACATGGATAAAAGATACTCAACTAAGGGAAGAAACCATCTTTGACGTAATAATGAGGTGTGGCCACCTTCTTCTTATACGTATGAGCGTTCCATTTTATACAAAATTGTTCTAAGTTGTTTTAAATAGTTTTATCATCTTAGAAAAATAAGCCAAATTTTAAGAATTTTTTTATATAAAAATTATTCAAAATACTACGTAGAATGCATAATTTACGACATATTTGCAAAAAATCGCTATTCGATAAGACTAAAAGTGTTACTTCCTGTTCGAATTTTGAAACCTTTTTTATACAAAAGATATTTAAAATTAAGTTCTAAATACTTTTATACTCGTAACGTACCTGTTTAAAAATAAAAAACATGATTATTATCACCAGGTACAGGGGCAACTTCATGTAACAAAAAAGAATTCTGTGAATTTGTTGTGTGGATCCCGAAGACATACATGTTGAAAGAACTTTTCCAGATCAGGAACTATGGGAAAACAAGATGCTTCCAAAATATTTTTTTTTCACTGTAAGAATGTGAAAGGAACCTTCATGACGAATTGTAATACAAGAAATTTGGATTAACATTATTGACAGCACTGAACACTCCTTAAATTGAACTTATCTTTTGACTGACAGCCTCTTATCCATTTATTTGCCAATTCCACATCTTTCAGGAAACTAAAATATTGTTGCGTTTTCGGGTTCGAAATAAACAACTCGTGCAATTATTTATTTAAAACAGTCTGTATATTTATGTAACTCAAAATTATTTAACAATATAAAAATATATAACTAAAGTATCACACTTAAACTACTATTAATAAATTAAAATTAACACTTGTATTTATTTACTACTAGTAATATGTCCGTATTTATTTAAATCACACTGCCGTATTTATATCACTTCTATTTATATGAGACGGTAATAAAAACTGCACTATATTTATTTTGGGTCGTACGAATACTTCTTACGGACTTTCTTATTCCGGAATTAATCATCATCATCCATCGGTGACCCGTCGCCTTATATACACATGCGAAACATCTCGAAGCATTCGTGTAAATTCCATACTTCTCTCGATGTTTGAAGAATATTCCATAGACATCTATCTCCGCTTCCGACACAGTACCATGCGTAAGTGTATGACTCACCGCTTTACGATGTTTACCAGTCGCGTCGAGATGATTTATGGTCCTTGTTTTTATCGTTGCCCAATCTCGGTTCGTTACAATATTGTATACTAGGTCCCTTAATTTTTCGGTTGTAATTTGAGCACCCTAAAACTGCACAACATCGCATTCTTCGATGATAATAACTAATAAGAGTCGATCGCAATAACTTATAAATTACCACTACAAACACACCTACAGGTAACATACGTACATAAATACACAAACATGAAAACAAACCATACTTGCTGCTTCGAAGATGACGTCATGACAATAAGTCAGATTACTGACACGCCCTTAAACTTATATCACGGTGTTTTTGTCATTTAATTTAAAAATTACCCACTTATCTAGAAAATGTAGTATACAACACGCTTTGAAAATAAACTCTTATAAAACATACCATAGTTAGTAGTTTTGAAAACCCGAGTCCGAAACAAACGAGGGATTTTCAAAGCCGGTAATTGGTCTGACTATAGCCTTTTTGGACTTCTATCATATAATCTATTTTTCTTCACTATTTATTTACTTAATTAATTTAAATTAATTCCATTAGTGTCAAGTCATACTGTTCTATTTTAGTAACTCCAAGCCGTTGTCCCATATTTGCTTCTTTTACTATTGTATAATTTTAAAAATTATGAAACGATCCATCCACTAAACATTTACTAGACATTTTCACACCTCCCTGTCTCATAATCACGCATAATGGAACTCTTTTATGACATGAAATCTCCACAATCATTTGGTATTAAAAAATATCATCTAGTTTTATTTTTTACTTTGCTGCTCTTTCAAAATGCTTACAAATTCAACTTAGAATTTGCGAAAGTAATACACTTCAACAGATCTCTACTTTCTAACTATAATATGAAAACGATCAAGCTAAACAGAACCCATGCTGGTGTTACTAGTATGTTTTGTAATAAAGTAAAGTTTGAAGGTGATGAATTTAAAGTAAAATATTTTTTTTTTAAATTTTGCTGTGATACTGATATATTTTATATATTTTGTTTAGTTAAATATTAAGTTTTATAAAATTATGGATAACTTGTCGATACCCACAGTGATCAATTTCGACGTTAAGGTATGCGATCTCTTTGCAAATGATCTCTTTGGTGGCAATGCATTCTTGGAAAAAGGTAATTTCACTGCATGTCCTTTGAAAGAGGTACGTTGATATATATCATTATCACGTAGAAATGTTTAAGGTGATAAATTGGCCTCGTGTTATTCGAATATGATTTATTGTTCTCCGTCGACACCAAATTGATATGTATATCCTTGTGGTTCATGCACCTTGAAGCAGAAAATATACTGAATGAAAACTTTTAGATTTGTCAAAAAAAAATCAGGTAAAAGTTGTAATACATTATGGGTCAAATAATTATAGGTGTATATTTGGGACATAATGATATCTAAAAGCTACCAATTTAGTAGTTTTAAAGTTTCTACGTGACCTACTGGAAAACAATTTTTGAAAATGAATGCTGCATTTAAAACGTTTTAGGATTGCTATGGAGTGGACAATTTTGTAATTGATGAAACTCGATTGCCGCCCCTGATACCCCAGGGACACTACAAAGTGAACTTGAAATATTTTCTAGAAAAAAATTTAATAAGTGTTACGGAAATATATGTAACGATTTTATACCATTTGCATATGTAAACATAACTAAAAAGATAATTGATCTTATACAATAAAGTGCTTTGATATACGATTTTTTTCCTGATGTTAATTGTCTGATCATTTATCTCCTTCTTCCGTTACACATAATTGTCTTCTGAACAAATGATTATTCTATTTACAGTAGATATGAATTTTCGCCTCTCAATCATTTATTTAGAATAATAAATATGACATATTATTATATATATCATATTTTTTCTGATTTTTTGCGTTTTAGTTATGTGTATAATTAACTAAGCTTGTTTTTGTTGACTGTGCATTATGAAGTTTCCTTTCCCTGCTCAATTTATTTACGCACTCTGGAATAGCTCGACCAAATTTAATAATAATCCAACTGATAAGTATATGTATATAGGACAAAACTATCTACGTGGCTCTAGATATTATATTTTCCTCTTTATTTCCTAGTTAGATCAGGAAAAATGTGCCGTAGCTATTTTATTGCCGAAACCATTACAAAATGACATTTATTGTAATTATTTTATTTTTTACGAAGATTAAAATGTAGAATTCTATATTCTTGTTTCGGAAAAGTAAGCTATAAGGTAAAGGGAGGACCATTGGACCAGTAGAGGGACAAACCAGCAGGGGTAATTTTTAAGATATGGCAACAATCGCGTATATCCCGTTAAACGCAGTTGTATTGTGTGAGTTTATATCACCGATACAATAGGTCACATGTTTTATTCAATTTTAAATAAATTGCGGAACATTTTCACCTTACTTCGCGAGACATTTTGTGGAAGGCGAATAGTGATCAAGTTTGCCTAAAGTTTTGGTCAGTTTAAACATACAATTTATATGTATGACGGAATGTTCCGTTTATCCTCCCTTAGAAAGATAGTTGGACCAGTGGTGTGGCGGAGAGATGGTCCTACACACTTAGGTTTCAGAAAATACCGAATGTCTACATAAATCACATGCACGACCAAGAGGTCTTTGGATATAAAATACTCTTCGGTCAGAAATAAAGTGCCTCACTTCTGGTACCATGAGCATTAACAAAGCAGTTAGAAATTTAAACATTCCCAAAGCCACATTGAAGCGGAGAATAAATAGTCCAGTCAAATTCGGTTTTACCCGGAAAATTTTAAAGTAGCAATTTTCCTTCGCGAATCGTCGGGAGGGGTCACTGGCAGCCTACATTTCGGTTTTAGGGAATTGCACCCCATTGCTTCAGTCGCCATCTTCAATTTAAGGCTGACATTTCTTTATTGAATAACTCGTTTATTTTCAATTTCACATGAAAAATGCTGATGACAAGTTGTTTGGAGTTTATGTTTCCTACAATTTTGGTCCTTATCTTTATTTTCTAGGATGCAAGGCGGTGGATGGCGGCTTTTAGGGGCCACCATAGCATAAGTATAAAGTATCGTTACATGTAGACAAGTTTCAATCTAGAGTTACTCCGCTGACCTTTACCACATCACTCGTTTGTCACAAAACCCCAGTTCTCACGCATTGTCACCGACATTCGCAGCAAGCAAGCTATTCTCCTCCAGCCTTCAAAAGATATGAGGCATATTGTTATTGCCTACGATAATGCTATTAGCATCGAGAAAGCAAGTTGTTAAAGAGTCCAGAAATAGCACGTGATGCAGGTGTTAATAGCTGACAATAAGCAGCCGCAACCTAATTCACTATTAATTTTCCATTTATTAAATTTAATTGCAAATAATGTTTTGTATCGACATTTTAAGAATATATTAATATTATTTGTTCTATATATGAAAATACAAAAACTTTTTTCTTAAATTGCGATTAACTTAAATGAAAGTGGTCTTTGATTTCTAAACCTTTTCTGGTTTTTACAAAACACTTCTTTTTGCGAACAATTATATGCAAATGCATAAAGCATTAATTATCATTATGATGTATAATACTAAAAATAAGTTTTTATTCCATTCTTTTAATATCTGTGTAGACTAAGTGGTTGTGTAAAATGTATTGAATTTTCAGTACATGTGAAACGTGATTCATTCTACCTTTAATGGCTGTCCACTGTGTAAATAATTACTATTGTCGCCCAACCCATAATAAAAAATATATTTGCGTAAGGGTCGATAAAATGAAAAATGATGCTGAAAATTGTTTACCCCAAGTTTTTTTAGAGAAAGGAGATCCTAAAAATATTCTGTAACATAAGCTTACGCATCCGATGAGTTTCTTCCATTAAGTACGCATATATTGAATCTTCAACCCAAATTACGGTTTTTCATATACTTTTCCTATTGGCTGTATGATATGTGACATGACATTTACCAAAGAAAAAAAGAGGGACACGATCCTCCTTCTTAGGGGAAGTTGCACATGAAAATGTAGGTCATTCGACAAATATGCGAGAAACCACGTAACGACATATGCTGGCTAGATGTTGGCTAAATATCAACTAAAATATTTTATGTCATGACATGACATTCATGTTAATACTGTAAAGATTCTATGCTTGCAGAAAACCAAGAAAATCTATTTGAACATAGTATTTTTATTTATTATACATAACACTAATACATATTTAGTATTATGTTAATAAATATTAGTTATCTAAAATGTACTGCACTTTTATGTAGAGTTAAAATTTTCTACACAATGCACAGTGTTTCGATCAGTACAAGTAAGCTGGACAAAATTATTTAAGTAAATTTTCTGTTCCTAATACATTTATTGAATATTGCTTTTAAGATTTTGTTCACTCTAAACTGTAAACGTAAAGCTCTACATATCTTTAACTGATGTTATTAAATAAAAATGCGTTTATTGGGTAAATAAAAATTTATTGTATCTATGAAAGATAAAAAAAGTAACCAGAAAATTCAAAATTAAACCTAATTATAAACATAATTTTAAAATACCTACTACTAATACTAGGTAATTCTTAACTAATCACTATCATTAAATTCTTCCTCTGATGAATCATCTGTAACATAGTCCTGTAATATAATATCTTTATTGGTAGTGGCTATATTTCAACATATTTTCAGGTGGAGGTATTATTAAATCTAAAACTTCGGAAGGGAGGTTACTAGTCTTTTTTTAGGAACTTCTCTCAAACTGTTAATTACAGGATCAGATGTGATCAATAACATATTTAGTAAATCTCTATTCGTAGCCTTACGTGATCGCTTCAGTGAAATCTTCTGCAATCTTTATTGCGAGCTTCCTGAGCTTCCTCAGATAGCTGCCCGATTGGCAGAAGAGTGAATTTGATAATTTCGGCACTATGCACAAGAATTTTGTGCACAGTAACTGGCATATAATACCACGAGTAGAGACTCAAATACAATTTTTTTGTGTCTTGTGCTATATTTATAAATTTGTCTACATTTATGTCATAGCCCGATGCTAAAGCTCTAAGTAAGGTGTCAATTTTTTTTATAAGGTTTACATCCAAACCTGTAATCTTTGCACTGAGCTCGGGATTTCCAAAAAATCTGCGAGCAGTATTTCCGTCATTGGTGTTGCCATACCCTGCTTTGGGTTTGTCTACAATTAAACCCATCTCATTTTTGAATCGTTTCTGAATATTGACGGAACGTTGCTTCACAGTACTTTTATCAGCCGAATCTCGCAGCTGCCATTTCTTAACTTCTAGACCAGGGGTCTCCAAACTTTCCAGCCTTAGGGCCATACTGATTACTCCAGTAAGTTCCGAGGGCCAAAACCATATTATCATTGTTGCCGGTGGTAAAAAGAGAAATAGTCCACTGATGAAAAAAAGTCCGAAAAAGTACGCAACGTTTAAAAAAGGCTGCAAAACGGCAACACTGCATATTATTAATTTTCCTGTCATTATCTGTAATTTCTAGATTAGTCGTAGAGTACGAGCCATGAGGAGTAACGTGACACGACATCTGGTGGACACAAGCGGAAATAGGTAGTACCTTCTATCGCTAACAGATGGCGCTAATATCACGTACAGAATAATCTCGTTGGTTCGAGAAAGTTCTGGTGTCTTCCACTCACTTCTAGATGGCAGTAATTGGAATATATAAGAAGGCTAGTGGCGCAACCACAAGTCAGTTCCTATGACACTGTTGTGAAATAAAATAGTGCGTACCTCCTTAAAACGTGTTTGTGCGTGTTTAAGTTTAAGACATCTTTGTAACAGTATTTTGATTTGAATTGTTGCTTTTGTGTGTGATTTAGTAGTATGGAAAAGAAGCGAAAAATTGATAGTGAATGCAGAAAATTCAAAGATCAGTGGAACATTCAGTATTTCGTAATTGAGTCCAGTAAGAAGGCGCTATGTTTGATTTGCAATGAAAGCATAGCCGTTCTCAAAGAATATAACATTAAACGTCATTATGAAACAAAACATTTTCAAAATTACTCAAAATATACAGGAAGTTTGCGGACAGAAAAATTCGAAGCTATGAAGCGCGGATTGAAATCGCAGCAATCTTCATTTACAAAACTCAAAACTGAACAAGAGGCTGCAACGCGTGCCAGCTTTCGTGTGGCTCTTGAAATTGCAAAACGTGGAAAACCATTCACCGATGGAGAAATGATCAAAGAATGCATAATTGCAGTAGCCGAAGAAATGTGCCCTGAAAAGGTAAATTTATTAAAAAGTGTCAGTATGTCAGCAAACACTGTGGCTCGAAGGGTAGAAAACATCGCTGAAAATATATCCTCTCAACTGTTCGACAAAAATGGACATGTTGAGTGGTTTTCTTTGGCCTTGGATGAGTCAACGGATGTGTCAGATACTGCTCAGGTGTTGATTTATATTCGAGGAGTAGATAAAAGCTATGAAGTGCATGAAGAACTTCTTGATATGACTAGTATTCATGGCACAACTACTGGTACAGATATTTTTAAAGGAGTTGAAATGGCCATTAATCAAAAGAACTTTCGATGGAAAAACTTGAAATGTATTACAACTGATGGAGGCAAAAACATGAGTAGGAAAGATAAAGGAGTGGTCGCTCTTGTGTCAAAGGCTGTAGAAAATGACGGTGGTTTAAAACCATTAGTCTTACATTGTATCATTCATCAACAGTCTTTGTGCGGAAAATGTTTGGATATGTCTGAAGTTCTGAAACCAGTCATATCAACTGTTAATTTTATCAGATCTTTTGGGCTGAATCACCGACAATTCCGACAATTTATTGAAGAGATTGGAGAAAATGACTTACCTTATCATACTGCCGTACGTTGGCTTAGTTGTGGGAAAGTCCTTCAGCGCTTTTTTGAACTTCGAGCAGTGATCAAATTTTTTTGAATGAAAAGCATCGCCCTCTTACTGAATTACAAAACAACGCATGGCTGTGGAAGTTAGCATTCTATGTTGATTTGACAAAACATGTGAACGAACTGAATTTGAGATTGCAAGGAGAAAATCAGCATCTTCCTGATTTATACACTAATATCAAATCATTCCGGAAGAAATTGATACTGTTTCAATCACAACTACGAAGTAAATGTTTTTCACATTTTAAAACATGTGAAATATTCAGCCACGCTACTGAGACTGAGTTTCCTATCGATTTTGCAATCGAAACTTTGAGTGCTTTGAAAATAAATTTTGATACTCGTTTCTCGGACTTTGATGCCATTGCGAATCAAATTAAGATTTTTCAGAATCCTTTTGATACTGACATTGAAACCCTAGCCCCGGAACTTCAAATGGAAATAATTGATCTACAGTGCAGTGATATAATTAAGAACAAATATCAAAACTCATCTTTGTTGGAATTTTATAAGAGTCTTCCACTGACACAATTTGATAATTTGCATAAATTTGCTCGTGGGCTGTTTTCTGTTTTTGGTGCTACTTATTTGTGTGAGAAGACCTTCTCCAAAATGAAGTACACAAAAAATGTTTACAGATCTAAATTAACTGATGAGCATCTTAAATCTCTTTTAATAATTGGTACAAGTAAAATTAGTCCACAACTACAAACTATTGTCAGTGGAAAATCTCAATTACACAAATCTCATTAGTATTTCATATGTCATTATGCTTGTTATAAGTTATGTTTTTATTTAAAATGTATAAAATGTTAGTTGGATTCATTTCAATAATTTGTTAGTTATTATATACTGAAGTAAAATTTTCTGCATATTATGCATGTCTTTACTCATTACAACTCTGTGTTTCTTTATCCAACTTATCACAAAAACAATAACAATAAGCCTACAACAATGTTATGAGTAGTTAGCCCATGACCATATCAATGTAGATGTCATATTAATAATTATTCAACATAAAATTAGAATACTTCAGTAAACTAAATTTAATTTGCTATAAAAAATATGTTCTCTAAAAGGAGTTTTCAAGTATGCTAGCTCTCCGCGGGCCGGACAAAATCTGTCCGCGGGCCGGATGTGGCCCTCGGGCCGTAGTTTGGAGACCCCTGTTCTAGACGATAACTTATATGAAGCAAGTATTCGAAACAACGAATCCAGGCGTGCAATATTGATAAACCAAATCCAAGGTTATATTTATTCGCAACGTACTCCCTGGACTCATCATTAATTAATTTTGGAGTAGCTTCACAAATATAACACTTGTGTCCAAGAAGTTCTAGTCAAAGCATTGCACACTTTACCGTCAATCATTGTTAAAAGTAATTCATGCCTCACAGATACCTCATAACCATCAACATTAGACATTGTCGGCAGCAACCCGTTTATTTCCTCCAAAACTCTATTTGTCTCAGACACGGTAAATTCAGTAGTTTCTTTGTAGAAAATAAACTTAATTGGACGACAATACGTAGTCGACGATGGTCGAGGATTCTGCCATGTAATGTTACCACTTTCGTCACGTAATTACAGCGGTACAAGTGAAAACACAAATAAAAATACCACGCACTGTTTTTTTGCGGAGGCGTGAACTTTCTCGGCACCCATCTTGCACTGACTTTAGTCATGCCAAGATGATCATGAAGAAGTTTAAGAATGATTGTATCAGATAGTCCAGTCATCATCTGCGAGTTCGTTCTTCTTTGGCATCTACCATTATTAATTTTTCGATTTTTTTAACATGTTCTGGAATGATCACTTTGTTAGTCCCCCCCCCTCCCGGATGTGGATCATCTTGAAGTGATTACCTATGTTGCTTAAAGCGACTGTGCCACTTAAAAGCCATAGTTTTACCCGAGCAAGAATCCCCGTAAACCGATGACATCCCTTCCAGTACCTATGGTATGAACAGATTTTCCTTGTTTTGTAAGGAATTTGATAACGGCGCGATACTCGATTTGTTCCATATTTCATACTTTCTTCCCGATTAAGTTGCTTGGTGGAAAATAGTTTTAAGACTACTGGCGCTATTGTTTTAAAATTTTATATTTTTACTAATAATGAGTGACTCACTGAACACTTTACGACACGAAAGAGCGCTCCACTACCATTGAATTAAAATTAAATTTATTAAGCATGTTTTGATTTTCCAGTTAACTTGTGATTCTATAAAGCGATTTTAAAGATATTTTTGTGTTTGATTAGCATTAATAATAAGGTTGAAGTTGCTCGTACTTCTTGGTTTCTTGAAGAACGTCGGCACAATGTTCAGAAGAGTTTAAAAATAAGTAAATATCCTTACAAGAATAATTTATTAAGCATGTGCTTTTAGAAGGCAAAAGAACATGTTCGTCAAATTGAACTGGTATATATCAAAGGTGTTGTTAGTGAGCTGTAGAAAATCTCAATCCCATAGAAGTACGTGACCGATACATTCCTAGCCATGTTTTCCACTATACACGAAATAGAAAATCTCTAGACGCTATACGGAAGAATTTGAACATAAGTAAAAGTCCTTACAAGTCGTAACTCGTCCACATATTGCAAACATGATAATAATAGGATGAATAATGTATTAAGCATTGCTTTTTGAAGGCAAAAGAACATGTTCGTCAAATTGAACTGGTATTTATCAAAGGTATTGTTAGTGTGCTGATGAAAATCCCAATACCATAGAAGTACGTGACCGATACTACTGATATTCCTAGTCATGTTTTTCACTATATACGAGTGAGAAAATCTCTAAACGCTATAATCTCTGGATCTTATTATTATTTAACTGGACATTCTAAACATTTATATGAAAGCTTGAAATTTGAAATTTATTAAGTATATTTTATGGTTATATTGGTTTATACGTTGTACGAAGTATACATGAAACAGAATGTAATGTTTAACTATAATTCAGTTTTTTGCACTTATCCAAAAAGCTGCGTTAAAAAGTCAACTTAATTTTAATATTTTACTCCAGTTATTTCACTGAATATAATATCATTAATAGACAAGTGATGTTAAATAGTACAATAAATCAGATACTTAAAGTGGACGTTTCAACGTTGTTCGATATAACGGACTTATATCGTCGTCTAGGCTTTTCATAAGAATTTGTGTATTCCGAGATTTATACCTCTTCGCTAACTATTAAGAACTTAATCAACAGTATTTCCTTCTTACGGTATTGAGGTGGTGTAACATACCACATAACACTATTTACACACACTCAAAATTACATACTACTTGACTCTAATAGTCCTAATTAAACTGAAGACTATTGAGAAAACCGTACCATTGAAGAAGAAAGGAAAGATTTCAAAGTCTGAAGAATGTGGCATGTACTTAATATTAAGCTTGATAAATGAAATAAAGAAATGACTTTAATGCTATTTTTACTATTTCTTGCAAGAATAATTATATTTATAATTTCTTTAATATACTCCTAAGTAAGCGGCCTTGTTCCAGGCGCCTTTGAACATATGATTTATAGAATAATTAAGTTTAATTAGTTTATTAACACTTATTGATCATAAATCTTGTTACTTTTTAGACATAATTAACTTATATTGTTTAGTAGTCTTCATTTATTGATCTTCATCAAATTATGTCGTTGTTTTATTATATTATATCTCAGTATAAATTGATTCTATAAAGCGATGCATTGTGTAAATAAACGTGCTGGAATAGTTGCAACAAACACTCAACATGGATGTTAATTAGTTTCCTGGGATGTAAAATTTACAATTGCGGAAAATTTCATGATGAATATTATTGTTCTACTTATCTGATTATTATTTGCATACAACATACTTTTAAAGCAAATCTATGTACATTCCTAATAAAGACATAAAAATTTAAACAAATTTCGGTTTACTTGCTAGAATTATTTAATACACCCTTGACTTAAAATCTATAGAATAATTGATTAAATAAATAGTGTGCCTTGTTTCATTAACTTGCATCTTACGTCAGAATCATATGGAGAAGTTCATCCGAAATACGTCATAGGTATTTTATAAATACAAAAAATTTAATCACGGTGTTGGGCGATCTGCAGTATGATGATAGTAGAAATATCAAGAAGCACGTACATGGCGTATCACATGTGTACATATTTGAGTGTAAGTGAAATGTATGCGTGTGAATCAGTATTGTTTTGAGAAAACTACGTGTATGCGATATGATTTCAGAATGTGTTAGAGAGATATACCACACCTTCTCACAAATCCCGAAAAGCTGGCCAAAATTAAAAGAAATTCTCTAATTGATGGAAACTCAGTACTCGGATGTTTCAGAGATCGCTGATCACGAATCCGAAGTCGAAATTTCAATATTTCAAATGGCGGATCCAATATGGTGGAAACTTTCTGCAAAAATTGTTTGAATCTGGGTGCAATTTACTGCTCAGCGGTTTTTGGGGTCGCTGATCACAAATTCGAAATCAAAATTTCGAGAAACGAAATGGCAGATCCAATATGGACGACATGTATAGAAAAAAATACATTCCTGCCGAAATTTGAATTACGTGTTGTGAATGATCGTTGATCTAAATGAGAATTAAAAAATGAGATTCGGAGTACTGTCAAAAACCCAATATTCGAATATATAAATTCATTAGAAACTTAGACATTTAGTAAAGAGTTTCTTATTGAATATGTGGATGTATACTTTTGATCGAGGGAAGACATGGAGAGTGAACACTGTAAAATAAATCTGGGTATATTATACAGGATGTCCGGGAAAATGTGGGAAATCTCTTGGATGCAGATAGAACATGAACAAATAAGATGACAAGTTCCTATAAAAAATTTTCCTACAGACCCCTCTCACGGATATATGCGTCCCTGAACGACGCCTCTGGAAATCGGTTTTTATTGAATTTCTTTTAAAGTAATTAATATAATTTAATAAAAATTTAATGTGAAGGACCTCTTAAAATAGTGTCCTTGAAACATATTTAGCTTTTGTTGTTTACCAGGGGCGGGCTAATCTTTACAACTTAATGCCTACATTTTTAACACCCTGTATGATAAGACTTTGAAAATATTAAACTGGATAGCTTGAACCATAGATTTTAAAAAAGGTACTCTTGGTTATTGTCGTTAAAATGAACCGTTTATGAGAAAAAGTTTGCACAAAATGTGCGTTTTAGTTTTTATCAGCACCAAGAAAACCTATTGCTGTTGCAAACGTTACTATGGCACGAAATAAATAAAATATCCGGCATTTTAGAAATTGTGTCACATCGTTGACACATTGAATATTCGAAGTATGGAATACACGTTTATTGAGTATGCAGATATGCATCTGATGTATGGTCTTGCGTCTTGCAATGCTTTAGAAGCCAGAAGATTATATCACGAAAGTTTTCCTAATCGTGTTCTACCACTCCATAAGACATTTCAACGTGTTGACCAACGTCTAATGGAGAATGGTGGGCGATTCCAGTTAATAAGATAATACATATTATTGATTATTTCCTTCACCTGTCAAATTTAAATTTTGTCCAATCACAATCAAAACTGAAGTTGAAATTAACCAATGAAAGGTACCGGTTCTTGATATCAGCGACTATTACAAATCGACTATTCAAATGTAGGTAACAAATCAGGTATGTATTTTTTCATTAAGTGGCATACGTGTCAAATAGATGAAAATGTCCGACAAAAAGAGATTTAGCGATGTTTCGGATGAAATTATTGATAATCACATCGATTTGACAACTCATTTTTTATTATGAAACTTGGTTTAGGAAATAATCTTAACAAATATAGCTCGAGCTTGATAAGTAGTCGACTATTACATTGTTTCAATTTTTCTCGTGTGCCTCCTAATTTGACTTAACCAAAATTGGCATTAATAATTAAAGACTAAAGCCCTCGAGCTAAAGCTCTCGTGCTCTAGTCAAATTATTAATGCCAATTTTGGTCTCGTCAAATTGACCGTAGCGCACACTCGAAAAATTGATCACAATGAAATAGTCGACTATTTGTCAAGCTCTCGTTATATTACCTTTGACTATCTTCATAATTTTTAGGAAAGTTTGGAAGAAGTAGTACTGATTCTGGTGTGAGAAGAACCGTACGTACGCCGCGGTTAGAGGAACGTACTTTAAATGCTGCAGATGATAATCCATCAACGAGCACTCGACAATTATCAGCACAGTTTAATACATCCAAAACAATAGTACTTGAAGTTCTTCATGAACAGCTGTTATATCCATATCATTTGCAAAAAATACATGAACTAATTCATGAAGATTTTCCTCGCAGAATACAGTTTGCAAACTGGGTATTGGATCAGCAACGTAATAATGTTAACTTCATGATCATTATTCTTTTCACGAATGAAGCAAGGTTTACCAAAAATGGTATCATCAATTTACACAATACGCATGTATGGACTGATGAAAATCCTAATGCCACTATTGTTTCGCATTATCAACATCAGTTACAAGCACTTAATATTTGGGCAGGAGTCATTGACAATTTTTTGATTGGACCATTCGTTTTCCCAGAACGATTGAATGGACAACTTTATTTGGAGTTCCTTTAGAACGCTTTTCGAGATTTAATAGAGCACTTACCACTTGAAACCCGCCGAAACATGTACTTCATGCACGATGGGGCACCACCTCATTTCAGCGTTCGTGTGCGGGAGCACCTGAATAACGTCTATCCAAACCGTTGGATAGGTAGGGGAGGACCAACTGCCTGGCCTCCTCGATCTTCCGACTTAACGCCGTTGGATTTTTACCTGTGGGGACACCTCAAAAAAATGGTGTATGTATTTCACTCCGGTCGACACTAGGAAGGAACTTCTACAGAGAATCACGTTTAATTGTGATGTGATAAAGAACACGGCTGTGTTATTGTTGCGGGTACAACAGACCTTAATTCGTCGTGCCCGCGAGTGTATCAGACTTCACGGAGCCCATGTTGAACCCTCTTATGAAGTTTTTCAATAATTCCGTTAAGGTGCCTCCGGAGACACCACTGCGTTTATATTTATATTAATTACTTTAAAAGAAATTCAATAAAAATCGATTTCCAGCCGCGTCCTTCAGGGACGCATATCTCCGCAGGCGGGGCCTGTAGGAAACTTTTTTATAGGAACTTGTCATCTTATTTGTTCTTGTTCTATCTGCATCCAAGAGATTTCCCACATTTTCCGGGACACCCTGTATAAGTACAGAAAAGTACATGTTTAATAATTGTCATGAGGAATATCCTGAATCACAGTCAGTTGAATCAAATGTATAACTAAAATAATTCCTCAGTTACTACTATCGATTATTCATAGTAATAAATAAAATCGATCAAAAAACAATAATTTAACTTTTTATTTCTAAAACATCCACCACTTGATAATTATAATGAATGATTAGGAATGCAAAAATTTTCCCATAACAGAGCAGAGTGTTCAAAATAACAGTTACCAGGTTCCGAAAGATCTATTCAGAGCAGTACATCTTCATGCATCTTCTATTTTATCAATTTCTATTATACACTTTCCGTTCCAGGGACAGCTACTCTATTCAGTTTATACATCTCAGCTGTTGCTGTTTGAGAAGTTTTTGTGCATCCTTCATTTTCATGCAGATGATACTCAGCTATACACTTTCTTCAGAGTGGTGGATACTCTGAAGAAAGTGTATAGCTGAATATCATCTGCATGAAAATGAAGGACGCACAAAAACTTCTCAAACAGCAACAGCTGAGATGTATAAACATCCCATTTAAATTACCGGGTAGAAAAAATGGACCACCATTACGATCGCCAGATATTTCAGCCCAAACATTCAATTTTTGAGAGTATTAGTACTTCATGAAATATCCTTGGGTTGGAATCTGACCAGTACCGACAATTATGACGAATGACAGTGCCGTTTAAAAAAAGAGCATTTATCAGAAAAACAAATATTAAACAAAAAATTTGGATCTCTAACACGTTCACTCATAATTGCACAAAATTATAAACGACGAATTTTATATGGGTGGAATTTGTATTTTTTCATAATTCGACCGATTTCTTCGATTTATTCCAGATAATTCCGTAAGCTTTCTTCTACTTAGAGTTGGATCTGTCACAACTTGTCCTAAAACGGCTGCTTCTGTCGCTTCGTTTCTCACTGGGTTTTCTATGTTGCGTATCTTATTTTGGACGGACCCCGTTTCGCGAAATTTAGAAATTAGTTCCGAAACTTACCGTGCCTTCAAATACTTTCCTCCTTAAAGACGGCCATGCTTTTTTTTTAATGGTTGGTCACAGTGCATGATTTTGATAGTTTGTTTATGTCATGTACATAATAAGAGGCGTCTATAATTTGAATTTAAGTATGACAACTGTCAGAATTTGAAGTTTTCAAAAACTTTGCATGTACACCAACATTGATTACTTAAAAAACTTAAAAAACCGCCTACTCTAATGAGGAAAGTATTTGAAGACACGGTACTTACGATTTTAAATGTTTGTTAGGGTGTTGTTCATTGAATATTTCAGTGGTTCTGTTGGCACATTCATTATTTTTAAAATACTATGTTACTATTTCTACTCTCTTAATTATATTTTATTTTTTAAAATATGATTTAATTGTAATGACAGTATGTACTTGACAATGATTAAAATATTAAATGTCAAAAATATTACGTATTTAGTTGCTATACAACTACTATACACGGTGGCCAGAAAAATGGGGACAAACGCCAGGTAGAACGATTCTTTGTTCAATTCTGAGGCGATAATCTTAATCCAAAAAAGTTATACGGTCCTTCCTTACGGCATACGAGACCATCAAACATTAAGTTGTACGGCTAAAATTTAGCAAAATTCGTCAAATTTATCTATGTAAAATCATTGTGGTGAAATTTAGAAATGGAATTATCTCAAATGCATTGATGTAACTAATCGATTAATACCAATGGTTTACAAAAAAAAAAAAAAAAAAAAAAGCACTGTACTACTTTTTTCAATTAAGATTGTCAACTCAGAATTAAACAAAGATTTGGCCTGCGTGGCGTTTGTCCGCATTTTTCTGGCCACCGTGTATAAAGCATAGCTGACTCGTCCGCCATTTTGGAGATAATTTTAAGGCAGTAAATATGTATGATAATCGCAAATGTTGAATAGAACTTCGAATAATTGACTTTATTAAGCCGGTTTAGGACGTGAAATAATGTAGGTATAATTTTTTACAATAGTCGTATATTTAAGAAATACCCAGAATATATAATAATAACTAAAAATAAGTACGTAATATGACTGACATTTATCTCCAAAATGGCCGACGAGTCAGCTGTCCTAAATACAGTAGCTATAAGTTGCTAATAAAATTAGCTTTCAAATGATGTGTACCTGTCACATTTTGAGATACAATCCGCTATGGGCGCTAAAATCAAAAGTACCGCAACTAGCAATCATGTTGCTCAATTCTCCATAAAATACGTTTTCAATGATGTATCATACTAAGTACTTTTTTTCCTATTTAAATTGTAATGGCTAAGTGATGGAGGGGAGGAGAATGACGTACACAGTTGAGGATATGATGGTAGGGTGTCCCCCTTGTATTAAAAATGGACCGGTTTTTGCGTTTATTCGCAAAGGATTTCTCCTTCGGGATGTTCAATCTGTTTCGTTTTCGGTGGCGCTCCCTGTATATGTAGTCAAGGTTGGAATTTCCAAATTTGCGAATTCGAAAAAGGTAATCTGTTAGCATTATCAAATCTTGTTCCAGAAATCAAATAAAGGCAGCCATTTCTTCGATTTGACTAAAATCTGGATTTTGGTTTGATAATCTTTTGGCCGAACGAAAGGACTTACATATATGTACAAATAACAGTTTTTACTTTAAAAAAGTTAAATTGTATGTGTGCTTTAGGAAGCGTAAACATGTTAATCACAAATGAGAGGAGTTAAATCAAATTTTTCTTTTACGGTGTCTTCTAAACTTCTAACTATACTGTTGTACAGTCGGCTTAAATCTAGTTCATAGATAGAGAAACTCAGGAGAAATGATGCTTCTAAAATGTGAATTACCGTATATTGATGAATTGATAGAGATCGAAAGGTGACCTGATTTTTATTAGAGTTAATAGGCGCCCATTCGTCGCCTCTGCCTTCAACATGACGAAAGGTTATTGGCAGATTTTACTATGTGTGCATCGATTGTCCTTGTCCAGGTGTGTGCAGACCTTAATCCATGAATGGGACAGGCCCGCCATTGATTACTTTTACTCCTTATCTCTATGTCAGGTCGGGTCTTCGCTTTCGTTCGTGTCTCTTTGTCTAACGTGTGTATCTTGGTCGCGAAGTCCATTATTGCGTTTTTATTGCCAAGTGGGTGTGGAAGCAATTCGGAATTGACTAGACAGCGCCGAAATGTTATGTATACATAAGTTTCTCGGAGAAATAAAATATTCATTGTACGATACAGTATTTGGGTTATAATGAATTGAATCTTGGATATTATTTGGCTTCTTATATTTTACACGTTATTCTATCCAATGAAAAATTCTAAACACTATTCGTGATAAATATTGGTCAACTCAAGAACATTTTAAAAACAAAATGTTGCTATTCTTTACAAGAACTTGAACATTTAAAATTATATTATAAATAAACCAGAATGTTAATGAACTTTGTAATATAATATCTGCTTGATTAAATTGTTAATTAAATAATAAATATTAGAACAATTTTATTGTAGTTATTGTTTTCACTGAGAGACTAGTGAGACAATGTAGGTATACAACATACGTCTCATAGTCTACTTCCTCTCTGAGTGTTGGTTTTGGTAAGATTTCCCTCACTTCCTGTAATGCGTAGAACCAAAAACTAAAGTTGCACCTAAGGCGGATAATATTGTCATAGCTGATAGAAGATCCAAATAATTGTTGCACAATGTTGAGGCATGGATTATTATTATTATCCTTAATTATTTTTGTGATATGTATCAATTCATTGTATCCATTCTATGCCACTGGCAAGGGATATGTGCAAAGTATATTCTAAATATAGTGTCGGGTATCTATCATATTTTTCATAGCAAAGTGGATTTTTTTAAGGCTCCTTCTGTAAAATATAGCGAAATTTGAAGGCTTTTATCGTGTTCCAATATTGATGAGGGATTGATCACATTAATACAGTTATACAGTCGTTCATTATTTGTATTGCGATTATTTTAAGCGATTCAGTTTCAGTTGAATTAGAAGAGTAATTAGCCTTCCTTAAATCTACAACACTTTCTGTATCTTAAGAGTTAATCAAAAAACATTACTGTGTCATAGTAATTACATCATCTTTAATTGATCTTTCTCAAGGCAATTCATCATGTCTTTTAATATCTTTTCAGATTTCTTCTTGTATATTTATTTTTTTTTTTTGAGTTTTAATCCATACCGAAAAAGTGTTTTGTACAAACATCTTTATCTCTCAGCACGATAGCGGGCAAACGGCTACAGCTATCAATTTTAATTTCTATAATTTAGATCGGAAGTAATACTACTCTTATAAAATAGTAGTTTTTTTGCAAATATCTCGCAAATTTTGCATTCTATACAGATTTATTAAGAATACAAAAGTATTTATAGTTGCTTTTGGAATACATATATTTTTTACAAAAAAAAAAAAAATTCCGAACGAGAGAGTAACACTTTTACTCTTATCGAATAGCAATTTCTTTTACAAATATTTGTCAAATTCTGCTTTAGAGATTCATTGAGAAAATAAAAGTACTTTGAGATGGTTTTGGGATAATTTCTGTACAAAAAAATTTCAGAAATCATACCGGAAGTCACACTTTCAAAGGTTTATTTTATTAAGACGATATTTTTACATACACATTTCGGAACGCACATACGTCTAAGAAAGTCGTGTGGTACCCACGCTTCATCCACTACTGAAACTTTATAAGAACACCGTTAATACTTAAATTCTTCCAAACTGTAACTGCAAAAAAATGATAAATAAAATGGGAAAACCATAGAAAAGTGTGGATTACTTATTAATTAATAAATAAAAAAAATAATATTGCCTGTTTAATACAGCGATAAAAATAGATGTGTATAAATATTGATACGAAGAGCATGATTCAACAGAGATGCCTAGTTATTAATAGGGGGCGGATACGAGCGGTTGATGACTCATCGCCCATGGGCGCACTATTAAAATGTTGTATTTTTAAAGAGGTTTTAATTTTATTTATATAATTGGATAACAAGTGGCTGGTGAACTATAAAATACAAAATACCTTATTATTTGTTCATTTTCTCTTCTGTAAGACTTGTTTTCTTTGAATTAAGTACATCCTTGTAGATAGAAAACGTCCTTTCTACATCGCAACTGGTTATAGGTGCGTACTGGAAATATTATTTTATATCAGCCTATTTAGCATACACAATTGCCGCAATGTTATTAAATCTGGATTTCTATTAAAAACTGTGTCTTAACTTTTGCCGAAGTCACTTGGAATACTTTTGAAATTATTAATAGCCACATCTAATGTGGTTAATGCATCTTTTAACTTGAGATTTCGATTTTCAAAATATGTGATTAGATTAGGCGAATTTCCAAAGTGTTCCTGAAGGAATAACAACTGATTTTTTAAATTTGGGATTTGTGTTAGTTCCTTGCACTCAGAAATACTTCGAGCATCGTCTTTTAAACATGTAACGAAATTTTGTAAACTATCGAAATTCTCTGCATAAAAACTATTTCTGTGTATGTTTTAGCAAAGCTAAGTGACGAACGTACGATATTTTGCTATTCTGACTTTCGGAATCACTGACGACAATTCATTTTCATATCAGAAAAAGTAACATAAACAACGTTCTAGATCTAAATAAATGATAACTAAAGATGTACGCGCATGTTATTGAAACTAAATAACAGTAAGTATATACATATTTACATTATTTCTCTTGCGAAATATAAAGTAAATATAATAAATTTTAAAAACACCTCACGCTCCTATCTACGCCGATGTAGAAAGAATAAATTCCTTATTTTATGGGCATTTTTTGCTCTCATTCTCGGACACTTCTCGGGCGTAAACAGATGTTGCAGTTCACCATATGAATTAGTGCTATTCAGTAAGTGGGTGTTGTTTACATTATTTCTTTGCTCCGTTGTAACTTCGTCATAGTTTAAACCGGTCATGTCCGCCCCCTAGTTATTAATATTCTAACAGTTAGACTTGCTCAAGAAATAGCTTTTTTGAGATAATAGTATACTTATTTAGATTTATTAAATATTATTGCTTGATGTGATATACAGTCTTTGCGGTGGCGCATCCAATATTCTTGTATGAGTTATAATATATTGTTATAGTATAAAGGCATACGTTAACAATATAATATGGAAAGTTATTAAAGTTACCAAATTTAATTAAATAAACGTAGAAAAATTTATTATGATGTGTTTAAAATAAGATTTATTGAGTTAATCATAAAAGAGGTTTATCGCATTTAACAAGTATTCGAATTTTATAATAAACCACCTGTATATGGAAAGGTTGACCATGTTCATTTTTCTTAGAAGTTCAAAATATTCTGGAAAGAAGAGAGTTGAATATTAGTTGTTATTTTGTAAAATGTATTATAAATTTGTAAAAACTTAGGTAATTGACGTTTATGAGGTGATAAAAATATTTAGAATCTTATTTTGAAAGGTGTATAGATTGTATTGTAGAACAGTTCCCGGGAATAATTTGAAATACAGGAACTGTCATTATTTGACATGTGTTCAGAAATATAAATGTAGAGAGGTATTGGGATATGAATATGAAAAGAAGGGTTGATAAAATTATGAAAAGAATTTAGATAATCAGATAATACAATTTTAAGAAGTATTCTAGGTATATTAGAGAATTTAAAAGCTATGTTGTTGATGGTTATTGCTGTTGTAAAACTTTGATTGGAGAATACAAAATGAGAAAGGATTACTAGGGAAATGAATAAATAAACGGGAGAATTTTTCGAATTCTAAAAAGCGGTAGACGTGTTTTTCAGAAAGAAGATAATTTCTGATATAAAACACGAATATAGTTAATTAGTGGAGAGAAAAGTGTATCCTGAGTGATTTATGATAACTACGAATAAATTAATATATAAATAATAATAGTACTTACAAATTTGTACAAGATCCAGGTATATCCGAAATAGGGTTGTTGTCTCCGGGATCATAGAAGTTTTCAGGAGGTTATTGAGTACCAGAGTTTTGAAATTCCATAAAGGTTGAAGAAATTTTCAAGATCCGGTTATTATAAAAGGAAGTTGATTCCAGAAGTACTGGTGTTCAAAAGAGGCAGTTTATCACAAGAGATCCATAAAGGTTGGTGAATTTCACAAGTTTCCGGGTGCATAGGAGAATTTGCTGTGCACGAAGAGATTTGGCTTCATATCGAAAGGACAATTTATTCCCACATCGAGCAAGTTCCTGTATAGAATAATTGGTATTCTTTCGTCACGAGTTTGAACAAGATTGAAGTTTAACCACATCCAAGAAGTAGTATCCGTCCAAAAAACGTCTTCAGGAAGTGGATAGTTACTCATCTGAAGGAAGAAAGCAATTAAGTATTACCATTTTAATATATTATTGGTGTCAGTATTAAAGAAAGATAACATTTTGTGAATGTTGGAAAAGATTTAATTATTTGCAATATAATTCAGTATTGAAATAGACTGAACTAATAGTTATTACAACAAGTACATTTGTTATAAACAACATAAGTTATTTTAATTCTCTACTATCCAGTATTATGACAAGATATGAATAATTTTCATTTATATACAAATTTATGGAGTTATCAAGCCATTAAATAGTTTTGAACACATTATAATAATAGTTTAAATTAATTTGAGAAAGTAAGTAATAGAAAGAATTACTTAATTTTTGAATATCAATAATAAATAAGATCAGAGTACGTACCTGAATTATTTAGTTGGATTTGGAACTATACACTTTGAAGTAAATATTTTCTAAACGTCAAATATTCAGTTTCCATATTAAAATATTGTTAACCATTGTCCCGTATAAAAAAAAAACACACGAAGTTTGAATATAAACATATTATTTATTAGTAGAATATCGTTTTATTTTATCATAGTCAATTTCTCAACTATAGTAAATATTTTGTTAATTTATAACCTCAAAGAAATAAATGTCATTTGATATAATGAAATGGAATGAGTAGTGGTGACATCTAGGTGTTTTATTGAACACTTGATAGTAAACTGGATTATTTAAAGTATAGAATGTATAAAAATAATACAGAAATCAGTAATTTATAAAATATTAGTTTAGAGAAAAAAATAAGTAATTCAAAAAAGGATTATTGAGATTTATAAAAGTAGATAATTGTAGGCAGAGCTAAATACTGTCAATTAAATAAAGAGTTAGGATAGAGTAAAACAATTTATATAAAGATAAAATATAAAGCTAGTCGGGCATATAAATAAAATACCTTCGTATTATGAGTGAAATATTAGATGATATATAAAGAGATTATAAAACTAGCACATACGAGGGTTGTTCATTAAATAATAGCAATTTTTCAAAACATGTCTAGAGTGTTATTCCATTGCATATACAGTTCAATTTATGACATTTAAACTGTAATAGGATTTAATAATTATTTCGAGGGTTGAACTGAAATGTATGAGTTATTACCTAGTACAATATATATATATATATATCAGAAAGTATTATTAGATTTTCTTAATAATGTGCCAAAATCAGAGAAATGATTGAACATCAAATAATTCAGGAAAAGCAAATAAATATAACATTTTATATGGAACATACGCAGTATTAATACATATTCTGAAACTACATGAATTTATCTCTACGACGGAATATCATATGTTATACTTATTTCATTATTTTTTTTTTAGTGTTATTTCAGCACATGACGTACAAATGCAATTTGTAAGATCGTGTTAATTTTGTGAACGTGTAACATAAACTTCTGGTTTCACATATCTTCTAACAAAAAAATCTACCACAGAGAGATCTGGCGATCATGCTGGCCTATTTATAGGGCCGCCATTTCCTTATCATTTCTTACCAAACTTCTCGTTTAAAATATCTTTGACGTTCCTTACATAGCGGGCATGTGCCAGCACTGCATATCAGGACGCACCTGCAAGGGTATATCCAAGTTTTTTCGAATTTTGTCGTAAGGAAATTGGCAATTATAGGCTACAAATTCTTCCAGTTGCGAAAAGATGATTATTATTATCATTGTATTATTATTCTGTAGCGCTTTGAATTTACTGTTACAGATTGTCCGTGTTTATACTCACAAAAATAAGGATCGATGATTTCTTGGAGCAAAGTGGCCCCTCATACTAAAGCTTTGGGCGAATGCAGTGCCTGTTGGTGTTTTGATTTTGGATTTTATGTGGTCCAATAACGGCAATTCTATATGTTGACGTGGCCATTTATGTGACAGTGAGCTTCGTTTGAAAACAGAATATTGTGCAAACTCGGAAGGCGCTCTTGCATTGTGTCGACATGCACACGACGTACGTAGCGGTTATTTGACTCATCTCCTGTAATAATTGAAGACAGCTCAACTGCATGATTCCTTTTGAGACAACAATCCGAGTTGCATTATAAGACTGTGCTAAGTTATTTAGCAGTTTCTTCTATTCTTATCGACCTTGGCCGTTCCACAAGCTGACTAGTGAAACGCTCCATCCCGGCGAAACTTCCTAGAACTGTGCTACTAAGCCTCCCTACCCGAGCCTCGCGACCACATGCCGTAGTGTTTTTAGAATCGTACGTCTTTCTGGTCAACTCTATATCTTTATCAATGGCTACACATTAATTTTTTGGTCTTCCTCAGTATTGAACGTGCTTAAGGAACACATAACATATATATAAAAAATAACGTTATTTTAAACTGTCTACGGTTTGAACGCATGTTATGTTATTTATTCTATTACGTCATAAATTAATGAAATAAGTATAATATATGATATACTGCTGATAAATTCATGTAGTTCAGAAAATGTAATAAACTGGGTACGGTCTGAATTATTTGATATATGCAATTGTTTTTCCGATTTTGACACATTATTAAGAATAAATAATCTAATTAATTTTAGAATATTTTATTATACAAAAAGTTTCATCTCCTTAATGTCAAAAAGTGCAGTTGTTAAATGTGCATCATGAGGGATATGTTCCCTGAACGATTCTGAATGTCTGCTACGTGGAATTTTGTTGCGTTGAAATCATATTTTCTGCTATGGACATAACTGCCGTTGATGTACCTGGTCGCAAATTGGGTCCTATTAAAGCTAATGCACTGCTACACATTCTAAACACTTTATTAGCTACTTTTGTCCTGTGCGCTGTACATAGCCTTCAGCGACTCTTGATGACTTCCAACCGCCATGTTTCTTTAGTGCCATCAAGTTTTGTTTTACCTGTAAAATTTTCTCGCCCCAGTTTGGTTCATGACAAAACATTGGCGTAGTTAAAAGTTAATATGCATCTTCAAATACACACACATAAACATGTACACCTATGTATGTATGTATACAACAGTTCAAGAAAGTGGGGAGACCGAAAGCATGCGCGCATGGCATTCGTTCCGTATCTTTAGAGCGTGAACTACATTCTGTCTGAGCAAACTCGCAAATATTAAAATAAAATGCCCTTAACTGTCGAGGAAAAAATAAAGATTGTGTTTATGGTATGCGAAGGATAATTCGTACAAAGACGTGCAAAATTTATTTGTTGCGGCGTATGAAAATCGTCCACCTCCCTCTGTCTGAAATGCTATCGAATGTACGAAATGGGTTTTATAATCGTTTAGGGTACTGCTTGATGCAAGAGGGATAGACATTCGAACATCTTCAACATTAAATTTTGTATAATTCATTAAGTATAATATTTTGTTTCGTTTTAAATGTGAGAATTTTATTTAATTTTTTATAAGAATTTTATTTTAGTTACAAATTTTATAGTTTTGTTTCAGTTCAATGTTAATACATTATACATCAGTTACCAAAATATTATACAAAAGCCGTACATAGCGAAGCAATTCTTTAAAGCAAACGCCTGCATACTAACTTTCAACGTTTTGCACTGAAGCCTCGGTAACTCGGTACCCGGTCCCGATCTGTACTCCCCTACTATCGTACCCCTCCATTTAATGTTTGCATGCACATGTGTGCGTGTCTGTGTTTCCCTATATCTACTTTTATTTCAGTCAAACAGTATAAATAAAATATACCCTGAATGGTGGCACTTTTATAAATACCGGGAATTGACGCCATCCTTGTTTCTACAAAGAGAAGGACTCCATTTCGATTTTTGTATTTGGAATCTAGACTGAAACGTTGGTTCAGAACACCATTGTTGTCAACAGGTAGTAGGCTTAAAAAACAATTGTGTATTCGAAATTTATTCAAAAATTATATTGCATTAACAATAAAATTAGTAACAACAAATTAGCAGATTAATAAAATAATTATTTAATTACAAATGCTTAAAGTGCTGTCCTGAATACACTGTGGCTAAGTTTGACATTTGATAATTTTTGTAGTTCATTACCCTTGAGGAAAAAGCAATAATATTTCAATCAAAACATGACAATAAATCAAAAAACAACTCTAAATAGGCACACACAATAATAATAAAAGTGGCCTTAAATTCGATTCTTCATTGTTTTTTTTGCAGTAGAAATGTTAGACACCATTTGAAAAAATGAAGACATTTTTTATTTGAAAACTGAAAATTCGCGGTAGTTGCATAAAACACAGCCAAAAGTCTGTCCTATTTGGAAAAACAAAAATGGGGTATATTTTTGGTATTTCCGAATGTGCCACCATGTTGAATGTATTGTTGCGTTTTCGGGGTCGAAATGAACAACTCGTGCAATTGTTTTGAAACAGTCTCTATATTTACACACTTTAAACTAATCACAATATAAAAATGTAAAATGAATGTATCGCACTTAAAACTACTACAAATAAATTAACACACGTATTTATTTCTATCACTACTATTTATGTCAGTAATATTTATTTACTTTTTGAACTATTATAAAACTACACTACTTACATTATTTATGTTATTTGAACTGTTCAGTAAATACCGCGCGCGACTACTATTGAATGAATTCCTTATCCCACCGGCGGCATTTATATGTGCAGACAAATTCCAGACTTTCTGTCGCTGACGCAGTATATGATTGCAGTTGATTTATGACTTATTTACGGTGCGTCGCGCCGATGTTTACTTTTCTTTTGTTGTCGTCCGGAGGTCTGCTTCTTTTGTGGGCTTGTTTCGTTACAGTATTTTATTTTAATTTGCAGCAATCGGTAATGCGCGTTACCAAAATTTATGATATACCTACCACGAAATCGATTGTTTTCTAGTGACCGTGATACGTGATTCAGCTTATATATGTACAAAAAAGAAAATAATTCAAATCAAGCTATTATTAATTTGTCGAGTTATTTCGGTCACTACAAATCCAGGGCTGTCAAGTTCCCATGTAGAATTGATATCTGAAACAACACATTCAATTCAGTTAGTATATTCTGAGAGAAAAAAGTTATGCGGTATCAAATTCAAAACATCACAATTACATGTATGATATATGGAAAAGCACATATATTGGCGTTTCTCCCCATAGATCTTATTGGTGATAAAGTACTATTTGAAAGTCAATTCATTATGCAATGTTATCTAGCTAACATGAAATAAATTTAAGTACTATGAGCTATCTTATAAGCTTTGTTCTCAGAGAAATCACGAACTAATCAGAATATTGGGAAATCAGTCAGAGACTAAGTTTCAGATTTCTCTCCATCAATCGAGTGGCTGCTGACTAGTTTGTGAATTCTCTACGAATGAAGCTGTATATACTTTTAATAGAGAATTGTTAAAAGTATGGTTTTCAAAATTAGATTGAAGATTGAAGATACTACTTTTCGTTTTCTATTTAAATAACAAGAAACATCTCTGGATTAGACTCATATTTCCTTCAGCATGAGCCATAACTCAGATTACCCAGCATGATACTTTTTTGAACGCGCTTTATATTGCTAGGAAGGTTCATTTTCTTGAGGAACTATCTGTTCACACTATTTCTAGTTATCAGTGATTGCTGACATTTAAGTAAAAGTTGTGAAATTTAATTTGGAGGAAAACTGAGATAACAACATGAAAACACACCAATTACGAAACGCAAGCACCAACAAAGTAGGTATAAATAAATTATGCGGGATTATAGTTCACCCCTGAAAGATGATAATTATGGATTTGCGGATCTAACTTTAAAATATTGAAAGTTTAAACACCCGGAGGTCAAACTATAATAATAATAAAAGATATGATCATAGCCGTAACGCTTACCACGTTACCATTCGAGTAAATAGTAGAACTCAAAACAGATATGTTGTTACAGGGAACTGAAATTATATATAAATACATATATCTATTTATTTATATTACATTTCAATATTTTAATAATAAAAATAAATGTTTTACTTTTTCAGGTGTCGCTTTCCGACCGAGTATACTTTCTGCTGTCTACTTGCTGCTGCTGTTGTATTCAGCGATAGTACCCATACCAACACCAAAGAGTATGGCTGGCCATACCGGAATCTACCTCAAAATACTGATAGCTATCTCGATTCTGTGCTTCCTTCTTCAGTTAGCATTCCAAATTGTACTGCTTTCGATACCTCCGTATGGTCATTTCTTAATTGTAAGTTGTCTGTTTAATGACTTGTCAAAATTTATTGACACCGATTACTTATTATTTCAGAATTGCGAAATGCCGGAAACAATTTTAACGTACTGCGGTTTCGTTAGACTTGATGCTGCTAGCGGTATAACTATAACAACATGGATCGCTCCCGAAATAGTGATGACCATATCTTCGGCTGGAATTTACGTATTTTGCAAGAAATTAACCGGTGCCAACATAGAAAGTGAGTCGGAACAAGGAGAACTTCCTCAAAAAACGAAACCCAAAAGAAATACTGGTTTTTGGATGGCTCTAGGTAAGTTAATTCTGGTATATTAATGTTCAAAATTGTGTTAATGTTAAAAATTACTAATTGAATCGAACATCGTAGTAAATACCATGTAATGAAGTTAACCTATACATATCCAATGTGCCAAATTCACAAGCTATTCTTCCTCATAGGATTTTTGGTATTATGGTTCGACTCTGATTTGCCAGTAGCAGTTGCACTCTCAGTTTTACGCTCAAATATAGCATTTTTATTAATAACATTGTTTGCTTAAGATAAATATTAGTTTTAAATACTAAATTATATTTACTTTATTGTGACATTATTACCATAATGAGTAGTGTGGATCAGTTACCGTTTGTATGAGAACTCGATGAAACATGTTTGTCGAAAAGGAGAAATTTTAGCAGTTACATGAAAATATTAGAAACAACGACTTATTTACTTAATTTGCACATTATATAGAAATGATTTATCTTCGTGGGGAAAGGAAATTGTGTGTTTATGAATAAAGATTCTTCGGAGAAGTTTCTTTCCTATGATACCGGCTTTTCCATAAATTGGTGTCTGACGATAGTTAGTTTTTTAAATGGTTATTATTACATTTTTGTAATACGTGCATAAATAAGTCGTACGCAAAAAGTAATGTGGTAGTATAGGCTTGATCTCGAAAAATTTCGTTTTATTCTTAAGAAACAAATTAATGTTTATTGTTTTATAAAAATATATTTCTCGAAACGGGCACAATTTCTTGTAGTGTTGTTCATAGTAAACAAATCTAATGCAAGTATATTCATGTTTTTTTTCCAATTACAAATAGGATGATGTTTAGAAAACAAGATTGAACCTACACATCTAAAAGTCATTATGTTGCATCATTTTTGAATCGCTTGCAAATTATCATCAAAAACCCAAAATTATCCATCAAAAACATATAAGCCGTTATTACTTTAGAAGTGACTATTACTGAACTTTTGTGAACTTCATATTTTTATTTGAATAAGGTATAGTGAGCCATGATATATATATATATTGTTGCGTTTTCGGGGTCGAAATGAACAACTCGTGCAATTGTTCTGAAACAGTCTGCATATTTACACACTTAAAACTAATCACAATATAAAAATATAAAATAAATGTAACGCACTTGAAACTACTACGAATAAATTAACACACGTATTTATTTCTATCACTACTATTTATGTCTGTAATATGTATTTACTTCTTGAACTATAATAACACTACACCATTCACTGTATTTATGTTTATTTGAACTGTTCAGTAAATACCGCGCGCGACTACTATTGAATGAATGAATTCCTTATCCCACCGGCGGCATTTATATGTGCAGACGAAAGGTCTAGCAAATTCTGGCTCTCTTCTACCATATTCCAGACTTTCTGTCGCTGACGCCGTATATGAGTGCAGTTGATTTACGACTTGTTTACCGGAACGTTTTTTTCCGTCGCCCGGATGCCTACTTCTTTTTTTTTGTGGGCTTATTTCATTACAATATATATAGCTGCGAAATTCACCATTGAATGAATGATATTTAGTAACATGCTCTCAGATAAATTCATTGATAGAAATTGCCCGTGAGCTTGTCAGTTGATGCTACTACATGCCTCACCATATGAATCGGTAGGCAAGTAACATAGGTGGTGTATGTTGATGGTCTACTAGTCTAGTGATGTGAAGGTTTGAATAGTAAGTAATGAAAATTACTTTTACAGTGGGATTCCGAACACTCGACACGACACCAAATCTACAGCCTTTTGGCAATTGTCAGAAACGAATTATTGACATTCGAACTAATTCGTGGAGAATGAGTATATGTGGCAGCTTATAGGATATATATTTAAATTTATATTAAATGAGTGTAAAACGGGAGTTGTTGTTTACATTAGTTGTTTGTACCTTTTTATAACTCATATAAAAGGTACATGTCATCCAGGAATTAGTTCGAATGTTAATAGTACATATTAGACAATCGTTAACACGTTGTAAATTTGTTGTTTTGTTGACCGTAAGGCTCGTGCCGAGTGTTCGGAATTTCAAGGCTTTTGACTATCCCATTACTATAAAAAGGCGCTTACTCCATAAACAACGAATTATTAAAAAAATGCTTTAGGATTGATTTTAGTTTTTATCCATATTTAAAGATAACCTATATGGATGAAATTTATTTATTTGTGACAGATCTGCTTTTGTGAGGTTTTGATTAACCAACACTACCAGTAGTAACAAAATTGTCAAATACTCTTCTAAAGCCTTTTGTTCTCTGACATTTTTCAGGGTAACGCGTTTAGCTGTAGCTAAACTCATATCTATAAGCTTTGCTTTAGAAAAAATCCATCCACAAATTTACATGTTTACGGAAAAGAAATGTCATCCATTCAATCGTTAATTTCGAAGCTGATGTCAGTGCGTCCTATACCGTTTCAAATAAAAATTTGAAGTTTGCATAATAATATCAAAAAATGACAATAGGCCAGAAATGGTGACATTTAAAGAAATGATGAGTTTTATGTTTTTGCTGAGAAATGTTATACGCTCTTAAGATATGAAGCGATAGACAGGCTGATATATTTAAAAAATGATTTTTAGACAAAAATGTGACAAGTTTAATCAGTTGTTATGCACAGTGTTTTTTATTATATACAAAAAAAACTAATAAAAAATTGTTGGCGTTTGATGCGTAATTTTTGAGAAATACATTTTTTGAATTTTTGAAAAAAATGGAAATAACCGGAAGGGCACTCTTTTACTACGAATGGTAGATGGAATACAAAATGTAATAATATAAAGATCTTACATTAAAAGAAAACTGTAAATATGTTTATGTACTATCTTCTGGAACACTCTGTATAACTCAAAATAAACGTAAAAAGTGGTCCTAAAGAGTGTCTGCCATAGGAAAGAAACCGCTCCGAAGAATATTTAGTCATGGTTTCCACATCGAGATCATTCATTCACATTTGTATGTGTATATACTACCGCCATCATATTTAACTCCACCATACCGATCCATGATTATTACAATAATCATACTCTCTGAATTGTTTTCCGAAACAACAAGATTCGGTTACACTGAATTGTTCTGGACTATAAATAGTATATTATAGGTTTCTATTCAATTAATTTCTCCGCTTCTCTTATCTACATTTCGTCCAGGACAGGAAGTCGTATACTTTTTTTATTTGGAATCTTGCCATGATAAATAATCGATATTTGCTGTACAAACATAACCTGTTTCCTTATTGATGTTTGATACTAATAAAACATGACTTTAATGTAACGCATTTGTTAGTCCAAGATACTTTTTCATTTTCCTTAATAGTTATACAAGTGTGTACAGTTACTTGCAGGCAAGCGCCTTTGTGGATTACACATTACTGTACTCCTCCAAATCTTCTTAATATTGCATACATTGTCTACAGTTATATACTGAACGAAGTCTACGTGGTAATCCCCCAAAGTAAGTAAAGGAATGCAGGAGGTTCAGGTTTATGAATCATGAACTTTTCAAATATTTGGGACAAGCTGTATTTAAACCGGCCTGATATTTATATTTGGACTGTAGAACGTAACAATTAATCAATGACCAACATCATGAAAGAATGGCGCTATTCTGTACAGGTAGCATGAAGCACCAAACTCGAAGGTGTGCTCCACACGTAAAAATAATTTTAAAAGGCTCAAGTATTGTTGCCCGAATATTATTTGTTTTGTAGTAACAGCGTAATAGAAAAATGCCCAATACACATTATTTTAATTGTAGCCCTCATATGATAAATGACCATTACTTTACCCTTTTTTTGTAAAGTTAATTAAAATAATTCTTATTGAATGTTTATCTGAACATCAGAATGCAGCTGTCTAGCCTTGGGTCAAGACTTGTATGACTAAAACTTAATTTTAGTAGAACATCTTCAAAATTGATGGTTACGTCATCCAATTCAATAAAATATTATTACCCTAATTAAGTTGTGTATTATATTTTATTCCATTAGAATATTTGGTATAATGTATGGTATCTATTAATATATAAATACGTATTTTTGCTTACATGTTTTCTATTGTTTGTATTGTATGTAGCTATTTATAATCCGTGACATAATTTAAATATGACGACCGTAAATTTGATAGGAGTAATAAAAAAAAATTAATGAGGCTTACAAAAGGTGCTTTCCAGTCATTTGAATCGAGTTCACAAGATCTTATTTACCTGAGGGTACTACGCAATGGAAAAGCTATACCTATATGTTCTCGTAGTAACTACGTGATATTAAGATTATTTCGAATTTTGACAGTTGAATCGCTCAGTCAAAAATTAACACAAGCAATCAATGATAATATATTAGTCAATTGAATGAAGAGAATAAATATTATTATGAATTTCAATTACTGGTAGATTTTACTAAGTATAAACTTGCATTTGATATTCTTTATTAGCTATCGAAATACGTTTTTTTCTTCTTAATATTATGACATTTAGTTAAGGAGTCCACAAGGGAATCGTGGGTCAAAAATAAGTTGTCAATAGAATTGAAAGGAAAGCCGCTAAATAAATTTCCCATAAATTTTACTCCGATGTTGACAGTTGAATCGCTCAGTCAAAAATTAACACAAGCAATCAATGATATATATTAGTCAATTGAATGAAGAGAATAAATATTATTATGAATTTCAATTACTGGTAGATTTTACTAAGTATAAACTTGCATTTGATATTCTTTATTAGCTATCGAAATACGTTTTTTTCTTCTTAATATTATGACATTTAGTTAAGGAGTCGACAAGGGAATCGTGGGTCAAAAATAAGTTGTCAGTAGAATTGAAAGGAAAGCCGCTAAATAAATTTCCCATAAATTTTACTCCGATGTTGACAGTTGAATCGCTCAGTCAAAAATTAACACAAGCAATCAATGATATATACCGTATGTGTCAATTTTCATTAGGTATAGGGATTCAATGTTTACATGCGATTTATACATATACAAGTAAAATGTGGCAACGTGCCACCGCACAGCGTCCGTCACCAATCCCGGGAGCAATCGACATCACAACGACTTTCGTCGATCTTCCCACTTCTCCCGACCAGATTTTACATTCAATGTTAGCTGCGAACACGTTGCGATCTAGTTTGCAATGCCGTCTTATTACTGGAACGGGAAACATCAAATGGTCGCCGCGATCTCCTGATCTAGTAGTTTATTATTATTTTCAGAATCCTTTTTTATTTACCTTATTTTTAATTTTATTAGAATTACGCTTTTGTTTGTGTCATGCAGCGTGAACGCAGCTTAATAATTCTCTGCATTTACTAAAATGAAAAAGAAAAACAAATCCTTGTAACTCGTAAAAAGTATTTCTAAACGCATTACAAACACTCAACCCAGTGGTCGAAGAGTTACTGCTAACCACGCTAACTTGTATTTACTTACGAGCATGCATCGGTCGCGCTGGCATTGGAAAGGAAAGAAGGGGTATACTATGTTGCCACATACTGTATGGATTAATCGCCTATGGCTAATGAAAATTGACACGTGCTGTATTAGTCAATTGAATGAAGAGAATAAATATTATTATGAATTTCAATTACTGGTAGATTTTACTAAGTATGTATAAACTTGCATTTGATATTCTTTATTAGCTATCGAAATACGTTTTTTTCTTCTTAATATTATGACATTTAGTTAAGGAGTCCACAAGGGAATCGTGGGTCAAAAATAAGTTGTCAATAGAATTGAAAGGAAAGCCGCTAAATAAATTTCCCATAAATTTTACTCCGATGTTGATATAACTTAATTTACCTACTTACTCATAGTAAACAAAAACAATAAAAATATATTTTTGACAACTGCCCAATTTTACTTTATATGTATCAGTTGCAAGTTGGTGATTGGAAATGAAATTTTCTTAATATTAGATTCAGTGAGTATCGTGGGCGCAGATCGTTGGTCTAAAAGTCAGAGAAGGGCTCGTATTTAAATAGATTTTGCAATGTCATTAATATGATTCATTTTAAAAATAATGTCTATGTGACTGTAGTTGACAAAAAAAAATCACACACTTTTAATATAAAGACAAAATACGCTACATTAACTAGGGCAAGGAGAACAGGTGTTGAAAACGCTAAATTATCTTTTAGTCGGAATTTTTAGGGGTGTTTGGTTTGACGAATAGGGTCGGGCATTGTCGTGTAGCAAAATAACGTCCATGACGGGTTGTCCTCGCCGTTTGCTCAGATAAGCAAATGGGGCGGCCTCACCTTGTTTTCGCAATTCTTTGCTTGTATATTAACTCTCGGAAGAGTAATAATGTATCTAACTCTTGTCACAGCTTACAGTGTGGGAACATGATAGAAGCCGTTTTTGTTTCTCTGAAAGAAATCGTGATACACAACGAGCCGAAATCTCGCTATCGTGGAAGATCGAATACGTTCAACGCCGATTGTCACCTCAGACCCGATTTAAGCGATGCCTATAAGCAGCGATATATTGAAAGAAGTTTACGAACCGATTGGATGTGTATCTGCGTTATACTGTCCCCTGGGTCAACGATGAGGGGGATTCATTTTCGATTCTCGATTTTGTGGAAAAGTATTTTCAATAAACTGTAAAATTTCAGCCGAGCCAACCCGCACCTCACCAAACACCTAATAATTATGCTTTGCCTATCAGACGGGTGTACATTGCTCTTGCTCATCTTTGCTATTGCCATACTAACAATTTCAGAGTTTAGTCGGTAACAATTCTTCCCATAACTCAATCGTGTTTCTTCCTACCACCCGCCTTTAATTCTTGTGTAAATTTGAACACCCACCAGGGAATTCCACGAGAGCCGTTCGTTAGAAGTTTTCATGGTTAGAAAAAACTTAAAATTCTGAAATTTTGGGTTCCAGGGTTATTCAAGATTTTCTTTCATTTTAAAATATTTTCAAGATCATACTACTTCCGGTTATACCGGAAGTCGCCATTAACTTCCTTATTTTAAATGGAACACCCGGTATATTATTTCATTTTTGGATTCCTGAGAAAATTTCATATTGGGTTTTCATCAGGTTTCCCTATACCTATTTTCAATTTTTCCTTAGATATCTTGATTTTTTTGAAAATTTTCACAGATGTAGCCCTGTTTTGAGCATTGCGCCCTTTAACCAATTTTAATTGGTAGAAAACGCTTCTGGGGTAGACGGAAGCACAGGAATGATACTTTCGAATGCCATATTGACAACTGATTTATCGCATACAGGGTATCCAAAATTTAATGACCAATTACATCATTTTAAAAGTTGAAAAAGTTCGTTTTTTCAAATGGGACATCCTGTATTTTATTGGATGGTCGGATGCAGAATTTGATTTTGCATAGATTTGCTATAACATTCCCTATACCTATTTCCAGTGGTTTTCTTGTTAATCCATATTTTTATCAAAAGGTGATCAAACTCCAAAAGTTCTACCTAGTAAACCTTGATTTTGACAGGACTTGACACAATGTTGATTTAATGTCAAAGCAGTATCATCGTACAGATTCGTGAGGTATCTACTTACAGTTCTAGGGATTTTGTTAACTTGCTTAAGTATAGTTTATAATGGAGAATGTTGAAGAATATTCCAATAATGATTTATTAAATTTGTTTTACACGCACGGTGAATGTGGACGAATTGTTCGACGAACATGCAGACTATTTAATGAACGATATCCGGACCTACCAACAATGACTCCCGGAAAATTCGCAAGAATCGAAACTCGCTTTATAGCAACTGGAAACGTAAGGGCAACTCAAAATAACCTAAAGCCCGTAACTGATAGTGAAGATAACGTGGTGAATGTGTTGGCGTTTTTTCAAGCTTATCCGCGGAGTTCAATTTCGACAGCAGCGCTGGATTTGGGTATTTAAAAAACATCAATCCACAGAATATTAAAAAAACATGGAATGCATCCTTTTTGTGAGATAACTGTTCACGGATTACGTCTTGGTGATGAGGCAAGACGTGTCAACTTTTGCGAATTTATGATTTAGAAAATGACCGAAGATCCGAGATTTCTTCATCAGATTATGTGGACTGATGAATCGAAATTCAGCAGGCAAGGAATTACAAATCGCCGAAATACTCACTACTGGGCACAAGATAATCCACATGTTATTAGGGAACATAATCACCAAGACCGCTTTAGTTTCAATGTTTTTTGTTTAATTATGGACAACAGAGTGGCTTATCAAGTGTACGATGAAAATTTAAATGCGGCTAGATATCTGGAGATACTGAGAGGGTTTGTTAGTGATTTTCTAAATGCCCTACCTCCACGTGATAGAGCAAACAGTTGGTTTCAGCTTGATTGTGCTCCAGCACATTCAACTATAGCTGTACACCGGCAATTGTCAATGATGTTCGAGGATCGGTGGATTGGCCCGCGGGGACCTTGGAACTGGCCACCCAGATCACCCGATTTAACCCCCTTGGATTTTTATCTCTGGGGTCGTATAAAAGAACTAGTGTTCTTTAGGCCGGCACAAACTAGAGAGGAATTATTGAACCGTGTTCACCATGCGTTTACTAATATAAGTCCAGACGAACTTCGGAGATCTGTTTCGCGAGGAGTATATGACAGAGTTATTCAGTGTTTCAACCAAAATGGAGGTCATATAGAACAATTATTGTAATTTTACATTCTCTTATTATTTTTTGTCATTATGTTCCAATTTTTTGTTTTTATTTTATATTTCGTTCTAAATGTTATGTACTAATGTCATTTTATCGACGACTAAACAATAAAGTATGTATTATATTAATCAATATTGGCTAATAATAACACTCATAATACCCGTAGGGAATAATGAAATGCGACCAGTGAATAATGGGCCATAACGTTACCATTATTCACTGCATTCCGCCAATAAGAACATATAATGGGCCATAACGTTACCATTATTCACTGCATTCCGCCAATAAGAACATAACGTTCCTAACGTTGTCATAGTAACGATAGACAAGTCCGGCCATTTTACTGACTGCCTAACCATCAAACGTCATATTGATATAGTAATCTGACATTTTCGTTTACTTATTTTGATTTTTTTTAGTAATTTTCAGTTAGTCGTCGATAAAGTAGTGTATACTAACTCGCAATAATGACTATTATTCCCTCGAGCTGAGTTACTCCCTCGCCGCTTACGCGGCTCGGGAGTAAATTCAGCTCTCGGGAATAATAACTGTCATTATTGACTCGTTGTATAAACTACTATTATAATAAAGTAAATTTTTTACCGTTTCATTGATGTTTATTTGGCTTCGAAAGGCAAGCGATGTTTCGGTTTCTGCCAAAAAAACCACATTAAAATCAAAAATTTGGATTAACAAGAAAACCACTGGAAATAGGTATAGGGAATGTTATAGCAAATCGATGCAGAATCAAATTCTGCATCCAACGATCCAATAAAATACAGGGTGTCCTATTTGAAAAAACGAGCTTTCTCAACTTTTGAAATGATGTAATTGGTCATTAAGTATTGGATACCCTGTATGCGATAAATCAGTTTTCAATATGGCATTCGAAAGTATCATTCCTGTGCTTCCGTCTACCCCAGAAGCGCTTTCCACCAATCGAAATTGGTTAAAGGGCGCAATGCTCAAAACAGGGCTACATCTGTCAAAATTTTCAAAAAAATCAAGATATCTAAGAAAAAATTGAAAATAGATATAGGGAAACCTGATGAAAACCCACTATGAAATTTTCTCAGGAATCCAAGAATGAAATAATATACCGGGTGTTCCATTTAAAATAAGGAAGTTAATGGCGACTTCCGGTATAACCGGAAGTAGTATGATCTTGAAAATATTTTAAAATGAAAGAGAATCTTGAATAACCCTGGAACCCAAAATTTCAGAATTCTAAGTTTTTTCTAACCACGAAAACTTCTAACGAACGGCTCTCGTGGAATACCCTGTATATTATTATGTAATGAATTCCGCTCCAGATAATTCATCTGGTTTATGAATTAAACGAATATTAATTTAAATAAAGCATTAGGTAAATGGATACATCACTTGGTAGTACTAGAGTACATGCAGATATTTTTACATCACAATAAACCTAAAGAAATCGTATTTGGTAGGAGTGGTTTTATTTGTTCTTTACAACAAGATATGCCAAATTTACAGTAGTAGTAGTAGCTACTGTAATATATTAATTTATTTGCAGATGTTTGCATAGACAGAAACCATTTCTTTCACTTGCTCTACCGCCAGAGACGTGTCTAAATATTTAATTTACAAAACAAAATTCATTTTATAATTACATGATATTGCTTTCATGTAAACATGACATTGCCAATATAATGAAACAGCATTAATGATCTATAATTTTAAATTAATATCACGTTGAAGTTGGTTAATGTATGTCGATAATTTACTTATTGTTAAAATATACTTTAAACTGCGCTTATGAGATTATAGTGTAAAATTTTACAGTTACATTAAATTTGAGGAGAGGCAGAAATTGTAAAACGTAAAATTTGCCAAAATACAAATGGCCAGTCAATAAATCAATTACAGACGCCGTTATGATAACACATACGAAATATGATACGCCTTCAGCACCTAATAGATAGCGAGCAATAAATTACCTTGAATTAAAATTTTCGGAAAAAAAATAATTTTAATATTTTAGTCACGCATAGGGTGCAAATAAGCTTGGGAATATCGATCTTGATAAATATGTTTTAAAAATAGAAATTCGTTTATTTGTATACTTAAAAAATTATTCCCTTACTCAATAGGGTTATCTGACATTTGACTTGTAATTTTGTTATTTATGTATAACACATATTTGACTTGACCTACTCATTTGTGTCTACGGAAAACTATGTTTCTGTGTACATAGATACATTGTTTAGAATTCCACATACCATTTGATTTTGTTAGTTTTATCATTATTTTACATATTCAAAGTATTGCTGTCTATATGAAATATAGGATGCCTTAATTACGAACATTTTAACAAAATATCTTTATGGTTATAGTTACGTAATATTAGTCACATATATCATACGTACGAGGTAGGCGCCATAAATTCTCGGCCTGATTTACAAAAACGAAGTTTGGAACAATATAAGAATTTTTATTTTTCAATGTAATCTCCCATAACTTCTATACATTTATTACAACGATTAATTAATAATTCGATACCCTTGTAAAAATAATCTGAGGTTTTTCCGTCAAAATGTTTTATAACAGCTGCTTGCAACTCACTGTCGTCCTTAAAACTACGTCCCCTAAGGTCTTTTTTTAAATTAGAAAACAAACAAAAATCACAAGGAGCCGGACTATACGGTGAATGTTTCAATTCTTGAAAGCCGCATTCGCGCATGGCAGTTTGTGAAATGGTATGGACGGGAGCATTGTCGTGCAATAATCGCACACCTTTTGTCAATTTTCCACGACGTTTTGCACGAATACTGTCCCTTAGATTATGAAATAAAGACGCATAATATGTGCCGTTCACACTTGTAATGCGCTCTTTAACGTCAATTAGCAAAATGCCATCACAATCCCAGAATATTGTGGCCATCACCTTTTTCGTTGATTGAACGACTTTCGCCTTTCTGGGACGAGGTTCATCAGGTCGCCGCCATTTCATGGACTCCCTTTTCGATAAAGGATCGTAAAACAGAACACTTGTTTCATCCCCAGTAACAATGGTCTCCAAAATCGGTTTTAGGTCGTCTCCACGCATGTTTAAGAACGACTGTGCACGTTGGAAAGCAGAAAGAAGCGGTATAGCTCGGTTAATATCTGATGGCACCTAGGATGCGTGAGGTGTGGCTAAAATATGTATTATGTGCGTTAACAACATAGGGTTCGAAAGCAATACTCTTAATATACAGGGACAACGTAAAATCAAACAGGTCTTTGTGAATGTATTTTATGTGATTGAAATATCCAGTATACAGCAAAAGAAGTTTGTTATTTTGTAGATCTTGAAGGAAAGTTGGAAAAATTATATGTAGGACATATGTGCCTACATATTAAAATAAGTTAACGGTATTATAGCCGAATTATTTCAAAATTGGAATTATGTTGAAAGCAATAAAAGTATTACATTTTTAATGTAGAAAACGTAAGGAAGCAATTACTGTTCATTAAAAGACGACCATGGAAAACTTAAGTAACACATGTATTACAATATATTTTAATATTCTACAAATATTTCTTTATAAACTTTTCCAACTCTATTGACAAATAATACTTATTCTAGAGTATTGGGAATATGTTTGTAATTGATAAAAGAAAGAAAAACTATTGTTCTCTAGTAATTCGGAAATTTTTGTAATTCTGTAAAATATTCTTTAAAGCTCAGGTATTGGAAAAGTAATATTGCATGTTAGATTTAAAAAATACATACATACTTGCAAATGAAGAAATATGAATGACAATAAAAACTTCAACCACTTTAAACAAAATAAATAAATAAAAGCCTACTTTTTACGATATATTTATTAACATTTTAAATTATCTTTGTCTGATGAACAATTAAATAAATCATCACTATCATCACTGTCGTTTCCTACTTCTATTATAAATTCTTCACAATAATTGTCCATTATATGTTCTTTGTGAATATAATCTTCTTGTTTCTGTACGTGATGGCACATGTTTGACCATTCCTGCACTGTTACATTTTGAAACTCTTCCTCTGCAATTTTCTGCACATCTTGTAATTTGAAGGTGACATTTTTGGTCGCTACCCTATTCTTGACAAGAGCCCAAATCTTCTCAGTGGGATTCAGCTCCGGTGGCAGCCTTAGCACAGAATGTCCATGTTCTGCCAATATCCCATCAATTTTATATTCTGTGAATGCAGGTTTATATTGTTTAATTATACCATATAACTCCAGCTTGGTAAATGTACTATCATAATCATAAGTAATGTCTCTTGCGCCTAGCCATAGTTTAATTTCTGCCTTTCGACTATTTGAGGTGGGATGCCGAACAGATAAAACATTGTGATAAGCTGCGTTGTCAACCAACAACACAGAATTTTGTGGTAAATTTGGTATAAGCTTTTCTGTCAACCATTTCTTGTAATTCGTACTGTTTATGTCATCATGATAGTCGTCAGTTTTCTGTCCAGACTTAAATATTAACAAAGCATTATCAATAAATCCATGTTCACCCCCTGGAAATTATAACAAGTGTTAAGTGATATACCATGTGCTTGCCGTCAAGCTGCGGATACAGTTTACTGTAAGATAAAACGACGACACCGAGAGTTTCTATGACTTAGTACGAGAAAGCAATATACAAACTGCAGTACAGCTGCTATCTATCCTTGTTGCCCTGATTAAACGAGAGTCAGTCTAACCCGTCTAGCCTCAGCGTAAATGTACTCGAAACCCCTCTTTTCCAATACTACACTCGACCAAAAAGCAGTTTGTATATTGCTTTCTCGTACTAACTCATACAAACTCTCGGTGTCGTCGTTTTATCTTACAGTAAACTGTATCCGCAGCTTGACGGCAAGCACATGGTATATTATCCAAAAGTATTATTTAAATATACCTGCATGTAGAATAATCAATCGTTTTCCTTTTGATATAGGGCATTTTATCCCTTTATGAGTTCCATCAACCCATTCACACGGAGTTGTATGGCTGCTATGAATGTAAGTTTCATCTATATAATATTAAAAATACGTTAGAAGTATACTAAAAATGTCCATAATGTACTTAAAATCGCACCTGTGTATATTATAGGTTGTCCTTCTGCTCGATATTAAGTTATACTTCTGATGTATTTACATCGCAGCTCACGTGTCAGTTTTTTCTATCAATACTTTCCGGTTATCTGTGGTTTTTTTCCACCTAAGTGTAAGAAGAACATTAGAAGGTGTTTGAATTAGTAGTAGCTATACGTAGCTAAATTGTAATGTTAGTAATAATTTTCGGAAAGATGACTTCTTCCCAAGAAAACCAATGGAATGAAACTTATTTACTTCATTATATAAAACAGTAATCGTTGGTCATTGTTTGTGTGTCATATGAAAATTATAAACAATACGACGAATAGCTTCTTCCCCACAGTTATCAATGGTAGACTTCGGGGCAGCTTTGACAATATTCGGTTTTGGCGTAGAAAATGAGACAGTTGCACTTTCTTCAACTGGTTTAAAACCCTCACTAATTGTTGTGTAAGGGTTTTTATTATTTAAGATTGGTAGCGATTGGTAGTTTTAGACTAGAATAGGAGTTTTGTCAACGAACTAGATACAGAGATGATGGCTTCTAGTAGCGCCATACATATGTATAAGATTTAATATCTGTTACTGTAGCTTTGTTAATAAAGTGTTTTAAAATGAAAAGTGTGTTAACGTTTAATTAAAACGAACCCACATAAGAAACAACAAAACATGGTGTCAGAAGTATTAATTAAAACGTGATAACAATCCTGATAACATACTAGTTCCCGCCAATAGATAGGTAACGAAAACAAAATGGAGTGCAAACCACCAGAACAATTTTCCATGGAAGATTCAATTAGTAAATGGCCGAAATGGAAACAAAGGTTCGAGATTTTTATGCTAGCATCAGGAAAAAGTAAAGAACAGGAAGATGTAAAAATTGCCTTACTGTTACATACAATAGGAGAAACAGGTCTGGATATATACAATACCTTTCCTAAGGATAATATAAAAACACTAGAAAATGTCCTACACTGTTTTGACCAGTATTTTCTACCCAAGAAAAATATAACAATGGAAACATTTAAATTCAATAATATTATTCAAAAGGAAGATCAAACCATTGATTCGTTTATAACTGAATTAAAAAAGCAAGCTGCTAACTGCGAATTCATGTGCTCAAAGGACAACTGTAAACAGTCATATATTGACAGAATGTTAAAAGACAGAGTAATTCTAGGAATTAATGACAAACAAATACAACAAAGATTAATTAGAGAACCTGACATGAGCCTTGAAAAAATACAAGAATACTGTAAATCTGTAGAATTATCCGAGCAGCATATAAAATTATTAACTCCAGAAGAGCGAGTCAATGCAGTTTCACTAGCACTAATTAAATGCAAAAGATGTGGTTTTGAACACACGAGAGGGAAATGCCCTGCATACAACAAAACTTGTGCTGTATGTCAGAAGAAAGGACATTTTGCAAAAATGTGTCGCTCGAAAGATAAAAATCAACTATCCACATCAGATTTCAAAAATTCTAGAAAGGATGCAAAAGATAAAAAAGAGAAAAATGAAAACCCAAGATACGAAGAAAAAATAGAAGAAATCCAGACATCGAATGAAGACAATTCAAATATTCTACAAAGAAAAACCGAACTAAATCAAGACAACTATGTTGAAATTTATGAACATAAAGAAAATTCTTTGAATGTATCATGTTGGTATGAATATGTTTTAATTAATAATCATAATATTAGATTTAAATTAGATTCAGGTGCAGAATCAAGTGTATTACCACTAAAAATTCTCAGCAAATTAAATATTCAGAAATCCTCTATTATTCCAACTAAAAGTATTATTCTTTCTTATGGAAATTTCAAAACTAATGTACTAGGTGAATTAATTTTAAAATGTAGCTATAAAGATAAATCTTGCAATTTGAAATTTCTAATTGTAGATCTTGATTCTGAACCGATATTAGGATTAACAGACTGTATAAAATTCAAATTAATATGTCGCTTAAATGCAATTGAGAATAATTTACTTGATAAGTTTACGTTATTACCAAATAACAAAAATGACCTTTATGAACAATTTATGGAAATATTTAATGGTCTTGGCTGTATACCAGGATTCGTAGATATAAAATTAAAAGAAAATGCAATTCCAGTCATTCAGACTCAGAGAAAAGTACCATTATCACTACATAAAAAACTTAAAGAAACTCTAGATGAATTAGAAGAAAAAAGTATAATTTCAAAAGTAAATTATCCTACTGAATGGGTAAATTCTTTAATGATAGTAGAAAAACCCAATGGTTCCCTTCGCTTATGTCTTGATCCCAAACCACTAAATAAATTTATTTGCAGAGAACATTTTATAATACCCAAATGTGATGATATTTTAAACAATTTGGTAGGTAAGACCATGTTTTCGGTCATAGATATGAAAGATGGGTTTTGGCAGATCCAACTTAATGAAAGCAGTTCTAACTTATGTACTTTTAATTCCCCCTTTGGTAGATATAAATTTAATCGAGTACCCTTTGGCCTAAATTCAATACCTGAAATATTCCAAAGAAAAAATATGGAAATATTTGGTGATATACCTGGTGTAAGTATATATTTTGACGATTTAATCGTTACAGGTTCTAATGAAATAGAACATGATAAAGCATTCAAAACTGTCCTAGAAAGAGCTTTAAAATACGGAATTAAATTTAACTTTAGTAAATTACAATATAAACTAGAAGAAGTAAATTTTTTGGGCCAAGATATCTCAAAAAAAAGGTGTTCAACCCTCAAATAAAAATATTAATGCTGTCTTAGCTCTAGAAATACCAGAAAATAAGAAAGATTTACTTAGAATTTTAGGACTATTTAAATTTTTTTCTAAGTTTATACCGAACTTAACGCAATTAACTTTTCATATGAGAAATTTAAGTAGAAATGATATCAAATTTATTTGGACAGATGCTCATCAATCCGAATTAGATACTTTAAAAACTTTGATCACAAACAAACCAATATTAAAGTTATTTGATGAAAATAAAAAAATTACTATTCAAACTGATGCTTCTAGTAAGGGCATGGGTTGTGTTCTGTTACAAGACGGATATCCCGTATCATTTGCATCTCGATCTTTGAATCACGCAGAAGTCAAATACGCTCAAATTGAAAAAGAACTCCTCAGCATAACATTTGCTTGTGAAAAATTTAAATTTCTAATTTATGGCAGAGAGATAACTATACAGACTGACCATAAACCATTAATCCCGATATTTAATAAGAGTTTGGATAATGTTAGTGCTCGTTTACAACGAATGTTATTAAAGTTATTAAAATATAAGTTAAATGTTGAATATCTCCCCGGATCGAAAATGTACGTAGCTGATACTTTAAGTAGATCCTACATTAAGACAAATACACCAGTAGATGAAGAATTGGAGTATATGGTGCATTCACTTTCCTTAAATGTCCCTATGACTCCAGAAAAGAAAGTAACTTTTCAAAATGCTATTGATAAGGACATAATTCTGTCAAGAGTTAAACATTTTTGTTCTACAGGCTGGCCTAAGTCCAATAGAGCTCTAGATGGAGAATTAAAATATTATTTTGCTTTAAGGGATGATATATTTCTCTCAGATAATCTATTGTTTTATAATACTAAAATTATTGTACCTTCACAATTAAGAAAGGAAATGTTAAAATTAATTCATGAGGCCCACTTTGGAATACAAAAATCTAAATTACGCGCTAGACTAGTAATGTTTTGGCCAAAAATGTCAGCTGATATTGAAAATTTTATAAATGAATGTGAAATATGTCAAGTAAATAAACCAGCTAATAAAAGAGAGAATCTTATAACACACGAAATTCCAAATCGACCCTGGCAATACTTGTATTCTGATTTTTTTGAGTATAAAAATCAAAACTATTTATTAATCGTAGATTCTTATTCACATTGGATGGAAGTGGTTCCTACTTCTAGCAAAACGGCAGAAACTGTTGTTAAAGTTTGTAAAGAAATATTTTCAAAATTTGGTGTACCGGATAAATTCTTTGGAGATAACAATCCGTACAATAGCATATGTTTCCGGGATTTTGCGAGAAACTGGAACTTTGAAGTTGAATTTTCTAGTCCGCATCACCACCAATCAAATGGTTTAGCCGAAAAATACGTGGACATAGCAAAAAGAATGTTAAAGAAAATGAAAAATTATGATGATTTGCCTAACTTTTTATTAGAGTATAGAAATACCCCATTACCAAGCATAGGTTATTCTCCTTCTCAACTACTTTTAAATAAATTGGTAAAAACAAAAATTCCTACAGCTATAGAAAATTTAATGCCTAAAATTATAGAAAGCCCTACTGTTACAGATAAATTAAGGAGTAATTCTAAAAAACAAAAAAAACACTATGACAAATCAGCAAAAGATTTACCTCCTTTGAATATAAACGAAAATATTTTATTTCAAAAAAATAAAAGATGGGAAAAAGGTAAAGTGGTGGAAAAGTATAATGATCGTTCCTATATTGTTAAAGATTTAAATAATAATAAATTTAGGCGTAATCGGAAGCTAATTAACAAAACAAAAATAAGCTTCAATAAAAGTAATTTTTGCCCTAACTTGCATTATGTTTACGAAGACCTTCTGGTTAGTGAAACAGATATTAACGATGTTAACCCTGATAATGTTGTAGTGCCTGTTGAAACTATTATTAATCTTGATGATACTATAATAAATAGTGTAATTGATAATGATGTAAATCCTAATCGTAGTGACAATGATGTATCTATAGATAATGATATTATGAATGTAAATGATAATGACTTATTTATAAGAAATCAAAATAAACCTGTAAATACAAGAAGTATGAGAACTTCTCGGCCGCCTCAAACCTTAAGTGACTATGTCTTATATTAATGTACTAAAAAAAAAAAAAAAAAAAAAAAAAAAAAAGAAAAAAAAAAAAAAAAGCGTGTTGTGTAAGGGTTTTTATTATTTAAGATTGGTAGCGATTGGTAGTTTTAGACTAGAATAGGAGTTTTGTCAACGAACTAGATACAGAGATGATGGCTTCTAGTAGCGCCATACATATGTATAAGATTTAATATCTGTTACTGTAGCTTTGTTAATAAAGTGTTTTAAAATGAAAAGTGTGTTAACGTTTAATTAAAACGAACCCACATAAGAAACAACAAAACACTAATAATTCTGGCAACACTTCTTCTTGAAATTCCAGTCGCTTGGGTGACAATGGTTGAGATATCACCTGTTAAAACGATTATCATAATAACAATATTGATGACAGATAATAGTTGTAACTGTACTTTAACCTCAATTTATTTATTCTAATCGAAGAATTTATTTCCCATTGTATTTCTCTGTTTGTGATTTAGAAATCTTCTAAATTAACTAATAATTAAACAAACACAGTCTTATACTAATTACCTTTATGGTTCTGTATCTTGAAGTAATTATATACATTCCACACGATTTCTCGAGCTTGATAATGTATAATATTGCGCTTTTTCGATACAGGTTCAGAAGAATCCGCCATTATCGAAGTTTTAACCTTCAAACAAATAATATTATAATTACATATTTCTACTTTCCTGCTAGTTTGTTTTGTTATTACTTACGTTCGAATCAATAAATGCAAATATAAAGTTTTGAAAAAAACTGATTTTGCTGTAGAAAACGAGGATAAAGCGATTTTCTTATAAATAACAGAACGACACCAAACAACATACACTACGGTAGACAAAGCGCAACTAAATTAAATACGGACTAATGTTTTCAAGTTCGTCCTTAACCCTTCATATGTAGCGAAATTTATGTCTATCTCACTCGTTTCATGCTGCTTTCTCTTTTTTAGTATTAAAATTGTCATCCACGCAAGTGCCATCAGGTCTTAACCGAGCTATACCCATCTAGCACTAATTTTATTCATACCCAAATGGTCATAGTGAATTCGGCGAACACTTGTTTCGGAAATGTTTGTTATCACTGCTAATTCCTTCATTTTCAAACGGCGATCTTCCAGCACTAAATGTTCAATAATTGAAATTTGTTGAGGCGTTATCACTTCAATTAGTTGACCCGGCCGATCAGCATCTTCCAAGGATTCTTGTCCCAAACTGATACGTTTTGTCCAGTTTTTACAGTTAAATACGAAGGAGATGAATCACCGTAATCGCCGTCTAAACGTTGTTTAATGTGATAAGGTGTATGCCCTCCTTTTTTTAAAAATTTAATGACCGCGCGGTACTAAATTTTCGTTACTTCAGACATTTTCGTGCGCTAGTCACGTTGGTTGACTAGTTACTAATAAGTACTAGGTTTACACCTCGCGTATGTGCATGCATGACATGACGGAGTTTGAACACATTTGAAACTGTATAAGCCTGTCAGGCCGAGAATTTGTGGCGCCTACCTCGTATATCATTATTTATTCTTATAAGCAACATAATGTTAACAGTGAATACAAGTGAAAGAAAGGTACAATTTGCGTTCTAATTCGGGAGAAAAATAACTTGTTACCTATCATACTTACAGTTAATCCAGCAATTGTCGTCACAGTACCTGTAATCAACAATTATAATTAAATATTTTTTTACTTTGTTTATGTCAATATTTACGAAGCCAAAACATTTTTACTTACAGTGTAGTAGTATGGAAAATAAACTTGTAATGCTACTACAAAATTCAATTATAAGAAATGCGAGGAGGGATTTTGTAGACCATAATTATTTTTTACCTGTAATTTAAAATTTACATTTTGAAGATTATGAATGCGATCTGTCTGTAATATAATATTTTTTTTTTGTTAACAGGAAAATATTTGGCCTTAACTTCTCTGTGTTTGGCAGCTGTTCTAAGACCGTCAGTACCAGGAGGTTTCTACTTTCTAATATTCATAGGATCGTGTACTTGGTGGGCATGTAACAAAGAACTCGAAAGAGGGTTTGCTATAGTCTGCAGGATAGTTATGGCTGTGGTATTTCTGCATATATTCTCTTTGTATGCCTACCAGTTCGATTGGGCCCAAGAGCATGTAGACCCCTCTAGTCCTTACGCAAGGTAAGTTTTATTATTCTCAGTGAAAACTTATTTTATTTATGTACTCATACATTTTTCTATCTCCTTTACGAGCTCTCGGTGTGTTTTTTTTCTGTGTCCACACATTAACTTAAGTCGAACTACAGCTACTGGCGTAATACATGCTTGGCTGCCTCACAATTGTCATAAAATCTATTCTGGAGTTATTATTATTATTCTTAAATTATACATTGAAATGGACAATACAATGTTTTTCTTATTTTGTATAAAGTAACACTTCTGATACTACAGTATAAATCAGTCAGTGTGGACATAACATAAGAAAACTTAATATTTGCGGGTGTGATGTGACAACTCCTCGTTAGGCTTGCTAGATGACACATATAGTATGTGTAATGCCTTTATTCGTAGTGGATACATCACTTTGCAATGTAAGCTACATTTGTATTTTATCATGGTATCTACTGTTCTTAGTTCTTTCTGCCTACTTATAATCTTACGTCTGTTAAAGATATGCATTGATGGGTGCGCTTCCTATAATATCATATAATATCGTACGTTATAATTGTTTCTAAACCTACTTTTTTGAGACAGTCACATGACATTATGTTTCGTTAGTCACTACTAGTAAAACACGAACTTGTCTATGTGAATTTGCAAACAATGTTTTTCATATTTCTGTGACCGAATTCTTCTATTACATTTTTATTGACCTTCTTTTACTGTTCGCTTTGTCATACGTACAGGATATTACATTTTAAACTGCTTTGTTAATTACGCAGAAAAATCTCTACGACCATATAAATTGATTTATACTGTAGTGGTAGCTTGTAATTTAGACAAAACAAACTACCGAAGTTTTAATGACAACAATAAAATTACAAATATCATTGTGACTTCACTTTTTCGTTAATATAGATTATCTATTGATATAACGGAGTCAAGTCGAGGCGCGCTTCGAAATGGTACGCACGTGGCATGGAAGTGGCGTGGTGACTACGTGGCATGTGGCAATTTTTAAACGAGTGAAATCAGATGCGACAGCGCGCATCGATATGGCGCAGTGGCTACTGATTTTACTCGTTTAAAAATTGCCACATGCCACGTAGTCACCACGCCACTTCCATACCACGTACGTACCATTTCGGTGCGCGTCTCTACTAAGACAGAGAAATAGTGGTGACAACATGAAAGAGGGATAGGCTTTTATGTTTGTCTTTGGCCGGGTGACCAATTAAAGTCAATATGTCAAAACTGTGTGTGAAATTTTGCACATTATTTAACTTTTATATGATTTTTTTCCTATTATTATGATTACTTTAAATTTAGTGCACGTGAATTTTTAGTATGTAAGACATTTCTTAATTATTTTTTAGATTACAATTTTTTTGATATATATACATTATTCATAGAGTTGTAAATATATAACATAAGACAATATATATATATATATGTATATATAACAAGAAAGAGAACAATAACGGGTAAATTCCGCTGTAGAGCAACCGTAGACACGTGTTTCTGACTCATTGGTCGTCGTCAGTACGGTGTAGCCAAGGAATAAGGTGGGATAACCTTGCAGATGTAAGCTACACGGAAGACCATCAGGTGACAGACCGCCATTTGTAGCTTCGGTTAGAAGAGGCTCGGTTTTGAGGATTCACTTCCTCAAAACCGAGGCACATCCTAGCTACAAATGGCGGTCTGTCACCTGATGGTCTTCCGTGTAGCTTACATCTCCAAGGTTATCCCACCTTATTCCTTGGCTACACCGTACTGACGGCGACCAATGAGTCAGAAACACCTCCATTTGTAGCTACAAATGGCGGTCTGTCACCTGATGGTCTTCCGTGTAGCTTACATCTCCAAGGTTATCCCACCTTATTCCTTGGCTACACCGTACTGACGACGACCAATGAGTCAGAAACACGTGTCTACGGTTGCTCTACAGCGGAATTTACCCGATAATTTTCCTTTTCTTGTATTTTATGTATCCGCGATTAATTCCTTTTTTTGTGATTTTTCTTTCCTGGGTCTCGGATGGCACGCAGGTTGGCATTGTCTGCCTCGTGGCGAGGTTGGATGTGAATCCTCAAAACCGAGGCTCTTCTAACCGAAGCTACAAATGGCGGTCTGTCACCTGATGGTCTTCCGTGTAGCTTACATCTCCAAGGTTATCCCACCTTATTCCTTGGCTACACCGTACTGATGACGACCAATGAGTCAGAAACACGTGTCTACGGTTGCTCTACAGCGGAATTTACCCGATAATTTTCCTTTTCTTGTATATATATAATGTTTCAATTTATTTATAATATGTATAAACATGAACAAACGATAGTAAAAATATTATGATTCTCTATATAGAGGAGAAGGTGCAAATATAGAATACCATTTTGTTTGGTATATAAAAAATTTTTTGTTAGTGAATAGAATTAAGCCAAATTTAAGGAAAAGGTACTTTAGACAATTAGACACCAAAATGTAAAAGCAAATGTGTAATTATCTTAAACAGTTTTTCAAAAAACAAGTTAGAAAAAAAAACTACAAAATTCCCACCTTAGAAAAGGTGGGGGAAATATGGAATACCTTATATATCTACATATTATTTGCACCAGTCACAAATATATTCGTCTTTTTCGGCGCCTCCACATTCATTATGAGCCCACATTAAGCACATAAAACATTGGACCCATAGTTCTCCTTTCTTATCAGCAGAAAACGCACTATCGCAAAACATGCAATGAGCATCGTCCTCATTCGGTTTCAGTTGTCCCGGCATATCTTCCAAATCGTTGTCAGAATCGTCAAGTTTTACATCTTCGCTTGAATCCTCAGATTCATCAGCAGAAACTGCATTCTTTTGACGTTTCATTTTGTACTTTGACTTCTCCTGTTTTTGAGTTTTTTTTGTTTGTTTCAAGGATTTTCCTGAAGACAAGTTTCTTTTAACGCCACGCGCTTTTGCCTCCTTTTCAGTTTTTTTTTTATTGACTTATTTAGTTCGGCTTTGTAAAGTGACGAGGTAATCACAGTAGATCCAATTGTCTTGCGTCCTCTGTTGGTTTTTTTGCGGATTGTGTTTGGGACTGGAGATATTTCGAACGGTGAAACAAGCTTCTGGGTTGAATCCACGTCTTCATCTTGGTCTTGGTCATCTTCATCTTGATCTTGGTCAACAGCTTGAATTCGGCCAGGTGCATTGTCTTCGCATGACGTTTTAGAGCATGAAGGTTTATCGATAGGGGTAGTAGAAGCTTTTGTTGTTTTGACTTCTTGAATGTTAATGGTAATTCCTCTTATCCCTGCTTCTTGTTCCGCAGCAATGAAGTCAGCTTCGGAAAAAACATCCCTGTTAAAAGGGTAAATACCAGTGGTGCGAAAACCATTAGCCGCTATTGTGTATGTCTGAACTTTTTCGTAAGCTCTACCAAATAACTCCATTATATCAAAAGGACTAAGAGCCCGTTGGTTTTGACGGATCCAAATACGAATTTCTTCACTATAATAGACTTTTAATGGCCCCATAAATGACTTATCCAAAGGCTGGAGCTTGTGCGTCGAGTGAGGAGGCAGACATAAAATGTTAACATGGTTTTCCCTTGCAAGGTCGATAACGTCGATATTGCGAGTGTGGCTGTAATGGCCGTCAAGGATTAACAGGAAGGGGGTTTCTTCAGTTGGTTTAGTGTACTGGATAAAGTGACGGAACCACTGGGTGAAAATATGGGACTGTACCCAACCGGATGGATGTGCAACTCCTACGGACCCAGGAGGAGCTCCCTTCATAAGCTGAATGTTCATATTTTTCCTAGGAAAAATAACCAAGGGAGGGACAAAGTTTCCAGCGGCACTCATACAAAAAATAACTGTAATCAGAGCCCCTCTCTCTGCTGATGTTAATGAAGCAACTTGACGTTTGCCTTTAAGCCCTATTACTGACGATACTTTACTTTGGACAATTGTTAACCCTGATTCGTCTACATTATAAACGTTGTTCGGGGAATAGGGCATTTGCTTTTCAAGGAGGTCAAAAAAGTATTTAAAAGTATTTAAAACTGATTTATCCTTCAAAAACCTTTATATGTACTGATATTGATAACATAATTACGCTTTCATTTTAAAAATGTTATCCCCAATATACACAAAACGTTTGTTGCTTGGGCAGACCCTCATCCCATAAACCATTAAGAGGTTTATTTAACAAGTGTCTGTCCAAGAATCAACTATATCAAAAAATAGTTATTTAATTACAAACATTTATATCTACGATTAATTTTTACATTAAAATAAAATAAAAAAAATAAAATTGAAATTTATCATGTTAAAAGACCTTATTAATTTTAAAACATTATGAATTCTTTTGGACATTCCATTTTCGATTCGTAACTTTAATTTACAAATTATAAAATATGAACTAAATATGTTCTCACTAGTATTTCAAATTATTTTTCTATCTTAAAATTACTAAAAATACTGACTTGAATCAACATGACATCAATAATTTGATATAAATGTTTACATACATGAAAATAAAGTTTTACACAATCAAAATGATATTATAAATGTAAAAACCACTCAAAAATGCTTGGAAGTTAAAGTAATACCCCGTACGAAATACATAAAAAGCAATGTGTAAGATTTCCTATGGAGTAAATACAACTAGCCTTGAGCCTTAATCTATTTTAGATATGCCCAGAATGAAAGAACTAATTAAACAAAGAGTAAAATTATACATCTTGATCAATGCTTGGCAACGATTTACAATTGCAAATATGAAAATGAAATACAATTAGAAATAAACGTATTTTACAGAATATAAGTTTCCCTATCAAATAAGGAAAACATTTCAAATTTATAAGCATGTAAGCAAAAATGTTATATAGGCAACTCATATTACATTACCTATTATTATATTATTATATGACATTATATTGAGCATTTTTTACAAACTAAACTGACAATTCAGATATTAAAAGTATCTTAATTTTGAAATTATTCCAAATATACAAACACATTTACATGAAAATATTTACATATCTCATAATGTTGTGAACCACAGCAATGTGTAGTATTAAATATTTCATTCTTTAAATATAGGGAATTTTTTTTTGAGATCATTCGAATTAGAGATACGTATGCGTAACAAACCATCACTTCTTTATTTTCTTTAAGGATTTTTAAAAATATAAAGTAGTTATGAGTCTAATAACTGACACTTTTGAATTTAATGTATGATCACTTGATTAAAGGCAAACGCCAGTGTATCCTTTTTATATAGTTTAGTAATTTAATAAACTATCTCTCTGTAATGTTATCACCATTGCTTAGTGTTTATTTGAGTGCAACGCTCCATTAGTATTATTACTAGGTCAATAAGATTATCCAACAAAAGTATGCATACTTAGAGCTGATTAAATTGTTCAGCAACAGAATAAATCTCTGAAAATGTTAGAATATTATCAGAACATAAACCATAAACTAATAATTATGATAAAAAATAGTAGTGGTAGTGTTTTACGACTATAATACTTAAAGGTTCTTATTGAATTAATTAACTTTCTATGATGGATCTACAGGTGAACTCTAATTAATATTTTGTGACCATTGAATTGTTGTTATTTAAATTATTCCTTAATTAATATTAATATATATTCGCAGATATTTTGGACTGATACCTATCTTCAATACATCATGCGAGAATCCTAGGGATATTAAAATGGCGCCTATGAATTGGGATGGCTATGCGAATCCATTAGCTCTGATATGGTTGTTTTATATCCTCGCACTAGTTTCTAAGAATTTGCTGAAGCCTAAGGTATGCTATCCACTTCGCTTTGTGACAAACATCGGTTGGTTTTTTAGTTTGTTTGTTCCGGTTACATAGTGTGTGTAAGACTAATTTTAATATATTAATGATTATTTCTCAATAAGCAATGAAGAGGAAGACTGTGGATTAAGTGACTGTAGTCAGTCGGCGTTTTTGAATACTATAAACATAATTACTCTAATATTTGCACAAATTACCTAGTCGAATTTAAGTATAGTATATAAATAATTTTGTCAAAATTAACTTCATCTCAAGTGATGATTTGTTTTAAGAAATTAATTATATGTACCTACCTGCAATTTAACACAAAACGGAGTTGATAAATCTTGTAGTTTTCTTCTTTCATTATTGATTTATTGATTGTACTAATAGAATGTAAAAATTTGTTAAATATTATCCTGGGTTGTATGTCATGTTTTGTCAATTTATGTCACTAACACGGTGAGTAATAGTTACAGTCTCAGAAGAAACCGGGCGCATTTTCCCGATTAGAGGGCAGTATTAATGGCCCGTTAAGCCGACAGATGTCTCAACGTCTTTCCGAAAGGCGTTTGTTGAGAGCTGGAACATCTAGACATCGGTGGCAATCAGCTACACGAAAAGTTCGTGTAAGGGTTTCAGTATGATCCCCTCCCCTCTTAATTTGTACAGAGACCAATGTTTAGCACTAACGCCAGTACAATTTAACATGCTGGAAATATCCAATTTATTCCATATGCTACACCAGTCAATTACTATTTTGTCCCGTTATTGGGATGTTTATTTCTACAGATATAAATTCCATTTGCAATACTTAAAATGTATAAAAGTAAAATTAAGTTAACATAGGGTTTCCAAAACATACAGATTTGTGTTACTTCTTTTTTCAGAACTATATCACTATAAGCTCATTTGACCATGTATGTAACTTGTACGCTATCCTACTAAACTTCAGTTTTATCTTGCAAAATAATATAATATTTGTATGAATAATAAGACACTTTTTAAACCTACAATTACATCACGAATATGATTTTTTTTTAAATTGTTACTAGTCATTCCAAAATATTATTTAAGGTTTCGCATGGTACTAGTTTATCAAATTCTTAGTATGTTATATTCAACTTCTTCACCATCTACGCTTTTTGGGGATTCTATTCGCTTTCATTCGTGTTACTTCTATAAAATTGAACGGCTCGATATTTGTGAAAGTTGTGGTTTAAGAATAAATTAATGTGTTGTTAAGAAGGTCAAACACTGACGAAACCTTTGAATAGCTTCTAGCTGTTAGTGGTACAAATCTCCCCCGGATAATAAAAAATTGTTTGTTCGGAGGTTGATATTTGTTCCGCCCCCTTAGCTGTTGGTGATACAATTCAATAGTTCTTTCCTTTTCATTAGATGAAGTAACAAAATATTTACAGGCTTTCATTTGTTTTTTTTTTTAAAGAATTTTATCCCCTCTTGATCAGTATATTAATGTCCGTTGTACGAGGATAATTTGATGGAAGGTTACACTTAAAATGAAACACTTGAATTACGGCAACGATTTTTTTAAATATCCTCTTTAAAATGAATGCAAGAAATACTAGAGTGTCATTATACCAATTTTATAATGATCAGTATCAGGATTGTCAAAATACTGCTCTACTTTTGCAATAACGTCTTCGTCTCTCTTGAATTTTCTTCAGCGAGACACACCTCGAGGAAGTAATTGGAAGTCTAAAAGGACTAGACCCTATGAATAAGGTGGTTGAGACACAACCTGGAATCGTAATTCATCCAGGAAGATTTCAATTGCAATTGCGGATTATTTTTCGGGAACAGCACTTTGTTCAGAACGGCAGCACAATATGCTCCGTTGATGGTTTGGCCTTTACGATAAAGACGATAAGAAGTATCCCCTTCGTATCTGAAAATATCGTTGACATTGCCTTTCCAGTCGAAGAAACGTCTTTGCCTTTTTTGAGGGAAGATTGTCACGATTCCACCAATGCTGAGATTGCCTTTCGATTCAGGCTCACACTAATGGTGCCATGTTTCATAGACCATAACAAAGCGACACAAAAGATCTATTGGTTTGATGTTACAGAGCTTCGAATTGTCATTGGAAATTCGCGCTCTTACAATTTTTTTATCTGCATTCAGTAAATGCAGCACTTGATCTGGCAGACAGCTTTCACACATCTAATTCAACATGTAAAATGTGTTGTACACGTTCTATGTATATGCCCACAGTCTTTGCAATATCTTCTATTTCCAGTTTTCGATCTCATAACGATAGATCTTGAACATATTCAACCATTTCTGGTATGGTAACACGTTTTGATGATCCAGGACGTTTTGCCTTGCCAAAACTTATGTCCCACATTTAAAGCAAGCAATTAAGTGTGTCTTAGCTTTTGAAGCTGTTGCTGCATATCTCCGTTGTCTTCATTTTCTTGAAAACTTAGTACTGAATTGCACCACTATTAGCGTTTTTATCCATTTTTGACCTTTCACTATACACGTCTTCTTTAAGCGATTACATGTGCTAAACTAAATGTCAATCCATATTGAAAATTTAAATATATTCTTGCAAACGCATAGCCTACTCGAAAATAATACCAAATTCTTTACAAACAAACACTGGTAGGGCTGTCTCATCTTCTCTCATATCAACCTACCAAATAAAGTAAAATCGTAAATCTTCTATTACCCTTTCTTTGTGAATTGATTTATTTTGTCTTATTTTAATCTAATTAGTCTACTATTCCTAAAACCTGAAAATCATCATCTACTAGACTTTCGCATTTACTTCTCGGATTTACCCACTTAGTGCCTCTCCATATTTATTCTTCTCAATATAACTCTAACAATTTTTATCTCCTCCATAGTTATGCACATTTTTGTAGGTGACTCAATAAAAATGTGAATGGTAAACATATTCTTGTATATTATAATTTATTTTTGAAAGGTTTTGTAAAATCAACACTTATTTGCTTTCGGTAATAAAACTATTAGTTTTCTGTCCAACGATTTACTTATTACTACATCACCGCTGAGTACAAATATTTCTTGACAGTGACAATGAGAATAAGCTTAACTTACACCGTTTTCATATATTATACATGTCATTAATTTTCTGCTTTAGTTTCAGATTTATTCTTTGCAGCATAAATGCATTAAGATAATTTCGCTGCGATAGAAGCTAAGATATAATATTTTCAGGTTGATTACCTGTTATTTCTGTCATTTGCGTTAGTGCTAAACTTGCACAATTGGTAGGATTGCTGTAGTTCATTTTATCGCAATATGTTAGCATGAAATTTTGTTGATATACACGTAGAATACACATGAGAATTTTAGTTTTTCAGAGAGGCGCAAGGTTTTTACTCTTTTTTTTATTATTCTTCCACTCATATTTACAAATGTTTTACCAAGTTATTTTCAAGGACACCTATAGTTGTAAATTTGTAAATTAGCATAATAGAAACCAATTTTATTTCGGATTAACCTTCTACCGCGCGATCATTTAAATTCTAAATTAGAGCAGGCTGTGAAATTTAAATTAAGTAGGTATATAAGTACTAATTTACAATTTGAATTGTCAAAGTGACGTTTCAAAATGTTAATTAATCAATAATTGACATTCTGGACAACCTAATAAAAAAAATCCCGCCTGCTATAATTTAGAATTTAAATGATCGCGTGGTATTAGTTATTATTATTATACTTTATTTTTATTTTTAATTGAAATTATGAATAATTTGTAATGTTTATGTAAATATCATATACAGGATGATTCAGAATAACATTTTAAAAAGAAAAAATGGTCCCTACAGCATAATTTTGCTTGTGATTTACTAGTTATTTACAATTACAGAAAAATTAATCACTTGTGAATATATACATATACCTATTCAATTAAATTAGGCCAGGTGCTCTTAACAATATTAAACTAGTTATGGACGTCACATAATTCCTATTGTATATAAAAACTGTTTAACCTCTATTTAATTTTCCAAGATTATATACGTAGAGCTCGTTTCACAAAAAGAAGAACACCTACGTCAGTATGAGCAAAGGGGGCATTTACGTTTAGACGAGTCTTAAGGTTTGTAGAGCAAATAGGTTGCCTCATAACTTTCCACCTATGTTAATGAGCGCGGGAACTGCTTCAACCAACGTGCCTATTCAAAATATAATTTTATATGAGAGAAGTGTATATTTTTGCGTATTTTAACTATATACAGATTATAAACCTCTCCTAAAGTCACTGCATCGTATGTCGGAAGGATTCGGAAAAATAGTTGCGGGGCGACGTGACGTAAGCGCTACCGTTAGAATAGCATCAGTTCCATTCTGTTGATGAAGTAGGGTAGTTGATGTTTTCGTAAATATAACACGCTGGTACTTTCTATATTCGCTTTGGCATATTTGCGATTATTACTTTTACGTTATTTCTTTATTACCAGTATTTACTGGCTTCTTTAGGTACGAATGTAATGTTTTTTTTTTCATTTTATTAGAGTGAACCAACTTCTGAAGACTACTTAGATGTGTATGCTTTTTTTTATTAAAAACTTGATTTAAATACTACACTGAAATTACAATTTTCATTACCTGTTTAAATTTATCAAAACAGGAAAATGTTCTAACAAAATCTGATAAAAATGTAGTTCCTTTCACGTGATTATCGAAATCATTTGCTTGCGTACTTTATTATGAAATTTAAGAAAATAAATTTAATGTACGTAAGAAATAACTCAAACTTTTACGAAAACATCAACTGCTCTATTTCATCAACAGAATGCAACTGATGCTAGCGCTTACGTCACGTCGCCCCGCTACTATTTATCCGAATCATTCCGACATACGATGCAGTGACTTTAGGAGTGGTTTATAATCTGTACATTAATTAATTATATAAAGCCCAGCCATTTAATTACTAATTGTATTTACTTAATAAATGTATGAAGCAAAATGCAGTAATGGAAGTTTTAATTTTTTGGAACTGCTATATCTGTGGTTAAAAAAGTACCAAGCAATTGTCAAGAATAAGATCTTAAGTATACGAGTATATATTTCCCAAATCATATCATAATATATGTATTTCTTAATAAATAACATCAAATGCTTATTTTTCTTATTTTTTTTAACGTTCATGCATAATTTAGTTTTGTTTTTCCTATTTTATTTATGAAATTCGACTTGTTACATATTTTTGTCGACTAAAAGCGCTTATTAATATCAGATAGATATTGACTTTTTTAGAAAGATAGTACTTGCTTTATCCACCCTGTGGAAGGTTAAATTAAACCACCAAAAGAGAGACTTTGCAACCATAAAGACATGCAAATTTACTGCTTCTTGGCTTTAATATGTATATATTCTAAGAACCGGGCAGTCCTTTAAATACGTTTTTGCACTATGGCGTGCAATATACTTTAATCTTTTTCTAAATCATGTTTTGTTATCAGTATTACGCTACTTACTTATATTTTCCGTCTATTATAAAATTTACTTCTGATACATAAACTTTGTTAAGTATACTTTTTACTTCTATGAATTATAAAAGTACCTATCCAGTATTGCTTTTTAAATATTTTTCTTTGTCCGGGTAATGGCACTGGTGGCACTTTCTCGCACCTTACCTATACTCTATATGTCCTTCTCATTGTGAAAGAGCTCTTCGTTCTGGAACTATGTTATGCTTGATTAAGCTTAAGCCTTCAGGACATTGTAACTATAGCAACATTCACCTATGATAGTCCAGTCACAGTATCTCTACTAATCAGTTAGCAATTCTTTTCACGCAACGACGCCGAACGCAATCATGTTTAAGTTAGTGCTGGTGGTATTCAAAAAAAGTAAAAATACCAGTTAATAACTATTAATAAGTTTAAATTTATAAGAGCTATTATTAAATGCAGACTTGATTCAATACTTAGACCACGTAATCAACTAGATGCCTACTGCAGAAAATGCATTTCCAATTGTAAATATATACCATAGTTGTCAAATTTTAATTTTGGTTTGCACTTCTATCATATGCAGAAGATGACCTTATGATATGCAGCGATGTCTGCTTGCTAACAGTGGTGGGAGAGCAACGCAGTGGCGGGGACCCCCACGCCTTACATTTCATAGCAAACGTTTGTCGAGTGTGGCAGCCTCGCTTATGTTTATCTTTAGTTTATTTCGTCGCGCTGTTTTCCTCTTTCTACTTTCGTATCAGAAATTAAAATATGTCGATCCCGGTATATATACCTACAATTAATTTAGCCATATACGTGTAGAGCGTGTAATATTCTCATCAGAGATATGGCATCCAAAAGTATTTAAAATAGTATGAAACAGTTTCCCCTCTACGAGGTATGTAAATTAAATAATGAGATTGGTTTTTTCAATTTTTTTCTTCAAATAGAATTACAATGCTATATTGTCCCCCTCAAAAGAACTTCTTTGGGCAGCCACGCAGCGCTGGAGATGATTCTTCCAATCCTCATAGCAGCGCTGGAACTCTGATACTGGAATAGCCTTTAGCTTGTTCGTTATAGTCGTTTGAATGTTTTCAAGCTTCCCAAAATAACGTTCCTTGAGGGGATTTTTTTGAAACTCGGAAAGAGATAAAAATCACAAAGACTCAATTCAGGCGAATAAGGAAGTTGAGAAGCCACAGGAATGTTTTTACTGGCCAAAAACTCGTTTATTGAAATTACTGTGCTCGCAAATCACATCTTTATCGGTTCTTGAAGATGAAAACATCTTCAATCGACTCTCTACTGAGGGGAATCAGATGTTTATATGCCGCACCTCTATACCTCGTGTCCCCAGTGTTACCAAATCGAAAGCTACGTTGCCCGTTCCCCGTTCCATTACTTCCTAAAGGAGTTGTGTAAAGATAACTCGTGAGTTACAAAATATGGAATCTTAGGGAATTTCTGTACAAACATAACAGTGGAAGGGATAAGGCCGCGATATTTTTACGTATGATCTTAGATAAATCATGTACCGGTGCGCCAGGTAAAAGGTCTTCTTGAACTATTACTAGGATTTTAAACGACAATTCTTGAGAAGTAACTTAAAGGAAAGATATTAATAAACTTTTGCTTGTAATACATCCACCATATTATAGTTTGGTAGTCCATTACTAAATAACCAATAACGAACTGTGTCACACTGTGGAGGTGTTGGCTTTAATTAATAGCTTCGTATTGGCTGTAATATACATTTTCACTCAATGCAACCCGCCTGTAATTAGACGTTATGACGTCATGCATATTAGTTACATAATGATACTATGATTCAGTGTTAAATCGAAAATAAAAATATTGTTTTAGATAAGATGGGCGTGTTCTAATTGAATGAGAATCCTTCAAAATTTATATTTTATTTCTTGTTGTCTTATCTTACTTCCTCGCTGATTTCAACTTTTATCTAATTCTTAACATTCACAAATATTACTAAATGTGCGATTATATTAACGATTGAATTGAATGCTATAGTTACAATAATTGACAAATTGATAATGTCGAGTTAATATTTCTTTTAAATTTTAGAATTCTTAAATAAATATTGGCTAACATGCTAAATATTTGATATAGTTTTTTATCAAATATTTAGCAGGTAATATCGAAGAAAAAGCAGTACATACGCCTTCTTGTTTCTTTTTTTTATTTACTTAACTTATTTTGTTATTGGTTAAGGTTTCTAATTATCGTTTTCTTCAATATTCAGTTTTTATATACTTTGTATGTAATTTTTTTTTTTTTATTTTACTAACACGTTTTGCTGACCTGCTTGCTCTGCTGGAATTTTAGGTGCATCCCTACCACGACGACACCACGAACGAACGCACACCAGTACGTAATCGTGTTTTTAATTTATTTTTCATGTACTTTTGGCTTTTCTTTTCCTCATTAACACATTAACTTACTCACGCAACTTTCATAATATTCTCTCACCATATTCATACCAATCTGGTTTACTTACTTGATACAAAAAAAACCTCTGGCAGCTTTTGAATGTTCTGTGTATCTATTGTGAACAGAGAATGTACTGTTATATTTTAACTTTATAATTTTGAATATAGTTGATGCGAGGAGCGAGTCCGTCCAGAAAATATGGCTCTGGTTCAAGAAGAGGACACACTAATATATTACAGGATTCGACTGGAAGCGTTACAGTGACTGGTGATAATCCTGATGATATACCTCTACAAAACTTAGGTATGTAATTTCATACGGTGTGATTTTTAATGCCTTAGGTACGTTTAAATTTCCCGCCATAGAAGGTTTTTAAGTATTGGTAACACTAGTTACTAGATAATTCTTTTACCTGGCATCTAATATTGACTATTTTATTACTAACGGCCACTTTTTCTAACTCCGGCCTAAATACTCATTTAACTAATTATTGATTATCTCTCAATACGAAGAGATACGCTGGTTATCCAAACAGTTTTCGGTAAGGATCTATTATACAAAGTTGGCAACATATATACTAGACCATTTGATCTAAATTAGTACATATTGCAGTTGTATTTTGTTCTAATAATATTCGCGCCATTGTCTTCATTTGAATTTGTTCTTTGTGCCTTTTGCCTTTATTTTAATTTTCTGAAGAGTATAGGTACCCTGTATAATTCGGAAACACTGGTCCTTTATTTAGGCCTCCATAATAAAAAAAAAAAAACCATTCAGCTCAAGGGGAATTATTATTCCGTCTCTTTCACAGACGTTAGACCAGTCCGAGTCTACTTGCGCCCTCGGCCTGACGGGCTTAAATCAATAGTGTTCTACATTTCATTCGCAATATCTCCTTGAAATTCCACTAAAGAAGGAAGTTAATTTTGAAAAACTTCAGTTTTTCATTTGCGGAACAGACAAAAATCCAATGTTGTTAGGTCTGGTACACGCTCTTGTCAGTGCTTTTCATAACTATTTGGTGCTCCATATTGTTGGAAATATCGTTTCTGTAATTCGTCAGCGTGTAATTCATTTATAAATGTGTTAATCTCATCTGACATAAGTTCCATATTGCAAATATCAGCAAATATCATCATTATTGTATTATCATTAAACTAACGACAGACTGAATTCCTCGTTCATAATCAATATGTGAACAACGGTTATTCTATACCAGGGGTCTCCAAACTACGGCCCGAGGGCCACATCCGGCCCGCGGACAGATTTTGTCCGGCCTGCGGAGAGCTAGCATACTTGAAAACTCCTTTTAGAGAACATATTTTTTATAGCAAATTAAATTTAGTTTACTGAAGTATTCTAATTTTATGTTGAATAATTATTAATATGACATCTACATTGATATGGTCATGGGCTAACTACTCATAACATTGTTGTAGGCTTATTGTTATTGTTTTTGTGATAAGTTGGATAAAGAAACACAGAATTGTAATGAGTAAAGACATGTATAATATGCAGAAAATTTTACTTCAGTATATAATAACTAACAAATTATTGAAATGAATCCAACTAACATTTTATACATTTTAAATAAAAACATAACTTATAACAAGCATAATGACATATGAAATACTAATGAGATTTGTGTAATTGAGATTTTCCACTGACAATAGTTTGTAGTTGTGGACTAATTTTACTTGTACCAATTATTAAAAGAGATTTAAGATGCTCATCAGTTAATTTAGATCTGTAAACATTTTTTGTGTACTTCATTTTGGAGAAGGTCTTCTCACACAAATAAGTAGCACCAAAAACAGAAAACAGCCCACGAGCAAATTTATGCAAATTATCAAATTGTGTCAGTGGAAGACTCTTATAAAATTCCAACAAAGATGAGTTTTGATATTTGTTCTTAATTATATCACTGCACTGTAGATCAATTATTTCCATTTGAAGTTCCGGGGCTAGGGTTTCAATCTTCAAATCTTAATTTGATTCGCAATGGCATCAAAGTCCGAGAAACGAGTATCAACATTTATTTTCAAAGCACTCAAAGTTTCGATTGCAAAATCGATAGGAAACTCAGTCTCAGTAGTGTGGCTGAATATTTCACATGTTTTAAAATGTGAAAAACATTTACTTCGTAGTTGTGATTGAAACAGTATCAATTTCTTCCGGAATGATTTGATATTAGTGTATAAATCAGGAAGATGCTGGTTTTCTCCTTGCAATCTCAAATTCAGTTCGTTCACATGTTTTGTCAAATCAACATAGAATGCTAACTTCCACAGCCATGCGTTGTTTTGTAATTCAGTAAGAGGGCGATGCTTTTCATTCAAAAAAATTTCGATCACTGCTCGAAGTTCAAAAAAGCGCTGAAGGACTTTCCCACAACTAAGCCAACGTACGGCAGTATGATAAGGTAAGTCATTTTCTCCAATCTCTTCAATAAATTGTTGGAATTGTCGGTGATTCAGCCCAAAAGATCTGATAAAATTAACAGTTGATATGACTGGTTTCAGAACTTCAGACATATCCAAACATTTTCCGCACAAAGACTGTTGATGAATGATACAATGTAATGCTAATGGTTTTAAACCACCGTCATTTTCTACAGCCTTTGACACAAGAGCGACCACTCCTTTATCTTTCCCACTCATGTTTTTGCCTCCATCAGTTGTAATACATTTCAAGTTTTTCCATCGAAGGTTCTTTTGATTAATGGCCATTTCAACTCCTTTAAAAATATCTGTACCAGTAGTTGTGCCATGAATACTATTCATATCAAGAAGTTCTTCATGCACTTCATAGCTTTTATCTACTCCTCGAATATAAATCAACACCTGAGCAGTATCTGACACATCCGTTGACTCATCCAAGGCCAAAGAAAACCACTCAACATGTCCATTTTTGTCGAACAGTTGAGAGGATATATTTTCAGCGATGTTTTCTACCCTTCGAGCCACAGTGTTTGCTGACATACTGACACTTTTTAATAAATTTACCTTTTCAGGGCACATTTCTTCGGCTACTGCAATTATGCATTCTTTGATCATTTCTCCATCGGTGAATGGTTTTCCACGTTTTGCAATTTCAAGAGCCACACGAAAGCTGGCACGCGTTGCAGCCTCTTGTTCAGTTTTGAGTTTTGTAAATGAAGATTGCTGCGATTTCAATCCGCGCTTCATAGCTTCGAATTTTTCTGTCCGCAAACTTCCTGTATATTTTGAGTAATTTTGAAAATGTTTTGTTTCATAATGACGTTTAATGTTATATTCTTTGAGAACGGCTATGCTTTCATTGCAAATCAAACATAGCGCCTTCTTACTGGACTCAATTACGAAATACTGAATGTTCCACTGATCTTTGAATTTTCTGCATTCACTATCAATTTTTCGCATCTTTTCCATACTACTAAATCACACACAAAAGCAACAATTCAAATCAAAATACTGTTACAAAGATGTCTTAAACTTAAACACGCACAAACACGTTTTAAGGAGGTACGCACTATTTTATTTCACAACAGTGTCATAGGAACTGACTTGTGGTTGCGCCACTAGCCTTCTTATATATTCCAATTACTGCCATCTAGAAGTGAGTGGAAGACACCAGAACTTTCTCGAACCAACGAGATTATTCTGTACGTGCTATTAGCGCCATCTGTTAGCGATAGAAGATACTACCTATTTCCGCTTGTGTCCACCAGATGTCGTGTCACGTTACTCCTCATGGCTCGTATTCTACGACTAATCTAGAAATTACAGATAATGACAGGAAAATTAATAATATGCAGTGTTGCCGTTTTGCAGCCTTTTTTAAACGTTGCGTACTTTTTCGGACTTTTTTTCATCAGTGGACTATTTCACTTTTTACCACCGGCAACAATGATAATATGGTTTTGGCCCTCGGAACTTACTGGAGTAATCAGTATGGCCCTAAGGCTGGAAAGTTTGGAGACCCCTGTTCTATACAAATACATATGAAATTTTTTACTAGGGCTTTTATAGTAGTACCATAAGATAAACCTTATTCTAACTAAATTGTTTCTTGCAATATTACGTTGTGTAACACCCAAAATGAACATATAAAAAGAAGAGAAGACATACGCAGGCAGAAGGTGGGGTAATAGAACTTTTCAGTAGTAGACAGACAGTAGTGGAAGAGTGACGACGGAGGTTTTAACCTAACGTATGTGTATGTCAATATTTACTCGCAAATGTGAACCTACAAATGAATTATGTGCATATTTATGTAAAAATAAAATTGCATAAAACAAATACAGCATCAATCTTGTTAAAGTTGACTAATGTCATTACGGTAATGAGCTTCTTGACAAGAAGTATCTTCTTTGTCCGCAAAAGGCATACTTATTGCTACAATGTTTCAAAATGAAATTCAATTGTCGTAGTACGTAGCTACGTAGACGTTAAAAACGTATACCTGTTTTTTCGGTGGGTGAGGGGTGCGTAGTTATCTGCGCGATCATCTATCTATCTATCTGAGAAGTTGTTCATAAGATGCAATTTTTTTATTCTCTCAAATACACAAACAGGGAGTTAAAATTAAAAGCAGGTAACAGAAAGGGTGAGAGGAAACCAAATTTTTTTTCTCATATATAGGCTGTCCCAGGTAAGACTTTCGGGTCATATATCTCCATTATTATTGAACGAATTTTTATAAAATTTAAAATAAAGAACCGTTGCACTATACTGAAACAACCATAGCCTTTAAAACGTGAATTCAACTAGTTTTTATTTCCTGTTATTGTATATTCAGGCGAATTAAAGGCAGCATACTTTATTAAATGCAAGATACTGGTTTCAGACGTGCCAGTTTTCAGTGAATCTTATTGTTAATGTCTTTACAGTGTGCAAACAATTAAACTTACAGAACACCCATAGATACTCCACTAAACTGCCAATAAAGGTTAAATAGGGTTTTCGGGACAACAAGAGCGTTAAAACCTTGAATTTCAAGTCTGACAGTGGTCAATTTAATAACAAAAGTTGATAACAAAGAACGACCAAAAAACGAGAACACTAAAACAAAAATCAGAGGAAAACGTCATAGTAGATGACATGTTTTACTTCATTTTTTCTGTAGAGGCTTGATTTTTGGTGCTTAACCATCCAAAGATATTTTCGTGGAATTTGAAAAAAAAAAGAACGATGAGTGAAAATTACATTTTTTAACTTTCACTAATTTCAAAACTAACAACATTCTACATTCAATAAAGTATCTACATTTTAAATTTCAAAAAAATTCGTTCAATAATAATGGAGATATATGACCTGAGAGTCTTTGCTGGGACACCCAGTATAATTTTATTTATAATATATACCGATAGGTCCAGCCCGCGACGGGCCATACATAGGCAACAATATACGTATGGAACGTGCTATGTGGCAACGTGTGTACGATACCACTCCGCGTGCTCCTATTTTGAGTGACTTTCTTAAAATTTGAATTTATTTTGTAGAATTATTGATTTTTTTACTTTTATCTTTTAGAAAACGTTATTATTTTTTTATTACTTAAAATTACTTTTCCGTAGCAGGTAAGAATACAATAATAATAATAAATTGGACCTTATTATGTCTGAAACAAATGGGCAAATTACGTATACAGAACGAATATGCAAACGACTATATCCTTGCGCGGTTTAAGTCTTACTAAATTCTTAACTGCAATGTGCTGCTGCTGCGGGTAGAGGGGTTTCGGTGGGGGTTTCGGTGTTGCCACTCATTGCTGACTATGGCCCGTTCCGAGCTGGACCTATCGGTATGTACGTATACCGTAGGCGACAAATTTTAATTTCAGGTACGAAAATAGAAGAGGAAAAGAGCACGGCGAAGTAAAGTAAAGACAAACATATAGCGAGACTGCCAAATACACCCGGCAAACGTTTACCATCATCAAATGTGAAAATCCCCCGACTGCGTTGCTTCTCCTACCACTGTTAGAAAGCAGGCATCGTTGCATGGGATAGATAGCTAGTATAGAGCTGTAAACAAAAATTAAAATTTGTCGACTACGGTATAGATACTTGTTACTTAGATATGATTATAATATATGAATCGCTTATTTATAAAACACAATGACAAAATATAATGGCACATTTAAACGTACCTCAAGCATTAAAAATTAGTAATGGGACTAGTACATTCATTCACTTTGCAGTCATCGTATTATTTCAATTATTTTTTTCTTTTCTATTAGGAAATATTTGTTTATGCAGTAAATGTAGAATTCGCTAATAAGTTTGATTATTCCGTCAGTGGTTCATGAAATCTTTCTGGCGAGTACAATAACTTCTGAGACTGCAAGCTTACATATAAAAATTGGTAGAGAATAAAGTGCTGTACCAAAAATATATTTTCTTACAGTAACAAAATGTTGTCAGTGTTTGTACAATGGCTCGTGATTTGTCAAATAAAAGTTATAGAGAATATCCCAGCTATCCGCACTACCCCTATTTCAAAATGGCGCCTATGCATCTTCTCTAACCTTCAAAAATTTAGCGCTTCTCTGTTGAAAACTACTAGTTTGCTGCCCTCTCATCTAAATGAATGTGTATTTAGACAAAATACTCGAAAAGCATTCCAATTCCACTATATAAATGTTTATGTTTATAAAATGAACCGCTTTTGCCACCATTGTGCTCAACTCCATGTGACTTGAAAAATATATCTCAGCGTATATTCGAAAAGTACCAGCACATCATACCATCGGATTGTTGTTGGTGAAGTTCTTTGGATTTTCCAAAGACCAATAACGGCTGTTTCGCTTATTGGTATAGCCTGATAAATTGAAATGCGCTTAATGAGACATCCATAAATTATGAACATCAATTTCTTGTTGTAATATCCTTTCATCGAAATGCAAGCGACGAGACTGATCTGTTGGCTTAAGCGCTTGAACTATATGGGTCTTATAAGGATGGAAATGCAGATCTTTCGAAATGCGCTGTATAGCTGCTTTACCTCGGTCAATGTTATCCAGAGTTGTGACACTTTGGTTTGGTCCCATGTGTTTGACATTGTTCGCTTATCCGCTTTCCTCAAATTTCCGAACCCACTTTGTTATGGCCTGACTTCCGCTGTACTGCGACCACAGAGTAATTATTCAGTTCCGTGATTACTGAATGGCATAAAATATCAAATCATTTGACAAATAAATCCATGGCAACCTATGCATAGTTACAAAATAATAACGTTTTCAAAATCTCCCGTTACCATAGACCACCTTGTACAATATAAGCTAAGGGCCTTTCTCCTGAACGAGATATACTGCCACACTATGAAGTTATACAGAGCTACTTCCACAGCGTTAAACTTGTGTAATTTTTTTCAACTTCAATATAGTTGTGGAGTGTTGCTATTTTTTTTATAATGAAGCACGAACACATTGCTAAAGTCTGCAGGTTTAACCTTGTGAGGCAACCTTTAATGCCTCTTAATAGAAAGTACTTGAATATGTTTAGTGAATTTTGTCCTATAAGTAAATGTTCATTGCATTTTGACAGCTTATAGACTATTGTACTTCCGTAGTCCAGCTCTTCTTTGTGACTTTTCTTTTGAGTTGTTTGACCCGAGAACGTCGTCTTCCATTTAGTAACTACTTTACAATAAAATATGGTTTAAAGAAACAACACCTATTTTTTTCCAAGCTAGAGTATATTGTAATACGACTGGTCAAGTCCTTGATATGACTTCCGTTATTATCATATAATATGATGATATGCACATAGTTGGAACCTAATCGCATGAACAAAAAATATCTGAATATGGAGAGTGTTTTATTTTATCTACCCTATTCGTCTGACGTATAGTTCCCTTAGTAGCACTATCCTGATATTTGAAACGTGTGTGTATTTTGCCAACAAAATTCTTCGATTGTATTTTTGCAATACAATATTATTTAAATGATGCTTAAATCTCATTGTTCTCTCCTTTTGGCTTTCGGTTTGGAACAAAATTCATTGCTTTTTTTCCTGGTCTTTCCACTCATGAAATTAGAAGATAATTACAATAGGATAAACATTAAATGGAGCATATCAAAATGAAGATGATGTCTCTCACAAATTAATTGTTGTTATTAATTGTTCCAATCCGAAAGCAAACAATAGTTCACTTTTTAATTTCGATGCTTAAGTGCTGTTCATTGTTCGTTGTCGAGACTATACTTGCACGTGCAATATATTTAAGATGTTGCAGAGGACGAGGAAGAAAAACCTGGCTGTTTTGAAAATACTATCTTCATAATGGAGTCGATCTTACAATTCATCATACAATCATCATATGTCGCTACAAATATTATCATGATGGTGAGTATATTATCATGCCTGTCATAAAGTTATTACCAAATGGGTAATAAAATTATTCTAGATTTTGTATTAAATCCTTTTTGATCAAAACTTTATAATGCTTCGACCATGAAATAGGCTTCTGTCGAAATTTTACCATTTCCAAAAAAATAGTAATATATTTAAAATGAAAATTACTTTTGGCAAAATTTCTGTTAGTTAAAAATTCACTAACTAGACATAGTGAATGTTGTAAATTAATAAGATTCTTTAAAGTTGCGAAATTTGTTACATAATTACAAAATTGACGATAAACTCAACATTTTCAAGAATTTAAATCCACATATAGATTTTGCACAATTTGTAACTGAAGTTTCGAGACTACTATATTATTATTATTATATATTATAACTTACTATTAAGTGCAAGAGGTGTTGTAGGTAAAAAGAGAAGATGGAAGAAAAAGATGGAGTAAAAATAATCTTCACCCAAAATATAAAATCAATCTACTACTGGCTTTAATCACAAAATTATTAAACTTGCACATTCTCGTTCCCACAGTAACCTTGATTTACTTAAAAAGAAAAAATTCTTATCCGTTTATTAATAACAAGATTCACTTCTATGGCGCTAGAAATATTTCTTTTTCAAATAGAACACACAATTTGTTTTTGATTCGTAAGATGGATAATTTTTTTCTTTTTAATTGTATAAATTTGTCTTTTGTTACCGCTAACGATTTTTATATAGGGTGACTCAGAATGAAATTCGATTTTATTTTTTGTATCTAGGGGAAACTGTCAGTGTCAGATTATTTTTACTGCCACTATTGGAATTATCGTCTTGTGGGTTTTTTTTACCAATGGTAATGCTCAATCATACATGTAAGTCCAGAGAGCGTTTGGAAATCACTACAATTTGCGGTATGCTCATCAAGGTCCATCTGCTAATTTAATTAACCAATGGATACGCAAATTTCAAGTACGTGGTTCTAAAGCTTGTTCTAAACCCTGTAGCCGCAGAAGATCTGTTAGAAATGAAATCAACATCGAAGCTTTAAGTACTGCTGTACGCCAAAATCCACATCGTTCGATAATAAATCATGCGTTTGCTTTACATTTAAACTGGTATGGGGTTCAAAGGATTTACATTACCATCCTTATAACATCCAGTTGGCCGTCTTAATTTTGCTACTTTGATGCAGGAGTTCAATGATTTTGACAATATTCTTTTGAATGACAAAGCACATTTTTATTTAGACGGGTACGTGAACAAACAGAATTGTCGGTACTGGTCTGCGGCAAACCCAAGAGAAAAATATGCAGTCGCTTTGCACACTCCAAAAGTAACTGCATAGGCAGCAATGTCTTTAAGAGGCGTTATTGGTCCGTATTTTTTTTAGAATAATTAAGGACCATCAATCACAGTAAATGCAGAACAATATTCTTCCACGATCCGCAATTTTGTAGGATCAGCATTATAAGCATTTGAAGGGTTTGATAATCACACATGGTTCTAGCAGGATGGCGCCACAAGCCATACTGCGAATGAGCCTTTAGAGGCAGTATGTTTTTTCATGAAAAATTAATTTCGTGTAGAGGTAACATTGATTGGCCTGCAAGAAGGTGTGATTTTACACCACTACATTTCTTCTTGTGGGGCAACCTTAAAAGTAAGGTGTATGAAAATCCTCCGGCAAATGTAAATGAACTGCAAGACCGAATACGGGAACAAAATACCGCCATCCCCGTAGCACTGTTTTAACGAGTTATTCTAAATACACGGCATCGTTTAGATAAGAGCGTAAGACGTCAAGGGCTACATTTAGACGACATTGCTTTGAAGGTTTAATTTCCAGATGATAGTAATTAAATTTCTAAGTACAATTTATTAAAATGGTCAAAAACCAATGAGCTATTTTATTTTTAAAATCGAATTTCATTCTGAGTCACCCTTTGTTAAGGAAACTTCCTATTTTGAAAGTACCATAAATAAAACTCAATTTCAGTTCAAATACACATTTATTTATTTTCGGTGTGCGCCGATATTTCGGGGCCGCTCTGCATCGAACATAAGATATACAGCATATATACATGTAAATCGCTCGAGGAGCTATGTGGCCCTATATGTACACACATGCCAGACACTGCCGTCCGTACGTATACATAGGAGGTCTTGCATCGCCTTCGGTGTACAGTGCTGTAGCCCTGCCGACAGACAATAAACTCGGCCGCTGAGACTGTATACGCCCGAAGCCAGCTCCGCATCAGTATGCTCACAATATTTATATGTAAAAAATACATTAAGTGACAATATATTTTAAAAGTTAAAAAATAAATCATACATTACAAAAATATAATAACACATAAAAAATAAAGAAAAACATTCATATATAAAGCAAGAAACAATAATATAAAATAAAATAAAAGATGTTAATTTCTTACCACTCTTTATTTATACTACAAATCCTCTGCTAAATGTTTTTTTAATTGTTCAATACCTGGTTAGATGTCTAGAACTCAGATGGGTGTAAATTCCCAGTGGATAATACTATATTAATATAATAACATTTCTTCTGTATACAAATTTAATTGTGAATACAAATTATATGTGTTATAGTAGTAGATCCTTATATTAATTACTACATTTAAATTGTTTAAGAATGCACTAGTTTTTGACTAAAAAGAATTTTTTAAAAGATGTAATATATTTCTCATTTAGTGTAAACTTTATGGCAAACACTGTAGATGCGTAAATGCTTTCGAATGCACATTAACAATCTTAATATTTTTTAGACTTGGAGTATAACATACCACAGTTGGTTAACGTTCATTCTGTTACTATGGGCCAACATCTTATGGATGCTGCCAAATCAAAGAAAATCTACGTTAAGGTCGAGTCCGTTTTTAGTTTTTTACGCCACTTTTCTCCTGCTCTCGGGTTATGTTTACTGCATGGATGCGAGCGAGCTACCTGACGATATATATGGATTTTCATTAGAACAGATAGGTTTAATTAAGATCACTGAATTTCCCTGTCATTCTCTCCTTATAAAGTGCCTGTATACGATGATGTTCTGGATAACACTGAGACAAAACGTGCGAGAAATTAAAGAAGCTCGACAGAGTCACACCCTAGCGGATATGGCAGCTCCATTACAAGTGACTGTAGGTGCTGCTACAGGTAATACAGTTTTGATTTATTTTTCACTAATTAGGAATGTTATGTTTACTTTATATATTTGAAACATAATGCATTCATTATAAATTTTTGGACAATAATCTTGAGTGCTTTTGCAATTATGTCGGTACAAAAATATATTGTGGGACTTTGACATTGAAGTAGTACAACGAAAATGCTTAAAGTCGATATGTTTGACATTTTGGATGGATATATTGTAGTATATATCTTTGAAAAGTCTTCACCCAAGTTCTTATTATTACTCCTTATATACTACTTCGTATAAAAGTAACTGAAGAAAAAAAGTTCTCATTTTTTTGAGCTATAATATATAAGCAAATAGTTTTTCTTAGCTACTTATGTTACACTAGTTCTGTGGTTGTCATTTGGATTGTTAATTCCAAAATAAATTCTGTGTGATTATCACGTGAAATAATTTAATTTGATATTAAAATTAATAAAAACAAGCAAAATAAAAAATGCAAGCAAGCAAAAAAAATAATATGTATTAAAAATGTGTACTCTTTGCACGCATGTTTGCACACCTGTTGATTTTCTTTCATGCATTTTACATTACGCGTGTTTATTTCAATTATTCGTGCACTATGTGTAGATCCTTCATCTTACATGAATCAAATTGTTATTATAATATCTACTGGCAATTCGTTATTGTGGTCTACTTCTAGAAATTTCAATGATCGTTGTGAATTTAATGATATGAAGAAAAAACGGAGCAAAAATGTTGTATGTAAAATTTTACACTAAATGTTTTTCAACCGAGTTCTTGTAAAGCATTTCCTACTACTACACGACCTTTAGATTGAATTAAAATTCTTGACACGCTTTAGCTACTACCTAATCATTTTTTAAGATGTCATATTAAACATATCATTTACTTCTCTAGATGACAAATACAAATGAAAAATAAATCAACTCTCTTGCAAAGTTAATCAATTCGTCACTTAATTACTACCTTAAATAAGAGGACTTAATTTAACAATTTAGTGTATCTGACAATCATATCCAAGTAAATGCCAACCATATAGCACTACTGTTACGTAGATTACTGTAAATAAAAGTTATTGCATACTTGCTATAATTATTGCTCGATAAAAGTGATTTTTTATTTTCTCGGTTATTTTAATACAAATTGGTATTTTAAAAATTAAAATATTATTAAATGCATAATTTTGATGTTTTTAAAAATAAGTGTAGTTTAATCTTGTTAAATTCCTTTTATTTTTCCCTCAACTAGGTACTATCAAGCAACTCTGAATAAAAACTATTAGATTCCTTGTGATAGATGAATTTTTCTTTCCTATAAGGTTTTCTGTAAAATCAATAGGAAAAACAATTCCCATTTGCCTCATAAAACAAGTAATTTTTATATTTAAAAAATAAATAGTCGAATTTTTATATTCTTCCAATAATGGCGAAGAACCGAATTGTTAGCTGAAGACGTAGACATTCGAAGAAATGCTCTGTCGAGATATTGTTTTTCGAAGAATTGTCCTGAAAAAATTGGTCTCAAAGAATTTTTATATAGTCAAATTAAGTACCTATCTAATAATTTGTTTATAGTATACATATTTGATCAATTATCAATACTCTTCTTGTTCCAAAATCATTTTTTTCTAAGAGTATTCAAAATTTTAATTCCTTGGTAGATTTAGAAAATTTGCAGAATGTAAGTAGGTATATATTTTTTCTCACGATAACTAATAGTTATTTTATTTGTTCAAACTAAATTGCAATAAAATCTTCCGTCAGCGCAACTGCTTTAAGAAGCCTTTCATATCTTTGGCTTCTCCGATTGTTGTACGAAGTTAAAACAGAATATGTTTTGATGTATTACTAAATGCGACTATATGATATATCTTGTTTTTATTAAAAAAATGAAGAGACATTCTTTCAATAATGGAAGAACCAATTCTAACATTTACTTGATTATCATATGTATTTGATATGAAGATCAAACTACTCAAGGGTTAATGTTTAATACTGTACAGTAAATCATCCTTATATCTATCCTCATATTGTTATTAACACATAGGTAGGGCTGTTTACAGTGTGACTTATCCATAACTCTACTGTTTTTCTTGATTTATGTTTTCACAGCTTGAAATAATTATTGAAAACAAAATCGCTTATTTAGATTTTTGGAATGCATTTTTTACAATAATTCCCTCCTTCTTAAAATATGAGAAACAAAAGACAAGTACAGAATTAACTTTTGCATGAACTCTAATAAATCTGGACCTGAGTCTTAAAAAGGCCAATCTCCATTTACGGTGCTCTGAGATATTAATTGTGCAACATTTAAAAGCAATATAACTATAATTTTAAGTGTGTGAATAATTATTTTCAAGCAATTAATATCGACAATACACCTCAAAATAATGTATATTTTTTTAAGATTATGTTGTTAATTAAAAAAAAAAGGAATTTTATGATTTAGATGGAGATTGGCCCTTTTATTCATTATTGTTATGGGAAATTGTACCCACTTTTTTAGCTTTTTTATGAAGTGTGGTAAAAGAATAACTAAAAAAATTAGAAAACTGTCTCTATTTAATAGGTAAACTTGTAAATTTATTTAAACTAATTATAAAATTTAGTAGAAAAAATAAACGAAACTTAATTCTATATTATTATAAACCTTAAAAAAAAGTTTCGGAACATTCCAGACATTTTCACAATTAACAAAACTTTAAAATTCATTGTCTGAAGCAGTGAAATCTTCAGGATTCATAGTAGACGAACGTTGAAGGCTTTGATAAAATGGCTTATTGTAATCACTAACATAAGGCAAAAGGCTTCGTAAATTATTATACTTTTTAAATCAGCTATCGGTAATGGTTGATCATGCAGAGGTTTCAATTCAAAATCACTATGGTTTTGTCGAGTTCTTAACGATCTTCTTCTTAAATCAACATTTTTAAATTCCCCGCCTATGAAGTCTGTTTTATAAGAAAACTGACGTTCTTGATCTTGCTGAAATTTCATCCACTTAATTTTAAACCATGGGATTGCGTTTCTTTCATCATCTTTTTTTTTATGGACTAGAGAAGATTTAAGGAAAGCCCCATAATTTATAAACTCATTTTGAGACATCTCAAGCACGCTCATAAGATTTTTTCTATACACAGATGTTTTAATAAAATTAATCCAATCATGTGGAACTTCTATATACATTGTTGTCTTCTTCTTGGCTCGTTCAATAGCGGCATGAATGGTGTCAACCTCCATGTGAGTGTGGCCTGGTTCCATGAACTTATGGTTTATCTCAGCAATTGTACTGGTTGGTGGAAATTCCTTTAAAATGTAACAAAACATTATGGCCATGTAAATATTTCTAGTTTGGCCTGAACAAGAACCGCTGTAAAAATTCAAAGCTTGAATTTTCTTTGAATACAAGGACAATATAAATTTTCTTATGCAGGAAGCAATTTCTTGTCCGCCACGACCCCCTATCGTTTCGTTCCACAAAATGCAGGTTGCGTTATTGCCATATGTATCTGTTTTGTATGCTGTTAGATTATAGGTCCATAGCTGTTTTTTGTTAAAAGATACGCCTTTTCTTAAATATGGTGTTGGGAGACATTCTTACAAATCGAAAGAGATTGTTACAAAACTTGGAACTTTGCTTTTCTGTTTGTCCCCAGCCTTACATTTATATGCTTTTTCGGCCAAATCTAGGTGTTCTTTTTTTTTAATTGTATCCTCTCCTTTCCTTTATTTTATTCCTCTGCTGGATTAGTACAGTACAGCTGTCATTCGATTTAATTGTCAGATTACAGAGTACAAGATAATGAAATATTCATAACACTAGGTAATACCAAAATATTATAGCTACTAGGTACTTCTTTTTATTATTGCAACTTACCTTGAGTTTTCTTCTCATCACAATTAAGTAATGATAGAAGTCTTTTGGTTCTTTCAGAATACATTTTAATAAAAAGTCAAAAACGGCACTGAACGTCGTGCGGTACACAAATTTAAAGTTAGGTTTAATCAAGGGGTCAATCTCCATTCATTATTTTGTTGCGGTTGTTGCTAATTATTGTGTGAGAGGGGCCAATCTCCATGTCAGTTGGACATTGGCCATTTTAGTTCTTAACGGTTTTGGATATAAGCCCTGCACTTAAAATGGTATATCATGTACCCTTAGCAACAGGAGACTGGCCTTTTTTTATATCGACAGAAATAAACTCGGGAATTTTAGTGTTGCAGATATCTCAAAATCGATGAAAGTGGAGATTGGCCTTTTTAAGACTCAGGTCCATAAATATAGAATATCACTTGCAAGGAGATTTATAAAATTAACAATATTTTCAAAATTTAGGCTACTAAGGTATTTAAAAATGTGACTGATTAATAGAATAATTTTCACTCCGACACCATGTTATAAAAAGAACAGCTTGATATAATGTATTTTTTTAACTTAACAAACAAGCTACCCAGACGCCAATTACGACAAAACTATCACTCGAAAATGGATATGCAGGTTAGGAATGCGGTAACAGTAAAAAAAAATTATTATTTTGAGTAGATGTGTTTTTCTAAAATACTAGTAGTAGGAACTAATTAATTAGTATAAAACGTTTTGTTTAATACTTTATTTTTTTAGACGTAGATTGTTATTAACAGCACTATATATAAATTACATACATTAAACCGCAATCATGCCATTAATTCCAATCTTTATGTAGAAAAAATTGCAAACGATTTTATGCTAGGTTTACATGCATTTAATTAGGGCTGTTTTATTGCTTGCTTATCTGATTACCGCTAGTGGTTATTAGGTACTACATAGATAAATAACTCAGTTTTCGCTTTTATTGCTTGGATATTTTTTTAACCTTCTGAGGACCATATAAATAATTTTCACCACATATTTGTCATTGAGAAAATAGAGGGAAATTCTCTAAAAAGCCACAGTGTCTTCAAAGTATTGTATAAGTAAATATTTATAAAAATAAAGAATAATATGTACCTACCTACAGTTTACCGACTTCGATTTCAAATAACAAACAATAAACATGTGAGAAATCATGTTTACAAAGAAATATGATTATAATAATATATGATGCGCTAAGAAGGCTGTGTCAGTTCATATTTTAAAAAGAACTGTAAAAAGTTCCGGTATTTGGTGCCCTCTCTACATTAGCTTAGTACTAGCTGAATGTCAAAATATATGTCAAATAATTATTCGAATTGAGAAATAAACAATGCCTATTAATTTCTTGAGAAAATGTGAAATTTTTCAATTGAAATTTCTAAAAATCTGATGTATGTATATTTATCATCTAAATTAACAATTAAACGTATTTATAACTACAAAACGTTCATACAAGAAGTTTATCTTTAGGCAATATTATTTGCTGGCATTCTCTGCATTTCAAGCTCTAGTTGGGATTTTTTATCGGTCAATACACGTCCTTCGTCAATTTTTAATCGTTGCCAGGTTTCCCCTTTTGGTAAATGTCACCCATAATAATATTTACAGGTTATGTCATTATATGTGTTTCATCAATTGTAAAATATGACATTCCACTTTGACATAATAACTTCCGGCAATATAGTAAAATTTTTAGATATACCATTGCCATGAAATATAAATATCTGAGTTTATTATGACATATAAAATAAATGGTCCATGTAAATAATTAAATGAAGTGATGGAAATCTCTTGGTGAAACATGTCGAAATATAAGTAAGTAATAACAAAAAACACACTTGGTATTGTTTCACAAATAAATATAATTAAATACTCGATGTACATTTCGCCTTGCGGCATCATCAGGAGTTCTCGAGAAACTAAAGTAAAATTTAATATACTGTAACTACCTACTTCTAACAAAAATGTAAATAAAATTGTACAAAAATAGAAAATTATGAAAAGGTCATGGCTTATCTGGAAAGACCGTTTTTACGAGGCTAGGGTTTATTATCGGAGAATTTATGAGTTCTGTTTGTTCATTAAGAACATTACCTGGTTGTAAAAGTAAACTTTCTTTTATAAAATAACCTTCTAGAACATTCATTTTTTTACTTTTATTTAAACTATACAGTACTTCTAAATTGTCTATTGAAAATTGATGTCCCGTGTCTAAAACATGGTTAGCTACACTTGAATTTTCATAATTTAATTTAACGACTCGCATGTGTTCTGAGAATCTTAATTTGAAATTTCGCCCTGTTTGTCCTATATAAAATTTACTACAATCACTACAATTAATTCTGTAAATTCCTGATTTGTTTAGTTTAGGATTCGCTGTTTTATTATTTGTTAATTGACTTTTTAAAGTGTTATTATTATAGAAGGCTATTTTAAAATCCAGTTTCTTTAAAACATTACTAATTTTCATACTTATACTACCTAAATATGGAATTTTAACCCATTGTTTTAATGTCAAGTCCTGGGACGGGGGAAATGCTGATTTTAATGTAATTGATTTGTTCATTCTATTGACTAATTTATCTATTAGAGATGAGTTATAACCATTATTTTGTGCAATTATTTTAATAGTTTTTAATTCTTTATTAAAGTTAAATGTGTTCATCGGTACTTTCAATAGTCTATAAATCATTGAATTAAACGCAGCATGTTTGACGTTAGTGGGATGATTGGAGGTATTTGGTATCAATGTATCGCAAAAGGTAGGTTTTCTAAAAATACTGTAATCTAACTTGTTGTTACTAATCTGGATTTTTAAATCAAGGAAATTTAAAGAACGATCAGGTGCTTCTTTCTCTATAGTGAATTGAATATTATTATTAATTTTATTAAGTTGTACTAAAAAGTTATCTAGCTGTCTATCTGAACCTGACCACAAACAGAAATTTTATATAGGACAAACAGGGCGAAATTTCAAATTAAGATTCTCAGAACACATGCGAGCCGTTAAATTAAATTATGAAAATTCAAGTGTAGTTAACCATGTTTTAGACACGGGACATCAATTTTCAATAGACAATTTAGAAGTACTGTATAGTTTAAATAAAAGTAAAAAAATGAATGTTCTAGAAGGTTATTTTATAAAAGAAAGTTTACTTTTACAACCAGGCAATGTTCTTAATGAACAAACAGAACTCATAAATTCTCCGATAATAAACCCTAGCCTTGTAAAAACGGTCTTTCCAGATAAGCCATGACCTTTTCATAATTTTCTATTTTTGTACAATTTTATTTACATTTTTGTTAGAAGTAGGTAGTTACAGTATATTAAATTTTACTTTAGTTTCTCGAGAACTCCTGATGATGCCGCAAGGCGAAATGTACATCGAGTATTTAATTATATTTATTTGTGAAACAATACCAAGTGTGTTTTTTGTTATTACTTACTTATATTGGTCCATGTATGTTGCTGTATAGTCGGGTCGTTTTCGCAACCGACACGGCAAAAGTACGAACTAAAAACCCTGATTCAATACCACTACAAATTCCAATCAACCGGAACAATTTTAGAACAATAAAATTCAACCAACTAATTAATATTTTAGGATAAATAGCTACGGCTAGTAAAATACTATTACATGAAAGTCAGTTAGAAATTAAATATTATAGATATAATTATTAAATATTACTTTTCTATATCAATATTTTATTTGATACATGGCTATTCTGAGCATTGTTGTCAGATTTTTATTTTCATGGAGCGTATGACACTTGACAAGCGTAGCGTTTGACAAGCAGGTGACTAGTATTCAGTACAGCGTTTTTCGAACAATTACACATGAAACTTGGGCTACCATCACTCATATTGAACAAGTAATAAAGACGTCGTGGGATAGGGAAATAGAAATTGATAAAACAGATATTAATCCAGTAATATTTTGTATTAATGATAGCGGTAGTAGCGACTGTGAAAGTTATTAAAGTCAAATATATTGATCTAAACCAAATTATATACGAGAAGGTAAGTTTTATTCAACAGAAATGCTTGGTTTTACTTGTAATTGCTTTATGTTATTTATAATAATCATTTAACTGATAAAACAAATGTAGCTTATAAAGGATTGGAGACGGATTAAATTCAGTATCTATATCAAATGTCAAAGACAGATTTTGGAACCTGTTAATATATTTGTTCATAATGCTTCGGCAGAAGATTACGATAGTTAAAATAATTTGTACTTATTTGATCAGTTGAAGAAAGAACTCTGTCTAATCGAGGAAGTAGATGACTCTAACTAAAATAACAATTGTTTGAAGATCACATAAGTAATACTGATTAGAAAATTTTCAAATTTAAGAAGGTATAACCATGTTGAATGTAATAGAGGAATGGTGGATGATTGATTTCAGAATAAAATAATGATCGAGTTTATTAATGTGATAACAAGATAAGCGTTTGCATAGGGGGATGCAGTTAAAACATATTTATGTTATATTATTTTTATAGTTTTTCTAAAATAACCTTTGTATATTTTCTATAGGACTTTAATTTTGTAATTATTTATTGTTATTAATGGAATTAAGATTATATAATTTCAAAAATATGTGATAGTATTGTAATAATATTAATGTAGTACATTATAAATTGGGATAGTAAAAATACTTGTTCATTATTGTATTATAATTTAAAGTTGCTTGGTAAGTTAAATTCTGATCAGTAGCAAAGATTCAGCTTACGAATACTCAACATTTGAAATACTTTAAAATACGTTTGAATTGTTTAATTCTGCATTAAATATAATCTTTAACAACAACAAATTTATACTAGTTTAAAGCTTAAGTAAACAATAATGATGTGTTTAGCTTAATCAAAAATGTTTGATTAGCATGCAAAAATTATGTTGTAATCAATGATATACCTACGAGAAATGTATCAAACAAGTTGCTTTTAGTACAGCAGTGATAATGGTAATAATCATAGTGTACAATAAGAATCTGGCAAACAAATGTTTTTATAATTAGTGTAATACTTTTCTTACCTTCTCGCTGTTGCATGTAAAAATACTTTAATTTTGATGCATTTAATGGAAAAGCAATATAGCACTATTAGTAAGGATACTGCTGTACAACTGTCTTTGCTACTAAATATCTTTATTGTCTGTAGTAAAACTAACTCGAACATAATTATTAAATACATTCCTGAATGTTTAAATGAATTTCAAAAGTTCAATTTTTTCTGAAAATCTAACCTTTTTTATATTTATATCCAATTACTAACAGCAGACAAGTTCATACAAATATAAAATAATCATTATATTCTTCTTTTCAATAGTACTTAAGCAAAATTATTATCAAATTAATAGTTACATATTAGAATTATTGTCGGTAGTCCTAAAACCACAAGTCTAATTGATCATTTAGGGTTATAGTGTCAAAATTAATATTACTTGACAGATCAAATTTTGCAACGTCTCAAATTTGACGCCATTTTAATTTTGGTGGCGCATGTCGGTTGCGAGAGCGATTCTAGTATATAGATATATTTTATTAATAGTTAATGGAACAGGAAATTGTAAAAAGCAAAAATCGCTGAAATGCAAATGGCAAAGTCGTAAATCAATTACAGACACATTATATTATTATTTATGACAGTCTTGAAATGGCTCTTGTAATTTACTTTTGGCAACATTTTAAATTTGACGTCTTTTTACTTCATTGGCGCATGTCTGTTGACAAAGCGAGTCATCTAATGACAGCCAAGACAACAGCAGGGTCACAACTGCCGTGTGATCTATGGTAGTGGTAGAACAGATTTTTGGTTGACTTATATTTCAGAAAACTGGAATAATTAAACTAACTTAATACTTGATATTTTAACAATCTAAAACGTCTATTTCTTAAATTTGAAAATGAGGGACGTATGTGAAATAACATTTAAACATGTTATTCCCACAAAATAAATGGAAAATTAATAACTCAACTCGACCCTCCATTTGTCACTGAACTTTAGTTTTTGCGTTAGGTTTCAGGATGAATATCATTTTATGATTTTCCTGTGCACTAAATACCGTTCAACTCTATATCCGTATATCATATTAAAGAAAAGACTGTACTATTACCCTTCTGTGCAATTTTTGTGATTTTTAACAAGCTCTAACATTTCACAACGGATTCTTTTGAATTTTTCTGTTTTTATGCACATAATAACATGCCGTTTCTCTAATGTGGTAATTGCTTGACTGTAGAAAAACGATTTTCTTAGGCTTGAAATTGTTGAGCAATTTTTTAAGCCTTTGTTCTCAACAACGGATTATATTTAATTTATCATGCAATTACTATAAATACATGTATTATCTGAAATAAAACGACCTATTTTATTTCATTGGATCTTTAAATTAAAACTTGTAGCATGTAATTAAGGAGTTCTAATTCAAACTACTGTATTTTACAAATCACATTTATAATTCTTAGAAGTATAAGCACGTATTAAACTGACCGCTTCCCGAAATTGTAATTTTTCTTTGCCTGGAGTGTATATCAGTTTACGAGATTTCTCCATATAGGATTTCAAGCCGAAGACATACACGCACACCTTGATTGCTATACAAAATAAGGGTTAATAGATTTGAGCCAATCATGCACTGACTATCAGCCATCAAACCACATACTAACTTTACTTACAAATAATTCTCCGTCATATTAATTAAATAATTACCAATTTCGTTGTAACATAACTTATTATATTTTAATACTGTATCGTCATTTTGATTTTATCAGAGATATTTTCAACATCTTTATTGACTTAAGGGGGCTTACGCAGAGGTGCCGACTAATTGCCGTGAGGTAGGACGTAAGGGGGTGGCGCTATATGCGCTAATGTAAATTCTCGACTTTACAAGGTTTCGTTAAAACAATAGTACCGCTTTTATTTACGAAATATCAAAACGAAATTTAAAATACAAATAAGCAAATGCTCAATACATGCTCCACTGGAATTAGTTTTTAAAAAAAAGTTTCTGAAACTGTGTTATGATGTTGAATATTTTGCCAACTTTGAAAGTGAAATGTAGCAGTAAATAATTTGCATTATATGAAAGTACTTCCAACGAAGCCTTAATTAATCCTTTGTATTCAATTTAATGCGAAAACATAATAAGAAAAACAAAAATATCTGCTGTTTGTTTTATTTTAACGAACACCTTACATCGGCGGAATTTACATTAGCGCATATGGCGCCACCCCCTTAAGTCCTACCTCACGGCAGTAATCGGCACGTCTGCGTAAACCCCCTTAATCTGTTGTCTCAATCGGAAAACTGTTAAAAAATAATTTACAAAACTCAAGCAATGAATTATGCGGTGACGCTGGTCATCAGAAGGTTGAATAGTGGTACCATTTTTAAATAATTCTACCTAAATGCACATCAAGTACCTACATATTAATTAATCTTCTCTTTCAACTTGTGCCATGCTTTCTCGCCGACAGCAAAAGATATCACCCTCGAAAGAAACGGACACGCAGGTTAGGATAACAGCGAAGAATGATTTACATTTTTGAAAGTTTTATTGTAGCAATTTTTTGCCTGCTAGTTTGATCATCACACAAATATTGTTTTGACTATTAGATTTAAGCAAAATATTGCCATATCATGACTGTGTATACTAAAGATTTATTTCTAATTGTAAAGCTTAATTCACGTAACGTACATATTTTATGATATTACTCGTACTACCTTCACTTCATATTTTAGTTCCACTTCATTTTTATATTATGTGTATTTTTATGATAAGAATTATTTCGTGTTCTTTGTATTTTTCCCCCAGTAAAACTGATTTAAGCTTACAATAACAATATTCGAATTAGTTTAAATAAAAAATTACTCTAATGCTCTTTCTGTATATATAATTTGAATATTGATATTGGTTGTTATGTAATCTACAAGGTGGACCAATTTATACACTTACCATTTCCGAAATTTACCATTTTATAGGTTAGAATGACGTAAACCAATTTCGAAAAAATATTTTTGCAATAAACCTCGTTTGATTAAACTTTTTGAAATTAAATTGGTTAAAATGACAGTTTATTCTTCCAAAAAAAAATATTCTTATATTTTTATGTTTTAGATTTCCTTTTTGCGTTGTTAATACTCTTAATTTCCGAGTCTGATTTTACAATTTGCACCATATTTAGGCTGTATTACACTTATCAAGTTCTTGACCAAGTTCTTGATCAAGTTATTATTATTGTACTGTTTTACACTTATCAATTTCTTGGCCAAGTTTTTAGGTGAATTAGCAGTACCAATATTGCAAAAGTACGAAATAAAAAAATTAATAAAGTTACCGAAGATTTGTGTTTGATATTGAATGTAAAAATAATTGCACAAGAGATACAAAAGAAAATAAATAATTTAGGCATACAATTCTTCCAAGAAGTATCAAATTAACATGTCATTTTTAACGATATTCTAAAATGGAATTTGTTTTTGCATTTTACACAGTTGGCAAAAAAACTTTATAACATGAATATTACTAGAAATCACTAAAAACTTGATCAAGTTCTTGGTCAATAACTTGGTCAAGAAATTGATAAGTGTAATACAGCCTTATCATTCGAACGAAAATTTTTATTCACAAGGCATTTACAATGCTTTATGCAACTTGCTGCATGAAACCGCGCTACACAATAAATACTGCAGTTTATATTCGAATATATTTCCCTACCGTGTCCCTGGTTCTTCGGTGTGCGAGGTAAGTGTGGTTTTTCAGTCGTCAGTGCTACCAATGCCACGCGGTCCCCGTCTGCCGTGCTGTCACCCGTCCAATGGTTGTAGTATAGATAGTCGGTTGTTTACCACGTAATTTCGAGGAGGCGAAAGTAGGACACGAAACAACAAAGGATACGACTATACTATCACTTTTCGTTGATCGTTATTCCCTGATTTAAAATCTTATCTCACAGATATTTTTACGAAAAAAAGTGGGTTTATACTTGGTCTACCTTCGTATTTGCACATACATTATACAAAATCTTTATCTCTTACTGCTAAACTATATATAATGTAATTGTATAGGCGTCACCAAGGAACAAGAGAAAGAAACTCAACTACTTAAGAAAATTGGTGAACATCTGAAGGAATTCTTCACAACGTTTTGGATTTGGGTTGTAGCCATAACACTTTTTGCCGTCGCCATAACTGGAGAACGAATGACAGGATTTAGGATTGTATATATGGCATTATTCTTGTTTTTCATCATTACATTCCAAGTATGTTTTAGTAAAAGTGTAATAATTAAACGTTTAAAAATAGTACTTAACTTAAATATCAATACCAAACTTGGTATTGATATTCAAATACTTTTAAATTGGAGATACGTATTTTGGCAACAAAGTTATTTAAAGAATATCATTATCAAAACTCGGAAGACTGATTTGGATTTAAATCAGTTGGCCACTTAACAAATGACAATGAACAGAAATTGAACATGTAATAATCAACAACACCAATAACAGAAAAGTAAAGATTACTCAAGATGGAAATTTATAAAACTGCAACTCGAACAGTAATTACTAGGGCGGGGAATCGAGCGAGCTAAACTACCACGGAGCTACAACCGAGCAAAGAAATAATGTAAACAACTGTGTGTTGTTTACATTATATCTGAATAGCACTAATTCATAGGGCGAACTGCAACATCTGTTTACGCCCGAGAAGTGTCCGAGAATCAGAGCAAAAAACTGCCATAAAATAAGGAATTTATGAGTAAAATTCATTCTACATCGGTGTAGATAGCCTGAGGGGCTTTTAAAATTTATTATATTTACCTTATATTTCGCAAGAGAAATAATGTAAATATGTAATATATACTTACTGTTATTTAGTTTCAATAACATACGCGTACATTTTTAGTTATCATTTATTTAGATCTAGAACGTTGTTTATGTTCCTTTTTCTAATATGAAAATGAATTGTCAGTGATTCCGAAATTTATTACAAAGTCTGTAAAATATCGTTCCAGAATGCCAAAATATCGCACGTTCGTCACTTATCTTTGCTAAAACATACATATAAATAGTTTTTATGCAGAGAATTTCGATAGTTTACAAAATTTCGTTACATGTTTAAATGACGGTGCTCGAAGTATTTCTGAGTACAAGGAACTAACACAAATCTCAAATTTAAAAAATGAGGTGTGGCCACCACACGACTTTCTTATACGTATGAGCGTTTCAAACTATACAATTTTAAGATTTTTTTTTATACAAAACTTATTCAAAATCCTATTCAAAATTTTTTAACTGAAGTAAACTACTACTTCCGGTCTATCGATTTTACTGAAAAACTAATCAGATCTCAAGAGGGAGATTATACACGTAAATACAAAATTTAGAGTAGATATCTACAGCGGTTTGACCGCTATCGTGGTCCAAGGCATTTTTTAAAAACCACTTTTTTGGTATCAGGGCACTTCAAAACGTGGACATCTGCAAAAATCTCGAGATCGTAAGTTTTCGTCATCACAATATTTCCTTATACTACGTATAAGAAAGTAATAAAAAAATCAGTTGTTATTCCTTCAGGAACACTTTGGAAATTTGCCTAAACTAATTACATATTTTGAAAATCGAAATCTCAAATTAAAAGATGGATTAACCACATTAGATGTGGGCTATTAATAATTTCCAAAGTATTTCAAGTGACTTCGGATGTGGCCTTCGGCAAAAATTAGACGCAGTTTTTAATAGAAATCCAGATTTAATAACATTGCGGCAATTGTGTATGCTAAATACGCTGACATTAAAGAATATATCCAGTGAGCACATATAACCAGTTGCGATGTAGAAAGGACGTTTTCTATCTACAAGGATGTAGGTACTTAATTCAAAGAGAACAAGTCTTACAGAAGAGAAAATGAACATATAATATGGTATTTTGTATTTTATAGATCACCAGTCACTTGTTATCCAATTATATAAATAAAATTAGAACCTCTTTAAAAATACAACATTTCAATAGTGCCCCCGTGGGCGATGAGTCATGGCTCGCTCGATTCCGCGCCCTAGTAATAACATACGTGGCAGAAACCATGAGTATCACAAATAAAAACGAGCAACAACTAAGGAAAATACATGGATAGAAACAAGAAAACGAGAATATTAGTCTTATGTACTATAAAATAAACGAAGTAGTGGGGCGGGAAGGGGGGTACAAAATCACAAAAACACTTATTCTGCTGTAGTATAGCTACATGAAAAAGATGACAAAAAGTAGAGAAGTGAAAATAATTACGAAATAGAAACCAAGTCATACCAAGAGGAAGATCAATGTGCAAATGAGAAGATCACGTTAGGAAACACTTATTGTCAGTAGAAATAAATACCTAGCTGAAAAAACCGTATCAAAAGTAGGTGAAAATGAAAAGAGACAGTCCAAGCAAAGCATCACAGAAATCTATAAAGAACATGGATTTGACTCACTATTTTCATTTTTTAAATTTTGTTGTCGAAATACGTCTCCAGTATTATTATGAATATTGGTTAAGGTTGTCATTTTTAGAGGAATTAAAACAGTGCAACTATTGAGGTTCTGGCAAACTGCCGCACAGTGGTCTGAAACGCCCGAAAAGCTGGTCAAAACTCGAAAAAGGTTCGGATTTGGCTGAAAATCAGTATGCTTTAGTTTTTTTACTTTCTGATTGTAGATTTGAGGTAAAAATTGAGTTTTAAATGGCCAGTTTTATGTTCAAAAATACGATAAAATAATATAAAATTTGGCTTAATAAATTTTGTGTTGCTTCTCATAATACTTTCTATAATTATACTTACGATGAAGACAATAACAATTATGATAACAATAGTAATAATGTTAATAATAATGATAGTAATGATAATAATTATGATTTTTTCTTGGTAATGGCACTTTAAATAATTCAAAGTGACTTCTTCTAAGTTACTATTTGGTTCGGATCGTGCGCATATTAAATCTCTTCAAGATTCAAGATTAATTAAAAATATGTAAAAATGCTAATTCCGCAGTACTGGTTCTAGCCCGAAGCTCCTCTGTTCTTCTTCTCTTCGTTCGATCGCTGGTTGTTTCGAACTCTGCAGAAGGACGCCCACCTTTGTCTTTAGAGGTTTCCTTGGTGACTGAGCAGATCTAAAAAATTGTGAATCTCATTATTTATGTATTGTTTAATTTGTTATTTCACTGTTAATAACCGTCATTTTATTGTTAATTTTAGATTTCATTTGTTATTATATTGTAAATTTGTTATTTAATTATTTCTTATATTATTGTTTGCAATTGTTTCATTTGATTTAAATTTTGAAAGCAGCAATTTCAAAATTTTGATTTGCTCAGGGGGTATTTGGAAATCAATATTTTTTGTTTTTGAAATGCTTTTTTTCAAAATCGAAAGCTGTTCGTCTAGGTCTGCTTGCAGGTGTTCTTTTACTATAGCGAATATTTCCTCTCGAGTGTACCGTAGCTCAAAGGACGATTCCATTTCTACAAAAAAAAAAAAAGTAGGTAATGTTACTCTACAATAATTTTATATTTCCTCATTTCGAATTTGTATTTTTATATTATATCAGAAAATGAATGTGCATTGCGATAATTTTCTTATTTCAGATTATAATGCATGATCATTATTTTTATTATTGGAAGTGCCTCCATAGCCGGCGCCGGTCTCCGTTTTGTATGCATATTGATGCCGGCTACGGCATCAAGAATTGCGGACGGCAGCCGGCTTCACGTATCGTTACTAGTGGTGTTGCAAATGGAACTATCCGTTACTAAAGTACTCGTTACTCGATAAGATCCGAAGTAACGAATACTGGTTTCAAATAATCGTTACTTTTCCAAATAGTTACTTTCATAATATATAACTTTTAGAAAATGCATTCTTGTTCACCTATCGTAAATAATATGGCTCCTTAAAAATACTTAAGGCTTTGGCATTTTACTTTTAATTTTGAGTTGGAATGGTTTGTATGATACTTTTAAGGAATTTTATTTATTTAACGTAATATATATTAAAATTAGTATATACACAGAGAAAGCTGTCTAATACAGTCTAGATTATAGAAAAAATATAATACCGGTTATAATAAGTTTTATTAATACTTAATAATCCAGTTAATTGTCTCTATATTACAAATATAATACAATGTCTTTAACATTTACTAAACAATAAAGTTTTGGCGTGTATAAAAATTTAAGTGCTTTCAAATTTCAAATATATTGAAAAAGGCAATAATCCAGACAATGAAAAGGAATAGCTACAGAAATACAAAACCACAAAAATTGCTTTAAACACTAACCTTCCCAAAAACAGTAACGGTTTGGACGCAGCTCTTTTTTTGTTGCTGAAAGTTTGGGTATAACAATCTAAATATGATGTGGTGCACCTGTCGTTTCCTAAATTGTTTTATTTTGTGGATGATCACTCAATATTTGCTTATTTTGTATATACATACACAACTTTGCTGATGTTAACACGGTGGCGATCAAATTAATCTGCAGATGACAACGGTGTAATGAAAGACATCGGGTAATTTTTGTATATAGGCTGAACCAATCAAGACAACTATAGAGATTGTGCTAATTAACTTACTTCCTGTTACTTTAATTGAAAAATATTTCAAGTAAAAAAGAAGATGAATCATTAATAGTATTATACGTTATAATAATCTGTATTAAGAGATTCATATTAAATTTGTGTAATACTGTGTATTAAATTTTTTTGCTGTCACTATGCGTAAAACAAAAATTAATACCGACGATTATATTTCTAATAGCCTGTATTATACTGTCTTTTCTGTGTAACGGAATATTTTGTTTGTACCATATATTAACTATACATATGCCCGCACCGCACATTTGAACGAGTACTCGGTAACGACTAAAGTAACGGATATTGAATTCGAAAGTAACGGATAGTTACAAGTATTGAAAAGTAACTGAATTCAACATCACTAATCGTTACCGGCATATCAACATAACCTCTGTTTTCCATATTGCGCGCGTGAACGGCTTCACTTTTAGTGTTAATTTTCTTTAATTTATCTAAATTCGCAGATATGTTTTTCCCTGTAGCTATGCTTTTTGTTAAAAACAATGTTCTTCTAATTGTAGAATGTTGAAAGTGGGCGATAAGTTTGAAAGTTACGAGAATTTGAACAAGCAGTTACAAAAATACAAAAATGAAGTGTTCAATGATTACTGGATTAGAGATTCTAGAACCATCAAGACGCAGGCTAAAAGATATCCTGAAAGTGTGGCAGCTCAAGCAAAACAAGACTTAATTTACCATTATGTAAGAATAGCTTGCATTAAAGGTGGCAGAATGTACACTCCTAGGAATAAAACAAAAAACACATTTACATTTAGGAAGAAGCCGGTATGTTTTTAAAATTAACTTCTTGTGGGAAATTTTTAGAGATAAAGGTACTGAATGAAGATCACACTCATCCGGTATCACTAACTTTATTTAAAAGTTTACCCTAGCAAAGACTGAGCATTTCAAATCAACTTAAGGTTAATTCAGTAGCAGCATTGCAGGCTCACGCCAACAAAAAAATCGTACAAAATGATATCATTAATGAATGCGGGTGCCTTGTGACTTTGAAAGACTTAACAAATCTAAACAGAAAACCACATAACAGAATGAAGTTTGATGAATGTGTATCAATTTTACGAAATACTTACAAATGTGACGTTCATATTAACGTTGATGTGGAAGCAAATTTAAAATACTTCTATTTTCAAGATCCTGAGATGAAACATATGTTTGACTCTTATCCAGAAATAATTTGTCAGCGGAAGATTTGTATTCTAGACTTTTAAGGAATTTCGCCTTTAAAAAGGTTCAACAAGAACTTGAATCTATGACTAAATGCAAAGATTTTCAATTTATTGAAGAAGAAAAATATCCTGCTCCTACTATTGAAGGTCTTCTAGAAGTAAAACACCTTATAGTTGTCAGTGCATGTTTTGGACCTCCGTCCAGTTACCTTGTCTCCACATCCTCAAACCTCGATATATGTGCAACCACTCTTTATTTGATGAAAAACATTTGCTTGCAACGATGGAAGAGAACCTCAGATGCTTACACCACGCGCTGTCGCTCATGGTGCATGTCATCTTCGTGGGTTATAGCCATAACACGCGAATCGAATATTATATGTACTTTATCTACAAATTTCACGGAAAGAAACTGATATTGACATAACGATTGAGTTATAACCATAACTCAATCGCTGTCATTATTATTCAACTGACTGAATAATCACTGTTATAACTTGCCAAAATTATCTTAGTATTCATAGATTATGCGATAGTTGTAGATAAAATTTCAAAATTAGTTGGAAATTTTTAGTTATAAGTGTTGTGAAAGGGGGTGGAGATTCAATCACATATGCACATAACCGCCGGTAGCGATACGATATGCCGGTGCCGGCAACCATACTTAAAACCGGCGCCGGCTACGGAGGCACTTCCTTTATTATTTATAAATTACACGTTAAATGTGTAGAGAATTTTTTTTTACATTTATTTGGGTAAGTACATATATGAAAGCGAATTGTTAACAAAAATTGAAAATCTATCTTATTCGTAATATGTTTAATAAAATAATAAAAAAGCATTTAAAAACACTCGCTGCCACCCGCGCGGTTTCATAGCGTCATGATGTGACATATACATGTGACTTTTCACATGTATAGGGCCGCGCAACCAAATACAAATAAATCAATTGCGAGGAGAATCGCAGAAAGTCGCACCTGAATTTTCGATTTTCTAGTTAGTTAGACTTTCATCTGGGAAATGAATCAACGAACAACGCGGAGTCTCGCGGAAACATAACTGTTTTGACAATTTCGTAGAATTTTTAATAACAAATTATAAAAAATTGTTTAAAAAAAAGTAAAGTGTCAAAACATTATACCAACCTTCAGGCGCATCCTCCATCTTCTTGTTGAAGATATTTGCACGTTCACGATTTTTGTTTGCACTTCAAATGTTGTTTTTGTTGTTTATTGTTGAACGTAGCACGGAGCAACTTTTGACAACCGCGACATTGACACACAACTACACGTCCCGTAAGCGCGCCATCTATCTGCTATTCGAGAAATAGACGCGCAGGCACCTCGTTTACCGACTACCACACAAAAAACTATTTGGGAAAAAAATGTTTTTTTTTAGGTTTTGACCAACTTTTTGGGCGTTTCAAACCACTGTGTGCCGTAACCGGTAACCGTTCTGTACAATACATTGGCCGGCAAAATTATCGAAATAGTTCCATCTTTCTCTTTTTTTTAACAAATAAATATGGTTACTATTATTATTTCAATAAATGGTGTATCAGGGTATGCAAGTACACTAGAGGCAGTGTAAAGTATAAAGTAGTACAAACTGGTTATGTGTGGAACGGAAAGAGAGAGACGTAGAGGCTATAAATCAAGTACATACTTTATTAAGAACATAAATCACAATAATAGTTATTTTGAATTACAGAGACACTTAAAAAAATTATCTATCCCGCTTTAACAATACATATAACACGTAGTAGACATACGCCGTCGTTTCCACATAAGGCGGTTTCGGAAATTAAACCCGGACGTGCGTCAGGGTCACAACACGGTTAGCACAAATGCGTTCGTTAATTCAAGTGAGGTGTTACTACTACCGTTGCAATATCCATACACGAAAATGATGTCCGCGCATTCTACATTTGAATAAATTACAGGCATGATTTTAACACAAATGAGAAATCAAAAATTTAGGTAACTTTCCATACGGCCTGCCAAATTCAAAATCCGATATTTCGAGAACCAAAAAAAAAAGAATGAATAGAGCAGATTTATAAATTGTTGCTATTTGAATTCCTAATTGTCAAATGAGCAATCCAAAAACCGAAGCTAATGATCAAAGAAACCAGGGTGCTTGTGACTAAAATTACTGTGTGTGTGTGACCGAACATTCACTTACCTCATAGGTGATAATCGCTAATGATTCATCCTTAGAAACAAATCCCATCACGCCGTCCCTGGAGAAGTGCCAAGTTGGTAATTGGTGACTCACTTTAAGTTTAACTCAGCTTTAAAGAGCATGAAATATTTAGATGGTGATTTACTATTTTGCCCGAATGCGCCACTCATTTAAAATATGAGAGCCACTGTGTATTAAAAATTACACTAATTAAATGAGAACTTAGAAGAAATAGCGAGTAATAAAATTTACATAGGTTAATAAACAAAAGTAAACAATTTTTGATACAATACAATCATTGAATCAATAAATTTCGACAAAGGCTTAAAGATACTGAACTCAAGTTTGATAACGACCCACGCAAAATAACCTGATTGAATCATAATCGCAACTAGATAAAATAAACTAATTTAATTCAAACTTTAACCAGGCAAGATAACTAATTAAATTGACAATAAACACATTACACTATTACAACAATTGAAAAGATAGCCAAAATTCATAAAAATAATTATTAAAAGTTCATTAAATAAAACTTCCAAAGACAGGATAATTATTACATACTATAAATTTAAAAATATGGAATGAATATTATTACAGGTTGTTCCTTACGTCATAACATCTCAAAAACAGCGAAACCATTAAGGTTTTACAATATAAACATTACACTAACTTAATAAACACAACAAATAGTGACTAACAATTCTCAAAACATTACGAAAGACATATCATTAACATTAATTTACCCCAAGTAAATATCAAATCAATAAGTTATATGACGTGATTTCGCTCCAAATAAATATAAACAGCAATAATTTAGTAATTAATCGACGCAAGCCTAATTCAAACATATTTTAACAGCAAAAACTAATGGATGGACCGATTTACTGATTCACGCATGTGTACCTGATTATTACTCGTGTCCGGCCCGGAAAGAAGATGAAAAGGTTCCTCGAAGAGTTCCGTCGGCAAACTGTTATAGGTTTTATTCGGCCTTTGAAGACGACGACTGACCGTGACAGAGTTGCCATTACATCCGGACCCTGTCCGCAAGCTTGACCCCCAAACACAGGTTGGCGATATCAGGCATTTCTCGCCTTATTCGGAATAAATCCCCTACAGCGGGTGTCCCATGACAACTTCCGATAAGGACTAGCAATTCTTCTGCACCCAGTCTCTTACCGATAAAACATCTCGACGAGATAAAACACTTGGATGTGGCACTAATAAACTAACTGGTCTATTGCAATGGATATGGTAACATGATAATTACGGGAATTTAGCAGACGACATACTGATAAAACAATGAGACTGATGGACACTATGTGATGAAATAATCATGCTACATTCCGGACTGGAGACGAAAGAATAATAATAATTTTGGAGTCCTTCTCCTTTTATTATCCGCCTAGTTAGCGGTGGGGACAGGAAGATAATACATCACTTCCACCCTTCCAGAATATCCTAGCGTTCTTCTAAGAAGGAAGTTTGCACACGGCGTACAACGAGGTGATACATTCAAGCACTCGATTCCCACAGTGGTTTGAGACACACACAAAAAAGTCCGGACATTGAACAAATAAGAAATTGGTTCTTCGTCTATACGGCTGACAGAATAATATTGAACAAAGAGTCATTTTAACAAAATAACTACACAGTTAAAAAGGAAATATAAATTGCAACGTATGTAGTTTTAAATTTGCAATATTTTTAACGTATAGAAAACAATAATCAGCGTACAGTCTGAGTCTAAAAGAATGATATAATTAAATTGAAATTCTCAGATAATTTAGTAATTGCTAATCTACGTAGAGGGACATGAATTAATATTTTTAAAATTGATTAATCATGTATTATTGATGCGCTAAAAGCGCGCAACCAAATGCAATGTCATTACGCTTTCCTTAAAGTAAACCACATTTTTTCCTAGACCCACTAGTAATTTACAGCTTCAAACTCCGATATTTCAAGAATCTTTAGGAATTCGATAAAAGTGAATAGAATCATTTTTGCTTAAAATTACTCATTAAATGAATATACAAAGTATCTCGGATACATCGGCAGCCACCCTGTATAGAGCATCTGATATATGGACATTTCTCAAAACACTATGTGGAAAAGTGGGCACATACCTACTATATGTTATGTATTGTTAAAGCGGAATAGATTTTTTTATCAATAATAAATGATATTGTTCGTTATACAGTGCTTTTCATTTAACTGTGGCCATAGGGATTTACATGTTAATATTTCGACTCCCTGTTAACTTTTGTAGTCGTATAAATTTTAAGAAATTTTTGGTTTTCATTAATAAATCAAACATTTCTCTACGAAATGTACATTGCCACAATAACATGAACATGTTTTATTTTTTTATTTTATCATTACAAGATGGAATAATAACACAGATAATTAAACCAGAAAAATCAACGTGGCTAAAATGTCATTATTCTTTCTTTATTAAAATGATTTCAATTTATCATTAGAAATTACAATGAATCTACCAAAAATTTTTTTTTAAATCTCATTTTATACGACTTTTTAATTTCTAATAGCTTGGATTTTACGCTGACATTTGCAATTTTTGGCCGACACGAATAAAATTTAACACAATGTTATAAGATAGGTGTGTTTTCTTATAAAAATTTATAAATTTTATAAATAATTTTATTGAAATAAGCAAACATAATTTTATTAAAGTAATCACTTATTAAAGAAATTGCTCAAAGTGTTGTCCTTGTGTGGCTAAACAATGTCCCAACCGTTCAGAAAAATGTCTACGCGTCTTTTGTAACTCTCGAACTGTGAAGGAGTTGCAAGCCTCTGTTATTCTTCTCTTCAACTCTTCTAAGTTCTCTGGCTTATCTCGCACATTATCGTAGACTTGATTTGATAAATGACCCCACAAAAAAAAGTCGAGAGGAGAAAGGTCTGGGCTTCGGGCAGGCCATTTAAATGGTCCAAATCGCCCTATCCAACTATTGGGAAAACTTTCATTTAAAAATGCCGTTATAACTGCGGCACTATGAGCTGGGGCTCCATCATGTTGAAAGATAATTTGTCCATTCGCTCTCAGGTCGTCTAAACGAGGGCCTACTTCCATCTGAAGCAAATCCAAATATTTTTGCTGATTAAGACACCCATTAATAAAAAAATGGCCCCAAGATGTTATTCCCTACAATTCCAGCCCAGATGTTAACTTTCTCAGGCCATTGTGTGTGAGATTCTCGAATTTTGTATGGATTTTCTCGTGCCCAAATGCGTCGATTTTGTTTATTGACTGTCCCATCTAACTTAAATGTACTCTCATGAGTAAATAGAATTTTCTTTAAAACGTTTTGATCATTATTAATTTTTTCCATCCAAAGTTCACAAAATTCCATCCTTGGCAAGTAATCTCGTGGTAATAATTTGTGCACATTTTTAATTTTGTATGATTTGTACTTTTCCTTTTTTAACACCCTGAAGCAACTACTCTGCGAAACATTAAGTTGATCCGCAAGGGAATGCAAGGTAGTGCAGCCCTCATCTTCTATTGCTAAACATAAATTACTTTTCACCTCTTCTGTCAGAACCAAAGAATTTCTCACACGTTTATGATGCTCAGAATTAAGACAACCTGTTGTGCGAAAAGTGGCGTACATTTTAAGGACTGTCGTCTTACTAGGAATGGGACGATTGGGATGTGCAGCAGCAAAGTTATCTACAATTTCTCTGCTAGACATACCTTTTATGTATCCCATAACCAATTCCACTCTTTCTTTGATGGTATAAACCGACATTTTCTTTAAAAGTCACAATAAAAAGCTTTGGCGGAACTTTATAATAATTAAATGACAGCAAGCATAATGACATTTTAGCCACGTTGATTTTTCTGGTTTAATTATCTGTGTTATTATTCCATCTTGTAATGATAAAATAAAAAAATAAAACATGTTCATGTTATTGTGGCAATGTACATTTCGTAGAGAAATGTTTGATTTATTAATGAAAACCAAAAATTTCTTAAAATTTATACGACTACAAAAGTTAACAGGGAGTCGAAATATTAGCATGTAAATCCCTATGGCCACAGTTAAATGAAAAGCACTGTATATCTTTATTCTGTCTCTATATTTCTTCCTTTCACAGTGTATATACATGTAAACAACTTGAATTACGAAAGCCTATTAATAGGAGAGGGTAATGGGAGTTAAAATTAAGATAGGTAATTTTTAGGACCACCTTATAAAATTACTTTGTATCATACAGAGTGTTCCATAACTTGGTGGCTGACTATAGTTATAGTTTTTTAAATTGAACATCCTGTATATTATTAGATTTTTGTATTCCCCGTATAATTCTTTGTCAAAAAGTGAGAGATAGTATAGGCCTAAAATTTAAGGTTTTCGACTTATTACCATTTTTCTGAAAAATTCCATGTTGTTATTCAATTATATTTATCGAAAATGGCGTTTTAAAATAAATACTTGAAAAAAAATAACATAAAATAGGCTTCAAAACAGTATGAAAATAAAATACATCATAACTTTGTTATTCTCTAATGTTTTCGATGGTTAAAACGTAACACTGTCTTAACTGAGTACTAAAAATGACAACTTACCTGTTGAAATGCATATTCGTGATTTCGATACTTAATATGGTAAGCGTTTTTAATTTTTTTTTAAATCTTTATAATTTAGTGAAGCCTGTAATATAGAGTGTACGCTTAATATTTCAGCTATCATTCAGAATATGGATGAAAGTGATGTTCGCATTTTGGTTGACCGTCATAATATATTCCATGATCATCTTGATCCTTGTCTACACGTATCAATTCAATAATTTCGGTCAATATTGGACAGACTATTTGGGCATTTCTGAAACCCTGTAAGTGGCAGTTGAAAAGGACAATATTTATTTACGTTTCTGATTATTTCAAATTTTAGGCAACTTGATATCGGTCTGGAAAAGTACGGGTCGACACAATTGTTTGTACGATTAGCAACACCCACATTTTTTGTAATAGTCACTGTAGTTCAGTTACATTACTTCCATAAAGATTTTATGCTTATCTCAACACCGACTGAAGAAACGGTTGCCAATCCTACATCAGAAGAAGCGAGTTCTGTTCAAGGAAAAGTTTTAGAACAAAAAGACAAAGACGATACTGATAAATCTGATATAACTTCATTGAAAATAGACCTGACCGATTTAGGAAGTAAGAAGACATTAAACTTAAAATTCAATTCTATTCATCATCCATATATTTTCATTTACAGATGTTTCTACTATGCACATCAAGTACAAACTGGGCGTCTATTGGAACAAAATGTACAAAGCCATAAATTTCATATTTGTGTTTTTAGAAATTCACATGCATAAATTTGTTCTATTAATGGCGATACTGATGAGTTTATACGATAAATGCGCTCTGTACATTTTTGTTGTCTTACTTGTTGTTTTGAGCATCACTACCACTAGAAAATTGCAAATGTTTGTGATTTATGCCAGTTCAGTATTTGTGTCCTTCTTATTGTTGGCAAGGATGGTTTTTCAAATACAAGCCATCGATTATAATTTTTGGAATGTTACATGCAAGGTAAGATAGGTATTAAATTTTATTTGTATTGAAAGACAGGGTAAGGGTTGAATTATAATTAGTTGGATATTGACATAGGTAATATTTGCATCTAAAATACTTGTCCTTAAGTTTATAATTTTGCGTATCGCTTATACGCTGAATTAGTACTTATATCATAGACGTCATAGTTTATTAATTCATCAACATAAATATATCGTTTATTTGAAATGAGTGCTTCTATTTTTATTATCAAATAATATCACATGATTCAAAATGCTCAATATACTCCATAGATAAATATTTTGTAGTTGGGCAGCTTAATTCTGTAAATTATAAGAGTTTCAGACTGATGTGTTATCATTTTCATGTACTAAATTAAATGATGGAAAATTTGAAAATTACATATAATAATGGGTGATTCAAGTAGAGATACTTTTTTCAATAGCCTTTTTTTGACAGATCACGTGTGAGTCTTGTCATGCTGTCATGTTATTTTTGTTTAGTATTGTTTGGCATTTCATAATGGAAAGACTTACGCCTGAACAACGTTTACAAATCGTTCAACTTTATTACGAAAATTCACGTTCTGTGAGGAATGTGTTTCGTGCACTTCGCTCAACTTATGGTCAACATAATCGGCCTACTGAGCGTACTATTCGCAACACCATCACCCATTTTGAGACCCAGCATTCATTATTGGATAATATTCGACCGAATAGACCACGTCCAGCACGCTGTGAAGAAAATATAGCGGCCGTAGCTGAGAGTGTACACGAAGACCGTGGAGAGTCGATTCGGCGCCGTTCGCTTCTGCTTCTGTTTGTTGGTTATGAGTTAGGCGATGAGCCTTTTACTGCTTGTCTGAATGAGATGGGTCGTGATGTTGAGAATTGGGGTAGATGTAGAGTATATTATCTTATAATATCGCCTGCTTGGGGCGTTTGTGTCTCCATGGCACATGAGGATCGTAATTTAGAATGTCTTCTAGGTCGGAGTTGGGGTGGTTTTCAATCTTGTCGAAGAACTTTTTGGCCATTTCCTTTATGTATGATTCTATTGTTTCGATGTTTGTATCTGAGTGGGTTTGAGTGTTCCTCATGTACCATGGAGCTTTTAATACCATTCTCAAAGTTACATTTTGTATTTGTTGTAGAGAGCGAATACGGGTGGGAGGTGCATTAATCCAAATGGGAGCTGCGTACGTCATGATGGGGCGAATTATCTGAGTGTATATTCTGAGTTTTGTTGAAGAAGAAAGTGAGCTGTACCTGCCGATAAGTGGCCAGAGCCTGCCTCGTGCTGATCTGGCTTTTTTTGCTGTGTTCTGGAGGTGGAGGGAGAAAGTGAGTCTTCGGTCTAATGTGACTCCGAGATATACGGCGAAGGGTGACCAGGGGATTTGGTTGTGCTGAATGTATATGTTACCATTGACTGATTTGTGATGCCTTCTGAAGATTACGGCTTTTGTCTTATCACAATTTATGGAGATTCTCCAATTGTTACACCACTCGGTTATCTTGTTTAGAGCTGATTGCAGAGCTGATATGGCCTTATTAGGGTTGATCGATTGCGTAAGTACGGCTGTGTCATCCGCATATGTTGCTATTACATTGTCATTGTGGGATGGTATGTCGGCAGTGAAGATTGCGTATAAGTGAGGTGAGAGGGTTGAGCCTTGCGGAACGCCCGCTGAGAGTATCCGGGTTGTCGATCTGATGTCTTTTAATTTGATGTTAAAGCTTCTTCTATGGATGTAGTTGTGAATTATTTTAATGAGGAACTGGGGGTATCCAAATGCGTTGAGTTTGTACAGGAGGCCCTGGTGCCAGACGCTATCGAAGGCTTTGGAGATGTCAAGAAAAGCCGCTGCAGTGGTAGTGTTTTTATTGAAGCCATCAAGGATAGTTTCCGTGACTCTGGAGAGTTGTGTTACTGTGGAATGATATTTCCTGAAGCCATGCTGGTCGTTTGGGATAACTTCGTTGTCTGTAGTGAATTTATCTAGTATCTGGAGGATGATTTTATCCGTGACCTTGCTTAGAGTTGACAAGAGACTGATTGGTCTGTAATTTTTGGGAGAAGAAGGGTCTTTCCCAGATTTCTTGAATACGATTATGTTGGCGTTTTTCCAGCTGTCAGGGTAAGTTTGTAGTCTTAATATTGAATTGATGATGGCGAGAAAGAACATGATGGCTTTTGCAGGGAGATTTTTTATCATGGGATTGCTGATAGCGTCTGGACCAGGGGCTTTTCTGGGCTTGAGTTGTTTGATTGTAGACGTGAGAGTTTGGGGGGTGATGAATTCGTTACTTGGCGTGAGTGGACTATTGATGATCTTGTTGACCTGTCTGTGTACGTGGGCTATATGTTTCATGTTTGGTTGGTCCCAATTTGGGGAACACTGCTCCTCAATTTGATCTGCAAAGGCTTCAGCCTTTTCTTCATCGGTAACTGCCGTAGTGTTGTTATGGTTCAGCGGTGGGATGTGCTGGTGGTCTTTTTTAAGCATTCTCGTTAGCTGCCAGAGCCCTTGGACACTGGAGTCGACTTTATCTAACTTTTCTTGCCATTGTTGGCTTCTGAGTTCTTGGATTGCATCTTTGACCTCTGATTGCTTTCTGTTGAGTAATGTTTTGTCTGCTGGGTCGAGAGTCAGCTGGAATCTTCTGCGGAGTCTGTTTTTCTGAGAGATTAGCAATTTGATGTCCTCGGGGAGAAGATGTGTTTTGGATAAGACTGTTTTGGTCGTGGTGGCTTCAGATGCGGCGGTTAGAATATTATTTTGGAGTGTGGAGACTGCCTGGTTGAGATGATCCGAGCTGTTGATGATTGGAATCGGGGGGAGATTGTCGGTAAGAAGAGATTTGTATTTTCCCCAGTTGGTTTTCTTATGCGTGGTCGGTAGTTGAAGTGGGTTGTGGCCCCATTCAAGAAATATTGGATTGTGATCCGAGCTCAATACTGCTTCCGTGGAGATCTTTATATTGTCAGAAATGTTACTGGAGAGGGCTATGTCCAAAATATCTGGGATCCTATGTGGTGAAAAGTATGTGGGTTGATATGGAGAAATGATGTTAACGAGTGTGTCTTCGTGATATTTTAGTAAGATTTTGCCATGAGTATTCGGATTATTGCAGCCCCATGCTGGGTGTTTGGAATTGAAGTCGCCTGCTATGATTGTTTTGGATCTGGTTGCGAAGATTAGATCAAGATCTGAGGTGTGAAGTATTGCATTAGGTGGGAGGTAAACTGAATAGATGTGTATGTCACCACGGTTTGTGTGAACAATGATGCCGTTTGTTTCGAGTGTTTGTGTCTGTGGAATAGGTAGTTCTGTGTGGTGGATGTGTCTTTTCACAAGTATGGCTGTGCCTCCTCCAGGGGTTGGTCGATCTCTTCTATACATATTGTAATTTCTGAATTTGAAGGTGTGGCAGGTCTTGAGATGGGGCGCCGTTCGCAGCAACTCGGACTGACGTATGGAACGACTTGGCGCATTTTACGTCGAGATCTTAAATTGAAAGCGTACAAAATACAGCTTGTGCAACAACTGAAGCCGCTCGGCCTTCCCAAGCGACATCGCTTCACTCTATGGGCTCTTGAAAAGTTCCAAGAAGATCCGACGTTTTCGAGGCAAATTTTGTTTAGCGTAGAGGCCCATTTCTGGCTCAATGGGTATGTAAACAAACAAAATTGCCGCATTTGGGACGAAGAGCAACCTGAAGAGATTCAAGAACTGCCACTTCATCCAGAAAAAACAACGGTTTGGTGTGGTTTGTGGGCCGGTGGAATCATCGGTCCATATTTCTTTAAAAATGATGCCGGTGCGAACGTAACCGTCAATGGCGACCGTTATCGTGCCATGATAACCGACTATTTGATGCCTGAAATTGAAGCTCGTGATCTCGGCGACATTTGGTTTCAGCAAGACGGCGCCACTTCCCACACATCGCATCAATCAATGGATTTATTGAGAGAACATTTCGGTGAGCACATAATTTCACGTTTTGGGCCGGTCGATTGGCCACCAAGATCGTGTGATATCACACCGTTAGACTTTTTCCTGTGGGGATATGTAAAGTCTAAAGTTTATGCGGACAAACCCGCTTCGATTCAGGCCTTGGAGGAAAACATCACGCGTGTCATTCGCCAGTTACCAGTCGAAATGCTCGAACGAGTCATCGAAAATTGGACTCAATGGATGGACCATCTGCGACGTAGCAACGGCCAACATTTGATAGACATAATCTTCAAAAAATAAATGCCAAAGAATGTTCTTTCAAATGATAATAAACATTCTCCATTAAATTTGAATTTTCTGCGTTTTTTTCTTTAAAAAAGTAGGGAACCTCGAAATGGATCACGCTATTTATCTTTGCATTAGCAATAATGCGATCAATAATTTAATCATTAATGACTTAAGTTGGGCGCCAATTTACTGCATAATATTATCAAAGGCTAAGAGTACCTTTAAAAGATTTTCTATAAATATATCAAAAATATAAAATTGAATTTTATGCTATCTATTTCGTTGGAGAAAGTCCTCTTTGGCGTTGTGAATTAGTTGCATTTTTTATTTAAATGAGACACATAGTAGTTTGTCGTTCATTCAAGATGGTAATACGTCGTTGAAAGTGAGAGAAAAAGATGTGCATAAAATGATACGACCCGAGATGTGAAGATATACCTAATCACATCACCTATTTACGTTCTTTGGTGAACAAACTTGCACCACTCTTTTTTGTCTCTTGCCAGTTCTTTCGCCCTTAGTTGTGTTGGGTCACATTCCTCGAGTATCTTCTTCACATTCTTATCCAATGTCTTGTGTCTGGTCCTCATCCCTCGTCCTCCTTGCTAGTACGTTTTACCATATTCTCATGCTACTCATTCGTACATGTACCATCTCAGCTGGCTCCTTTCAATTTCTGTGGCAACTGGCTCTACTTCTAACTGCTGTCGAGTTTCTTATCTTGTCCCTCTTCGTTACTCCTAGGACTCCTTTCATGTACTTCAATTTTTATATTGTAGTCGTGCCATTATTCTTTTGGTAAGTAGCCAGCTTTCGTATCCATAGGTTAGGACTGGGTTGTACACTGGTACATATACATACAGTCGCCTTAGTTTTTCTCGATATATCTTTCTTCTATATAAAAGCTGTTCTCATTAGGTAGTATAACTCGACTGCAATTCGGTGGGATATTTCTGCTTCATTTGTTCCAGTGCTACTGATGTTAATTTCTAAGTATTTAAATACTTCTTCTTGTTCTATGCCATTACTGTTCGTCGTTCATAATCATGTTAAATCGAATTTGGCGTAGTACTCTTTATCGTAGTCCCACGTTGATACTAAGTTCCTGTGATTCCATGTTATTGTTCTAACTAAAGGGTATCCCAACAGGAACTTGGGGATTTAAATATCACAGTATTTTCAAATAATGTAACATATTAATCTAATATTTGACACACGTCATCTAGAAACTTGTAAGTGTCATCATGCAACGTTTCACGACTGAAGAACGTATCCAAATTGTTCAAATTTATTATGAAAATGCTCGTTCTGTTATGAACACAATTCGTCGACTACGCGTTGTTTTTCATCAGAATCATGTTCTCAGCGATACAGCAATTAGGAATTTAGTTGCAAAATTTGAAATAACTGGTTCTGTTCTCGATGTAAAGACATCGCTACGACATCGAAATGTTCGGTCAGTTGAAAATATCGTTAGGGTGAATCGAAGTGTAACAGAAAGTCCAAAAACTTCAATTCGTCGCCGGTCACAGCAATTGGCCATCTCAAGATCATCTCTGCAACGAATTTTAACCAAAGACCTACGGCTACAAGCATACAAGATGCAGTTAACACAAGAATTGAAGCCCATGGACCATCAACACCGCTGTATCTTTGCAAATTGGATTTTGGAGCAAACAGAACTTGATAACGAATTTGAAAAGCGAATCATATTCAGTGACGAGCCCATTTTCGCCTAGGGGGTTACGTAAATAAACAAAACAGCCGCATTTGGGGGCTCCAAAATGATCGAGAGATTATTGAAAAACCCATGCACCCACTAGGTGTCACCGTATGGTGTGGTTTCTCGACCAACGGTGTTCTTGGACCTCACTTTTTTGAAAATGAGAATGGAGAAGCAGTAACTGTCAATGGGGAGCGGTATCGACAGATGTTGAATAACTTTCTATGGCCTCGTTTGGAAGGTATGGACCTCAACAATCTTTTTTTTTCAACAAGATGGGGTCACTTGCCACACTGCCAGGGAAACTCTAAATTTACTGCAGGAGAAATTCCCTGGTCGTGTGATTTCTCGTAATGGTGACGTGGATTGGCCTGCGACTTAACACCGCTGGACTTTTTCCTTTGGGGTTTCCTTAAGGATCAATTATACATAAATAATCCACAGACAATTGATGAATTAAAAAATAACATTCGTGCGGCTATTGCCGAAATTAACTTACATATTGCCGTGATCCCTATTGTTTAAGCATTATAAAATAGTTAGACAATTAAGTATTAGAATAAGAAGAAAATAATTTTTTAGTTGTAATCATAATTATTAAAAAACGAATTATGAGTTGCATAACCGCAACGGTGTAACATTATGATGATGGGTATATGGTAATTGAAATTGAAATAAATTTATATGAAAGGTACAAAAATAAACACAAAAATAAATTCATGTATTCTATATTTATAGAAACGAGGAGCACAAGATGTATTTTCAGTATACAAAGGCCGAACCAAACTTTTCGCATTGTGTAAGAGTGGCACTAAATATATTGAGAAGTGAACCACTTTTCAAGCTTAATAATGTGTTAAAAATAAATAACAGAGAAAGAGTGATGATGAAAGATGGAACAATGAAAAGAATTATTCATTTGAATGCTGTAAAATTGTATGAAAAAGGTGAAATTAGACATTCACGACATGAAAACATCTTTCATCATGAATAGACGTAATGAATAAGTTTATTAAAAGATTGTTATCTGTTAGACATTTTATGGTCACATTTAACAAAACAATAAATACCTGATACTTATATTTAATAGTATTTTTAAAAAAGGATATATAAAAAGGTGTTCTTTTATTCGACACGATATAATAAAGTAAAAAACTTCGGAAATAATAGGATAAATCTGGCTTGATCCGGAAAAGTTCCAGAAATAATGGGATAAATATGGTTTGATTTGAATAAATCTACAAAGAAAAAGAATAATGTTGGCGTTGTTAACAGCTGCGTGCAAATCAACCTACGCGAAGATGAGAGAAGGTGGCTTGAAGACAGGGGTAAAGCTGTCGAGGTCCACGTTCCTGACAAAGTAATCATAAAAGGAAGGATTCTATCTGTATGCAATGTCTTTCCGATTATTTCTAACGAAGATATCTACAAAAAGAAAATACGGATAGTGTTAAATAATGGGAAAAGGAAGTATTTAAACAATGGTGAAAGAGGTAACAAATTCATTTACAAATACAATGAGGGATGGCGTTAATAGATGAAGAATATACCTACTCAAGACAAGGAATCGCGAATGTGCACGGACTTTAATAATAAAAAATTTGTGCGTGTATATTTTTGTGCAATTTTCAACTGTCAAAAACAATATAGGTATAGTTCAACCTGGGGGAAAACTTGAAGAAAACAAATATGAACAGGACAATACCAACATAAACATTAGTGTGTGAGTTGTGGCGCTGCAGATGAATAGTCGTGTTTTTTCGAGGACCGAGATGATAAAAAAGCCGCGAACGACGATAGGAAAAGAGAAGCTGCCGATCTTTTGAATTGTTCGAACGTAAAAATTTTGTTTCATACTCAATTGATTGCAGGCATACTAATACACTGCATAAAATCATTTAAGTTAAATGTATTACGTTATTTTTGATTTCAATAAGTAGTTTAGTTTATCACATTATAATTAATTCATTGTTACTTTGTTTGATTTCATTATTTTTTTTTTATTATCAAAATGGTAGATATAAATCAAGAGGAATTTGATAATGTATATGAATATTATAAGTAAGTTTTTCTTGAAATAAATTCATAATAGATATTTGGTGATGTGTGGCGTATGCTAAATATGCTATGTGAGAATGTTCATTTATAGCAAAGCGTTTAACATCGTCAATATTTTGAATAAAATATTATTTTCTTTGCTATAGTAGATTAATTTTGCAAATCATGGGAGTATTGTTAATGATGTAAAAAGGGCATTAATGGCACAACGTGAGAATGTTTGCTAGCGATGTTTACTGTGCATTATTAACAATTTATTAGATAAAAATTTAATAAAGATTTCAAGCATATTTGAATACTTAAAGGTATAAGCATTTTTGATGGACAAATAGCCAATTTGTGGTATGTACAACGTGCGAATATTTGCATATGGCAATTGGTGAGAGTCTTATCAAGGTGTTTTCTACTTTGCGAGATTTTAGATCTCCAGAGGCATTTCGTGCAAATGAATGTCGTTGTTGAAATAAAATTCAGCGTCGTAAACGAAAATTTTATTTCTTTGAAATTATACGATATTAAAAATTTGAAGATAGCAAGAAATAATATTTTTATTTAAATCCATATAATAGATTAAAAGCAATGTGTTTTTCGCATATATAAAAATATATTTTTTTTGTTTGTGGTTGGAAAAATGAAAGGACAATTTCTTTTACAGCCACATGTGGCAAAAGAATTTCTTTACTGTTGTTGTTATTGAATATTGAGTTTAATACAAATGTTTTATGAGATTTAATTTTTTTATTATTAACCTTATCCTATTTAATTTTAAATAAGAAATGTTGTTGATAAATAAAGGAAGGATCACTGCTAGAACCTACAAGAATAATGTGAATGATAACAGGGATTAAGATTAAAATATTTGTTGGAGTAGTTATAATTTTAAAGAATACAATCTCTGCATTCATAAATAAATATATATGGTTTTTGTATCATTAGTACCCAATGTATGGCAATAGTACATTTATTTTATTCATATAATTATGCTACCAGTGCTACTGCAATATGTGTGATAAAGTCATTGAAAATTCCTTCTAGAAAGTCTAGAAAAGCCAAGAGAATGTTTTTCCCCATATTCTTGAGTACATTTTTGTAGCTGTTTAATAGTGAAGATGTGGTCAATCTTCCTTTCCTAAACCACTTTATAAATGTTCCATGGTTGGTTCAATTTCTTGGTTAATCTTTGAACAAGTATTTTCTCTTCTTGAAACACTATACTTAATAAGATGATGATAGATAATTGGCGTTTGCTGATTAGGATGATAACACCCGTTTCCCAGCTCTCTCGTATCATTCTCTGGTTCCGGCATCTACTATACATATCTGGGTTAGAAACTTTATACCATTTCCTCGTAAATGCTTTAGCATTTCTCCAGCATTCTGATCATATCCCGCAGTGTCTCTTTCTCTAGCGTTTTAATTGCTTGTCTTAGACGAAGAGTATGGTCTATATCGTCCCCGTAGGGTATTTCGCTTCTACCTTCTTGCCACATATTGCATTCCATATCCTCATTATCCTAGTTCAGCTGGTTTTCGAAATACCCCTTTCGTATCTCCATAATTTGTTCTCTTTCATGAAACATTTTCCTTTTTATGTTCCTGATTTGCTATTATTTGCTGGTGTTGATTTTTGTTGTTTATGCTTTTCAGTACTCTATAATATAGTTTATGAATTACATGGTGTTTTTATTTCATTTTCCTTTCAACCTTTCCTAGGGTTTTTGCTTTGCTTCCTTGATAGCTTTGTTCACTATGTTGTTCTGTTCTTTATGTTATGTTCATTTGTTTCTTCTTTAAGATATTTTTTTCATCGTTGCTTCTTTCTTTTGTTTCATATATCCACCAAGCAGTTTCCTTCCTATTTTTATTTACTTTCGTATGCATTCATTTTTCGTGTTTGCATGCCATCGAGCCTGGCTTGTACTTTTTTTTTGAAAATCAACCGCTCTTTCTTTATTGTTTAATTTGTGAACTTTGTTTTTTTCTGTGAGGTGTGTCTATTATGAACTTTTGTCCACAACTTTTCATAACACGCGTATATTTAGGTATTTCTTTATGTTCGAAGATATAAAGATTAAGAAAAAAATTGCCATCTATACAAATAGTTATTTTACAAATATATAGTGAAGTGTATTCGGGGTAAGTGTGTAGTTGGCCATTTTTCTATGTTTAAGAAGGTGCATATGTGCCTCCACCTTTCAAAACAAGTGCTTTTATGTTTGCGTCCATAAAGAAGGAAACTGTATTGCGCGCGTTTCATGATTTCGGTTGGAACGACAGAAAAAGTTCATGCTGTTATTCGTGATGAGGGAGTGTGTAATAATAAGTTTATGCTGTTTATATTTATTGATGGATTTTTTTTCTACCAAAAAGCAATCAAAAGAAGAACGACTGTAGTTTTACATACTTACCCCATTCTAATATAGTATTATGTCTAATATAAAATATCATGTCCTTACACACTTGCCCTCTATTTGGGTAAGTGTTCCTAAAATAAAAAAAAATCCAAAAAAGAAAAAATATTTGAAATTAGTTATTTGTTCTTTTGCAGACTTTTTAGTAACTTTACAAGCTTGATTCTGTCAAAACAGGAGATTAAACAATTTAATATGTTCTAAATTAGAACATAGTCTATCTTAACTAACAAATTTTTACTACACCCTTACCCCACTTCACTTAATTGTTTTTATTACTAGGCTAACTAATAATTATTATACTTCTCCCACATTATTTAAAAGTAGATAACAATTTTATATAGTTATTTCTCATTGCAGAACATTAACATGACGGGAAATGATGCCGCGTGGTTGGGTTTCAATAAAACAATAACTGGGCGAGATCTACCTAGATTAGTACGGTGGAATATCGCTTACGTATCAGCTGTTACACTATATACAATAGTTCTTGTTAGGCAATTCAACTATAAAAAATCAAGGGGTAAGCCCACAACAAGATTTTTCTTCATGTTTCCTGGAGTAGACCGTCTTGACGCTGACAAGAATATAGAAACTTGCTTAAAATACTTGGCCAACTATGGATACTATAAATTTGGCGTTGAAGTAAGTTTTTGTAATGTCCATCATTATATTAAGTAATTAATTTCATCTTTTAGATTTCGTTAATGGCTACAGTAGCGTTAATTGGTTATAGAATGGACCTTTACGCTCTGATGTATGGAATTTGGTTAGCCATACTATTCTCATTAAGACGGGCGCATTTAGCTAAAGCATGGAATTTTTATATGGGTTTTGTAGCAGTTTTTATATCTATACAATACGTAATGGTAATTGGTCTACCTCCTACACTTTGCACAGGTAAAATTCGGAAATATACTTATTCTTTCCTTCGTCATAACATTTAATTACTTTTAAATACATAGTATTAATATTTGTGCTCATTTTTTTATGATGACAGTACGTATTTTCTGTCCATTTTTTCTTTACCATTCTGCCGTTAATTTATGTAGCTATAATTATGCTATAATATACAAACGTCGCTCAGTTCATCTCATTTAACTTAAATGCAAGAGAGAAGGATAAAACCATATGCAAATTATGAACTGTCTATTTAGCATATAAGTATTGAAATACAATGTACTATCGCTAACACAAAAAACTAGGACAGCTATGTTTTGGCTGTGTAAAACCGACGGATATCAATAGCTGTCAGTTAAAACGTCAGTTTGATTGATAAGGCAAGAATAATTACGTCTAGAAAAAATGGTATGACAATAAGGCATATTGCTAATGAGTTTGGCATTAACAAAAACACTATTACATCCATAATACAACGATGGGAAGAACAAGGCGATTTCACCAATAAAGCTGGTTCTCGAAGGCAAGCGGCAACAACTGCAGCCAAGGATAATACCTTAACTGATTATTGGCGGAAAAATCCGTAAAGGCCGCAAATCAAACTCATTTTCCTGCATGCATGATGACTATTAGTCGCAGAATTCGCAATACGGATTTACGGATCAGAGTAGTTGATAGGAAAATTCATTTGACGAATCTTGGGAAACAACGACAGCGACAACTGTCCTATACACTGCACGGAATGTAACCACGTGGTTCCGAGATAGGAATATTGAACTAATGCCATAGTCTCCATATAGTCCTGATCGCAACCCCATCGAAAATGTTTGGGGTTGTATGATAAAAAAAACAGAAAGAAATCGTCAACCGGTAACCGCAGAAGAACAAATTGGCGGCACATGGAATACACTAAAACAACACCAAAATTTAATAGGACCTTTTATATCCTCCATGCCTCGTCGTTTACAGAGTGTTATCGACAAAAACGGAGGAATGACTAATTGTTAATTTTATTATTCTTTACTTTTGTTAATTGTATTTTCTGAGATTAAAAATTAAATTATATAACCTCATATTATTTTGTGTGACAGAAGTGCCAAAAGCCTGAATGACATTAGCACAATTAGCAAAATTCATGGCTATCTGAAATAATATTTGTCCTAGTTTTTTATGTTACCGATAGTACATACTCTAGTAGTTAAAACAAAATAGGAGTTATTTAAACAATCGTAATTTGTTTTATTTAACTAGCGTCCTTCATACTGCGGAAATAATACGATAATCAACAAATGTTTGACATTTTTCGCGTGAAATGTCAAAATTGACATTTGGAACTTGCAAATACCTACCTAGATTTAGCCGTAGTTTTAGCGAGTAAACATATTTACTAGAAAGCTGAGATAACAGAAACATATTAGAGACAATAAGAAAATGTTTCTGTAGTAAGTAATTGTACCGTTTGAAACTAATAATGTTGAAAGTGATAATTAAGGTTTAAATTACGACGGAGTTACAACGGAGCAAAGAAATAATGTAAACAGTTACTGAATAGCACTAATTCATATGGTGAACAGCAACATATGTTTTGACGCGAAAACGACAACAAAAAAGGTCCACTAAATCCTAAATTTCTTTCTTCATCGGCGTAGGTAGAAGGGTGACGAGTTTTTAAAATTTATTATATTTACCTTTTATTTAGTAAGATAAATAAAGTTATATATGGTGGAAACGCGTTACATTCAGTTGCACGTCATAATAGATCCATGACGACTCGCCTTGTATATGTTGCCGGATCTATTTTTATTTCTGTCAGTGACATTTGATATAACCAAAGAAAAACATTATTCACAATACAATAACTATAACGTAATATATTTAGTACTTGAAATGCTCTAAGACTTCAGTCTTCCTCAACTTATTTATTATATTGATTTAGATTGTCGAAAAACCTTAAATGGGTCATTACGTATCCATAATATAATTTAAAATAAGCAATACTTACGCTATTCACATTAAATTTAACACATGATTATAGAAAAATTCGTAAAAAGCCTCGACTCTTTACAGAAACGTTTCGGCATTATATTCAATGGGCGCAAATAAATAATAAATACATCTCTAAGAAGCACTGTTTTTAAACAATTTATATCAAAGCAAAAATAAACATGAAAAATTTGACAGGAAGAATATACACAACGCACGTCTTTTTGACAGATTTGATTTATCTGTCAACAACGAATTGAACTATTAGTCTATTAAAAATATGTAATAAAGAAATTTAATATTGAAACGGAAATTATGTATTTATTTGCCATGAATGCGTATATTACGATCAATTTATAAATCTTCTATTTAAGCTAATGAAATAAATGCCCTCAAGTATAATTTAACAAAGTAACTTTTTTTTCTCTAATACAGTTATGACAACATGTAAACGTCATCGATGACGTGCAACTGAACTTAACGCGTCTCCAGTATATGTATATACCTATTCATACTTACGTTAGTTTCCTTTTTTTTATTGTTTTGACTGTTAATTACGTACTTCGTAATTTTTGTAATAGTTCCTGTTTAATACCGGTTCATTGAATTTACTTCTCCTATTTATATCGACGTAAGTGTGCATTGGATTTCGTTATGTTTTAATAACATACGCATACATTTTTAGTTATCATTTATTTAGATCTAGAACATTGTTTAGGTTACTTTTTCATATATGATATGGAAGAACGTCGAGAATGGCATAGTGAAACATTGGTAAGTTGGACTGAGGGTCATACTGATTGTATGTCCATTTTTAGTGATTCCGATATTTATTGCAAAGTCTGTAAAATAGCGTTACAGAATGGCCAAACAGTGCACGTACAACGTCACTTAACATCGCTAAAACATAGACAGGTATTGGACCCGTTAAAAGCTGACAATCTTAACGAAGAACTCTGTGAAGCTTTAATGGCGGCTAGTATCCCATTAAATAAACTTGACAATCCCACTTTCAAAACATTTCTTCAAAAATATACTGGTCGAAATATCCCTGATGTATCCACCTTACGCAAATGCCATGTTTCTAAATGCGTCACGAAAGCAGTAGAATGCATTAGAACGCATCTTTCAAATGGATAGGTGCCGACGAAACTGTCGATATATTAGGAAGCTGTGTGGTAAATGTTGTAGCTGGTGTACTACATTCAACTATTCCATATAACAGTTGATAAGGAAACAGTTGCTAAAACCATTGACGAGAATTTGCACAAAATGCTTCATTCAGACTACAGGTACAAGAAAAAATACTTTTCTTAGTGACAGTGTCGCATATATGTTAAAAACAGGCAGACTTTTAAAGGAAACATATCCTTGTATGCTGCGTATTGCTTGTGTAGCACATACTCTGGAGAGAATCTGTGAATATATTAGAGGGACCTATCCGGAAGTTGATAGACTTGTATCCGCTTTAAAAGAAGTTTTCAGAAAAGCACCACTGAGAGTAGCTCTCCCTTGCCAGTAATAACTAGATGGGAAACATGGTTGGAAGCTACTAGTTTTTATGCAGAGAATTTCTATAGCTTACAAAATTTCGTGACATGTTTAAATGACGATGCTCGAAGTATTTCTGAGTGGAAGGAACTAAAACAAATCCCAAATTTAAAATATCAGTTGTTATTCCTTCAGGAACACTTTGGAAATTTGCCTAAACTAATCACATACTTTGAAAATCGAAATTTCAAATTGAAAGACGGGTTAACCACATTAGATGTGGCTATTAATAATTTCAAAAGTATTCCAAGTGACTTCGGATGTGGCTTTCGGCAAAAGTTAGACGCAGTTTTTAATAGAAATCCAGATTTAATAACATTACGGCAATTGTGTATGGGGACAATGGCATAAAATCTAACTGCTAAATACGCTGAAATAAAAGAATATTTTCGGTACGCACCTATAACCAGTTGCGATGTAGAAAGGACGTTTTCTATTTACAAGGATGTACTTAATTCAAAGAGAACAAGTCTTACAGAAGAGAAAATGAACAAATAATAAGGTATTTTGTATTTTATAAATCACCAGCCACTTGTTATCCAATTAAATAAATAAAATTAAAACCTCTTTAAAAATACAACATTTCAATAGTGCGTCCATGGGCGATGAGTCATCAACCTTTCGTGTCCGTTTCCTAGTTATAATAAATCTACATAATAATATGATTAGCAGGACTTATAACTTACAACATAATCATCACTTTATAATCTATATCATGACCAGTATGATGAAATAAGATTAATAACACTAGTTTACAAAATAAAATTTCATTCATGTACATTTGATGAGAGATAGATTTCCTTATGTATTTTCTTCTGCTGAATTCGAAAATGAAGGTTAAATTTTTTTTTATGGAACAGTTTTTGAGATATTGTGATTTTTTCATTTTTTCGACCTTTTTTCACTTGACAAATCATATCTCGAGCTAGAAATGTCCGATTGGCACGTTCTTGGTACCCAAATGCAAGGTATTGAGATGACGATGAAATATATATAATCGGATCTTTGATTGGTAAAGCGGTTCAAAATATATCGATAAAAATAGGGCACATTTTCAAAGAAATCATATGTTACAGTGATTCTGTGCCGACAGAAAAGTACAAATCGTTAAAAAACCGTCTGGTTTCTGTTCATGTGCATAAAGATGATACTTTGCCAAAATATTTTTTCGGGCTTATTTTGATTTTGTATGTCGTTTCCACTATTTTATTCACTGTCATCTTCTATCTAGTTTAATCTCAATGAATGTGACCTTCTTCAGCATGACTTAGGTTCACATCTCTTCCGTTATCGTCTTCGTACCATTACAAAATAATTTCTTAGAAAATTTTGTATGACGCACTACAACGGCCCTGCCATGACCGTTCTAATATTATAAAGAAATATTGAAGAAGTGCACAGCATGCTATCGACAAAACGGCACTAACCTACTTAAATAAAGGGAAAGATTAGCTTATGATTAGCTGGAAGCAGGTAACAGTGGGAACATACAATAATTTTACAAACCTGTTGCAGTTACCATGACTAGGCTCAGAGGTTAAGGATTAAATACTATCTCACTGACAAGACATACAAGGATGATATTTTTTACAAATGTTTTTTATAATACTTTTTGACTGTTGATGCAGATTCAGAACTTTTTGTTTTGTATGAATTGTAAACATATAAAACAGTTTTTTGTGTGTGTTTAATGTACCTATACATCTTTTACATATTTTATATATACCTACATTTACACATTCTTTGTTTTTGTGATGTTTTCTATGTCATATGAACATTTTAGAAAGTAAATTGGGAATAATTATTGGAGGTTACAGGTTCAGTCGATCTTTCACAAACGCACTAGTCTACCTTCTAATTGAACAACTTCTACTTACTTATAAAATTATCTATGCAAACGTACAGGTAATTAATAATAAAGTAGTCTACTTTTGTTTACATTTTTAGAATCACAGCAAAATTTTTAGGGGAGGATGAAATAAAATTCGTAGACAGAGTAAACTCAATAAACTAAACTTGTATTCATTTAGATTTTGGATATACACATATAAAACAATTTAATGGTGCGGTCTTCGATGCCTAAACCTAACGGGGGTCCATAGATGGAGCTGTGATTGTATATGGATTTTTTGCAGTTTTTATTATAACCCTTGATCAATAGAGAAACAAACAGAGAAATATTTATAATAAAGATAGTAATACAACAAAAATTAATACAGAAAGTGTTCCTAAATTCGAATTAAAACACCCATCTAATGGATTTTTTCGGATTCGACATCAGCATAGTGCCTTTTATAAATTGAGTTAATTTCGTTCTGTTTCTTCCAAATTTACTAATTTAATGATTTTTTTTGAAAAAACTAAGGGCACTAGGATTTTCAAAATAACTCAACCTGATGAGTGTTTTAACATTTACTGTGTGAACATTACAAATTTTATACAGCGAAATGACTAAAATATTAATGAGAAAAGTGCTATCAGATCCATTTTAGTTTTGCCTATATATTAGACAATTACCTTAAAATATGATTTATATTATTATTACTAGGTGACAGACGAATCAAATTCCAATGTAATGACAATTGTTTTGTAACTATTCAATTTATTAAAGTAAATATTCGAGCCCAATTCAACAATTACTACTACTAAATAATTTGATTGTCAGTAGAAAGTTTGAAGTATGGGCAGCGTTCATTCATTTAATGGGATATGTTTGAAAATACACCATTAAATCAAATTGTTAATCAAACATTCTGATGATGGTTGATGATGATCGTGTCCCAGGCTGGTGGCTCTTATTTCGATGGATTGGTTGTAATCATGAACTAATTTTTTGTGTTATTTTTCCTTAATTACTTAATAAGAATCACAAAATGATCAAACAATTACGAATTCTTTTTACAGTGTGTGTAAGCAAAATGTTTACACAGATATTCCCACGTCAGTCTGTATTATTTTTGGTTATTGTTTTCAGTTCAACTACGAGCGTTACTATTAAATATTTAAATTATAATAGGATCGTCTCAGCAACCGACATAGCCAGGGCACGATCTACAGGCGACGGCTCAATGCCACTGCAAACTCACATTGACAGGAGCAATTTCAGAGCAGACAAATGAAACTAATTTATTAATATGGAAGCCAGTTATAAATTGACTAATATAAATAAAATTATTAAGTCATACTATTCTATACCAACATTTTATTTAAAACTTGATTCTTCTGTGTAATGGGGATGCATTGTTCACAAATTTGCATTATAACGAAGCTCAGAAGGTATGTCAAAAGATGTATGACTACTATTAAATATTACAGCCCAGAAATGACGTTTGTGGGCCATGATAATTGACAGGTCAAATTATGCAAAACTAAAGTAAATCTGATATTACTTTTTTAATAATGATTTAGTCCTTTCATAGTGTAAAATTAATAACACTATGAATCTTTTAGTGTCAAGTCTTAGTATTACGCTAAATAGCATCTAAATTTCAAACCTCAACAACGAAAAGTCAGACTGACGTTAAGATGCTTTAAATTGTCGTTCCACCTGTCACCGTGACAGTAGTTCGTGGACAAAAACATACGTCTAAGTGCCAAAAGTTTAGAAAATCAAAAATGATTTTTTTGGCGTTTTACAGGGAACTGTAATAAAACTGTAAGCGGACGCGAAAAGGCGATTCAAGCTCGAAGAGATTGATGGACAGCTAGTTATGCAAACTAAAAGCGAGCGGCCGTTTCGTGTTAATTTCTTGGGAAAAGACGGCTTAACCGAATCACCATGGTTACCGATCGGACGGCTCAAAATGGACGAAAATTGGTGAATTTTGGCGCAGTACTCGTCCCTGGATACGCGGAATTAAAGTCATTGTTCTTGATTTACAACTTTTCGTTAAAATCGTACCGATATTCCTTATGGACATATAACACGGGCGAACCCCAGCCTTAACATAAACACACCTATTGGCGTCAGTAAAACTAGACAACTTGCTTAACATTGAGAACGATACTGCCAACCTTTGATATGTATACGTTACTGCCCTATGTAGTGTAGCGCGTATTTCAAAATCCCGAACAGAAATAATAAAAAAACATATAAATTAAGCTTTATTGCTGTGTGATAAAGTGAAATAAACATTAATTATTACGATTTTCGTAATTTCAAGGGTGTGTATGACAGATATGACTAAAAATGTGATCTCAAAAGATTCACTTGGTGAGTACGTAATTTATTTTTTATCTCTATTTATGTACCTTTGCACAGATAATTTTATAAGTAAGAGTTGTTCATTAGAGTTCATCTATAAAGTAGACTAGTGTGTGTGTCAAAAATTGCCTGAACCCGCAAACTGTAAGTATTATTAATGTAGATTTATTGAACACTTTTTTCTAGTTTTCCCTTGGGACAATAGCGCCTTTTTGCGAAGATTTCAAGACTGGGCTTTCCTGTTGGATTACGCGCGTCCACCACCCGCTAAAAAACTGATTTTCGATGTTATACTTCTTCTATTCGTATCAAGACAATCCGTTGTATTCAGAATAGAAAAACGTTATAAAAACCAAGACTATCCTGGTGGTTCTAATGAAAGTATTATCCACCATGCGGAAGAAAACAATTTCGTTAACCCAGTACCCGATTTTATAACATTTACAAGGTACAAGTTTCTCCTGGGTTTCCTATTTTATAATATTACCCATATGCTTCGTAGGTCATACTTGGACGTTGCCAAAAGAATTGTACTTCTAGGATTCATGTGGTTAACATTAGCTATAGTATTTTTAGCAGGTGCCAATAGAGTGAACTTATTTGCTGTAGGGTATTTAATTGGATCATTTATTTTTCTGTGGCAAGGGTCCGATATTTATTTAAAACCAATCCAAACAATACTAAAATCGTAAGTTATAGAATAGGCAATCACTTATCTACGACACTTGTAAATACATTATTGGCAACAAATGCATGTAAGTAACGAAAAATTTTACATTTGGTTTTATTTTTCATTGTGTCTTGTATTTTACGCCTACATTGAATAAAACTTCTTACTTACGTTATCTATGGAGCTCCGTCAGTGGTTCAGAGTCGTATATTGCCGACACCAATATGCTTAACTACATTTAAAGGTCGTATATAACAATGTAAAATTCTATATACAGTATTTTACCTAATGATGTTTCGATATAAATTTTCCTGTAAATAAAAGGAGATATTTGACGGCAATGTATATTAGATTCCAAAGAGCAGGTTCTGTGAACCCGATTCCTGCTCGCAAACAAATGTCAAATATAAACGTTTATATAGTTTATCTGGAGTTTTTATACTTGTCAAATATGCAGGTCACTCTGTCTCAATTATTAAAAAAAATGACTTGATATTTGGTATCATATACAGGCTGTCCGACGAGGTAGTTCGATGTTTTTGTATAGTGACTCCTCAGTCAAAAATATGTAAAAAACTTCTTATAAACATGGGCCGAATTTTCAACTATTGTAGAGATATGCGTGGTCAAAGTTGAGTTATATACATACGATATTTTTTCAGTTTACTTGCAGAAAATTTGTGAAATTCGTTTCCAAAAAGCTTTATTTTGTTAACAAAAGAAATATTACAATACGAACATTTTTAAAAAAATGAGTTTCACAACTACTCGAACTGCCTCGACAGACACGCTGTATTAGAATCTAGTTGTTCCTTGTCATAAATTGTGAAGTAGTTACTCAGTATATGGACTTTTTTCTATAGGGACATTTAAAGCAGATTGTTGCTCAGAGATCGGTTATAAAAAATACTATAAAGTGTACTATAATATGTTTTTCCTTTTTTTTAATAATTGGTAATACGTATGCCTTACTATATAACATATTTGTAATACTCGTAACCGAAAACTCACACAAAAATAACGGGAGGAAGATAGAATTTTGAAAAAAAAGTGGCGAAAGGAGAGTAGGATCTTTTTATCTCCGGTAGATCAGTATAATACAGGGCAGTAAATCCACTCTCTCAAAAATCTTATTTTCATCTGTCCGTAAAATACATGTCCGTGGCATAATGCGCTGTGTAGCACAGTACATTTCTCTGGTCCAGTTACACAAGCGTTTGTTTACATTTACATAACCCTAAATTTTAAATATGCAGTTGCATATTCACTTTCCCTCTGTCCGCAGCGCAATGCGCAGTCGTCTTAAAAAAAATAAAAGTGGTACACTAACATCAAAGGGATCAATCAGGGGTGAACTTACTGTTCAGTTAGTATACTGTGTCATTAGTTTCGGAGTAAACCAGGAGTTCTCAACCTTTTCGTATTTGCGACCCAATTTTCAATCACAATTCTCATCGCCGCCCCCCATCCAATAATTTTCACTGAAATCGTGCTGTAATTATAATATTAGTCTCTATTTAATTTATTTTTATTTATTTATTTAATTACCCTTTGACGCTAAAGCTACACTACGACCTTGATAACCAAACTTAAAAATTAGTTTTGTACTGAAATCTATTGCAATAAACGCAAGCGTAAGCATTCAAAATTTTCTCATTTTTTCGTCAATTATCATATCAATTCTACTTATCAATATTCAAAATCAATAAACGCATAGATAAAGTAACATGTAACAAATAACTATATCTAGATTGCCTCATAGAGTGAGATTCTGTGAAAGAGTAAGGGGCGAGAAGCGTTAGACCAGGTCTTGAGCGTCGAGAGTGACGTCATGCGCAGAACGGCCTTGTTTCGAACATTCTAGAACGTCTGCGTGGCGTGTATAAATGCTGCATCTTGTTCAGTTCCCGCCAGTCGTCAGTCTCCCTCGAGTCGATCCTTCTACCTCTACCTCAACAGTGAATGTGTATGTTGTAATTTGCGTATTATCTGCAATTCACGACAATGAAGTAGTAGTAGAATTACATAGTGTGTATGTACAGAACCATAGATAAATTTTTAAGTAGGCGTAAGCGAGCATTAGATGATAGTAATGCATCAATAAGTGCACAGACGACAGTGGTTCCGAAGCTGAAATCAAGAAAATATTCTCAAGAATATTTAAATTTTGGGTTTACCAGCACTAAAGTAAATGAAGAAGAAAGGCTTCTGTGTGTCATTTGCTCAAAAATTTTGGCAGCAGACAGCATGAAATCTAATAAACTTAAACGACATTTGGAGACGCTTCTTGGTGAATACGTTAGCAAACCCCGACAATTCTTCCAATTAAAATTAAAATCATATGAAAACCAAAATCATATTTCAAAAAAATATTGTCTGTGAATGAAAAAGCTTTACTTGCCTCTTACAAAGTTTCATATCAAATAGCCAGATGTAAAAAGCCTCACACCATTGCTGAAGAGCTGATTCTGCCAGCTGCAATTGAGATTGTAGAAACTATGTTTGGTGATAATTTTGCAAAAAAATTGCAGTCCATACCTCTATTAAATGATACTGTTGCCCGTCGAATTGGTGATGTAGTTCAAGACGTACAGCATCAACTTTTCGAGAAGTTGGGTGATAATTTTTTTCAATTCAGCTTGATGAGGCAACAGATAGCAATAAAGATGCTCATTTAATAGCCTATGTTCGATTTTGTGATGGTATGTCAGCAGGGGTGCGTTCAGAAATGTAGGATAGGATACTGGCATGGTCTGGTCATATTTTATGACGTCATCCACTTGGTAAACTTGGGGCGCTTTACAATTCTGAACGCCGTAGAGTGAGTCGAGTTAGTTTGTGGCAAAAGTCAAAGGTCAAAGCTAAGCATTAAAGAGTTAGAGGTTATGTATGAAAAATAAAGTCATCAAAGAAATAAGTCGAAAATTAAAACTAATTAGAACAATGGATCATAATCGAAAAAAAATGTTGGATCAAATTAAAATTGTCCAAAAACAAACTGTTCAAACTCCAAGAAACACACATTTAAATACCCCGACCCGAATGCGCATGAATCGCCCGCTATTAACCATCACAAATAGGTGGGTGATGGAAGGAACACTCCGAGCGTCGCACCAATCATTTCTGAACGGCAATGGCGTCATAATTTTGGGACATCTTTTTCTTTCTGAACGGCAAGTGTGAAATTAGAATGACACTTAGATAACATTCTTTCCTTTTCTGAACGCACCCCAGTACAAGAACTAGTATTCTGCAAACCAATAGAACTCAAAGCAACAGCACTTGCATTGTTTGCTATCTTAAATGATTTTCTAAACAACGCAAATATAGAGTGGAAAAATTGCGTAGGAATATGCACCGATGGTGCTCGCACAATGTCGGGAAGATTCCATAGTGTACAAGCACTTGTGAAACAAAAATCTCCACAGTGGGTGTATCTGGACACATTGCATGATCCACAGAGAAGCGTTGGCTTCCAAAAAAATGGGTTCTGGTGTGAATATTGTGCTAACGACGGTGATAACCGTAGTAAATTATATAAAAATGAGACCCCTAAAATCAAGAACCTTTTCTGCACTTTGTAGAGACATGGGTGCAGTACATTCAGCGTTACTATTTTATTGCGAGGCAAGATGGTTATCATGTGGGAAATTTTTACAACGTGTTTTTGAATTAAGAGATGAAATCGCCATTTTACTAGAAGAGGAAAACCGACCGGAAGCCGATAGGTTTCGAGATGATTTATTTGTGATGAAATTGAGCTACTTGGTCGACATATTCGAGAAATTAAATACCTTAAATCTTCAACTCCAAGGAGCAAACACATATATGTTGGATACGAGTGATAAAGTTAATGCTTTTTCTAGGAAACTGGAATTGTGGAGAAGAAATGTAAAGCAAAAAACCTAGAAATATTTGCAAATGTAGATGAATGTGTTAAAACTTACAAGACTGAAGAACACCATGTGGAAGTTATTTTTCTAACCATTGAAAATCATTTAACCATGCTGGTACATAATTTTAAAAAGTATTTTCTTGCTGACTTCAAGTTGATGTCTAGTTACGAGTGGGTTAGGGATCCATTTCGAAATAATCCCGGTCAACTGTCGAAGAAGAAATATTTATAGATTTCACGGCAAGTGCCGAAATCAAATGACAATTTAGTAATAAATCACTCTTTGAATTTTGGGCAGGGTTGGATGATGAGTATTTTGCACTGAAAACAAGAGCATTTCATATACTATTACCATTTTCAACATCATACCTTTGCGAAACCGGATTTTCTGCGGTGGCTGCTTTGAAGACAAAATATAGATCTCAGCTAAATATAGAAAAAGAGCTTAGAGTGTCAATTTCTAATATTAAACCTTCTTTCGAAAAACTTTGCGCTGCAAGACAGGCCCAAGTGAGTCACTAATAATTATTAATCTTGTTTTTAATTTAATATTGATAAGTTAAATATTAAATACATTGTGCAGTACTGATACAATCCTATTTATAAGTGTATTACAACACAGTAAACGTGTATTTTATTTTTTATTATGTCAAAATTTATTTTATTGTTTTTTTCAGTTAAATTAATTAAATTTTTGAATAATATTTTTTCTCGATATACTCGCGCCCCACAGGTTGAGAATCGCTGAAGTAAACACATGGGAAATTAGATGTAAGGTAGTCTGTATATAAGTTTTATGAAATATCATCTTTTATACAGTTTCGTTATTTAACTAATTATACATTTATATATAACGTTTAATTATACTTACATTGTTGCCATTATATTATTTACAGTCTCGTTTACCCTAAATTGCCGAAGTGACAGTAAAAGATTGCAACAAATATGTTGGTTGGTATCCTTCTTATAACTTTTTCAACATATGTAAATTATATTATTCTGATTTTGGGTTATTTTTTACAATAAACATAGATCATGTTAAACAGTTTTACTTTCTTAATAATATTTAATAACTTTATAATTACGTATATAAGGAAGTAATTGACATACGCATTGTGATTTAGATATGTTTGTTATTAAACGGCAACTTGAAAGTCCTCCTTCATTTTTTCTACAGCCAATGCCTTGCCCTATCATTTTATAATCATATGATCATACCTAATGTATATGCAAATATAACACTGCCAGTATGTTGAAATAACCTTAATAACATGTAATTTCGTAATTTCGAATTTGTGTTTTTTTAAAGTTGATTAGTTTATGCAGATAATTTTTAAAATCACTGTCAAAAAAACCCTTTAAACAGCGCCTATGATATTTTAATGTCAATGTTGACTATTAATTTAAGTTCATGCTGAGGTGGAAATTGTAAAACGTAAAAATCGCTAAAATCAATTGACATATTATATTGTGCTGAAATTTTCAACCTCGAAATTTGACGACCTCTGACATCAAAGAAATAGTTTTTGAAAAATGTCTCCCCACTCTCTTTCTCTCTTTGTGTGTGTGTTTTTGTCAACTTTTACGTTGTGCTTTGCTATTCTGTTACTATAGGCTGAGTTTAACTATTTGTTAAAATATTTGATTTTCCGAGCATGAAAAAGCTAAAAATATTATTGAAGTGTAAACTTCTTTAGGCGCGTGGCGCTGATTTTAGGCAGTGAACAAGACTGACCCGTCACTCTCGAATATGAAATGCTTGGATATGTAACGCTCGTTCGGGTAATGTCGGCTCGTGTCGACTAAGGGAACAATTTTATTATTATAATAAATGAATAAATAATTTCATGTCCCAGAACAGATTCGATCCCGAGACCGCACGGTTATGAAGCCGATACGTTACCATCAAACCAAGCGAGGGAACGTAAGCAAGTATTTATATCGTCTATTTATACATACACATACGTCCGAACCGACCAAACGAAACGAACGCTCGCGTAAATGTAATAAATGTATTGTTTAATACGTTACTGAATATTATATGCGTGTATTTCGTATTATCTACGGTATTATTAACCTCGCCTTGATGAAGTTTACACTTCCGCCGTGTGGTTTTAAGCACACTCATTCTTCTTGTTATTATTACATCAGACTTTTCATATGTTTTAGTTTCTCACAGATGGGCACTAAATATGTACTACATACGACTTCTTACGAAACCGTCAAAACCAGAAACCAGTAATGAAAGTCACGAGAGTATAAACTGTAAAGAGAACGAGCTCCTGAACACACTGCAGAATTGAGCCAGGAGAACCTGACTGACTTCTGAGCTACTTCAGATTTGGCTCGAATTCTTTAAAATAAAGTGATTTTTATACAGTTTCCGCACGGGTGTACATAAAAAGTGAACGGTGTTTATTAACTAATTGTTAAGAGGTCAACATAAAACTTACGCGACAATCCTCACAGCCATCGCGTTTGTAAATAGATCCTGAAAGTTGACGTATTTTTTTAAGATTTGATTTGACAAGTTGGAATTTTAAAAGTAGTCACGCTTAAACAAAACTTGAAAGGTATTCCCAATGCAATAAGAACCTTAACGTATTACAATTTGTTTATATAATTGATTGAAGCATATATTTTGATTAACAACATTTTGCTGTCATTGTATCATGTGATGTTTGTAAATAAATCTTCATATCTGCGGTGGGATTCCGGGCATTCGATATGATGGTACAAGACAACACGACACTACAACAAAGTCTCACCTTTTTAGGGATTTTGAATAATTCGAAGAATGATCACATGTGCGGCACATCCACAAACTATAGAGGAGACGCGTTATATTCAATTGCACGTCATTGATGACATAACTGTTGTATTAGTGAAACTAAACAAGAAAATGGGTGTGCTTAAAACCACATAGCAGAAGTGAAAACTTCATCAAGGCAAGGTTAATAATACGAAATACACACGTATAATATTCAGTAACGTATTAAATAAAACGTATTCGCACATTTATTACATTAACACATGTACACACGCGTATAATATTCAGTAACGTATTATACGACTGATGCGTCATGCTCTCCCATGTAACGGTCGCCGAACGAGTATAGCAGTGACGTATGTATATGTATAAATAGACGATATGAATAATCGATTACGTGGCCCGCGTTGGTCTGATGCAACATGCCGGCGTCATACATTGGTCATACCCGTTCGGCTCAGGTTCGAATCTGCTCGGGGACATGAATTTATTTATTCATTTAAATTTCAATTTAATTGAAATTAAATACCTCTATATGATGTATTTATCTTGTTCCCTTAGCCGACTTTACCCGAACGAGCGTTACACGTATCCGAACGTTACATATATCCAAGCGTTACACATATCCGAGCGTTACACATATCCGAGCGTTACACATAACCGAGCGTTAGATATCCGAGCGTTGCAGGTCAGTATTGTTCACTGACTACAATCAGCGCAACGCGCCTAAAGAAGTTTACACTTCAAAAAAGTTATATTGTGAAATTATATTTGAGGGCATTTATTTCATTAGTTTAGATAGAAAATGTATACATTGATCGTAATATGCATTCATGGCAAATAAACACATAATTTCCGTTTCAATATTAAATTTCTCTTAAGGTGGCTACACACATGCAACAAAACGTCGTACCGAACTCCGTCGTGCAACATTCCTTGTTGCGCGACGAAGTTGCGGTGAGTTGAAGTTTTGATGTGCAACAGAACATTGTCGCGCAACATCAACGCGAACATAATGCCGCCCCACCCTCCCATAATCAGCCAGGCCCGTCCAGACATGCGAACATGTGGCGCAACGTGAACGCGCAATGTTTTTTTTATGCGACGGCGGAAAACCGACAACTGACGGGACGCCGTTATGTTGCGATGTTGCGTTGTTGCAATGTTGCGTGGTTGCGTCCACACTTAAGACGCGACGGAGTTCGGTACGATGTTTTGTTGTATGTGTGTAGCCACCTTTACATATTTTTAATAGACTAATAGTTCAATTCGGTGTATATTTTACCTGTCAAATATGCGTGTTTATTTTTGCTTTGATATAAATTGTACAAAAACAGTTCTTAGAACGCTATATCCTGTTTCTTATCTACTTGCGTCCCTTGAATATAATGCCGAAAGCTTTCTGTAAACAGTCGAAGCTTTTTACAAACTTTTCTATAATCATCTGATTAACGAGAATAGCGTAAGTATTGTCTATTTTAGATTTTATTATGGATACGTTACGAAACATTTAAGGTTTTTCGACAATCTAAATCAATATAATAAATAAGTTGAGAAAGGCTGAAGTCTTAGAGCATTTCAGTTACTAAATATATTACGTTATAATTATTGTATTGTGAATAATTTTTGTTATACCAAATGTCACTCTTTCAAAATTATACAGAATCAAATTCAATCAAAATCCTATTACAATTATTTCCATTGCATTAATAAGTCTCTGTAGAATGCATATTTGCAAGATATGCGAAAAAAGTGCTACTCGGTAAGAGTAAATGTGTTACTTCCGGTCCGAATTTTGAAATTTCATGTATACAAAGAATATTGCAAATCCATCTCTAAATGCTTTTGTACTCTTGATAAATATATATAGAATGCATAATTTGCCACATATTTGCGAAAAATCGCTATTCGGTAAGAGTAAAAGTCGTACTTCCGGTCCTAATTATGAAACTGTTTTTATACAAAAGGTATTGAAAATTAAGTTCTAAATACTTTTATACTCATAACGTACCTGTCTAAACAGCATGACTTGCAAAATATTGGCAAAAAAAGGGAAGGAATTTTGAAAAACTCATAATAAAATTTTTCTCAAACTTAATTTTGAGTGCATATGAAATATGAAAATCTAATCAGTTCTCAACAGGGAGATTATACTCGTAAATATAAAATTCGGAATTGATAGCTGTAGCGGTTTGACCGCTATCGTAATCACACACACACACACAAGGACACGGACACACATACACACAGAGAGAGACATTTTTTAAAAACCATTTTTTCGGTATCAGGGGAGTTCAAAACGTGGACATCTGCAAAAATCTCGAGGTCGAAAATTTTCAACATCACAATATGTACTTCCTTATACTACGTATAAGAAAGTAATAGATCCGGCAACATAAACAAGACGAGACGTCATGGATCTAGTATGACGTGCAACTGAATGTAACGCGTTTCCACCATAGTTCAATTGTCAATAGTACGTTTCTGAAAACCGTTAGAAGGCTATGGATTTTCTGTCGTGTCGACTTGTCGTATAATATCGAGTACTCGGAATTCCATGGCTGATCTGACAAATTTGAGGAGAGGCATACAAACATTAAACTTCAAAACTGTTACCAAGTTAGGCAGTCATTAGTTATTCCACAAAGAAACTGTAAATAGTTGAAAAAAATGTTTTGTCTGTTAATGCACTTGATATGTTAACGTTCTTGTCATGATAGTTTAGACAGTAATAGTATTTATAAAGAGTCCCTGTCCGTTTATTTTTACCAAAATTGAATTTTAAAATTACAAAATCTAATATAAAACACAGAAAGTGTGTATCACTTACCGTAAAAAATAAAGTTGTGATGAAAGGTGCTTAATATGACTTTCCCTTTCACAAATTTGAATTAGATAGCAGGGAGACATGTCAATTTAAAAGTATTGCTAACAGAAAAAGGAAAATCATAATCATTTACAGTCACTTTGGAGACACTTTATAAAAGTCGTACTGTAAATATACTTGTATGTAATTTATATGACGATTGGTTATAACTCAACGAATTCAGTGTTAAATTTAGTTTCACGATTTCAAGCATCTGTAAACCATAACGGGTTCTTACTTCGAATATTTTCTTTCAGATGGAACTGGTTGTTAGGTTATAATGTAGCAGTAATTCTGTGCAAAACGATACTTCAATTCTTGGGTTGCGTATATCTTACTGACGTGATGATGTGTTGGGTTGCCCAGTTGTTAGGAATAGGTTGCGTAAAAAAATGTAGCGTTGAGGATGCTGTAAACAATGTTGAAGATCCTCTGCCAAAACATTATATTGGTTTGGTTTGGGATGGAATTTGCTTCGGCTTTTTAATTATGCAGAGGAGAATATTCTGTAGTTATAACTTTTTCCATATGATCGACGAAACGAAAGCCACTACCATTTTAGCATCTAGAGGTATTTATATAAAAATACTATTAAAACTAATATTGCCACAATTTGAAATTATATTAGATTTTTTGATTGTGCATTTCCTCTTCAAGTTTTATCTTTAGACGTCATTTTCAGTTGAAATGTGTTCAAACTGGTTCAAACTGTTTTAAAAGAGGCCATTTCCGTGTTGCAACGGTGACGTCATACACGACATCGGTTAAACCAGTTTTGAAACGATTTTCCAACGTGTTTCAATCATTCTATCTCTGTTTGTTGGCGTTTTGGTGTTTTCAAAACACAAATAACATAACCTTACAAATAGATGTCACGTGAACGTTTTAAAACTGGTGCATTTTTGTGATAATATTGATGACGTTGCGATCGCAACAGTTTCAAAACGTTTTCGAAACTGTTTCATGATCAAAAAGACGTCTTTTGTGAATGTTGCTCGTGCATTTATCAGATTACTGTTTTAGAAAATAAAGTAATATTTTAGGTGCAGAATTGATAGAGCAATTAAGGGATAAGAGAATGCATGAACAAGATGAACAGGAGAGAAGAATTTTAGAGAAAATTAAAGCTAAAATGGATAGAATTAAAGCTACCCAACAAAAACTCCAAGGGCCGGATCATAAATCAACAACAAGTCATTATGTTGGTAAGTATATCATTTGAATTTAATATAAATACACGGTACAAAACATACTAGAAACAAGTTGCATAGTAGGCGGTAAAGTAAAGAGATGTGAATATAATTATAAAAAACGCAAGTCTTTTATATGGAATCGTACTAGAAATAGTACATAAAAACTGGAAAATGTAGTGACAATACAGGGCGAATCTCATTTTACAGATTTAGTTCGTAAAACCTGGTAAAGCAGATGTAAATGAGCAACACACATAATGAATAACTGCAATTAAATACGAGGTAGGCGACATAAATTCTCGGCCTGACAGGCTTATACAGGTTCAAACGTGTTCAAACTCCGTCACGTTATGCATGCACATACGCGAGGAGTACACTATAAAAATTATGGTCCGAAGCCTAGTAATTTTTAATAACCAGCCAACCAACGACGTGACTAGCGCACGAAAATGTCTGAAGTAACGAAAATTAAGTACCGCGCGGTCATTAAATTTTTAACAAAAGAAGTGCATACACCTTATCACATTAAACAACGTTTAGATGGCTTCTCGGTGATTCATCTCCTTCGTATTCAACTGTAAAAAAGTGTGCAAAATGTTTCCGTTTGGGACAAGAATCCCTAGAAGATGCTGATCGGTCTGTCGACCAATTGAAGAGCACAATATATGTGTGAACGGCACATATTATGCGTCTTTATTGCATAAATACAGGGACAGTATTCGTGCAAAACGTCGTGGAAAATTGACCAAAGGTGTGTGATTATTGCACGACAATGCTCTCGTCCATACTGCCGCCATTTCACAAGCTGGCATCCGCCAATGCGGCTTTCAAGAATTGCAACATCCACCGTATAGTCCGGATATGGTTCTTGTGATTTGTTTTGTTTTCTAATTTAAAAAAAGACCTTAGGGGACGTAATTTTAAGGACGACAGTGAGTTGCAAGTAGCTGTTATAGAACATTTTGACGGAAAAACTTCAGATTATTTTTACAAGGGTATCGAATTATTAATTAGTCGTTGTAATAAATGTATAGACGTTAGGCGAGATTATATTAAAAAATAAACATTCTTATATTGTTCCAAGTTTCTTTTTTGTATATCAGGCCGAGAATTTATGGCGCCTACCTCGTAACTACGTACATAAGAAAGGAATATCGTTTCGCAAAATGTGTAATTCTCAACGACGACTACTACGGGCTTGTTTGCTGAGAATCTACGTCTATAAATATCTACCCGTAGATTGAATGAAAGGTAAATAATTGCTGCACCCGTTGACAACCTCATTAATAATGAAATGATAATAATGCCAATTTCGTCAGCTACCTATTAATTACTTTAAGAGAAAAGCCACTCTTTGAATGAGATAAGCCTGTTTTATTAAATAAATAATAGGTCAGAACATTTTAAGAATATCTAGCTACTTTAGTGCGACTGCTTAATTTTCTCAACCTATACGGCTTATATAAGTAAGTCCTATAAATCTTCTCTTTGGAAAACTTTCTTCATGCACACGCTGAGATTTCATTCCGTTACCACATGTGTAACAGAACTATGTTCTGCCAATTCCGGCGTCAAAAAAAAATTAGTAGAATGACAACTGGCATAAAAGCATTATCGTGAAAAAATGAGACGTAGCTTATGGTAGTGTTCAACATGTGTTTTTATTTGGATGATACAAATCATATACAGGATGTAGCACCTAAGATGCCTCGGACCGTAGCTCCTCTATCATACAATATATCGAAAAATGTCTAAGAGAAAAATTGTCCATAACTAACTAACGCCATTTCCCTAAAATATTTTTGGTCATCAGTGCCGTGCCGTATTCCAGTGGCGTATCAAACCTATGTTTTTTTTAATGGAACAATGTATATTTTGTGGCTGATTCGGAAAGCCCCCAAAGAGTACTTTTTTTTCTTATATAACGTCATACTCCTAACTTTAGCGGTTTCGCTGTTATAACGGTTTTTCTTCGCAGTTAGACCGTACTTCGACATTTTTTTTTGGCAGGAACTAAATTGTATCGGCGTTTCGGTTTCTAATTTAGGGATAGACTAAGACCTCTTCTAACTACTCCTAATTTTTTTTCAAGTGATTTAAGGAAAGAAGATAATTTTTGATTGGGCTTTGCAAGTAGTCATTTCTTTCTAAAATATCAAATGGGAACCATATAAAATAATTATATCGTTGGATAATCGAAATTCCAAGTTTTACATTTATTAAAAAAAAACACATTTCATTACAAAATTAAAAAGGAAAGAAAGTTGTTAGGTCAATTCGTCGAAAAACGTCTTTTTTCAAAGTCAACTGTCATGATAAAACAATAGAAGTGTCAATGCAAACGGAAAAAATAACAATAAACTGACAGAAGTATTATTGTTATCTGATAAACGTTGCGAAAATGCCTGGAACTCAACAAGAAATGGTTGACATGTGTTTATTCTTGGAGAATGTTTCAAAAATTGTTTGTTGGCGTCACGAGTGTACTCTGAGAGATATCCTCTCAGAACGTATCCAAATCCACGTGAGTTTACAAAGGTGTTGGATAGATTTACGTCTACTGGTACTGTTCAACGAGCAAAGAGAGTTAGAACGAAGCCAGTTTTAACCGTAGAAAACGAGTTGAAAGTTCTGGAGGCTGCTGTTGAAAATCCTCATATCAGTGTCCGCGAAATTATTAGGAACACTGACAAGTTACATCCATTTAAAATTCAATTTGCAATTGGAATTTCGATTATCCAACGATGTAATTATTTTATATGGTTCCGATTTGATATTTTAGAATAAAAATGACTATTTGCAACGACCAATTGCAGAAATTCTACCTGGTTTCAAAATCTTGAGATTGCAATTCCTGGTGCAATTGAATTTTAAAAGGATGGAACTTGTCAGTGTGTCAGCCACAAAATATACATTGTTCCATTTAAAAAAAAAACATAGGTTTGATACGCCACTGGAATACGGCACGGATGACAAAGAATATTTTAGAGAAATGGTGATTGTAGTTATGGACAATTTTTCTCTTAGACTTTTTTCGATATATTGTATGATAGAGGAGCTACGGTCCGAGGCATCTTAGGTGCTACATCCTGTATGTAATTTGTAATAAGCTCCGCCCATATAGTAAAGTATTAAGAGGAGACACCCATTAGGGAGCTGTCATACTCCTAACCTTGAGTTGGTACCGGTATCAGCGCAATCTATAAATTGCCGGTGTTAGGTCATTTTTTAAATAAATTTTATATTGGATTTGTTTGATGATCAAGCTTATGTACGTTTGGGTTTAGTGTTCAATGTTATTCCATATTTAACAAAATAGACGTCTTATTTCATTTAAATCCTATAATTATATCCAACACTATTTGATACGTTATTAGTGAAATGATTACTTACTTATGTTAGTTGAACTATTTCTAAGGCGGACAGTTTTACTAACCACTCACGTTTCGACTAGTGCTTTCTCCCCATATTATAGTCTTAAGAAGCAGTTCTCTGACGATGGAAATGTTACGATTAACATACCAATCAGTTGAATAATATCAAATGAATCAAGTGATATTTTGTGAGATGGACTTATGTCTCTAAAGATTTATTATCCAAATATTATTTTTAACAGATCCGCCTAACTTAATTAGTATGTCTACAAAATAAAAATTCGTACATGTTAGTTAGGTAAGTGAGTAGTTATAGAAGATATTTAATATCTATAGTCGGCTATCCTTATACATAAAGAACAGCTAAATCAGCAGTCTTACATTGATATTTGAATCTCGTTTTAAACAGGTAGTTTACACCAGACTTAATCGAAATATATTACATTTAATTATAATTTTATTCATTATAGACAACTTCCTCATATAACGTGCACATTGGTGTCTCGTGAATAGTAAAAGGTAAAGAGTTATAATGTGCTTGCTTTAATCAAATTACTTCATCAAAGGAGTGTTGGGAAAAATGGCGCTTAAAGTAAACGTTCGTGATAAGTTGAAAGAGGGTGTGCATTTTCACCAGTAAAATAATCGCATTTAGTTTATCCTGTCAAAAATTTGTATTTTATATAGTTTATTGTTATATTATTAATAATATTTATTATAAAATATTTTTTTTTGGAAATTCGAAAGTGAAATATTCTGTTTATGAAAGTCCCTCATAAAATCCTAAAGGAATATTTGGACAGAGGCAGATGGCTTAGATAATGAAAGTTTAACTAATGGAGTTGGTCGAAACTACACAACTTCTCAATCAGTTTCACACCTAGTTGATGAAATAGTAAGCGCCACCTTATTTAAAGACACATTTTACACATAATAAGGAAAAATTTGAAGAGGTCGTCAATTAACAATAACTATTACAAGTTTGGTTTCGTAAATAAAGAAATAATCACCCCGCGTAGCGAGAATTTATACCGTAGTCGACAAATTTTAATTTCGGTTTGTACTTCTATCCCATGCAGAAGATGATCTTATAATATGCAGGGATGCCTGCTTGCTAACAGTGGTGGGAGAGCAACGCAGTGTCGGCGGAACCTCACTCCTTACATTTCATAGGAAACGTTTGTCGAGTATACTGTCTTGGCAGCCTCGCTATATGTTTATCTTTAGTTTATGGTGTATGCAACTGAAACAATGTTATTAATGTATGCCTTGGTGTCACGCACATTACTGGGCGCATTCTACTAACTCTCTAACTCTTACCGTTTACGAGATCTCAATTCACGCTCAATGCAAACTAAGTATACAAAATGTTTATAAAACTTAATTATATATTGAATTATTGATATGACATTTATTATTAGTGGAAAATAGTTATGTTACTTATTAATTTACCAAAAAAGTATTTAATTGGTCAAACATTTTGTTTTACACAAAAAATGTATAATTGGTGTACGTCCAGCCTTACTTTTAAATATCTATTACTGGAACTATGTATCATTAATATTATTGAAGGTTTCCACATTTTAAGAACGTAAAGTGTAGATTGTTAAAATGATTACTAAATAATATGTACTTTTAGTATTGTATAGTCAGGAAGTTTATATTACCAAAAAAAACTACATGTGTGTATTTGGTGTATTTTGTTAAATCCTTTAGGAAGGATTCTGCAGTAGCGGATCGTTATTAGAATATACATTTACTTTAAAGCATGTTGTATTGTTTTTCATTTATCTCTAGGCCAACCACCGTTGGCTAGATCCACTTCAGTGTCTTCATGTGCTTCAGCCACTTCCCAACAGACACCCGAAGCGGGTTACCATACACCAATTGACGAAGACGAACCTGCGCCTCTGACTCCGGCTGCCGGATCATTAATTCAGCCCCAGGCACCTTCACCATTTTCAGCTATTATGACAGTTTCTTTGGAAGGCTACTTAGAACCCCAAAGGATGTCGTTCAGTTCCCCACCTAATTCTGAATTGAATCCGAGACCACCTTCACCCGACGATAGTTACCCAGTATTTTCACCACCCCCTTATGATGCTGCTCCACCCTACTCAGAGGTGGTAAGCGTTCCACCGGCTGCACCCCAGAGGCAAACCAGCATCGGGCCACCATGGATGAATGGTGCTTTGACTACGCCCAGACAAAGCATCATTTCATATTCATCGCGATCTCCGCTCAGCCATCATACATGTAATTTTCTAGGAGCTTGTCTTAGCGGTGTTGCTTTGTTCTCATTTAGAATTTCCTATTTTTTCCAGCTTTACATGTTTGCTGTACAATATTTGTTCAAAGTGTACAGAGAAATATTTTGAGTTTTATCATTTATTACATTCTGTCATGAGATCATATAGATAATATTATTAATATACATACTTTATTAAAAAAGTTACGAGTAGACTGAAATTCTATGGAGAGTTTTATTTGAATATGTAAAATTCTCTTCCACAACTACGTAGGTATGGTATATATATTCATTAAGTTTGTAAAGTAACCACTTTAATTTTCTCTTCCCAAATATACAAGATCTGCACTCGTAACTGTGGTAGGTTGGTAATGATGTATTGTCGAAATCGTGATCAAAACAAGTGAATAAACAGGTAAAAACAGAAATATACGAAAAGTGTAAATAATATATCTGAATTTCGATTCACATTCGCTACGTCTAATAAACAAGATCAATCGTCGCTTCCGTGGGGTCACTGTATTCCATGGAACAAGAACACATGAAACAGATAAATCTGATTTTCAAAACTATTAACGGCATAGTAATAACAGTAGAAAAATAGAGCGATCAGATCAAAATTCTAATCTCGTCCTGCGGCACCTTCCGAAAATTAAAAGAAACGTAGAGAATTTATAAGAACCGCGACTGTTTGAAAAACGACGTATATTGCTAGCAGCACAAAAGTAATTGTATTTAATACCATTGGGAAATGTATAATATTCAACGGCTTGAGTCATGACGATGAATAATATTAATGTGCAAGAACTGCAAATGTCTCCAGAAGATAGTGAAATTGTGGTAGTAATTATGAATTAGACCTGTGAACACGCGCAGAGGAAGAAGATCTTATAAGTAGAAAAGTAGAATTGAGAATTAAAAAAGTAGAATTAGGATGTATTAAAATTACAATATGGTAATTATGGGAAGATATAACGTAGTCAATAGCATAACAAGAATATATATTTGATAGTTTTTTTTAGTTTGGTTAACAACCATTTAGATGTGCTGGACCGAACATGATCGTCAACTCAGTAGAATGGTAGCTCCAGAGAATAATTAATCTTTGGAAATATAGGAACTGTAAAGGTTATACTTTGACATGAAATGCCACACATTTTTAAGATTTCTGTTGGATTGAATCCCAGAAATATCTTTCTAGCATGTAAAATATGAACATCTGGTTGAATAGCCTTTCGAGTTTATGATTCGCGTATGCAGCACATAAAGAGGTATTGACGTGAGCAAGTCATTAATAAATAAAACAAATAACAGACATAATTTGGACCGCTGTTGTATTCCAGATGAATATAAAACCGTAGAACACTTTTTCATTGAAATCAAAGTTAGAATTAAAGAAGAACAATATTAATGGGTTATTACTACATACCTGCAAACATAAAACTACTGTCCTTTCATTGAATATTATGTTGGTTCAAATGAAATATTCTTTTCTTCTGTCCAGAAATCTTATGCGATATAGCTTCCTGTAAGATAATTAATTTTTAATACAAATGTGTCAGTTGATAATGTATTAGAGTAAAGAGCATAACACGAATAGTTATGGGAAATGCATTTTAACATGGTAATAATGAGAAGACATCACTCGTAGCATAAAGAAAGATAGAAAGTAACACTATCGTACATGAAGTAAGTGAATTGTGTTGGACAAGAATGTTCGTTGTTGTGATAATGATTTCAATGCGAGTTTATGAATAGATCCATAATCATGGCTACCTATGAAGTTTTAAGTAGTGTGGTGATGGCAAATCCAAATCAAACCACATTTTAAATGTTGATCATAATATAAGGCATCTTCATAAATTAAGGCGACCGACTAACTGGTGTGAGTTTTGGACGTACGGGGCACGGGGAGATAGTTTGCAAATCACCTTCGAAGTTTGCCAAATTTACATCATAACACAGTGTCACACACTTTATTTTAAAAATTAATTCCATTCAAACATGCATTGAATTTTTGTTTGTATTCTGAATTTCATTTTGATATTTCATAAGTGAAAGCTGTACTATTACTTGAACGAAACTTTTTACGAACATAACGGCTTAAAAAGGTTTATATTAAAAAATTAATGCATACTCCAAGATTTTTACATCATAATCTACTAATCTCGACTTTCGACTGATTAATCGTAATCTACATATAATATTCATTATACATGTAGATATCGTATTTTATTTAGAATTGGATAATATGCTCTTGTGACAGAAAATGAATTATTATGTTTTTTCGATTTTATTGAAATCTAATTCTGATCACTGTACAGATTATTTTATTACATTGCAATACTTTTGTACGTAGGTACTTATGCATTTTCTTCCTTAAAATTCTGTATATAGGTTATGTCTCAGAACGGCATCTATTTTAGTTTTAGACTATTATGTACATATCTACTTACCTGTAAATTATTAAAAAAAAATGGAGATGTAAATTAAAACTTTGTATTTGATTTTATATACATTACTTTCTTCTCATTAATTTTGTGCAGTAGGTACTGAAAGCTACTATAGGTATATTGTTATGTGTTATCTTTTTGTTTTGTAGATGATTTGTATCCTAAATCTAGGCCGTTGTATAGAAGAAAAATACCGAAAACGTACAAAGAGGGTAACATTTTACAAGAAATTATTATTTGCGGCATGGTTAACGCTTATCACTTTTCGCTTCTAATAAAATATTGCAACTTATAATATTTTAATGGCTATAAAAATATAGAAGGTAGTTGCATTTACTTCTGAAATAGCGTACAGTGAATACCTACCACTAATATTGGGCACATGCTCTTAGTCAGGGTGATTCAACGGTCTGACAAAGTAAATTTTCTTTTCAACCGTTGATATGCTTAATATAATAAAAAAACAATCGCGCACTTTTGTTGATAGGACTGCAATTTCTTCATAATTTAAAAATATATATGCTTATATATAGTGATCTATAAACCAGCGGAACAAAGAGATTATATTTTTTAAATTGAATAGCTTATGTGTAATATTTTTTATTAAAAGTATTAGTCGCTAAAGTTAATAGTTTTCGAATTATTTATGGATAAAGTCGAAAAGTTAATTTTACAGATGTGTTTTTAAGTAGGTAGGTATAATTCAAGAGTGTCATAATAGAACTCGAAATAATTTGTGTGACGCGCTCACAAAGACTGACAAAGGATACTCATCTTGTTCTTAATACATATTTGGTGTTCGCCAAGATGTGGTAAAATTAGAAAATTTTAAATAAAAAAAAATATTGATTTTAAATACCCAATATTCTTTGACAAAATCGTAGTAAGCCTTTCGACAGCGTTCTTTTTATTAATATTCTATATACTTGTCTTTGATATTTTGGAAGATATTCAAATTTATTTTACAATCATATTCTTACCGCAGTATAAATCATGGCAGTCATGGAAAAACATAGTCGTTGTTAAAAAACATTAGAGAAACATAATATTAAAAGTATGTCAAACTTTTCGTAAAAGTATAATAACGATCGTCGTTGAGTTCAGTTAATAACACAACGTTGAGGTTTTTACTTTTTTAACGAACAATTTATCTTTATCTGAAATGTTTTAGCAGTGACAGTTAGTTGGCTACTATCTGTACTACTATTAACCTGCGGATTTTGCGTGTCATGAAGAAGAATTTCCAAGCCGTTTAAAAGAAGCACAATATATCTTAGCAATGTGTGTTCGTGGTTACGATAGTTTCCCATCGCTATTATAATTTTTAATGCATAATGAATAAGATGTTAAAATAAGTTTGAATAACTTCCAAAATATGGAAGATAGGTATTGGACATACTTAACAAAACTAGTAGATGTCGAATAGCTTAATATAATCCTATAAAAATATTGGGTGTTCTATTTAAAATAAATTAGAGCTTTTTTGTTTAAAGTTTCTTTATTTTGCCACACCTTAGCGAAGACCCATTATACAGTGCGTTCATGATGAAAGGAACAAATTCGTTTAAAATTCAAGTAATTATTTTGCAGAAAAACGCTCGGACAGGTCGATTAGTATTTTTAGTTGTGAATTTTTTGACATAAGAAAATTATATACAGGGTGTCTAAAGAAGAACATATGCAGCAATCATTGTTTTTTTTTAAATAGAACATACTGTATATTATGCCATATTTAAATTGTATGGTAAATTCTCAACACTTTTTGTGTAACATACCATATCCCCAAAATCAGCGGTTTTCGGAATAATGACGTTTGAAATGTGATAAATTAAAAAAAATACATGAAAATCGATTAATTTGAAGTAGAGTTTTTTGTTGAAGATAAAATTTGCAATACCAGGTTGTTTTGGTTGGCTTTTAAAAAAATGTTCAAGGTGTCCTTGTTCAATTTAAACATTTTATTTAATTACCTATGTGTATTTTAATTTATCACAAAACTCATTATTCCGAAAACCACTGATTTTGGGGATATGGTATGTTACACAAAAATGTGTTTCATGTGTTTAGAATTTACCCTACAATTCAAAAATGGCATAATATACCATTTAAAAAAACCAATGATTGCTGCATATGTTCTTCTTTAGATACCCTGTATATAATTTTCTTATGTCAAAAAATTCTAAACTAAAAATACTAATCGACTTGTCCGAGCGTTTTTCTGCAAAATAATTACCTGAATTTTAAACGAATTTGTTCCTTTCATCATGAACGCACTGTATATTAGAACAAGTTGTTCGTATAAGTTTCACTTGCAAATATTGTGTGTACTCTGTACTCAATTTAAGAAAATATATCGTTTTTGTGCCACTGATTCATGCATCACTCTTTATAAGTGTATATATCTTTAAATTATATATTTTTGTTATTAATTTATTTACGGTACTTTAAGGGTGTTGTATAGCAAACTAAAAATTTCGACGTCTTCGCTGCGGGTATAGGGGGGTTCTACTCAGGGGTGAAGCTTGCCAATACCCCACTACCACGTACTGTTTTGCTAAATGCTATAGTAAAAATCTAAATTCTATAGTTCCCAGTTTATAAGTACCGCCCTTATGGAGCGATGCATTCGAAATGACATACGTCTGATGCGTTAAGTGCTAATTGTCTCTTTTCAGGCTACACATACTCTACGTAACGTAGGTGCCAGTAATATTTTGTATGATTTATTTAGTCTGGTGTCTAGGCGCCACAGGAATGTATATTGTAAGTTTTTTTAGTCTGACATGTGTTCAATAAGTTAATATGTATGTAAGATGGAATTCTGATTAAAAGAAATATTACTTAGTGCCTATGAATACTATATAATAATAATAATAATATTTTGTTGAAAGGCACTAATGTAATCGTCTTGATTATCTTTTCCATTGGCCGTATTGAAAATCACAGGATAATTATTTATATCTATAGGTACTATTATAAAACAAGGTGGCCGGCAAGGTATCCGAGAAACCTCGTACATGAATTCAATGACTAAAGGGGCCCACACACTGCGGTTTTGTTCGACAGACTTGTTCGTCGAACTAACGATTTATCAAATAAAATAGTCTCGCATATTTTTTTCCAAAAAAGATGCAGAATGGCTGTACTTATAATATCATGTATTGAATGAAATTTCATTGTTTTATTATTATATATAAATTATTTAAAGTTTAATGTTTATTCATTATTATTATGTAACTACATCTGTAAAATAATAAGTCCTATTTATGTCTGTTCTTTATTTACCATAGCACGAAGAGTAATGTAGTTAAATTTTTAAAATGAAAGATATCCTTTCCGAGCAATTTCTGGTTTACTTCAAATCTTTTTATAACTGTCCGAACACTGAATCGTTTGAGAGTAATTTTTTGCTAGGTCGTAAATTACTCTTTTGAACGTCTACCAGTCTGGTACAATATCTGACGATCTGTACAGAGGAAGTAGGCACCATCTATATCCATCTCATTTTCTATATTAGTTTTACATTATTTTTAACTCACTTATAAATGTCAGTTGTATTTTATCTTGATAAATGTAAAATAGTGGAAGAACTAAAAAAGCTAGTATTATTTATGAATCATATGTAATGTTTTTGTTTAAGTTTGTATTTATGTAAAAGTTATAAAAGCCTGCCAGAGAATGTGTACAATTTTATGAAATGTAATACAAAATAATATAAGTAAATTTTACAAAAAGAAAATATACATTAATTTTATAAAGTTAAACCAAGGTTACTAGATAATGTTTTCAATTTTATGAAATGTAAAATAATATAAAAAAATGTTTCATCAAATACCTACTCAAAACCGTAACAACGATTTCTGTATTCCGAATATCGCTCGTAAAGGGAATCCCCACCTAAACAAAGTAACTCCGCCCTGTCTTGGATTGCAAGGATATATCAAATATTTGACTGCAGGTGGCGTATTAAAGCAGTGCCAAAAATCCATTTCGTTCTTATCAAATTACACATTTATCTTAATAAATACGAAAAAATTTTGCTAGAAATTAATGTTCACAATAATATGTTATACGTCGGTACGCATTTTATTTTTCGATTATCTATTTATATTTAATTTTTTATAACAATTAATAAAAAATTGAAAAAACAAAATGCCTAGGGACGTGTAGATAAACATTATAAGAATATTTCATCTAAATCATTTTTGCATAAAGTTTAAAGATAGCCTGTAATCTGTAAATATTTGAAAATGTACCTATACAACACCCTTAACAGGAACGTATGTACTTACACAATACGTTTGAACTTTCTTAAGCATCGAAAGGGTGACGTCAAAAATTGTAGTAAAAAACAGGGCTGACGCATTTTCTACCTCAGTCCCACACGGTGTGCACACACAATCCAGATAAAATGAAAAAATTCTGTTACTATCCAATCATAATGCTGTCAACAAATTTATATTATACCTTGCATTCTAATGTGAACTAATATTATCTAACATTTGCAGTTTGCTTTTAATTATAAAGATTATGCTTAATTTAATTGATATAAATTTACTCTAAAATTTGCTACGATAAGAACTACAATATGCAACTGAATAAACTGGCATTTTTAAATGGAGCCGCAATATTGGTTTTGTGTAAAACTCTAACAACTGAATATGCGGATATACAAGAGGAAGGCAGTTTGTGCCTTTATGGATAAAGGTTTTTCAATGCGGTGTGTCTGGCAAACCGCTCGTTAGGCAAGTCTACCAAATTTATTATAGAGAGTGTTTCATAAGTAGTTGGCCCTACTTATAATATTTTAAATAGAATATCCTGTATATTGTTACATTTTTGTATTTCCCGCACAGTTCTTAGTTAGAAAAAATAGTGTAGGCCTAAAATATAAGTTTTCCACTTATTACCATTTCTCTGAAAAAAATTAATTTGTCAAAAACTACGTACATAATAATGCAAGCATATTTGATTTTTTTCAATTACTAATACAGTCGCGAGCAATAAATTTTGGTCGTCAATGTCATACAAAATTCAGTCATACTTTGACAAACTAGAAATTTCAGCTGATTGTATCTTTTTTATGCCCATACTTCTGAACAAGCTGTTAAATATAAATTTTTTAGTCATCATGGCACCAGTTTCTTACTTTAATAAAGTTAGAGCCATTTGTCAAGTAGAAACAGGATCATCTGAAGCTACTGTAGCAGGTCAGTTAGGGATAAATTTAATTGTTCAGCGGTGGAGGGAAAGAAAATTTTTAGATAGACAAGTGGGTTTTGGACGACCTCGAGCATCAACTGTGGTGGACAATCTTATGTTGATCCAAAATATTAAAAAGAACCCTTTTCTAACAGCAACAGAAGCAATCATTAATCTTCACTTCCCCATCCGTTTTCACCGCACGATGGCGTATTCGTTAAGCAAATTTAAAAAATTACGTTGCTACTAGAAAGACTTACATCTAGACACAAAGACGCCAGATTGGGAGTTGCATAACAGTACCTTGCGAATGACAATAACTTTTGGGAAAACGTAATTTTTGTGATGAAAAGACCTTCCAGTCATCCCCCTTTGGCTAAGTTAGAGTATATAGACCAAGGAATCGGCGGTATGATGCAAAATATGCACAAAAGGTTGAAACCAGCCGCCGATTTTCGGTATGGATTTCTTCAAAAAGTGCTGAGTATTATTGCATTTAGAAGAACGTTTCATAAGTGACGTTTATATTTACGGTTTTGAAAGATGTGACATTGCTCTCAGTGATCCAAGTATTTCCAGAAGGCGACTTTATATTTCAACAGGACAATTGTTCAGTCCATACTGCTCATGTAACAGAATGGTTCCAAACCCACAATATAAATGTGCTTGAGTGGCTGAATTTAAGTCTTGATTTGAACTTGGGGAAAGTTGGTCAAAAGTATACAAAAACAACGTTTACATTTTCAAAACAGGGAGCAACTTTTGGCCGCTATAGGTACAGCTTGGAATGATCTTCCACACGGCTATTTCAGAAATTTATGCTTGTCGCTTAAATGAAATTATTCAAGTAAACGGCGAAATGATCAAGTACTAAGATCTTTTTATTTATTTTTAGTCCAATATGTTGCATTTATTATTTAATGTTTTTATTATATTATTATACCAATATTTATAATATTTGACAAGTATCTGACAAATGGCAAATAATGACTTTTGAAAAAATTAATACCAAAACCAGATATACACTAGTGCGCTGTCAACTGCATTAACAGTAACATTGATGACCAGAATTTAGTGCTCGTCACTGTAGGCTGTGCGGAAAGCTGGATTATATTTATATAACATATTTTTGTCTGAAAATCATTTTCTTCAAATAGAAAGTTCTATATATTGCTTAATTTTAAAATTGCTTGTTACATTTCGCACCAAAAACATATAAGTCGTTATTGCTTTAAAACTTTCCATTTTTGGGCTATTATCATTTTTGATAAAATTTGGCCAACTTCATGTTTGTTGAATACGGTAGTGAGGCATGATATTAGCCGCGAAATTGACAGTTGAAAGGATGTCATTTAATAACTACCTTCTCAGTTGATTCACGTTACTTATGAATGCTATACCTTATCCCAAAATGAGAGAGACGAAATTCTGAACAGACCCAAGTGAGAGTTATTTCTTATTGATTGACATCAAGGCGAAAAAACACCATACTACATTCGCTTTTTGCTATCTATCAATTGTCAAATATTTTGAAATCCTTCATATTGTTTGTTTTCTAGACAAATTTATTTACTTTCATGTGTTGTGATTACTACATTTACCACTCTGTTGCCTTAACTGTGGATTTATCTCTGAAGAATCTATATACAATTTAATTTGGTACAGATTTCATATTTCAGGCAGATAATTAAATTTTAATTTTACCGCCTAAAAAAGATTTTACAAGTTATAGGTTGTAATTTGGGCTGAGGGTCTGTTCAGAATTTTCTCTGTCTCCTTTTTGGGATACGGTATAGTCAGCTTATTATAATTTAAACAAAAGTGACTTTATGAAGACTTTCTAAAAAAGGACTCAAAAATATTATTTTTGTACTGAGGAAATGTGAAAGAAATTATTTTTTAAATCAGAGAATTTACTGACAACGATAGCCTGGAAGAAGATGCCACCTGACAGATGCTACTGGTAGTGATGCCTATCCAAGACTAGGCAAAAGTAAACCTGTGATAAATGATGAAGATCAGCTATCATTTCCTATGGGAAGAATAGGAACTTCTCGCTTAGCACACGTGAAGTTAGTCGTTTAAAATCAAATAAATTTCATCCGTATCGAATATATTGAGTTACGCACCTATGATTTTGAAGTCAGTAGGGTGTTCTTCTAATGGGCAATATCTAACATTAATGCCGAGACATTTTTTTAAATAATGTGTTGCTTGCGGATGAAGCGACTTTCCATAGTAACGGAATATTTACTATCAAGAAGTTAGTGGATTTATTTTAAGATGTTCCTCTAAATTTAAGAAGTAACATATGATACATCAACAAATTGTAAATTACTAAATGTTATCTAGTTACTTGTCAATTTTGCAGTTAATACCATGGCTGACTATGCATAATTCAAATAAAAAACATGAAGTTGATAAAATAATATCAAACATTTGTTTAGCTCAGTAATGGCCAGTTTTATATATTTTTGGGGAAAAACTTGATTAGCAATTCAAAAATGAAGCTTTATACACGCTGCTCTATTGGAATAAAATCACTTTTAGACAAAAAAGTGTCACATAAGTTTAATCCAATTTTCTGAACATCCTATTAATAGTTTTAAAAAAATCGAATATGCTTGCATTAGGTTCTCTTATTATGAACAACACTAACAAATTTAATAGTTAATTGATGAGGCTGATACATGTTGAAACTCCATATTTAACTGAATAAATAAAATACGTAAACTTAGTTTCAAAAATTATTTAATAATATCACTACAATATCGTTTCGCCAAACTTTGGCTTCATCAGGTGATGAGTAACTGTTACTCATCACCTGATGAAGCCAAAGTTTGGCGAAACGATATTGTAGTGATATTATTAAATAATTAAGTAACTGTTACTCATCACCTGATGAAGCCAAAGTTTGGCGAAACGATATTGTAGTGATATTATTAAATAATTTTTTAATAGTTTCAAAAATTATTTAATAATATCACTACAATATCGTTTCGCCAAACTTTGGCTTCATCAGGTGATGAGTAACTGTTACTCATCACCTGATGAAGCCAAAGTTTGGGGAAACAATATTGTAGTGATATTATTAAATAATTTTTGGAACTAAGTTTACGTATTTTATTTATTCAGTTACTAACAAATTTATTATTTTTTAATAACATTGATTTTTTCAGCAAAATAACAAAAATTTCGATTTTAGACCTATATTGTATTATTACTTTTCAAATATGAAATATAAAAATGTAATAATATAGCATTCCCTTTAAGAAATTTAACTATTCTCTATCACCAACTTGTGGAACACTTCCACTGAGCCGCATAGGAAGAAACCCGCTTTGAAAAATCTGTGTTCATAAAGGCACAATCTGTCTTCCCCATCTAGATGATTTATCCTGTATCTCCATGTCTAATTTTAACACATTTGTTGAATTGATTAACCCAGTAGAGAATATATTCTTAGAAAATAAAAAATATATTTAACATTTCAGTTGATTAAAAGCAATTGATTGAATCTCTTTTTCTTCTCTACGTGTTTAAATTTTTGTTATTAATTTAACATCTAGCACACATGATATTCGTCAGTTAGCACATATTAATTCATCATTGTATAGCTGAATTTATTAGACTTAACAATTGCATGTCCGCTGTATAATAATTATTAGAGCTGTAGGTATAATAACTCTATATAACTAATCTAAATTGACATGTTTCCTACTTCGTATACTATAACCAATTTGTTTTTACATTTGAACATTAACCCTTATCGCTCCAACTTTTAGTGGAACTTTCAATTGGCAACAAGAGTCTCGTCATAGGATAGCTTGCCAATTTGTATGTAGAAGGCTTAAAATGCTAGAAGGATATGCCCAGTTAGCAGAAAACGTAACTCGTATTATGTTGTCAAGAAAATAAAATATCAAACTAGCGATAACGGTTAGCAAATGTAGCGAATATTAGCAGTGTTTAATGTAGTTAATAACTGCACGTGATATTGGTGAGGGTATTACAAAAATTGCGTTAATTTTAAACTTTTAACGTAAGCGTGTAATGCACGATATTGGCATATCTCAGAAGTAGTCACTTTGTCATTCAATACCTACATTGTTGGTAAAGGAAATTACGCGTCACATTAGCAATGCAATTTTTGATATATCCTGTTTATAAGAGTATCTTATATCGTAATGTAAATAACAACTATGTTCACAGCAATTAGATCTGGTGACTACTACATGTTCGATGAATTGGATGATGACGAAGACTTAGAGATGATCGAAGAATTAAAGCCCGAAGATGAAGAAGAAGACGAGGAGGAGGCGATGCTAAAACGAGGAGCTTCTGCTAGAAGAACACTTGGCGAGGTTAGTATAATATTTGAAGTATTTCCTTGTATTGTTTTTGGGGATTGGCAGCAGACGTTTGCATTATGATTTTGTTTTATTTTTTTGTTCTACTTACACTAATAAGTTTTTATTTTATTGTCTATAATTGCTGCGTTGAAAGAGTCATTGTTTTTTTGAGAATTATTTTCTTTTTGAATATGTTACGTTAGTTATCGCAAATGTTTGGGAGCCTCTATTGTAGTAACAAAAACACAAATTTGGTTTTTGGAATTATAGCTGCTTAGCACTGTCATGAAGACCGATATAGGTACGACGATAAGGAACCCCGATAGAGACTTAAGAAGGGCAAGTATGCCGTTGGCGAGACAAAGATCTACAATATCTGGCAGGTCTCAGTTCTCTGCTCCGCTATCAGCACCACCTATTGTGAGTCTACTAACACTAACGCTTTAAAATTACTGCAGGCTTGAAGCTACGCTATGTATTTACGCATATCACACAATTACAACAGAACAAACGTATTAGCTTGATTTATTGCTTACAATTTAAACTCGCTTATTCTTAATACAATCTAAAACAAATCGAATAATATTCCCGAAGTTACAAATTTGAAATGACCTACGAGTGTTTTTATTTGTCCTAACAACTAAAATGCCTATACCGTGCCATACGCAAAACATAAGAAATAGTCTGGAAATTATGAAATTGTATTTTATTTTTAGGACAAAGAAATAATGAATTAATTTGTAAGTATTTAAAAACCGATTGAAATCATTCGATATTTAAAAGTGGCATAAGCTGATTTCGTGGCAGATAAAAACAAATTAGACAATTAGTAACAATATTTGGAATGCCTACTAAACTTGTAAAGAATAATAAAAAAAAAGGAGAAGCATTTTAAATTTTGTTATGGTAGTTACTTCCAATCTTTTATGCATTTATATTTTGAAATAAAGAAGTAATTAATATATAAGGCGGATCGGATCGCTCTGCTGATGGATTCACTATGCGGCACCATAGTTACATAAAGCACAATTGGTGACTGTGAGGTTTACGATGCCAGTTGATTATTTACTTACTAAGCGAGTATTTTATTCTTGTCTTTTGTAGGATATTTGCAAAAGACAAATCTATGCTCTTATAGTTAATTTCTGGAGTAAGTTCATATTTTTTCTAAGAGGCACGTTGCGATTTAGTCATATTACCACATTTTCACACTTGATATTCTCTTAAGTGAGTAAAGTTATTGAACATCTAATGTTATAGAAGCATAGAACCAACTTTCCTTTTATTATAGGCAAATTTGAGTTAAAATTGGTACGATCAGCTTTAAATTAATGTGAATACTGAGAAAATATAAACACGCAATTAGTCTACAAGTTGAGATAATGGCTATATTCAGCCGGACTCGTCGCTAAGCTCCATTATATAACATCATCATTTTTCCATTACACAATTTTAGATATTTGCATTTCTTGTCATATTAATATAATATTGTCTAAACAAGTTACTTTCATCTTTTAATCTGAGCATATAGATATATGCTAATAAATCTTATCTCTACTATTATTGTTGTCTTTTATTGAACACGGTAAAAAGATCGAAACAGACAATTATAGTGATTTCATTATTATTATGTACACCAAGAGAAATAAGTAACCGTACACTTCGCGGAGATATGAAGTGGTATAGCCATGTTCGCCATATACTAATGCATAATAAACACGCCCATACAACCTTATATATCCGCGAGCATACAGTCAGGCATTAGAGTGAGGAACGTATCATGAATTGCGATTTAGAAATTTTCATGTTGAAAAGGTCTTCCATTTATTCTACTGCCAGAGTCGCACCTACAGATTTAATTTACAGAATAACCATCATTTTATAATCGTATGATCATGCTTACATGCAACTATAACATTGCCCATATGATGAAATAGCATTAATGTAACCCATAATTTTAAATTTATATTATGCTAAAGTTAATTAATTTAGAAAAATTTTAAAATCATTCTAAAAATTCCTTAAATTGCGTCTATGGGATTCCTAGTAATTACAATTTTAGAATACACATTATAATAATTTGTATATTATCAGAACTGTAAGTAACACTTCATACTATCTTGAAAATATATTATCGATTATTCACGTTAGGTTGATAACGTTTTGTCTACTCTGTATATAGAAATATATTATACCATGTGCTTGCAGGCGACCTGCGTATAGGGCTTACTGTAAGATAAAACGACGACACCGAGAGTTTGTATGAGTTAGTACGGGAAAGCAATATACAAACTTAGGCATGGGCGAAATAGGGGAAGTCGTTCCGATTTCACTCAGACTAACAATCTGTAGTACAGCTGCTATCTATCCTCGTTGCCCTGCTTAAACGGAGAGTCAGCCTAGCCCGTTCTAGCCTCAGCGTAAATCTACTCGAATCCCCTCTTTTCCAACACTACACTCGACCAAAAAGCAGTTTGTATATTGCTTTTTCGTACTAACTCATACAAACTCTCGGTGTCGTTTTATCTCACAGTAAGCCCTATACGCAGGTCGTCGGCAAGCACACTGTATAGGTAATTTACTACGCAGAGAGATGCGAGAATGTTAAATTGAAATATTAATTTAATATCAAGTTATTCGATTTGTTTTAAACAAAATGTGTAGATGCTACTAAATTGTTCAGTATTCAATTTATTCGAACTAATTTACATAAATAATTAGTGAATAAATCAAATAAATAATTCCATGGTTTGTAAGAACGCTTTTAATGTTTTAGTATAATGTGCATCAGTGGCGGCTTGCTCTTTACATCATGTGACCAACCACTATCAACACTGATTATGTACAAGGTGATTTTTTTTAAATGTATGCAAGTATATTAAGGCACAATATACATTATATACAAATCATGAAACAACTTCAGTTCGGAACACACACACACATATATATTGCATGTAAAGAAAAGGAGAGAGAGTGAGAGAGATACGTGAATTCAATACACTAGAGTAGATTTCATGCATCGTTTAATAAGTATTACAGTCAGTGGCTTAACTAGTGACTTTAGTCAGTTATACTTGAAACCTCTACGCTCACATTTTCACTGTAAGGACTATAGCGGTTAAACGGGTAAAGCTATCAATTTTAAATTTGGTATCTACGAGTATAATCTCGCTCTTGAGATCTGATTAAATTTTCGGTAAAATCGATAGACTGGAAATAGTAGTTTACGTCAGTGAAAAAATCGAATTTTACCAATATTTCGTCAGTTACTAAGTTTAAGCATATTTATAAAGAATTCAAATGCACTCAAAAGTGAATTTGACAAAGATTTTATCAAAATTTTTCTAAAACCGAAAGTAGGACTTTTACTTTTATCGAAAATCATTTTTTGCGAATATCTCGCAAGCCATACATTTCCGGCAAATACATTATCATAGAAAAGTATTTAAAGATGGATTTTCAGTAGTTAAAAAATTTCCAAATTCTAGCGTGAAGTAACAAGTTTATTTTTTTAAGGTAAAAGTATTTAAAACAACGTTTGTAAACGTATATACGTATAAGAAAGTCGTGTGGTGCCCACACCTCATTTTTATAATTATTTTACAATAAATTATTTAAAGAAAAACGCTGAAATTAATTTTGTTCATACTTTTATACTATTTTTATTTATACAAACACTCCAATATGCTAATATTGACACTGATTTATTATTGGCAGCAACATGAAGCACGCGCCCATAGACTTCGGTGGCGTTTAATTTTTGATTTTGCAAATTACTTACATCGGACATCTCTCGACTTCTTAAATCAAACTTAAGAGGGGCGCTTACCAACAAATAGAAACTTATGCAACTTATATTACTCGCGGGACGGGTGGACGCAAGGGGGTGTGAGTAGGTGGAGCTAGACGATATTCGGTTTCGATCACAGCGCTTCGGTTTTATTCACAAATTATGTTATAGATAAAGGAATACTATAGATGGGAAACAATGTATAAAGAATAAGTATTTACGGAACTTCTTTGTTTGGTTGATCTTTTATAATAAGACAATTTTTGCTTGCCCATAACTGTTATATTATTATACACTCGAATATTATAGGTATATATAACATTTCTTTTTAATTACAAACTGTCACTCTGATTTAAGTCTGGAATAGCCGACCGATTCCGATAGATTTGCGTCTTTGCTAGGAACGGTAGAGATACCGTAAAGTGGGGATAGACGACGCAATAGCTTCGGAAAACACTCGTGTGAAATGTGTGTGACAATGTTTACTATTTAATGTTTTTTATCTTCAAAAATAATTACATGAAGTTTTTTTTTATATCGTTCATCAAATGTGCAGCTGGCGCGTAAAGGTTGTTTTTTTCTTTTGTGTACCAGCCTTAGTTAGTAGACATTAATCAATCATGCATTTTTGTCGTTATTTCTAAAACACATAACTTCTTTAAGATAATAAATTATTACAAAAACTGGCCTTGACATTATAAATTTATGCCTTTTGCATCACTAACCCAAATTTGAGATTCTAAAATTACGAAATAAATTTAAAAAACGCAAAACGGCGATGCCTTAGTTTTCGATAGGTGAACGCTCCTCTTAAACTGTCCTGTTTATCTTGATTATCAAATACAATTACTAACTGTATAATAGAATTTTCATTATTTTTATAATATATAGGTAATCACGTTATAGTATTTTAACATTATTTGAAGTTAATGAACAATTATATTTTAAAATAGACAAGTAAAGTTGACAGTTTAGACATACCAATTCAACCCTGAGAGACTTCTTAGGTAAATGTTAAGATAATTTTCAAATTAACTATATTATTAACCTACTAGCCGCCACTGATGTACCTAAGCAAAATAAATAAGCAATACATAAAATTTCTTACCACAATATTTCGAGCAAATAGTGGTGATCATTTTTCCTATTTGATTTTTATTTGTCTACTCAATCACAGTGTTCGAATTATTAGAAGTATGGAAAAAAAGCGAATAGTAAAATTAGTACCTATTTATTCGATAACATAAAATATTCTACCATATTTGCACAAAACACGCGAAAGAATAAGGAATGAAGGAAATACAACGTGATGCAACGTTTTCACTGTCTTTATTTACTCATTTCACTCCTCTTTTAGAGTGTCAGTGACGTCTATATATATATGTACAGGTAATTAACGATTATGTTGCAATAAGCAAAAAGTGTTTAATGCTAAACAACTTTTTAAGAATTGCTATAGAATTTTGTTAAGCGGCATTCAAAAAAATAGAATAATGTTCATACAATCTCTTCTGACCGTTAGGTTGACATTTTAAAATGTTTTAATAACTTTCATTTATTTTGGTTGCTACGGTGGGAAATATATCTTAAACTTGCTTTTCGGAAACCCATTGGTTCATACAAAATCCACTTTATAAAAGAAGTTCTCAATGGGAGAATGAAACACAAGTAAATGTAAGAGATTTTACTTTAAAGTTTTCATTATTTATCTGACTCAATTAAGAGTTTATTTGTCGATAAGAATTATGCCTCTCGTCGCCATTGCCGCTGCTTAAGAACAATTTTTGCTTACAGGCGCTGAATGTAAACAACAAGAATTTACAGTTTTTAGTTTTTTAAAATAAAATAAATTGAGTACCCATACTGACATATTTATTAGATATCATTTTTGTTTGATACCTGACAATATCACCATCTAGCCTATTTTATTAAGGCATTTCTTAAAGCAGTTATATACTATCCGTTGGGTTGGGTTGGGTGGGAAACTAAATGGACAAAATATTATTATATTGTTAGATACCTGACAATATTACTATCTAATATATAGCCTACTTTAATAAGCCATTTCTTAAAGTAATTATGGCTTATATTTATCCCACTTTGTAGCAATACTTGGATTTTGCTATATTTGCCGCAATCGCATTATTATTTTATCTACTGAATAGAAATTTACATGAAAGTACAGCTCACAGAGCGAGAATTGGCCGGTGAGATGCCCCTCCCACAAGGTGCGCAGTGGATTCTTATAATATTTCGATAAGCACGAGCAATCTCGAAAAGATTGTCAAGCGTTACACATCGAATTGCATTTACTCCTTCGTCCTGCCAAACTATGCGATGATGAATGAATGTTATCATTTCTTTTTTCCGAATACTTTGTCTGACGCTGACCCATGCTTTGCGCAGCGAGGATTTCTCTCACCGGCCAACTCTCGCTCTGTGAGCTGTAAGTGACTTAATATGTTTAACAGTTTCATGACAGTCGTTAATATTGGGTTTTCAATTTTTAATCTTTAGTACAGCGAAATAGTAGCGAAATCACAACTAGTTAAATGTTGGGTTAAGCTACATTACATTCTCCATCATTTTTCGCTGCAGACAGATCTAATTCTGTGATGAAAGAATTGTTTTAAATGTTTTTTTTTTCATTTTTATTTCCGCAATTTCTAATATTTTATGTTATTTTATTTTGGCAGTTATTTTCGATCTGTATTTGATCATATGATTTAGGTACCTACCTACCTTGAGTATTGTAGGACAATACCAGACGTGAAGAATTTTACAAAAATAAACAAGTAAGCAAGTGTTATTGTTATCTGGTATTTCTAGTGAATATAAAACAAATTTTATAAAATTTCAATACAAATTTTTTCTCTTTTAATTGAAAGTATCACTACTTCAAAATTATATTAATGATTGGAGTTGTCTTAACTGAACTTACTATGTGGTTATATTTGATTTCGAAAATTGCATTATATTATTGTAATTACTACCGCAAATATTCCATAAATTTTGTCACCAAAGCACGTATACCAGTACATTTTATATATCTATTGTTGATTTTGTTCTTACCTGTTGAATGATGATATTGAGATGTCGGAAAGGCTTATTCTAGATTTTTATGATATTCTCTTCAAAATGTTGCGAGCATGTAAGCAGAGGTCTTTTCGTTTTCAAGAAAATGTTGTCTCTCGAAATTTCAAGAATATAATGAATTGTAAATTATTTTTGGCAAAATTGTGGTAGTATTACTTTGGTATACTATGGTACTATAATATTATGCAAGAAGAAGGATTTTAAAGATATCAAGGTTTACAACAAGCCCTACAAACCGATACTATGTTAATATTCGAGTCTTGCAAAATCGAGATTTTGACCAGCGTCTTCTCTTACAAGCTTTTGGGTTCAAGGAAGCTAGAAAAAAGATCATTTACCATGCTAATACGTACTAATACCAAAATTTATTCAATTTTGGTATTCAGTATTTTGGTATTGGCACTTTTTCTATAAGAATGCAGTGGTGCAGTTATTTTTTTTTTAAATTCTCGAAATTATTATCAATTTTTAATATGGAAGTTTATAGTTTTCTCTTTTGTTTTAAGGTTAATTTTTAATTTTCGTACAGTTTTAATTAATTTTAATAAAAATATTCTAATTTTAAATAATCATTAATTATTCTCAACCAAACAGCAATAAATAAATACAAACACCTGATAGTTTTCAAAGATTACACATAATTGACATCGCCTTAAAATACTCTGAACTGCGTTGTAACGTATTTATTCTATTATAGCATACTAGGCGAATGTCATGCGAAATATGTATATACCATGACTAAATCACATTCAATTGTTTACCACTTGACTGTTGCTTATAGTTAGTCTTAAAAGTTCAAAATGTCTTACGAGAATTACAAAAAATTTGATATATTAGAATGTTTTATTCAGAATAATAATTCTAAAGATACAAGTCAAACCTATTTTGATCGTTACCTATAAAGAAAGCAACCTAACAAATATAGTTTTACAAGATTGAAAGAAAATATATTTAAGTTTTGGAATTGTTTAATCATTAATGTTTGAAGCAACTGGACATGGACCAAAGGATTAGTTGGGTGTCGACCAGGTACGTCTGATGTAACGATAATGGAGGATTCTTTATTTATAACTAACACTTCCCTAAAAAAATATAAACTATGTCATAACTTGAATTACGAGAAATTTATAAAAAAAAAACTAGACCGCTGCATTCTTATCAAAAAAAAAGTGCCCAAAAATGTAGAAATTACTTTTCATGAAGATATATCTGAAAAACAAAAATTGAAAGCATTAAAATTTTACTAATAACTAAGAAACAAAACACGAAGCAAGTTTTGGTTTTTACCATTTAATTTTTCTCAAAAAGCACTAGAGAATGTGAGATCAGTTATGCTGTATTTCTAAAGTAGTTCGTTTTACACCTATCAATTTCGGTTTTTAGAACTTGGTCAAAATTGACGTCAAATAGGGTGTTTTCATCTGTTAATTTGTGGTTCAATTAAAAGTTCTTATAATTGACGCTTTACTTTACGTTACTAATTTAAGATCTTGATACCCTTCAATTTCTGGTTCAATTTTTTTTCAGTTAACTGATAAATGCAAAATAAGCTTCATAATTATTATTATCCAAATTTCCCCACTATGTACATACATACACTTAAGTTTGTAACACATACACCCAGCTTACGGAACTTGCTATAAGATCTATCTATACATGAGCTTGAAGAAATTCTACCGCTTATAAATGTAAGCAATTAATGAATAAATTGTTTTGCGCTAACAGAAGATATTAAACTTGTATATAATGCAACTTCCTTCCTTTTGTAAATTACATGTAATATATTGGTGCAGTAGAAATACGTTTTTATTATACTGACCTCAAATGAATTACTATTCTGCCGTTTTTATCCTCTGTTCTTCATAATCAATTTTATCATGTTTTTTATATTAATTATCACAGGAACAGGTACACATCTCCATTACTCTCTACACAGCGAATAATTGACTGGCTTATTGATGTATCATTATTGAATCCATTGCTTTCAAAAATAATTCATATATTACTTTTTGTTCAGATTGAAGAAAGTCCTCAACGCGGTGATAGGTCTGAACGTAGTAGCAGATTGAAGATAGAAGAAACTGAGCCTAGGGCTGGTACCAGTAAAGACGAAGAATTCAGTGACATTACTGAACCAAGTAAGTAATGCTTAAGGTCAGGAATTTTTCAAATTTGAGTATTCAAATATTTATTTTGATAAATATTTAAATATTCGAATTATTCGAACATTCGAATTATTTAAATATTCTTTCGAATATTTGAATATTCCAACAATATTTAAATATTTTAACAAATTCTTTTGTATTAGAATATTCCAACACAAAAAATTGAATTTTTATTACCCATTCTATTATTCGGTGTTACCAGCTTTAGAGGAAGCCCTTTCTGAGGGTGTCGAAGTGGCGGGGACGCAGAGATATTGTTTAGCATATTTTGATAGCTTTATATTTATTTTTTCATTGTTTTTCCGCCATTGTAACGGGCACATGTTTTCTGGTGTGCAGCATTCCGAAGAATATATATCAACTTCGTTGCCACAGTCTACTTGTTCATTGGGGAACAAAATGTCCAATACATTTTTTTTGCTGGATTCATGTTACCTTCCTCAAATTCAACTGATGATTCCCCTTCGTTTTCCAAGATATCTTTTAGCTGCTTTTTTGTGTTAAGCAGAGATTCAAAAAATCTTTTCTTCTTTGTAAACCTTGGGTCTAAAATGTATTAATGTCAAATATTTCCAATTGGTGAAGCACCGGTAACCAAAACATTACTAGGAAAGACTTTTGTGAACCTTGATTGAAATTCCTGTTGCAAAACAGATTTTATTTCTTTTATCTCTTTATCTCGACAATTATCAGCACAGTTTAATACATCGAAAACAATAGTACACGAAGTTCTTCATGAACAGCTGTTATATCCATATCATTTGCAAAAAATACATGAACTGATTTCTGAAGATTTTCCTCGTAGAATGCAGTTTGCAAACTGGGTATTGAATCAGCAACGTAATAATGTTAACTTCACGAGCATTATTCTTTTCACGGATGAAGCAAGTTTACTAAAAATGGTATCACCAATTTACACAATACGCATATGGGCTGATGAAAATCCTCATGCCACTATTGTTTCGCATTATCAACATCAGTTCCAATCACTTATTATTTGGGCAGGAATCATTGACAATTTTTTGATTGGACCATTCGTTTTGCCAGAACGATTGAATGGACAACTTTATTTGGAGTTCCTTCAGAACGTTTTTCGAGATTTAATAGAGCACTTACCACTTGAAACCCGCCGAAACCTGTACTTGCACGATGGGGCACCACCTCATTTCAGCGTTCGTGTACGGGAGCACCTGAATAATGTCTATCCAAACCGTTAGCTAGGTAGAGGAGGACCAATTGCCTGGCCTCCTCGATCTCCTGACTTAACGCCGTTGGATTTTTACCTGCGGGGGCACCTCAAAAAAATGGTGTGTTCCACTCCGGTCGACATTAAGTCCGTTAAGGTGCCTCCGGAACACCACTGCGTTTATATTTATATTAATTACTTTAAAAGAAATTCAATAAAAACCGATTTCCAGCGGCGTCCTTCAGGGGCGCATTTCTCCGTAGGAGGGGCCTGTAGGAAAATTTTTTATAGGAACTTGTCATCTTATTTGTTCATGTTCTATCTGCATCCAAGAGATTTCCCATATTTTCCCGGACACGCTGTATATATTAGCTAAACTGAAAGTGCTACTTCCGGTCCGAAATTCGAATATATTTTTATACAAAAATTATTCAAAATCTATCTCTATACACTTTCATACTCTTAATTAGTCTTAATAGGTGTGTATAATACGCACGACTTGCGAGATAGTCGTAAAAAAATATTTTTCAACAATGGTAAAAGACCTAATTTGGAAAATGCTTTTTAAAAAAATTTGGAAGTCTGCAGAAATCTCGAGGTCGAAAATGTTCGTCATCACAGTACTTTCTTATATATAGCATAAGAAAGTAATACCTATTTGTTACATCTAGAAATTGAATACGACTTAATTTCAACTATTCGAATATTTAATCCGAATATTCAAGTATTCGAATATTTGAATAGGTATTTGAATATTCAAATATTTGAATAATTACATTTGAAATTTTTCTTCTTCTATTATTCCTTTCTTCTTCTTCTTCTTCTTCTTCTTCTTCTTCTTCTTCTTCTTCTTCTTCTTCTTCTTCTTCTTCTTCTTCTTCTTCGTGGCACTACAGTCCCATTTGGTCCTGGGCCTCCCATATTTTCTACCTCCAGACATCTCGCTGCCTTGCTGTTGCCTTCCAATTGCGCACTTTCAGTAATTGTTTAGCGTCCTCCTCAATGTTGCCCACCCATCTCTGTCTTGGTCGTCGTCTTCCCCTGGCGTCCTCCATTTGACCGTTATATACCTTCTTTGGGATTCGGTCCTCACCCATTCTTTCTCGCTTCCGTATGTCATCACGGGTCTTATCATGACCTTGTAGATTGTAATTTTTGTTTTTCTTGTGGCTGATTTGGACTTGAATATATGTGCAAGTGAGAAGTAGGCTCTGTTTCCAGCTAGTATGCGTTGTTGTATTTCCTGTTTGATGTCGTTTTCACTGTTAATTTGGGATCCCAGACGTTTAAATCGCTGCACCACTTCGAAGTTATTATTTCCTATTATGTAATTCTGGCCAATCCTTCTTCTTGGTTTCACTGGTAGTAGTTTGGTCTTTATTTCATTGACCTTCAGCCCGATCTTACTGGCTTATGTTTCTAGTTTGTTGAACACTTCATTTATTTCTCGTTCTGTTCTGGCCACTAGATTAATATCGTCTGCATAGGAGATTATCTGATGTGACTTGCGCATTATTATGCTGTCAAGGTTCTCACTGGCATTTTTTATTGCATTCTCCAGCACAATGTTGAACAGGATCGGTGCAAGTCCTTCGAGTCTGTCATTGATGTTCTGGTTAATCTTACCAATTTGCTTGGTATGCCAAAAGCTTCCATTATATCATATAGCCTATTCCTGTCTATACTATCGTAGACCACCTTGAAGTCAATGAATAACTCATAGATTGGTACATTATATTCCCATGCTTTCTACAGTATTCGCCGAGTGGTGAAGATTTGGTCAGTGGTTGATCGCCCCTCTCTGAAACCTGCCTGATGCTACCTTATGATTTCCTCTCCATACTCTGTTATTCTTTGTCGCAGTATACTTGTGAATATTTTATATGTTATTCATAGTAGCGATATTCCTCTGTAGTTCTTACAGTTATGTTTGCCCCTTTTTTGTAAATGGGGCATATGATCGCCGTGCTCCATTCTCCTGGCATTCTTTCTTCTTTCCATATCTCGGTGATCAGTTTGTGAATTTGTTTGGCTAGTGCTTCTCCTCCGTTCTTGATTAATTCTGCCGAGATATTATCTATTCGAGGTGTCTTATCGTTATTCAACTCTCGTATACTCTTTATTACTTCCTCGTAGGTAGGGTCTGTTACCAGTGGTTGTGCTGTCGATATTTCTTCCTTTTCGTAGTTGTCCCTCACCCCTTGTTTCAATAGGCTCGCAAAATGTTGACGCCAAATTTTCATAACTTCTTCTGTCTCTACTATGCATTTTCCATCTGCATTCTTACAAATAGATGGCCTTGGGTGGAAGTCTTGTTTGGTGTTTCTTAGCACATTATATACCCGCTTAGCTTCTTTCTTGCGATGTGATTGTTCCAGTTCTTGTATTTGGGAGTCCAGGAGTGCTCTCTTTTTTTCCTCATTAATTTCTTAGTATTCTTTCTCAGTTCCTCGTATTCTTCCCTTCTGTTCCTTGTTGGTCTTTGGATTAGTTTACTTCTGGCTTCGTTTCTTTTATCCACTGCCTCTCTGCATTCTTCGTCCCACCATGATGCCCTTGGTTTTCTCATTCTATACCCAACCTTTGTTTCTGCTGTTTTTGTCATACCTTCTTTTATTATTTCCCACCTTCGTTCTACTGTTATATTGGCCTCCGCTATCTCTAACTCTGTTATACGTTCCTTGATCATTTGCTGGTAGTTTTCTTTCACTTTTTCATCCTTCAGTTTATCCTTGTCAAACCTTCTTATTCTCTTCGTGGGTATTGATTTTGCATTGTCGATTCTTTCCCTCCATGTTGCCTTGACCAGCATATGATCGGACTCTGCTATTGCTCCTCTCATTGTTATAGTGTCTATTATACTTGAGCTGTGTCTGGCTGACACTAATATGTGATCTATTTGATTGACGGTTCGCCCGTCCGGCGAGATCCATGTTCCTTTATAGATCTACTTATGAGGAAACATCGTACTTTTAAGTATCAGTCCTCTCGCTGTGGCAAACTCAATAAGCCTCACCCCATTGTCGGAAGTTCGTTCGTGGAGGCTGTGTTGTCCTATAATTGGGGCATAGAACGTTTCCTTGCCTATCTTGGCATTTAGGTCTCCCATTATTATTTTGGTATCGTTGTTGGGTGTTCCATCCAGTCCAGTTTCTAGGTTTGTGTAGAATTCTTCTTTCATCAGGTCATCTTTGTCCTCGGTTGGTGCATGTACCGAAAATATCGATAGGTTAAAGAATTTCATTCTTATTCTGATGTAGCGTATTCTTTCGTTTATTAGTTTAAATGCTATGATTTTGTTCATTAGGCGCTTCCCTATTATGAACCCTGTTTCTAATTGATGCCTATCACTGTTTGGTCCGCTATAGTATATATGGTGTTCTTCCCTTGTGAGTCTTCCACTTCCAGGCCATCTCATCTCTTGCACTGCGGTCACATCCACCTTGTATTTGTGTATCTGGTGAATCAGTGCGTCCAGGGCCCCTGGCTGGTATAGGGTTCTTATATTCCAAGTTCCAATAATCATATCCTTTTCTCGCAATTTCCGTCTTCTTAGCATCCGTCCTGGTTTTGTCCGAGGCAATTGGGTTTTCGTAACGGTGATGTTTTTACAGGGTGGGGTCGTTAGCCCCATGCCCAACCTTCTTCCTTTACCCGGGCTTGGGACCGGCAACAGCGTCTACTAGGCTACTCAATCCACCCAGCGACCACTGCAGGCGGAGTTTTTGAAATTATTCAGAGTTGAATATTCGAATATTCGAATATTTGAATTATTCGTATTCGATTCCCGGCCTTAGTAAAGCTAAGAACTATCCCACAGTATTTTTATCGCTTCCTTTATCTTCTGAATAAGAAATTCAATTTTGGATCGAACCAAATATAAGTGTGTGTGATACATATGACACTTTATTATTGTGATAAATAGTACACAAACATTAGATTTTTACAAATTTCGTATGTATGGACAGCAGTGATTATAATAGAAGCTTATCTTACTAACACACCGTATTGGGACAGTATTGTCTAATGGTCGCATATCAGTTTATTTAACATGTTTCTACGAGAGGAATGGTCGGAAATAATCCAACACTTAACCGATATTGTCAGTCTATAATAGCCAATGAACATTCATCGGTTCACGTTATAACATTAGTACAACTAATAAGGGGTAACTATATATCATCCATTTGTGCTACTACTTTAAATCTCTTCGTTCTTTTGTAAAACTTCGTTTTCTCTAATATTAGCGCAACATAAATATTCAGCGAGATTTCTTTTATGCCAGACTACACTCAGTATTGGGTTACAATTTCTTGCACATTTTGGATTTGTGCATTCCTCAGCAGCTTCCTATTTTTCATATAATTTTATTTTTATCTTATATTAAGAATTTAGCCTGAACATGGGTAAGAACCTGTTGGGCAATTAATATTTAATTTTGTTTTTACAGAAGATTCAAAATGTCAGAAAGTTATGGATATTCTAATATTCATATGGGCCTGTATCGACAGCTGCATGGTGTCAATGATTACTTACCTCAACAAGTTCTCTAGAGATTACCGCTACGTTGTCAGAGTTTTAAAACAAGAGAAGAAACTACTGAAGGTATATATTAACCATTTGTCTTCTTGTGTTATTAGAAATTGATACTCGATAGGTGCATGGATAAGAATGCCAAATAAGCTGTTCCATAAAGTATTGTTTCTATTTCGATGCTTTAAAATTTCAGTTGCATAATGCCTTACTTTATCGCACCATAACTTTATATTTTTGAAGTAACACATACAATATGAAACCATATTTATATGTGGAGTTGTCTGTCTCCCATCGGACGCGTCCCCAGGTGGCGGATAGGGGATCGCCCGCACCGACTATGTCGGCAGGGTTGGTGGGAAATAAAATACCACCCGCGGACCAAAACAGACTAGACCAGAAAAGGTCGAAAAAAAATCCTGGTCCTCCAAGTTAGGGGGTTTGAACGAAGGGCTAGCACCCCCTCTTCTGGAAAATTGTTTGTATTACGCTAAAAATTTCGATCAAAAGCCTCGGAAAACGGACGGAAATAAAAAACGACGACTGCTACGGAAAAGGATCATGAGACTGGCCACATGGAACGTACAAGGTCTGGGAACCAAAGAAACTGAAGTGTTTCAGGAACTAAAGCGACAAAGAATAGACATTTGCGTCCTTACCGAAACAAAAAAGAAAGGGAAAGGTAATCAAATAAGGGACGATTATATTCATTTTTACAGTGGGGTAGAGAAAACAGTGAGAGCAAGAAGGGGTGTGTCTATTGCCATACACAAAAAGTTTAAGAAAAATATTAAGAGTTGGGAAGAGGTAGATGAACAGATTATTAAGGTGGACATAGAGATGCATGGAGAAACGATAGTAGTAATTGGAGTATATGCCCCTAGTGACGATGCAGAGACGAAAATAAAAGATGAATTTTATGATAGATTAAGCGACGTGTTAACCCATGTGAGCCGCTCTAAAGAAATATGCCTATTAGGGGATTTTAACGCCAGGGTAGGCAGAAAAATGAAAGACAAGGTCGTGGGAAGATACGGCGAAGAAAAAGTAAACAACAACGGGGAGCGACTTGTTGATCTATGTGAAACCTTACAGCTAAAAATAATGAACGGATTTTATCCACACAAAGATATACATAAATTTACCTGGGAACAGCCAAAGAAAAAGGTACGATCTATAATTGACTATCTCATTCAACCAGAAAACAAAAAGCTCCAAACTAATGACGTGAGGGTGTATCGCGGGGCCGAATGTGGATCAGATCATTATATGGTGGTTGCAAAAATAACTGTACACCACAGAAAAACGAGAAACCAAAATATGGGCAACAATGAGGACGAACTAACATCCACAACTATTAAATACAATATCGATAGCCTAAAACAAGAATCGGTACAGTTTCTTTATAAACTAAGACTAGCTTCAAAACTTGCTAACTCGAACCGGAGAGAAACTGCTGAAGAAGAATATCAAAATATAAAAAGATGCGTCCATCAGGCGGCCAAAGAAGCTGTGGGATATCAGGAAGCAAACAAAAGAAAACATCCGGAATGGTGGACTGAAGAAATAGGAAGACTAATAGATAACAAGAAGAGCGCCTACCATAAATGGCTAAACACGAATGATTTAGAAGACCGCATAAATTATAGCAAACTCAATAGAGGAGTGAAGAAAGAAGTGGCCATGAGAAAAAACGAGATGTGGGAAGAAAAATGTGAAGAGGTGGGCCGATGCTTAGGGGAACGAAAGTGACGCAGGCCTGGAAATTCATAAGGAGTCTCAGGAAAGAAAGAAAAGATGGTGGAAACATAAATCTAATTCAGAATAAAAAATGGGCGGAATACTACAAATCACTTCTGACAGAAAGTAGACATGAGTTTTTAGGAGGTATAGACAACGTCACACTCAGAGAAAACATAGAGATACATAGAATAGATAAGGAAGAATTGAGAAAAGAGTTAACACAAATGAAAAATGGAAAAGCCTCGGGACCTGGGGACATTCCCATTGAGCTGGTGAAACAAGGGCCAGACGCTCTTCTAGAGACCCTAGTAGACATTTTTAATAAATGCCTGGTGGAGGGTCAAAATATTCCAGAAGACTGGAATTTGGCCTACATTAGCCCCATATACAAAAAGGGAGACAGAAGAGAGTGCGGAAATTACAGAGGAATTAGCGTGACTAGCTCACTGGGACGGTTGTATGGTCGCATATTGAAAAAAAGAATAGAAGAGGAGTATAATGAGATTGAAGAACAAAGTGGATTCAGGGCAGGCAGATCATGCACGGACAACACATTCACTCTTCAACAAATAATCGAAAAACGAGCAGCTCGGAACCTCGATACGCATCTAATATTCATAGACCTGGAGAAGGCCTACGATACAGTCCCCTTGAAACTGTTGTTCAATGTTCTGACGAAGACAAACCTTAGCAAAACATATATAAGAGCACTGCTTAATATCTATAAAAGTCCTCAAAACACGGTTAAAATAGGTAATACTCTTTCGGAGACCTTCACAGTAACGAAGGGTCTGAAACAAGGATGTTGTCTTTCTCCTACCTTGTTCAAAATATATATCCAAGAAGCACTATACAAATGGAGACAGAAGTGCGCAGGAATGGGACTGAAGATTAACGACCATGATTTGACAACGCTGTTCTTCGCGGATGATCAGGTGATAACTGCAAGCTGTGAAGAAGATGCAGATTATATGCTCAGGAAACTCAGAGATGAGTATGAAAAATGGGGAATGAGCATGAACATGGCAAAAACGGAATATATGCATATAGGTAACGCAGACGACGACCCAGGTTTGGAATTAAGACAAATGAAAAGATGCTACGAATACAAATATTTGGGAAGTATCATCTCTAGTAAAGGAACAACAGAACGCGATATCGAATATAGAGTACAACAAGGTCGAAAGAGTGTACAAATTCTGAACGCAATACTGTGGGCTAGAAGAGCAACACTGAAAACCAAAATGACAATCTACAAAGTAATTGTAGAGCCTATCCTTACATACGGAGCCGAATGCTGGCAAATGACTGAGAAAGGAAAGAAAAAAGTGGACACTGTTGAGATGGATTACCTGAGAAGAGCCTGTCGCATATCAAGAACTGAACATATACCTAATACGGAAATCAGACAAAGAACCAACAGAATACATAGAACGTCAGAAAGAATAGAAACGAGGAAACTGATATGATACGGACATGTAAGACGGATGGAGGAAAACAGATGGCCAAGAAGAGCTCTAGAATACAACCCAACGAATAGAAGGAAACGAGGAAGACCGGCAAAGTCATGGATAAGTGGGGTTATGGAAACAATGAAAGATAGAGCAATAGATGAAGACATCTGGAGAGACAGGAAGAGATGGAGATCGAAATGCGGGAAACGGCTGACGCTGTAGGACCCCCGCTTATATATATATATTTATATGTCAAATATAAGCTTTTTAATGTACCAAACATGTACAGTTGAAATTGTACAAAGAATAAAAAATACAGATGCTAAAAGTTTATTTCCAAATCCATGAACAGACTTGGACGGTAAACTTTCTAATACTACCACGCGATCATTTAAATTCTAAATTATAGCAGGCGGGACTTTTTTTATTAGGTTGTCCAGAATGTCAATTATTGATTAATTAACATTTTAAAACGTCACTTTGACAATTCAAATTGTAAATTAGTACTTATATACCAACTTAATTTAAATTTCACAGCCTGCTCTAATTTAGAATTTAAATGATCGCCCGGTACTATTGAAATTTACTTCTTAACACCGCCGATATTAAAGTATTTGAAATGTTCTAATTAAAAATCAGTGTAACCAAATTCAAAAAAACTAAATTTCAAAAATGTTCAGACTAAACATGTCTCCTAAGTCTTTTTGAACTTTTAATACCCGGAATAGAAAGCATGGTATTAAAAATACACGTTTCATAAGACATTTTTACTACTTGCGCCCTTGTTCTTTAGAAAACTCGGCGCCGTTTTCTATACTATTGTTTACTATTAAAAACGAAGACGACTACATTGTCATACTGTTGACGTTTCGCATACTTCTGTGGCCAGCATCTTAAGCGCAAAAATGATGCGCACTACAATAATTCGAATTATATGATAAAATCGAAAAGCTGTACATATGAAGTACAGTGACTGCAGTGAAAGCTTGAAAAGACAAATAAGAGAGATGATATTTGTTATAGCAATCGGTAGACTACACTCAAGGTCTCAGGATAGGACGAAGTCAAGTATGGCAACCCGCTGGTTCATACCATTCATTACTACAAAAATCTCGGTAAGTGTTCTGTTGTATTTACGCGTATGCAGATAGTTTATTGAAACTAATACTTAGTATTAGCGCTAGTTTTTTTCAATCTAATTTAGTTTTATTTGAGTGTTTTATTTGTAATACCACAGTATTTATGTAGAGTAGTGGTGTATGTGCAAAATGTGTCTGTGTCTATAGAGAGGCATCTATTTTGGAATTAACTCCGACGATTGCGACTTACAGTCCGTCCGATTCGTACCGGCTTGCTATAATGAGGTGTGTGAAAGTCCAAATTTGTGAAACATTTATTTAATACAAATTTGCACGACGTACTCTTTTCTTGCAGCAATTCTCATCTCTGCGTTTCTTTCATTAAACATTATTCGTATTTCCACCTTATTCGGTTCAAGATAAAGAATGTATATCAATTCGTATACATACATAAAATCATTTACTACATATACACTGGCGGCAATAAATAGAGAATTTCACTAATAAAGTACTTGTATTTTTTGAATATAAAGTAATTAAAATACCGATATGTCTATTTAATCAGAAATCAATCTGTATTATCAGATTTTAATTGTGGTTATTAACGGAAACATAAAACTGAAGTACTGGTTAAAATGCTGTCTAAACAATGCCTAGTGTCACTTTATACTTAAGTCTGACACTGACATAGGTTGACATCGTTGAAGTAGCAAGCGTACAATAGTTATTTATGTACCAAGTCAGTAAAGTGATACTTTATCGAACGAGTCTGATTTACGAGCCAAGCGAGTGAAGCGAGCGCGGCGAGTAAAAGACGAGTTCGATAAAGGTACTTTACTGACGTGGTGCATACAAAATTTTATCGCCAACCGTGAAAATTGTTGATTTTGAAAAGAAAGATATAATAACTTATGACAGTTTATGACAGTGACAAACGATTTATGTTTAAAGTCATCAGTCATGGCTACGTTGACAGATATTAGCGGCAGGTAAAGTACTTTATTGTACAGTACGATAAAGTGTTTGTTTACCTCCGTAAAACGCTATGGTAACGCATCGCTTTACTGACGGTTGGCGATAAAATAATAAATTTTAAAATATAAAATGGTAATCAAACAATTAGTAAAATACATTATATTTTGTATTGTAAATGTACAAATACAACAATTAATTGTCCTGAAAAGCATACGTTTGTCTTTCTGTGTATGTTTTACTGACCATATACAGTCTAACTTGGATGGCGGTCGACTTACATCATATAAAAGTATGACGTCTCATTCAGCGTTTGTCCAACCCGATGCTTTGACATATCGTCACCTTAGTACTACAAGTAGGTAACTTGAAATTTTTCAATTTTGAGTTATCCAGTTTAAAATCCTCTACTAGAGATGCTCTATTGTATGCTATAACTAGGTAACTCTCTACTGGCTCTTTTGTGACGCAGTTGGTCAATGCATCAAGTAGGTATGTGTCTCAGTAGGCTGTCGCTTATTGCTACAACTATATAACTTGACTTGTCTAGTTGTGCACGTAAAAATTTCTAAATAAAAGGAGTTATCTACTTGTTCCACTTAACAATACGTAGTGTTTATGAGTGATAATAATTATGGGTTCAAGAGGAAAAAAAATGATTGAAGCTGCTCTTCGAAATGTGGAATTTCAAGCAGGTATGTATCGAAAACAATTGTGCATTACTTTAACATAGACATAATCTACGTAAATTTTGAGGTTATGATTGCAAATTTGCTTTACTCTTTCTGTAATCGTCGTTTGATGAAAGAGGGATTGCGGATTGTGTTCTTCATCCTTGAATAGACGTGATGAATAAGCAAATAAAAATTTATTGCAGATTTTAATCATGTCCTGAGAAACCGCCCTCGTGAAAATAACCCAGTGCCTTCCACATCAAATGCGGCTGTTGGCATTGACAATTCTGATGTAGAATCAGAAGCGGAACCTTTCTCTCCAGATGTGTCTGAATATCACCCGTCGTCGGACGAAATCGAAAATGAAATTACTACTGAATATTTAGAGCGGTTAAACGAAGAACATGAATTAGAAGGCATGGAGGAGACCCCTACACAAGCGGAAAATCCTAGAAAGCGATTAAGACGTCCAGAAAAGTGGAGAAGAAATGTTGCAAAAAAAAGGCGGCAGTGTGGAGAAAGCTACGTTTCGTCTATAAGAGAATAAGAGGAAACCATGTACCTGGTGTTGTCATGAGAGATCCATGTGGAGACAATTGCAGACAGCGGTGTAATCAGAAATTTTCATTGGAAGAAAGACTCGAAATTTTTCGAAGGTATTATAAATTAGAGACTTATGAAAGAAAACGCGATTTTATTCATTGCAACACAGATAAAATTGTAAAGAAAAGCACCACAACAACTGATTCAAAAAGACATTTTACTGTGGTTTTTTATTTACCACGAAACAACGAAAGAATCAAAGTTTGTAAGACCATGTTTTTGAATACAATTGGAATTCGCAAAGGTGTAGTAGATATCGCTATGGCAAAGAGAACGGCAGAAAATACAAGTGAAAAAGACAAAAGAGGCCAGCATGTGAAAAAAACTACTTCAGATGAACTCTTGAACGGGGTGAGAAACCACATTGAAAGCTTCGCGGTTGTTGATTCCCATTATTGCCGCTCGGGAACTAGCTGTCTATATCAATATTTTAAATCTCTTCCTCCATCGGTGAAGCACATTTCCTGTTTTAGTGACAGACGTGGTGGACAGAACTTGAACAAGTTTGTTGCTGCTATGTGTTTGACCGCAGTTCAGGAACTACCTAACATAGAAACCATTGATCTAAAATTTCTAGTTGTGGGCCATAGTGAAATGGAATGTGATTCAATGCATTCGGCCATAACTACTGAACAAAAAAGAGTCGGAAGAGTGAACTGGCCTGCCGATTGGACAACCATTGCCCGCAGTGCCAGACGAAAAGGTGACAAGCCGTACATTGTGCATGAGATTACCCATAAAGACATAATAGATTGGAAATATCACCTTGAGCAGCACATGGTTATGAGAAAAGAGGATGAAAATCGTAAACCAGTCGGCTGGCAGAAGATAAGCTGGTTGAATTTTACGAAAACCAGACCATTCATCATCCGCTTCAAAGAAAATTACGATGAAGAGTTTAGAACTCTTGACTGCAAGAAAAGGACGAGGAATAGTAATACAACACTGTCACATACAATGAAACCGTTATACAACTCCGTTATACCGATTCCAAAAGAAAAATATGATAATTTGAATTCCTTATTTTTGTTAACCCCTCCAGCGCTGGGACAAGAATACCGACCGTTTTACCAAAATTTGCCGTACCAAGGACAACAGGAGTCTTCAGGAAGTAGTGACATGGATTCTGAAAATGAATAGTGTATTCATTGTTTATTATATAAATTTTGATGACAATAAAAGCGCTTTAAAGTGGCTTCTGGTACTATTTCTTCTCAAATGCAAATGTGGTTAACTCCGTTTAATCTGATTTTCATGTTGATGTAACAAGTAGATATCTCGGTTTTTTCGAAAAATTTACATTATGGCAACTTTTTTATAAATACGTCTCAAAATATACACCACTTGTGATAAAGTTAGCAAGACACACTAAAACTTGAATGAATAGTTTATTGGCTATAAAACTTTAATTTTTTATGCAAATTTTCAAAGCAGTTTATTCCAAAACACAGGTTTTTAAGTTACCTAGTTGTAGTACTAAGGTGACGATATGACTTTGACGAATTGATGCTTATGTTTGAAGTTTTAACATTTGGAATATTTATGTTCATAACTAGGTTATGTATTTAAAAGTAGAATCATCTTTGATTTAAAATACGAAATAATTACTAACCGGCATGTATACAAAGTTATATAAGAATAATTTAAGTATTTATTGTAATCATTTGAGTAAGTAAATTATTGTCTACCTACTACTGTTTACATAGGCGTAATTTCAGCTTTTTAACTGGGATGGCAAAGCGTACCGGGAGGTCTGAGCGTCCTCCCCGGTCAATTTTAAAAAACTAGCATAAAAGTGTTAGTTTTTGAAGCTTTTTCTGCCCAAATAATTTCTAACATTCTCTATTTACCCTAAAGATTCATTGTTAATTACTTTAATTAATAGCCAAACCATTTGTAAAGTAAATATCATTTACACACAACTCAAGCGAATGCCTATTTTTAATTGATGAGTGTTCCGCCGGATTTTATCATGTCAGTAAAAATTAAGCAAACATCATACAAAAAAGCAAACCTTTATTCAACTTTTATTAATTACCATCTACTTAAGTTATATTTATACAAAATGAAGTCTTCTGTTTTAGCTTGCATTAAAGTCGTCAATTACTTTGGAAATGTCTATATCAACACTCCTTTCGATAGCGAAAAGAGCTAACGAAGACAAACACTCTTGGCCGATTGTATTTCTGGTGTATGTTTTCAAGCGCCGCATGCAAGAAATGGATTCTGAGTTCATTGAAATTGTGAAAAAGTTCAAAAAATGCAGGCACACACTTTTCCAAAGACTTCTCAACAAAAATGTCAGCTGTTTCTTGGATATTTTTGTTTTTTGACTCTTTCATACTGTAAAAACATCTCAGTTCAGACAGACTATCTTTGGACAGTGAACTTCTCTGACGTAGATATAGAAAGTGTGTATGTGTGTAAATATTACGCTTTGGTATAATATTTGCACGCATACATTACACTTTGTATATTTACGGTCGTCAATAACTGACCAAAGAATTAAAACTTTGTAATACTGCTCTACAGATTCAAAAGGAAGTTTACTCACTCCCCAATTTTGGAGGCAATTTTGTCCTTTCTTGGCAACTCGGCTGTTCTAAACCCGCACTTGTCAGCGATTTTTGTGCAGTGATTGAACAACTGAGTAAAAAATTCATCTGTTCTGAAGAATTATAACACTTCAAGTTTACTGTCTTTTGCAGATTCCATAACTTTGTAGGTCACACTGCTTGTCTGAAGGGTCTTTGACAGTAAGTCACATTGTGCTAGAACTCTCCTTAGCAATAGCAATTCAAATACAAAGTTGAAGTCCTGTAACAAAGCATTTGCTTGTCCACCACTATCAGGGTCTGTCGGTGCAATCTCTTGTAGAGTCGCCAAAGTGGTTTTAAAATTATCTAGCAAAAAACACACTCCTTCAACACGGCATGCCCAACTGGTATCACTTAAAGACTTCAATGTTGGTACTCCACCGTTAAAGCTTTTTGCATTGTTTTGAATGTTTTCAAAAACAGCATGTCGTTCAATAAAGTCGTAAGGACTTTGAAATACAAAGAATGTGTTTCTTATTGAAGTCACGCTTGTCCAACAGGTTAGAATGCACAAGTTCAATGTATGTGCATTGCAGTAAATGTACATTGCCGTTGGGGCTTTTTCCATAATTCTAGCTGCCACTCTTTCATATGGTCCCCTCATGCTCGAGGTCCTATCATAGCATTGAGTACGCAGATTTTTCTTTGTTCAAGTCCAGTGAAATCAAAACATTCATATTTTTACTTCACAATTGGGTTGCCAGTGAAATCAAAACGTTCATATTTTTACTTTAAAATTGTGTTACTAAATACTGGGTTGGATAATTCTTCCTGGGGTGGCAACTGCCAGCCGTTGCCATCCCCGAATTACGCTTATGGCTTTATACAAAGGAAAATAGCCAACTCGATCTCGATATCGCTGCGCACTATCAAGAGCGTAACATATGGGCTTTTGACTAATTCTGCTCATCTAAAATTTCCAGCTGGCGCTATCTGTCCGAAGCATTATAAACTGTTTGTATAATCGCGGAGCACCTTTAAAATCACGTGCTAAAAATAGGCAATAAGATTGGATTATACCGATCCCAACACTTCATTTATTACTCATATACATTGCAACTTGTTTCTTAATTTCATTTAATACTACAAACATTGAGCCGTTTTATTTAATGTGTGCTACATATTTAGACCTCGAGATTTTGAAATTTTATTTCGACCTATTTTATTATTTTAGTATTATTAATATTAATTATTGGAAAGTTAATGTGCAAAGTGTTATTTTAAAATTTACTTCAGTAAAAATTGGGATATCGTTTCTTTGGGTTTATTGTTCTACTGCTAGGCGGCGTTACATAAGGGTCGATATTTTGAGGTTAGAAGAATCAATTTCAACAATGTAAATCGAAGTTATTTTATGCCCATGATAGCGGCCAGTGATAGCAAGATCCAGTAAAGATTCAGTAAAATATGTTTACGTTTAACAAGTACAATGATGCAATTGTGAATATTCTAGGCCAAAAATTATTATTATTTAATAAGATACTTTATTTGCTGTTGTCAGTGTTATGTATAATTCATATAACGTCCGTTCAACTAAATTCGGCGGGAAGTTTTCATTAAGAGCTTGTAAAGTTGTAAGTTTTTTTAGTACCTAACTGTACTGAAGGACTATCGAGGTACTACTACATATAAAAACACTATTACAAAGGTCTAAATTTTTACAGTGCTGTTAGAATTAAGTTTACAATTGTTTCCTAAAATATTGAAAACTTTACGATGCTGAAGTCTCAAGAAAATGTCCGTGGATTACTTCGACTTTGAATTCATTTGAACGCACGATACTTGAACATGAAAATCAATGTCAAATGTCACATTCCTACTAGTTTATTATACTGTCCAGCTTTGAACATTCTAGTATTAACACGTATTTTTTGCTCTTTTGATAATAATTTTATTGTGATGCATGAGTTAATCTTTACAATAAAACATTTATAATAATTTTTTGTCCACACCTTTTGTATTACTCCAACAAACATACTTGTTAACAACAGGTTCCGTTGATTGAGTGATTGTGATTCGAAATATGTACGTGTATAAAAAGTGTACACCACCCACAGTTGTAAAGATATTTATACAATGTCAGAATCCAATATGGCTTCTCGAAAAATTAACAATTGATTATGTTTTTAAAGAATATAAGCATCTTACAAAAATAACGAATACAGTAAGAGATAAAATGAGTACCAGAAGTAGTCTTCAAAATATGTTTTTAGCATTTTTCTGCAATGCCAAATAAAGGCTGACGAAATATCGAGCGTCATTTGCCACGGTGGTTTGTTATCTAGTTATACAGGGTGAGTCATTAGTAGCTGCTTCTTCGATTGCTCTTTTGTGTTTTAAATAAACGAAAAAACAATTAGAGGAAAATCCATGGTTGCTTGTGGCGCATATTGTAAAAATACTTTAAGCTCTGACGCACTTCCGGTTTAACCGGAAATGCACGGAATTTAATTTTTTTTAAATGACACCCTATATATTTTGGATTTTCTTATACTGCTTTAAATTATCTGTTCAACTGTTTTTTCTTTTTCAAAATTAAGCCAACAGTTTTCGAGTTATTAACTTTTTTTGAAAGTATTTGAGCAAAACACGTGTTTAGAAAAAAAAAATTCGCATTGTTTTTAAAAGTAAAAACATTAACTTTGGTGATGCTTGTAGCCAAGAAAATTCTGCATCTTTTGGTAAAGTTGCACTCGACAATACCTCAAAAAGCTTTGTTTTTTCAAAGCCTACTTCCTGAAATTTTCACATACCAAAAACTTATTCTTTTTAAATGGAACACCCAGTATTTTATTGAGGCATTTTGTTCCTTTTTTATTCTCTTTCATTTTTGTTAACAATATCCTATACCTGTCTTTTGTAATTTTTGAGATAATCACTATAGGAGCAATTAGCGGTGGTCAATTAAAGAACTACGGGCGCTGTTCTATGCACCCAAATATTCGTCCAATAAATGCTGGAATGCGGCTGACAGCCTGAGTCAACTGTTAAAGAAATTCGGTATACATTTCTGTCAAACTCATAGAAGCATAGCTACTAGTTATCATCCAAATGAATTATTCTTATGAAGAGTTAATACATATGATTGACATTTTGGGTGAATCTGAAAGAAACTCTTTGCTAGCATCCATACTTTATGCACAGCGATCCCTGGTAGAAGTCAACCGAATCCAGAAACCAGTATAAAGGGACGGTTTGAGTGAACAGAAAGTATTGAATATGACAGAAAGAGCGGAAAAACCAATAACTGGTGAGGATAATACGTTTTTGCAATTAGTACCGTAATCATACCATTTATTTCACTAGTGCTGTAATAGGGTCTATTACAGCACTATACTCCATTCAGTCTAAGAATAAAGTAGATGGCGCTACAATATGAGCACAGTTTACACACGATGAACTTTGTATTTTGAAAACAAGTAAAACATATGTTTACTGTCAGATGGATAGCAGGGATATACATATCTGATATCATTATATTTTGACATTTACGTACATTTTTATACAAGTTGGTAACTCATTCCTCAAGAAAAAGGAATGCACATGTCGTCTAATTGTACTTTTTTGTGCTTCATCCAATTTATTGTAAGTATGACGATAATTTCTTTTTCTTGGAGGAGAAATTGGAACTCCATATAATTCCATTTCTTTAATAATGCAGTACATTGTATTCCTATTAATACCCACTTCCTCTGCTGTTTGATTGACTGCAGCTGTTTTAGACATATTGTTTTTATCCTTAATGTACACATTATAAGCCATTTGCCTTTGTCCAGATCTTATGTGTTTCCCTTTACGATTTTTTGAAGGACCTGGTAAAAGTGCTTCCGCCATACTATAGAATATTAGCGATTACGAAAAGAAAGTTAACGAAATTGATAAAATACCTTAACAAATGAATATTTCACTTGCGAGTTCTAAGAAGAACTATTTTTTAAGAATATTAACAACAAATAACTATGTAAAATACGGAAATCGACAAAATCTTTGAACAAAACTGTCAGTAAACAAATTTTTGACAGAACGAGCTAAATGCGATTATTTTGCCGGTGTAAATGCACACTCGATTTCAACCAATCACAAACGTTTATTTTAAGCCCTATCTTTCCCAATGCTTTATTCTTAGACTGAATGGAGTATAGTTGCGTAATAGAAATGGAACATTTAAACAGATTTATTTTAAGTTGGTCACATTGCAACAGAAATGGAGAGATGGAGATGGAGAATATGACATTTTGTAAGCAAGTTTGAGGTTTTTATATTGAAATTCATTGTAAGATTTGATATTTTTAATTAATCTTTGAAATAGTACAACTATTATAAACATTTATATTAACGTTTGAATTATCTTTCGAAGTGATAGTGATACCGTGTGCAGTAGAAACATTCTGTTGAAAATTATCAAAAATGTGTCAATTTTAAATTAACTTGTCAATTTAAATCTTGTGCCAAACCAGGGTGACAACCGCCACAAAATTTCCCTTGATTATCAAATTTTTCTCGTTTTGCTTTTACAAAAAGAGAAATTTTAAAACTAATTGCAAAAAATAGCATAAAAGACACGTTTCATTTGACATTAAAGCACTCATTCAGTTAAGAAACTCGTGGCTACGCCACTCGTTTCTTAACTCTGAATTCGTACTTTGAAACGTCAAAATGAAACTTGTCCTTTAATATACTATTATGGTACTTGCGAGTGTAGTCGAACACCCCCATACCAGTACTACGAAAATTAGTCGTCAGTTAGATGTAAGTCAAATTTGAGAATCCAGAATAATTAGAAAATATGAAAGTCACCCGTAGCATATTCATACACAGGGTTAGATGAAAGAAATTTTCAGAATCGCTTGCATTTTTGTCAACTGGCAGCAGATAAATTATGGCTTCTCAATTGTTTACTAACGAAGCCACCTTCTATTAAAGTGAATACGTTCATCGTTACAATTTTCGTTATTATAACATACAAAACCCCCCACTTTATCACACCTGTAAACTTTCAAAATCGATGGTCATTAGAACTGTGGGGAGAAATAGTGGGTAGTTACATAATTGGACCTTATTTCTTTGATGAAAATGTTAATGAAGGAGAGAGAGTTTCGCTATCTACGGAAGGATTTCAAAGCTTTTTGGAGACATCTTCAAATATGTCAGTAAACATAACTTTTATTTTATTTCGATGTTAACACACACTGTCAAAAATGAAATACTGCAACTGGACATTGCCGGAATTAAAAATTAAAATGCGATGCTCTTCATTCTGTAAAATTATTACTTTTCGTATAGTTGGATTTAACATTTACTTGTTTGACAGTTGACTAAGGAAGTCGGGCGCCATTCCTGCCTTCCATTGGTTGAACGAATATTTTGGCGCATAGAACAACAGCGCTCGTAGTTCTTTAATTGACCGCTAATTGCTCCTATAGTGATTATCTCAGAAATTACAAAAGATAGGTATAGGACATTGTTAACAAAAATGAAAGAGAATAAAAAAGGAACAAAATACCTCAATAAAATACTGGGTGTTCTATTTAAAAAAAATAAGTTTTTGGTATGTGAAAATTTCAGGAAGTAGGCTTTGAAAAAAGAATGTTTTTTGAGGTATTGTCGAGTGCAACTCTACCAAATAATGCAGAATTTTCTTGGCTACAAGCATCACTAAAGTTAATGTTTTTACTTTTAAAAACAATGTGAAAATGGTTTTTTTCTAAACACGTGTTTTGCTCAAATATTTTCAAAAAAAATTAATAACACAAAAACTGTTTGCTCAATTTTGAAAAAGAAAAGACAGTTGAACAGACAATTTAAAGCAGTACTAGAAAATCCAAAAGTATAAAGGGTGTCATTTAAAAAAATTAAATCCGTGCATTTCCGGTGAAACAGGAAGTGTATCAGAGCTTAATGTATTTTTACAATATGTGCCACACGCAACCATGGATCTTCCACTAATTGTTTTTTCTTTTATTTAAAACACAAAATAGCAATCGAAGAAGCGGCTACTAATGATTTATCCTGTATAAGAAAGATAACATTTTGTCAAATTTGATCCTATACGAAAATTAATAATCCTGTATATATAAGATATTTTGAGGTTGAAGCTTCATTCAATTTCGTAAATGAATAACAAAATAACAAATAGGAAACTTGGCTGCCTTTCGTAGCTTCTTTAAAATATACCTACAAATAATATAATGTTTTTATATATAGAAATGTTTTATAATTTTTTTCTAAAAAGCTGGAGGGTGGTGGAGAAAAGCAATTGACATATTTAGAATTAGCTCAACTCATTTTACCATAATAAGCTATTCTTATTCTCGATCATTGCATAAAGTTTCTCTTTTTAATGTTCACTGTCATAGGCTATAATACGTGTATGTATCTTTACGTGTGTGTGTTATATGTGTGTGGTATAGGGCCGCTGACGCAGCCCATAACAACAGCGCTTATAATTCCAACACATCTGCGCCAACTGCTGATAGTGACGAAAAGCAACCTGGGAGCGAATGCTCCTACAATAAGTCACAGGAGGCCGCGCCGTCTTTACCGCAATCGCCCGAGAAAGACAGGTACTGGAAAAGAAAATCCTGACGAGCCTATACTATAATATACAATCACACCGCCACGAAATAGAAATGTAGTTTTCACAACACAGCCATTTTATATTAAAAAAAAGAAAAACAGCACTTGCAACAGTAGTTGACAGTGTATGTTGAATTTTCCGTTTTAGTTCTTGTACAGTTTGAAACTTTAAGCAAATTATTCTTCAGCTGACAGATTTTTAACTTCCAGAAGTAAAATTCTTAACTTGGAACATATTATTCGTTTTGCTATATCGTAAATAGTTTGTGTATGGGATGATTCATGACAGGTGAGGGTGGATTAAACTTCAACTTCAGATGATTATTTTAATATGAAAGGAAAGATTTTGTTCAAATTTCGTTTCGGTTTCGAGTAGTTTAACTTCAAAGTTAGAACACTGTAATCTAGAATTGCGGCTTTAGAATATGGGACACAAAACATTAATGAAATGGAAAGCTGATGATATCTGTGTACTCTATAATTCATAACCACATATCAATCATTGATGTTCACAATCATTCCATTGCTGATAAAGTTTGACAGAAATGTAATTGTCAAATTACATTTCAGTATTTATTGTCAAGTTACAGTAGTAACACAGACTAAACAACCCAGACCGGCAACTACTTGAAAAAAAATATCCAAGATCTTCTATCCTTGTTACACATCAGTGAACTTGGTACGAAGATGGCGCTAGCAGCATATTGGCGCGAAATTTGAAATGAGCTTGTTTTTAGAATACGCTTATTAAATACGTTATTTATGTAACAAAAACATACACAGAAGTTACTAAAACTATGGTAATAAATATTAGTTACTGTAACAATTATAGCCATAGTTTGAACATCTTATGTGTAATTTTGTGGTGTTACATATTAAATATGTGATATGAAATATAAATATTAATCTTTTACTTACATTTATTATAACATCCCTCTTACGGTGACCTATTAGAGACAATAAACTACTAGTCTATATAAGATTAAGAGAAATATAATAATCTAATAAGTGAAAACTGTCAAGGAAAACATAGGGATGTAATAATAATAGTTTTTATTGATACATATACTTATACAATAAAACATAATAAAATTAAATTACACAACCAATAATGAGAAGACAATAATAATAATACAAATCTTGTGTAATATGACAAATAAAAACAAAACTAATATGTACCAAAAGGAACAAATTCAGCACTAGTTCATTACTAAAATCCCGATTTTAAATTTGTCCCTTAAACTAACAGCAAATGAAATATATAACAGAAAAATATGCAGATGTAGAAAATTAATATTACAAGTCTATAGTATATACAATTGATATTATACAGATTGCCAAAAATAAAATTAACAACAAAATAGTAATAATAATACTAATACATAAATCAAAAGGTATCATACCTGCAAGGCAAAGAGCATGTCAAAAATGCGCTTCTTAAACAAAGGAAATGCCAATCTTATCTTAAACCTGTGCTTTTTGTTAACTTCATCCTGTCCAAACCCGCACACTAAACACTTGGACACCATATTTGTATCAACATATAATTAATACGATGTATGTACGAGAAAGGATTGCAAAAATATGTCGAAACGTGTCAAATTTGAAATGTAGTTTTGAATGACATATAACCACAGCATAACAAACATTTCAATTGACGCTAGCGCCATCTCATCTCCAAGTTCAGTGAATCTGACAAAGATGGTAGAGTATTCAAATTTACGTTTGCTAAACAAGGATGAGTACTCTGGATAAAATCTAGGATTAAGTTGCCGGTCTGGATTGTTTAGTCTGTGGTAGTAACGTAATTATACAGTGAATTTCTCGAGAATGCACTGTAGTTCAAACTCGCATGTCCACGGCAAAAGTGCTTTACGAATTACATACGAGGGTAAGGTGAAAAATTCTCGGCCTGACACAGAGATGGCGTTCCAATCAGCGAAAATTGATTCATGCCTGCGTGCAACTGTCATTAGTTTGTATGACAAGTTTCAAATTGTTCTGTCAAGTAGTTTGTTTACACGAATGTTCGCAGTAGACGCCTTCCGTGTTTTTCGTTAAAATGGATAAACTTGAATATCGTGCGGTCATAAAATTCTTCGTTTTGGATGGTTTAACCCCTAAGGAAATTCATCCGAAGTTGACAAAAGTTTACAGGGACTATGCTCCTTCAATGTCAACCGCTAAAAAGTAGGCTGCTGATTTTAAACGTAGTCGCACGTCCCTCGAAGATGACCCACGTGAAGGACGACCAAAAACCGCAACCTCACCGGAAAACGTCGAAAAGGTGCACGATATCGTGTTGGACGATAGGCGTGTGAAGGTGAATGAGATAGATGAGACCGTGGAGATATCGGAAGAAAGGGTGCGAAACATCTTGCACGAAGAATTAGGGATGCGAAAGCTCTGCTCAAGGTGGGTGCCGCATTTGCTGAATGCCGATCAAAAGCAAATGCGCAAACGACTTTTGCAGCAATGTATGGACCGATTCAGTAAGGATCCGACCGATTTTGTGCGGCGATTTATTACTATGATGAGACATGGGTCCACCACTACACGCCAGAAACGAAACAGCAGTCGAAGCAGTGGGTGGAAGCCGGTGGTTCAGCGCCAAGGAAAGCGAAGTCGATATCATCTGCCGGAAAGGTTATGGTCAGTGTGTTTTGGGATGCGAAAGAATCCTGTTAATTGATTACCTTGAAAAAGGCAGAACAATTACAGGCGAATATTACTGCAACCTTCTTAACCAGCTGGATGCCAAAATTCGCGAGAAAAGGCCTAGCTTGAAGAAGAAAAAAATCATGTTTCACCAGAACAACGCGGAATTTGAGGTATGATTTGATCGACCATTCCCCCTATTCTCCTGATTTGGCACCCTCAGACCATCTGTTTCCAAACTTGAAAAAATTTGTTTCTGGGAGGCGCTTCGAGTTCAATGAAAAACTTGAGAGGGCAGTAAATGGATATTTTAATAACCTTCCATTTTCACTTCTGATGTTGGAGAAACGCTGGACCAAGTATGTTGAAGTCAAGGGAGATTATGTACAAAAATAAAATCCTTTTTGCAGTCTTTCATTGTCAGGCCGAGAATTTTTCATCTTACCCTCGTAAAATTGATTTCATAATCTAGATACACTTGATATTATGAAATACTATCTTTTTATAAAACTTGATTATTTAAATGCGGTCCCTACATATTCAGACACCTACTTTTGACATTTTCAGCCAAATTCAAAAAAAATGTTATGTATTAATCAGTATCAGTGTCAGTTTATTGTATGTCAGAAGCGTGGACAATTTTTAAAATGGTTCAATTAAACGAACTGCAAAAGTCAATAGTTAGAGCTAGGCTAGAGGATGGCACGAGCATTAGACACGTCGCAAACGAAATAAACGTTGATAAAACACGTTAGTTTTGACAAGTGATAAATTGAGGAAACTGGAATTATTAGAAGGAAGCGACAACGTAGGCATTTTGCTAATTTTACGAGATAATCTTCCAATGTTGTAAACTGTTTCAGAGCGGCAGAGAACTCCTGATGAAGATATGTATTAGTTTTCTATGAGAACACCCTTTTAGTACCGCAATATGAGGAAAAGTGGAAACCAATTTTCCCGGTTCTATCAGAACCAATCAAAAAAGAATAAAATAAAGTGAACTACGAAATCGAAGTGCTACCAATAAGATGTTTCTCTCAGTAGCAAATAAAGAGGAAAGACTGCGTTTCGCCTTTCAACATATAAACAAGAATGTCAACTTTTGGGAAATCGGTAGTCTTTTCAGATGAAAAAACTTTTAAATTATGCAGTAATGGACGTGTTCATGTTTATAGACCAATTGGTGAACGATTTTCGAAACAATATGTTCATAAAATTATGCGCAGTGGATGTTTTTCTGTGAATGTTTGTGGATGGGTGAGTTCCCATAAAACGGAAATATGAGGTATAGTGGAAGAGCTATGATAGCTTTAGTTTATAGAGATATTCTGGATCAAGCACTGTTACCATCAGTTCTGCCAGTTTTTGGAAATATTTTTTTATTCCAGCAGAATAATTGCCCAATACATACAGCGATCTCAACCCCATCGAAAATATTTGGGGTATCATGGGCAAAGAAATTCATAATAAGATCTCGCCCCGAAACCGTCAAGAATTGATTCAAAGTATCTCGGATACATGGGGGCAAATATCTGTGGACTGTATACCACACAGTTTTATGAATGCCGAGGAGACTCCAAATGTTCATAGATGCTAACGGTGCTACAATCAAATATTAACTTTATTGTACATGAATTTTGAAATTTTTAATTTTTTTTATATTATACGCCAGCGATTTTCTTTCAGTTGTCATTCAATAAATTTCAATTTTGGGACCATGTTACAAAGCCAACATTTTTTTATTTGTCACACTCTCTGAGTTTGTAGGGGCCGCAACTGTACATACTGTCTGTCCAGTATTTCCTTAATTTCTATGTACAAATCACATCCGAAATAGTCAACTTGCGTACTGAATTAGTAATAAAGTTGCGCGAACTAGCATTGATTTGAATTTATTTGTAAATTGTCAGAATTAATGTTTGACGTAACTTCAATAAAATGTTGACTGCAATATGGTAATATCCTATACCCTGTCTCAGAATAGGAAGGAGTATTCAAACATCTCACCACAACCCGGAATACATAGCTTAAAATGTAGTAAACAATTTTATATGACATCTAAACAGTTGAAAATGTATTAATTTCACAACAAATTACGACATTTATATATTTTCATTTTTTTAAAAGTACATATAAAGAATTTATGTTAATAAAATTATTGTACAAGAGTGACTCTTTTGGATTAATATGCAATATCTACTCAAAATTAGAATTGAATGCGATGCTTGACATAATCTATTTTATTAAATACTAAACTCGAGTATGAAAATTTAAAGTAAAACGTAAACTATTTTTAAATTTATTTATGAAAGTATCCCAAAAATACAATTTCAAAGTTATATAAAAATTAGCTACAGAAATTAGTATGATTTACTGAACCACAACAAGTCACTTTTTCGAACACAAATAACCATAGAGATATAGAAGTATGGAGACGCACTCTTACGGAGAGTGGTGAAGATTTATGGCCTTTCGTTAATACGGCTAAACAGTAACGTGTGTTTAGCTATGGTATTACAGTATACTTTCTGTGTTTTAACTGCAATTGACAAGTTATTTCAATGGAATAATTAATAAATCAAGGCAAAATATTACCAGGTAATGTAATATAAATGATCACCGATGTTTTTCTGCCCTACTAGCGTGGGGGTAAGTGCCCTGGCGCGAGTGCCGTTTTCGCAAGTATGCAGTAGTTCCTCCATACTTATACATATCTTTATGCGAATAACAAATGGTTTTTAGATATCGTGGATTAAACAATCCCACATTTTTCTATGTCGGTAGTGTGGTCTTGATACCTTACCAAAATACTACGGTTTGAGTTATACTTCTTTATTACATATAATTTGATACAAATATTAAAACTAACATTTCATTCAATATAATTATATGATAACATGAAGCTAACTATCTTACTTCATACCTATCTACTTGGTTGCCAACTTTGTAACTATATACTACAAATCCCCCCGTTTAACTGGCCTTTCAGTATTCCTATAATCTACACAATTTTCAGGTTTAGAGTAGCTCGTGGTTTAATTATTCTTTTGGGCCTTTCGTATTTAACAGGGCTTGCTGCTTTTTCATCTTCTATTTTCAAATCCTCTTCCTTTTTCTGATTATTACTTATTACTTGTTCCTTCTCTCCTTCCTTACTACTCACTATTTGAACTTCTCTTACCAAATATTTCTTCTCCTCTTTCTTCTGTATCCGGCACCTGTCTATTGGCCACTACCTCTTCTTCACCTTTTTCCTCTTCCTGTTTTTCTTTATTGTTATTACCTCTTTTCAATATTTGGTTTATATGTCGTCGCCATATTAAATTATCTTTAAACGTTCTAACTGTATAATTCTTCGTAAAACTTGTTCGACGATGCCCTTTTCCCAAGTCCTCTTATTCATATTTCTATAATCTCTTGCGAATATTATATCCCCTATCTCCAATTCTACTTGTCTTTGTCCTTTGAAATTATTTTTCTGTCTTATTAATGCTTTCTCTTTCTCGTTATTTCTTATCAAATCTAATCTTGTTCTGATATCTCTGTTAAACATTAACTTGAATAGTGCTTCTCCAGTTGTGCTGTGTGTTGTTCGATATGCTAATAAATATATATTTATGACTGTTGTCAATTTGATAGTTTTATTTCTATACTCCATTCAGTCTAAGAATGGAGCATTGGGAAAGATAGGGCTTAAAATAAACGTTTGTGATTGGTTGAAATCGAGTGTGCATTTACACCGGCAAAATAATCGCATTTAGATCGTTCTGTCAAAAATTTGTTTATTGACAGTTTTGTTCAAAGAGTTTGTCGATTTCCGTATTTTACATAGTTATTTGTTGTTAATATTCTTAAAAAATAGTTCTTCTTAGAACTCGCAAGTGAAATATTCATTTGTTAAGGTATATTTTATCAATTTCGTTAACTTTCTTTTCGTAATCGCTAATATTTTGTAGTATGGCGGAAGCAGTTTTACCAGGTCCTTCAAAAAATCGTAAAGGAAAACATATAAAATCTGGACAAAGGCAAATGGCTTATAATGTGTACATTAAGCATAAAGACAATATGTCGGTTTTGGAAAACTTATCAAATACTGATTAGCTGTTTGCCTTTTTATGTTTGTTAGTATGGTTATCATTTTAAAAGCAATGTAAGCCTTACTTAAATAAATGTCAATAAACACGTAAAAGTCAAAATATAATGATATCATATTCAATGTATATCCCTGCTATCCATCTGACAGTAAACATATGTTTTATTTGTTTTCAAAATACAAAATTCATCGTGTGTAACGCCATCTACTCCATTCTTAGACTGAATGGAGTATAGTATCATTACAAACCTTTTGAACCGCCATTTTGAAACTTTTAACAAAATTCTCAGCTAGTCCGTTTGTTGCTGGGTTAAATGGTGGAGATGTCAGATGCCGTATCCCATTCATTTTACAAAACTCTGAAAACTGACCTGAAGTAAACTGGGGTCCGTTATCTGATACCATTACTTCTGGCATTCCAAATCTACTAAACGTCTCCCTCAACTTCTCCAGTGTCGACTCCGTCCTTATCTGATCCATTTCGAACACTTCCGGCCATTTACTAAACGCATCTCTTATTATTATGAGGTACGTTTTTCCCATAAAAAGTCTTAGAAAATCAATATGTATTCTCCCATAAAGTTAATTTAGCCCTTTCAGGTTCTTGTCTCACCATCATATAAGCGTCACACGCCTTCACAAAGGATTCTATTTTCGCGTCCAACAATGGCCACCAAAAATAGTTCCTTGCTAAGTTCTTCATCTTTGACATACCCAAATGTGCATAATGCAACTCATTTAGCAAAACTTTTCTAAACCTCTAGGGTATCACTACTCGATAGCCCCACATTATTGTGCCTTTTTCTGTGCTTAGTTCGTCTCTTCTGTTAAAATATGGTTTTAATTGGTGATTTTGTCTTGTTTTTTGTTTCTAACTTTAATTAACAAAATTAGTATTTCAGTGTCTATCTTCAAACTCGCAACTCGAAAACCAAACAAAATTTGAATGAAATTATCCATTAATTTTAAACTTGAAAGTGAAGCTACATTTTTCCCACCAGTTTTGGATTGTACCATAGATTGGATACAATGATTATATACAGCATGTGAATATACAGTATGCGAGAAACAGATACTAAATTTAATTATCTGAAATCGGCAGTAAAGAACCCCGAAATCGACAGTAAAGTGAATCATTATTGTACGATTTTGGTGTGTGTTGGCTTGCATAAGTTGTCATTAATTGACATGTGACAGCGGAACGTGGTCATAATTATTGTACCATCATAATTAACATTCAAAAGTAAAATAGAGGTTTGTTTTGTCTTATTAACGAACGTTTTCAGATAAAATGTAACTGTACTGCCTTGTTACACAAATAACTATTTCGCATTTTCAGTCTATTTACTATTCAAACAATATTGTTTAATATAATTAATTGAAACTAAAACTCGAATTTTAATGATATTCGTATCTCCAAAACAAAACTTGGAAGTTTTTTTTCAATCATGTACTACATTTAATATTCATGTAAACGACTCTTTTAAAACGTGAACAGTGTATTGAATATATTGTGTATAATGTGTGATTTTTTACAATATCTTTTCACTTATTATACTTTCATAAGCAATGAATGTAAACGATAAATTAGGTTTTGATTTGTCGAGTTTCTCTGAGAGGAATACATTTCGGCTTATTTAATTAATACGCTCCACGAAAAAAATAATATGAACGTAGACGTGATAATAAATAATTAATTCAAAGGCTATTTTTACAATTATACGTGAAGCATGCGTCCGGACGTTTTTGCGTATGTAATGATATTAATTATATCATTATTATTAATCGTCTATGTAGTTTTTAAACTTAAAGAAGCATCAAAAAGAGAATTGAAAGCCTTATTATCATATTATCATGCTAATTATATTTGACGACTATTTTTGAATCGATATGATAAATTAAGGAAACTTAGGCCGTTCGTCCACCAAGAAAACCAATATGTGGCGATCGGTTGTAGGCAATTAGTCTGTGACTGGTTGCTTAGTTCTTCGTTCACCAAAGAAACCAATTCGAAAGATGTCGTCGTCCAATGACGATGTCATTACTGAGTTACTATATTTACGGGCGCAAAATATGTTGGGTTCATCCGGATTTTGAAAGAAATAAAGAAAAGCGGTGGTTCAAAATTGCAAGTGAGCTCAAAGATCCGGTTAAATTTAAATGAACTTAGGTACAGAATGGGGAAAGACGGTTTTCGTGAACTTGAACGAATTGTTGGCATAATCTTCTAATCTTGGATTGAGTTGGTCTTTACTTGATGTAAATCCATTTTCAATGTGAAATAAAACAAACAAATGTTTAAGATTTACACTGTATTTAATAACAACGACAGCTAATTTTTACACGGGCAGATAAAGGAAAAACAGTGATAGCATTAAATAAAGTAGATTACATATCAAAAACTAATCAATTTCTAGATCCAGAAAAGTATATCGTAATCCAAAAAGACCCGACAATAACCTTTCAAAAACAAATCATTAAGACGATTAGTAATTCACCTAGCTTGTTTAATATCAGTAACTATTATGAAAGACAGAAATTAAAAGTAATGAATCCACAACCACCGAAACTATATTCTTTAATCAAATTACATAAAGAAAATTATCCGATTAGACCAGTTGTTTCATATGTTACAGCCCCAGCAGTTAAAGTTTCAAAATGTTTGATAGATATTATAATTAAGCATACGAAATTCAAACCTAAATATAGTGTCAAAAATAGTTTTCAATAAATTAATAACTTGAAAGATCTTAAGTTACCTGATAACACTAAATTAATTTCATTCGATGTAAAAAACCTTTTCCCGAGTGTCCCACCTACTGTTGAATTAATTAATAGGATGAATTTAACAAAACTAACATTCTAATAAGAGACGAGATCTTACAATTATTATCTGTTTGCTTAGAACAAAATTACTTTTCATTTGAGAATAAATTTTATAAGTGTAATAGTGGTTTAATTATGGGAAATCCTTTGCCACCTTTATTAGCAGAAATTTTTATGGACAATTTAGAAAGAAAAATTTTTGAAAATAGTATATTACTAAGAACGTATTATTTTGGTTCAGATACGTTGACGACATTTTGATAGGATACACAGGTACAAACAGACAATTGAATAATTTCTTTGAGTTTATTAATTCTATTAATTCCCATATTACATTTACATTAGAAAAAGAAGTGAATAACAGTATCAACTTCTTAGATCTTACGTTAAAAAGAGTCAATAACCAAGTACAATTTTCCATTTACCACAAAGAATCACATACTGACATAACCATTCACAACAAATCCAACCATCCATATCAACATAAATTAGCGGCTTACCACAGCATGATCCATAGATTGATTAACACGCCAATGTCTACTTCAGACTATAGTAAAGAATATAACATTATTAAACAAATTGCCTATAACAATGGATACGACCCAAATTTAATAGATAAATTAATTTCTAAGAAATTATTCAACAAAACGTTGCAAGAAATTTATCCAGTTACAAAAGACACTACAATTAAAAAGTTTAAATCTTTCACTTACTTAGGGGAGAATCAAGGAAAACTAATAAAATTACTTAGAAAACAGGAAATTAATATTGCATAGAAAACAAACAATAACCTTGCAAAATACATCAAGAACAATAAAGAAAAAACTAATCACAATAATAAATCGGGGTCTATAGGTTAACTTGTGGTACATGTACTAAGGGATATATAGGTCAAACAGGAAGAGCATTTAAAACACGGATTGCTGATCATTTCTCCGCTTATATAAACCAAAAAAATGATTCGACTTACGCGAATCATTTGACAGAGAATAATCACATTTTTAATAAAGATTTTGATATCCTTCATGTTGAAAATAAAAGTATTAAATTAGATTTACTAGAGACATTAGAAATCAATAAATATAAACATTCAGACAATTTATTAAACAATAAAGTAGACCTAAACTCATCACCATTGTTAAATATATTTAGTCAGTAATACAGTTTACCTAATTTCACACATAACATCTGTTTGCAATAGATTTAGTTCCACGTACTTTTTGTATAGACCTGACACTTTGAGACAAGAAATTGTTCTTTATATATTAGTTCTTAGAATTCCTAATAGCCACACACTATATATAAGAGTCAAGTGTATGTAGATAGTTAAACTCATCACCATTGTTAAATATATTTAGTTAGTAATACAGTTTACCTAATTTCACACATAACATCTGTTTGCAATAGATTTAGTTCCACGTACTTTTTGTATAGACCCGACACTTTTAGACAAGAAATTGTTCTTTACATATCAGTTCTTAGAATTCCTAATATCCACACACTATATATAAGAGTCAAGTGTATGTAGATAGTTATTATTGTATATGTCAACCTGACGAAGCTACAGTGTAGCGAAACAGCTGTCGTTGTTATTAAATACAGTGTAAATCTTAAACATTTGTTTGTTTTATTTCACATTCATAATCTTCTAACGTGTAATTATATAGCCACAGGTTTTTTTCGGTCTCCTGCACAAACCTTATGTTTGCACTTTCTTCAGCTTTTGATAGCGATCACGGCATGTTATTGCGTTAAAAACTAAAACCTAGCATAACAAATTGAACTTTACAAATAAAGAATGGCTGTATCGGTCGAATCATTGCAAGCAATTGAAGACTTAGCGACCATAGTAATAATCGTGCGCGATAGGTTGTCTTTCACAATAGGTCGCAGTCGCCGCGGTGAACGAATGGGTACAGTTTTTAATCTGTTTGTCACCGGCGCGAGTGGTTGGTTGTAAGCGAATGGTTGCCTCGTTTTGGTTTTCCCGGTGGACGAACGGCCTTAGCCTCCTTTGCCTCGTCAGAGGAGCCGCCAATAATAAATATGTAATAGCCAGAAGGCTATAGTGTACTTTTCAAATGATCACATACAACATCAAGCCGTAAGCATAACGCTATTAAAAATTGATATTGAAAATTAACTACGCTAAACAATCTATTGGAACGATAAAGCTTGTGAAAAGATATTGTACATTGATTTTGGAATGAAGTAGTGTAGCGTTGGCTGTGTGTTGGCTGCTGTAGGCGCAAGGCGAGTGTTCTCACCGTGCCTGAAATCCGCATTCTGGCTCCGAGTTTGGAACGTGGACTTGATTCTCCTTCCCTGCTCCGCTGCAGGTAAACTCTACGCTACCGTGACAAAATACAAGGCCTGTAATCTTGAATGACTGCATCTGTGTCGCTCTGCATGGCGGTTGCTTTCTCAATATTTACAAATCAAAGTATCGTCATTTATCACTTAGATAATTATTCCATCACACTTTAATATCTTTCGTTTGTATTGCACTTAAATGTGTTAAAAATTCACTTAGTAATTTATAACTCTAAAACTAGTGTAAAATTGTTTTCTGTTTCTGATCACTTTTACAATATCTTGCTACTACTACCACATAATCCAAATCTTTTAACTCTAGAAAGCCTGGAAAGCCATCAATTCGAACTATAGTTGGAATTGTAAACTGAGCGATAGATGATATGGGATTCCGAACGTTCAACACGACACTATACTACTCGACACGACACTAAAACCGCCGCTTCTTAAGTGATTCTCAAACCGTGCTATTAACTAGTTCGTGGAAGAATGTTCATATGTACGCCACACTAACGAGTCGTATGTCAATAGTATCGGAGAATCGCTAAAAGACTGAGTTTTGGTATCGTGTCGACTTGTAGTGTCGTGTCGAATAACCGGAGAAAAAAAAACTATTTGGGAATTCGAAAACTTAAAAAAAAAAATTGACTTAGACTCGATATACTTTAACGAGGAAATGCAAAAGAAAGAGTCCTTTTCGAAAAAATTCCCAATGTATTTTTTGCTCAAGCTTTCAGTGACTTACGAACAAACTATTTTTACATATTTGTACATATATTTATTAATTACAGCTCACCATTATCAAAAGCTATCAGTTCCGTCAATGTTGTAACGCACTGTGTTGTACAGTTCCCGATAGAAATTTCTTTTTCTAACATTTATTTGATATTTCCAGTCCTGAACAACAGATGATAATTCCTACATTCGATGAGTACGACACCGGTGAGCTTTCCACGTACGATCAGCCGACCATAATACGACTTGCTTTGACTATCTGGTATATAGTTCTAAGTCATTCGGATATCCTTTGCTACTTCGTGATTTTTTTGAATCAAATAAAATCTGCCACGTTCTTATCGTTGCCCTTACCGTTGATGGTGTTCCTGTGGGGCACCTTAACCGTACCACGACCTTCGAAGAACTTCTGGGTTACTATTATTGCTTATACGCAGGTAAGATTTTATCGCCGCTTGTAATATTTTATTTATTTAAGAAATTTTTAAATCCCGTTGGACACATTATTGTACAAAAAATACTCTCATTAATTTTCATATACTGGTGTCTTAACGAAGCGAGAAGTTCATTATTGATATCTAATAATGTGGATAACGAAAAATTTGTATTACAAAAATTGTAGACAATCAGGAGCTTTTATTTTTTAAAATACAACGTTGACTTTTTAATTAGCATGCATTGCTTTGTATTATAGTCTATTTTTAAAATGCGAAACGAATTTCTGAACAGACCACTTTGACAGTGAAATCTCATTGGTTGAAAGCAAGGCCAAATGACACCGTATCAATCTTGCTCACATTCTGTCAACTGACATTGTTTATGGTTAATCCTTGTTGTTGTTTCTATTATTTCTCCGTTATTTCATTATATACTTTACCAGTTCTATTCAGAGCTCGACAATAATAGTTATCAGATATACTCGTAAGTTTGTTTTCAAGATTTTCGTGCATGTAATTTGGGACAGGGGTATTCCTGAGATATGGCTATTTTCTTTAGAAACATTTGAAAATTCATATGAGACCTTAGCTGCTTTCCTTTTGACATAAATCTCATATAATATCACCTCACTTTAGCTGAGATTATATTTTGGCGCGTTCCTTTTGTAATTAGCTGACTGAGACGAAGTGGGATTTTTACCCCCCCCCCCTTACCGATTCTGAGGTTGGTCAGAACCTTCCTCACTACTGAGATGTAAATATCTCTTGGTGGTGGTGATAACAAATGCATTTAATTGTAGGCGAAAATAGGGTTATGTTATTTGATTACTTATACGGAAAAATATGTACGAAATTCAACGAACTAAAAATGGGTGAATTATGAATGATAAATGTGATATCAGAATCAGACGACTATTAGGAACCGGTAGCATCACATAACTCCTGTAATTTTACTCAAGTTTAATTATATAAATTATAACAAGGCATTAAATAAATTACAGACATAGTCTGAAGTTTGGACATGCCAGGCATTCTAATTGCAACACAAGTTTAAAATCTCACTTGTCAAAATCCCCAGTGAGCGAATCTCACTTGAGGTGAGCAGAGACACTCACATCACTTTAGCTCAACCAACTCAGATCTCTAGCAAAAGGAAAGCGCCTTATGACTACAACTACGACAGATAGGTCATAGGCTCAATTAGTAAATACCGCGTGATCAAATATATGATATAACTTAAGACAGACGTTTTCAAAAGTTTCTAAGGAAAATAGCCTTATTTCAGGAATAGTAGCAAATCGGCTAATACAAGGCAATGTATGCTAATTAAAAATTCAGCGTTGGATTTTTAAAAATAAAAGCTCCTGATTGTCTACAATTACTACAATATTGATAAAGGTTTGCCATGGAATGTAAAACGTCTGTCTTAAATTATATCATTAAGTGTCATACTGTCATTAATATTAATGACAGTATGACACTTAATGATATAACTTAAGACAGACATTTTACATTCCATGGCAAACCTTTATCAATATAATTTTTGATCTCGCGATATATCATTCCATTACTTGAATTTAATGTTTGTTTCGATATTTCCACGCACATTATTTAAAATTATAAATCATTCGCTGAACATGATAATTCTAAAAAAATAAATAAATGGATATGGTATATTTACATAGCAGTGACAAGTTAGTTAACTACTTCTACGGCTGATAGCAAAAAACATTCTGGAATATTATATCTTGATAAACCTGATTACGACTTAATAATTAACCCGTAACTGGTGACGTCGTGTCTACCAGACTCCTGCAAAGTTTGTCTGTTTTGTATTTTAACAAATCCCGATTTAACCCCCACCAAATTCTATGTACCTTCATTTCTTGACTCAAGTAATGTATAGTGCGCATGTCAGTCCTGTTTCGCTTGCAGTTGTGTAGGTGTGTGCTTGTAAAGTTCAGGCGGTATGTCACTGTATGTGTAACTTTTTTCACAATTTTAATGGTTTTTAACAATCGAACTTTGCGTGACTTATTAGAATTTTCACAATGGATCAATTGCCTTCAACTTTAAATCGAGTTAAATATGGAGACAAAGGTTTTGAAACTACACTGCAGAAGTGGTTCGACGAACTTGCAAGTGATTCTGATAACGAACAAATGATAGAAGATGACATTTTTGAGGTTTCCGATCATGACACAGAATCAGAACAATCGGAATCGGATACAGAAGATATACCTACAAAATTTGACGATATCGAACCGGAAGCAAGCATAGAAGTAGATCAAACACGATCAACCGATGTAGAAGATATTTCGAGAACGCGATGTTACTATGGAAAAAATAAATATAACATCGTGTCGCATCTACCAGGACTAAGAGCTCCTGCAATGATAGATGAACATCAGGACACTGAAAGGGTCTGGAATCTCCTGTTTGATGACACAATGATTTCACTTACTGTGCAATGGACTAATGTAAAATTAAACATAGTACGCCAAGAATATAAAAGAGCGGACAAACCGGAACTTAAACCAATGGATGACATTGAAATGAAAGCGTTCATGGGGCTCCTTATACAGTGTGACCAGTAAAGTCCGCATCATATGGGATTTTTTTTATTAATAGATTTATTCTAAATTTGAGTTTGGCATCAATTTCTGCTTCGATCAAGATGAAAATTAACCAAAAAGATAATAGTCACGTGATTCGCATTATCTGTCAAATTTAATTTTTTTTCCAAAAAAAATTCAAAAGTGGGGTTATTTCTCAAAATATCGAAAAAAGTTATTAGAAAAAGTTTTTCTAAAAACAATTTTTAGTTCATATGCAAAATTTCAGCTGCATAAGATAATTTAGATTTTTTGCCAATTTTTTTGTAAATTGCACCACTGTTGCGAAATAAGACAACGCAACCTACATAAAACTTCTTAGTTTTAACAATGCTTTATTCCAGACACATTTTCTTTAAGGCAGCGCCATATTCAATGTGTGTTTTTCTACAAAATCCAAATAGGGCTATTAAAATTTGGTCACATGTGATGCAAAGTTTATTTGTTTTTGACCCTGTATAAGGTAACTTCATAAAATAACTATTTTTGAAAATGTAGTTTGTGTCTAAAAGTAATACACATTAATATTAATACAGACAAGTACACAGCGTCACAAGTAAAGTCTGCATTAAGTGGAAAATAAATTTTCGTTTGACTTTACGTAAGTTTAACTAGTTTCAATGATTTAATTTAAAACCCCTTTATTAAAATTTGTTATGGAGCTATGTTATAAAAAGTAAAAATAGTCTTTTATTATTTAAGTTCAGTTTCAAAAAAATTAACTAGTTTTGTACCTTACGATGATGCACCAAACACAAGTTGGCCGCAAAACAAATGATAAAAAAGATCAACAAGCCCTTGCTTTATTAATGACAGTCAAATCGCTTTCTGTTTGTCATAGTGGCTTTTAATTAATATTGCGTATTAAATAAAAAAATGTAAACTGAACAGGAAAGAATTGAAATTGTATTAATATGTGGTGAAAACACAAGTCATCGTGTAGCGGCCAACATTTTTAATGAAAGGCTCGCAGAACTGACGTTCAAAGAGAGAGTGTAAGGAATATTTTGTACAAAAATAAATTTAAGCTGTATAAACCTAAATTTATAAATACTCTTAAGCAACAAGATTTTGACATACGTTTGGGATTCTCTTTTTGGTACCAGGGGGGAAAAGAGGAAAATGTGTCCTTTCCGTTTCACGTTTTATGGACCGACGAGGCCACTTTCACTTCAAACGGCGTTGTTAGCTCTCAAAATTGTAGATGGTGGGCTCAAGAAAATCCAAATTTTATAATAGAATGCAAGGACCGGTATTCCTTTAAAACTTGATCGTTTAAAATACCGCACATTTTAAACGATCAAGTTGTTGGGCCTTATTTTTTTAGAGGCAATTTAAATTCTAAAGAATACCTACGCTTCCTTAACACCGAGGTCATTGAAGTTTTGGACAATATGTCTATTGAAATAAGGCATAATTTGTGGTACCAGTGTGACGGTGCTCCCATCCATACTACAAGACGGGTTCAAGAACGCCTCTTGGAAATATTTAGGGGCAAAGTAATTGGGCGTGTAATGGAGCAATACTGGCCGGCTAGGTCTCCGGATTTAACCCCACTTGATTTTTTCTTGTGGGGTTACCTAAAACAAAAAGTTTACAAAGAAAAACCTTTCCGTAATGTTGATCATTTGGAAACGGTGATTCGAAACTGTATTTTAGAAATAAGGCCCCTTAGTATCAGAAACTCCATTAAAGATGTATCAAGAAGAACAATTGTTTGTATTGAACACAATGGGAGGCACAAGAAATGTATTTTTAATTTTTAGGTTTTTCAAATTATGTTTAATTTAATATTCAAATACCAAAAATACATATTGTTATTAATTGAAAAGGTGGAATTTTAAATGCCTTTCATTTTTATAATGTATTATGATTATATTATTAGAAAATTTGACTTTTCAATTAAACTATTTTCTTAATATTAATGTGTATTACTTTTAGACACAAACTACATTTTCAAAAATAGTTATTTTATGAAGTTACCTTATACCTTATACAGGGTCAAAGACAAATAAACTTTGCATCACATGTGACCAAATTTTAATAGCCCTATTTGGATTTTGTAGAAAAACATACAATGAATATAGCGCTGCCTTAAAGAAAATGTGTCTAGAATAAAGCATTGTTAAAACTAAGAAGTTTTATGTAGATTGCGTTGTCTTATTTCGCAACAGTGGTGCAATTTACAAAAAAATTGGCAAACAATCTAAATTACCTTATGCAGCTGAAATTTAGTATATGGGCTAAAAATTGTTTTTAGAAAAACTTTTTCTAATGACTTTTTTCGATAACCCCACTTTTGAATTTTTTTTTGAAAAAAATTTAAGTTTGACAGATAATGCGAATCACGTGACTATTATTTTTTTGGTTAATTTTCATCTTGATCGAAGCAGAAATTGATGCCAAACTCAAATTTAGAATAAATCTATTAATAAATAAAAAAAACCCATATGATGCGGACTTCACTGGTCACACTGTATATACAGTCATTTTCAAGTCTAACACTGAAGATATTGCCTTAATATTTTCTACTGATGGTACGGGAAGAGATATTTTTAGATTAGTTATGAGCCAGAAACGATTTGCTGTGCTGTTATCTTGTCTTCGATTTGACAATCTAGAGGATAGAGCTTTGCGGCAAGTAAGTGCTGCGGCAATTAGCAAGCTGTTTAACAAATTTATTAAAAATTCTCAGGCAACGTTCACAATAGGTGAATACGCTTGTATTGATGAAATGTTGGTTGGCTTTCGTGGAAGGTATCGATTTAAAGTCTATATGCCAGCAAAACCAGTTAAATATTGTATCAAAATCATGATGCTCACAGATTCCCGTAGCGGATATGTATATAATGGATACATATATTGTGGTAAAGATTCTGATGGTTTCACTTTGTCACAAGAAGAAAGGACACTCAGTAAACCCACGCAAAGTGTGCTAAGGTTAGCTAAGCCTTTGAAAGGTACAAACCGAAATATTACAGCTGACAATTGGTTTAGCTCAATTCAATTAGTGGATGAGTTAAAAGCTAGAAATTTAACGTATACAGGCACATTACGTAAGAACAAAAGAGACATTACATCCCAATTTTTACCCAACAACACAAGACAAGTAAAATCTTCTTTGTATGGTTTTACAAGATATATGGCTCTTCTATCATACGTTCCGAAGAAATACAAAGTGGTACTACTTATTTCATCGATGCATAATTGTAAGTCAAATAACAATGATGATGAACCCGAAATGATTCTTCATTACAACAATACAAAGGAAGGAGTTGACTCTCTTGATGAAAAGTGCGCCATATATAGTTCAAGCAGAAGAACTAGACGCTGGCCGATGGCAATATTTTTCCAGGTATTGGATATGAGTACAGTCAACTCTTTTATCATGTACAACATCTACAAGAATAATTGTCAATTACAACGCTTTACATTGATGAAAGATTTGGCAAGCAAATTAGTGAAACCCCATATGGAAAGAAGAGTCGACAACGTAAAAATTTCAAAACAAAAATGAGTCTTGAAGCCATTTTCGACAGTCTCCACGTACACTGACGAGACCTCAAAGGTCGAAACAGCGGTGTCTGTGCGTTCGATTGTCGGCAATGGCACTTAATGTATGTGTGTATCTCGAACACATGCATATATGCATACGTATAAGTGTATATATGTAAGTCACAGTAAGTAAAAATTTCATTAGAGATTCGTAACGGTATCAGAAAAATACTGAACATCGAGCCAGAACCAACACCTGCAGAAACACTAGAACAAAGAAATTACTATTTCTTGTGTGCAAAACTAAAGAGAAAGACCAAATATCTTTGTCGAATGTGCCACCGTCCCGTTTGTCTCTAATGCGCTAATAAAGTGTGTACCGAATGCTGTGCCAGAAATGACTGACTTGAACCCTTGACATTTTTTTTCTGTCTATGAATTAACTTACATTGCTTTCAATTTCTATTTTTTACATAGTTTTTTCTATTTAAGAACATTTTCAGTTTGACATGTCAAGCTTCTAAAATGACAAATTTAAAGTTTGAAGGATACCGTTGTTTTCCGAAGTTACATTTACAATTTACTGATACAAGCACATAACTACAGTTTAATCATTTGTGCTTTTTATTTAACAAAAATAATGAAAAAGTGGCCGAGAGTCTCTCAGACCCCACGTCACCACTAGTGTAATTTTATTCTACATCACTAATTACGGGTTATAAATATGAGTTGCCATGACTTGCATTACACATAGAATATGTTAAAGTAGTCGAAAAAAGTTGCTTTTAAAATTTCTATTTACAAATAGATAATATTCTTTTTTCTTTATTGTTCTTAATAATTAAAATGTTTTGCTATTACTTAATTGATTTTTTTATTAATAGGAATATTAAAAATAAGAAAAAGAAAATAGACAGGCAACCTATTAAACTATAGTTTAATATACAATCTCTTATACATTAGTTTGGCCTAACACAAGGACATCGCCACTATCGCATGTGTTTCCTTTCCAACCATATATTTCCTTTTGACAGGCCTACTATGATTAATGGTCTGTGGTTTCTACTGTTAATCAAGAATTTGTAGCAAATGTTTATAGATCATTTGAAACTCGACCCAAATGTATACAGAAAAGGAAGCCGATACCTTTGAATATTTATTAGCTTTCTTTTTTTATAAACGAAACACAAGCTTTTGTAGATAAATATCTAGGGCAGGTTCAAAATATTAAATTTAATAAAATGAATTGCAAAAATCAGATTTTTAATTATTCTAATGGCACGCGTTTGTAAAAAGAAACACCCATATCGCATCACAGGACATGCCTCCACTGAACAACAGTGGCGGCCGCTGCAGGGAGGGCAACGGGGCACTGCCCCCCCCCCCCCCCATGACAAATTTCCCCGTGACAAATTTCTTTTAACAGATAAATTAATTATAAATACCAAATTTGTATGTAATTTTTCTGATTTGTTTGATAACAAATAATATGTTTTCGGGAGTAACAGTCCGTCTTTTGAGCGCGTTTAAAAATCGCAGTCTGACGTAAGCTCCGGGGCATATCGCGCGACTGCCCCGTTTGTATTAAGAAATCGAGCGATGAAACTGGCACGGGTAGCGTGCGTATATATGTAGGCGGCGGGACACTACTCTATGGTGCCGGGTCCGGGTGGCGGTCCAGTATTTAATATACAGCGGTGAGTGTATGTTGTAATTTCTATCGGTGCAAATGCAACTATGAATTGCGTTAGTAACATTAAGATAGAATTAAAAAATCTAGGTCTCCCTAGACCAGATTTATTGATTAAACTAGAAGATCACAATTTGAAAACTAATAAAACCGTGACGAGAAAATTCAACAGAAGCTCTTACAGTTTATCAGACTGGTTGTGTGGGTGTAATGTGCAAAATGCTTTTTTCTATTCCGGTGCTATAAAGTTTGCTACCGGATCTTCGTCGCATTAAGATAACGGGCTGAATTCGGAAATGAAACGGAGAGTCGCAATAGGGGTTGTCAAACAGGATAACGCAGGGCCGAGCTAACTCTGTCGCAGACGGCGTGACGGTTCAGGAAAACAAGAACATCTAATAGTAGAGCGTCGGTCGGCAACGACGCTAGCGACGATTGTCCGGGCACCAGGACACTATGCTATCTACAGATAACCTACCTGCGCCTCCTACGAACTACCACTGGCTGTGTCCCTCCAGTGGGTTACCTAATGAACACCCTGTATAGATGTAGCACCTACTCTTAGGTACGTGCTTGTCACAATAAAATATGATATATGCAAAGGTAAAAGAAATAAAAGAACAGGTAGTTCGAAACGTAACAAAATTTAATTAAGTTGATGTGTTGAATGGTTATGTGTTTTAAATATAATTAAAATGGTGAAATTAGGTATTACAAAACACAAGCGTTGAATGTAAAGTTAATTTAAACAAAATAAATGAAGCTAGCCAATTGATAAATGAAAAAAACAAAGCGTTAGGTGACAATTACAAAATTTGAAAGGAAAAAAAACAAGTCTTAAAGATTTAACAAATTCTCTGCGCTTCAGCAGAAGTTGGTCGGTTGCAGAAACGTTTCCTTCACCTCACATTAGGTGTACAAGAGTTTTCAAGGACACGCCACAACGGCAATGTCAATACAAAGCGGTAATTATATATATATAAATTAATAAGCGCATGAAAATTAATACGTCAGTAGAGAGACTTAGTCAAAATTGAGAAAAATTCGCTAAATTAAAAAAAAACGTCAGGTTTGCTTACATGAACTAAATTAAATTAATTGAAGGTTATTTATTGGCACAGTCAATAGTTAAAGGTAACATTAGAAAAGAAATTTCATAAAATACAATAAAACAATAAAACCCTGAGCTTCGAGAACCAAAGATTGCTTCTACACAAAAAAAAAATGAATTTATCTAGCTCAGGTAAATTAATTGATCAACGAAAGGCAAGAATTTACAATCTTACAGCAAGAAAAAAAAACGTGCAAAACTATTAACAAATTTAGATTTTTAAATGCAACACATCATATAACACACAATTATTGTATCGGAAGAGAAAACACTAGGTATATTACTAATTAAATAAAATCTACCCAAAAGATAAAGTGATAATTTTTAAGAATTTACTTGAATTAGTTTTAATTAAATATTTGCCTCAACATAGGGCTACAGAAATACGGTAGTGACAAAACCAAAATTCTGGTCAATCTGATTATTACATAATTAATGAAATAATAACGGTAATTTAATAAGGATTAAATTGTGACCTCGCAGTTGACTAAGAGGTGCGATAGTTAATAAACATCAAAACTAGGCAAACTGAAGTCTTGCTCACAGACGTAAAGACGTCGAAAATTGGACGTAAAATATATAAAAGGTAAAATTACAACCTTAGCTGGCAAGAAGGTTGCCGGAAAGACGCTGCGGAAAACCAAAATGGCGGCGACCCCCTTGTTGGTAAAATTCCACTTAACAGGTGGGCTGGATGTTGAAAAAAAACCACTGATGTGGGCGATATCCCCAAAAATAAGACTTCGGAGGGCTTAAATGGCCGTCAAAGGAATCCTAACAGCTTCTGAGGGCGTTAGCGCCCGACATAAGAATCCTATTAAAATTTAGAGAGAAAAAAAAAACCAAAGATAAAATCCCGAAAATTTAACACAGAGTTTTGAAAACTTACCCCAAGGTTGAACGATGGAGATTCCACGGTAAACGACTTCAAGTCACCTCAGGGTGCAAAATTTACATCAAAAGAGACCGGCACATGGCCATACGTGAATTTTTTTTAGATAACGTTACGACGATAAAAATTCACGTCAAAACCCAAAATTAAGGTAGCGATAATTACTGCTTCCTCCAAATTAAGCCGCAAACGCGAAAAATCTCCACATGGATACTGTACATAAGTACTAAAGGAAGAGAAGCAATTTGCACACACTGTTCTTTTCGCAAGATGTGACCAACAAGTGTCGTCGAAAACCGCGAAAAATCTCCTCGTTCACACCCGCGCAATCGCTACACGCAGCCCTGTCCAAAACATAGAGACACGAAAATACCTCAAGATGGACATCGAAAGCATTCACATAAAATTACAAACACCAGTTTGAGTTTGACCGAAAAGGGGGTTAACACTGCGACTCTTAATTAATCGCAAACAAGAACATGACTTAAGCGAAACGAGAATAAGCGAAAAACCCGACAATAGTACGAAGAAAATTATAACGACGGCAGCACGAGGGAAAATTTTATGCTAAACGTTGGCAATCCCGTGTATAACAGATCTGTACTACATAGCCGATAGGTTTGACAGAAATAAACAAACAATCTTCCACACGTAGTTTCTATTTTATTAGGCGAAAGGACAGAATTTCTGCAGGTAAATAACGAAATACCAAAGCTTTAATATCAAAACGCTGCAAAAAGACGGTAGAGAGACCGATCTTAAACTTATGTTACAGAGAAATTACGATCCTAACCCCTACGATGGTTCTGGGGGGGGACGAATTAACAGAAGTTCCTAATACTAGAATATCGAAGATAGAGCAACAAGTGATCGACAACAATTAATAGTATGCCCTACGTTCCAAGCATTCCCTTAATTAATACTCCTTACATTTTTTTTAGACGGACGTCTGCGAAGGAAAAGGAAAATAACAATAATACTCGGGCCTGCTCGAGAACTGTGTTTGGCAATACGCAAAACATGTTAGACAGTTATCACAATAACTTGACTGTCGTCTCAAAACGTTTACAAACCACAATAAATGCATTAGGTAGGGATCGGACGTGATGAATAAGTAGATATTCTTTTAAGAAAACTTACGCAAGGCGTAAAAGTAATTGCAACTGCGGAAAATACGAAACTACAGGTAGGTTAGAATAAGCTAGAACTAAGATAATTAGAGTTAGTTACTCAGACATAGAGGCTTACACAAAAACAGGGTGTAAATGCCCGATCTTACACAAAATATATCTGTCATATTCGCGGTACATGGTTTAGAGCGGTGAAGGCTCAATAGTAGGTTTAATACCCACGGAAGCATACGGCAGGCAGTCTTAGTAACCGGTGCGATAGACAATATACAGGGTACGCTCAAAAAGTCACGATCTTTATACAAAATTCCACGTATTTAGACAAAGGCACCCAATCTTTCGAGAACTATAAACAAAGTAAATTTACAACGTAACAAGTTCACTTTACGACACCCGTTTTGGTTGCATGAAGTATTACCTTATCGCACGCTAATTTTATTTTTTTGAAGTTGGTAACAAAAAAAATGGAACCAAATCGTATTTAAATGTCAAAATATAAGCCTTTAAAGTAACAAAAATGTGCAATAAAATTGTACAACGAATAAAAAGCACACATGCTAACATTTCGCTTACTAATTAGCAATATAAATTGTTAAGCAGAGTTGGATGATAAGTTTTCGGATGCTACTATTGACATTTACTTACTTACCATGTTGAATAGTACAACTGTTATAAAAGTTTGTTTTGATAAATATGTAGAGAGTTTGTGGACGAAAGATTTTGTAAATTGTCTTCTGCTATTTTGCGAATCTCTGGGGGCGTACAGTTATTTATTTCGTCCTTTTTGTTGATAATTTGAAATAATTTATTGTATAAATCAGTCTGAATTTTAAACACAATTACATGTAGCACCATCGATATTCAAATATTTAAAACGTTCTACTTACAAATCAGAGTAACCAACTTCAAAAAAGCAAAATTTCTAAAATATTCGAACAAAACATGTCTCTTATTTTAAGCTTTTTTGAACTTTTAATAACCGAAATAGAAAACATAGTATAAAATACACGTTTCATAAGACATTTTGCGCACTTGTTCTTTAGAAAACTCGCCTAGCGGCTCGTTTTCTAAACTTGAACGCGCGCGCAAAAATCGTGTCTTATGAAACTTGTATTTTAATATACTATTTTCTATTTCGGTGCTATAAAGTTCACTTTACGACATCCGTTTTGGTTGCAAAAGTATTTCTTTATCGCACGCTAATTTTGTTGCTTTGACGTTGGTAAAAAAAAAAAATGGAACCAAATTATATTTAAATGTCAAAATGTAAGCCTTTAATGTAACAAACATGTGCAATAGAAGTTGTACAAAGAATAAAAAGCACACATGCTAACATTTTATTTACTAATTAACAATATAAATTGCTAAGCTGAGTTGGATGATAAGTTTTCTGATGCTACTATTGTAATTTACTTCCAAGGTTGAATAGTACAACTGTTATAAAAGTTTGTTTTTGATAATATGTCGAGACTATGATGGCGAAATATTTTGTAAATTGTCTTCTGCTATTTTGCGAATCTCTGGGGGCGTGAAATTATTTATTTCGTCCTTTTTGTTGATAATTTGAAATAATTTATTGCATAAATCAGCCTGAATTTTAATGATAATTGCATATAACACCGCCTATATTCAAATATTTAAAATGTTCACGAAGTTGGCCGAAGACAAGGCAAAGGCTTCATCGACATTCCGAAGACGTCCGAATACAAACGAAGTTGGCCGAAGACAAGGCAAGGCCTTCACCGACATTCCGAAGACGTCCGAACCCATACGAAGTTGGCCGCAGTCAAAGCAAGGCCACTACTGACATTCCGAAGACGTCCGAACACGTACGAAGTTAGAATTTCCATAGACGTTTTAAACATAATTACATAAACACCGCATATATTCAAATATTTAAAATGTTCGAATGAAACATGTCTCTCATTTTAAGCTTTTTTGAACTTTTAATAACCAAAATAGAAAAAATCAAGTGAACGGTGTTTTTCTACTTTGAAGAGAATAAAAACATTTTCTAGAAATACCATGGGGGAAAGCAGACTATGTGCCTTAGCAATGCGTTCCATTGAAAAACAATTACTGACATCAACACCAAACTTCAATGAATGAGTTATTAATTATTTTGCTGATCGTAAGGAACGGCGGATGGATTTTATTTTCAAACAAGTTAATTAAATAGCATATTGAGTTTATTTTTTGTCTGTACTTAATTTTTGATATTAAACACTCAGACCCCGGTGCCCTCCTGTCCCAAAAAATCACGGGCCGCCACTGCTGAACAACTATATTTAAGTACATTATAAACCCATAACCCGGCATATTTACACCGTTAAATGTTAGAGAAAAATCAGCTGCGCTAAGCTTAAAAACATTTAATTTGTTTGTACCTAATTGATCTTATCTACTATGCGCTCGGTTTTCTGCATAATTTTAACCAGTATCTGCAACAATGACATTCGTGTCCTCCGCATAAGACATCACAGTACAGCCCCGAGTTGATGTATAATTCAAAAGATCATTAATGAAAATAGTAGATAGTGCGGAACCCATTATAGATCCCTGTGGAACTGCTGCGTCTTTCATTGTTAGTCGTTATTTTATAAGAATTTTTCAAAAGTTCCCCAATTTTCGCGAGTTGGTTCGAACACTTTATAAATGGTAATATTCTTAGCTTGTACAGCTTATGATTATCTAAATTTTCGTATTAAAAATTTTTTTGGTAGCTACATTATTATATACCGGATAATGGACGTTGTCGCTTCGCTATTAATTTAAGTAAATAGATGATTTGTGAAAATGAAAGAAAGTAAAAGAAAAAATTGTCTGCGAACACGCAGTGTTGATGCTTGTGATAACATCTTTCCAAAATACCGTGTTCAATGCAATAAATCAGATTTTCACATATGTATTGTGTATATACCTACCCTACTATATTGTCGTCAGTCCTGAAAAAAATTGCTTGTTTTTACATTTATTGTACTCGAAATTACATTACATCAAAATATGTATATATATATTTTTTGAAACAGTTACATTTATAACATTTATTACAGATGATAGTATTGATTAAATCCTTGTTCCAATTTTCATTTCTTCCCTGGAATATAGAACAGGACTCACTTAATCCCATGAATCCTGCCAAGCTATTTGGAGTAGAACAGAGGGTAAATTATGCGCTTTGGGATCTTCTATTACTTCTTATAGTATTCTTCCATAGGTAACATCTGTTTTATATTAGATAATTTACAACACCATATGTTTCTAAAAGTTATGACTATTTTGTAGATATTTATTAAAATGTCTGGGTTTGTGGAAGACAACTGCAATGACGGTACCTGCTTATACGGACGGACATTATATGGTTGACGAAGTAGGCGTAGCTCCTTTGAGAAGAGAGGATGAACAAAGGTTTGTGTTGATATAAACTGTTAATACACCAGCTTCTATCAGCTATTTCATCATTTAAAAATCATATTTTAGAAGACTTTCCTCTTTTTCAGTTTTTCTTCCTTTTATGTATTGTTTGTTGATCTTTACATCAGTCAAATATTGTAGCTTTTTTTTGTTACTAGCTTTTCCTTTAATTTTATACAGTTAAACAGGTGAAACAAAAATTTGTAAATCGGAGTTCTACACAGGTGCTCTGCTTCTTTAGAAACAAGCCCTTCGAAACGTCTATGGAAATTGTTAGAGTTAGAGATCCTCAATTTTATATCAGAAAAGGCACCCACACAATCCTCATACAGAAGAAGAAGAAAGTCCGTCTAAGGTATTCCTTTCCCTGTTTTCCTGTTCATTTAGACATTCTTACGTAAATGCGTTGTAAGTGCTATAAATTTCCAGTCTAATGTGTTTGCGCATGTTTGAACAGGGATAACACTTCCCTGTTCAACAACAACACGTTGTGCCATATATCACGGCCAAAGAATCAGGATTATCTTATAATAAATATGTGAATAACACTCAAATGAACACCATAATATCGAAAATATCCATAATAGGCTAGTGTACCAGTGGCGCAGTCAGAATTTTGTATTAGGGGGGGAGGGGTTTAAAAAAAGGAAACATATCAATGAACGAAAATTTATTATAGAACACAAAACGTAATGTATGTACATATAAAGTATATTTAAGAAAATATAAACAAATAAAAATCTGGCAGGTAGTGATACTAAACACAGGGCATGTAAAATACGTTTCAAAAATATAAATGACAATAAAAAAACTTTAAAACAGTGAGTATACTCAATCAACTAAAAATAAGAAAAGAAAAATACAGTAACTTATAAATTCTAGTAAAATAGCGAGATTGGAGAACTAAGACATCAAAAACTTCGTCTTCGCGAGTAGAAATATCAGGATGTATACCGATAGGTCCAGCCCGCGACGGGCCATACATAGGCAACAATATACGTATGGAACGTGCTATGTGGCAACGTTTGTACGATACCTCTCCGCGTGCTCCTATTTTGAGTGACGTTCTTAAAATTTGAATTTACTTTGTAGAATTATTGATTTTTTTACTTTTATCTTTTAGAAAACGTTATTGTTTTTTTATTACTTAAAATTACTTTTCCGTAGCAGCTAAGAATACAATAATAATAATAAATTGGACCTTATTATGTCTGAAACAAATGGGCATATTACGTATACAGAACGAATATGCAAACGACTATATCTGCGGGTAGAGGGGTTTCGGTAAGGGTTTCGGTGTTGCCACTCATTGCTGACTATGGCCCGTTCCGAGCTGGACCTATCGGTATATATCAAGGCTACGTAGGCCGTTTAATCAGTCGTCACAAGCAGAATTCCGCAAATAATTTTTTAAATATTGAAGGAGTGAAATGGATCTTTCACAAGAACATGTGGTGACTGGTAAAGTTGCCATTATAACTAAATATTTATTTTATAGGGTGCCCCACCGAAAACGAAACAGACTGAATATCTTGAAGGGGGAAACGTTTTTGAAAAAACGCAAAAACCGGTCGATTTTTGGTCTAAGGGGGACACCTTTCCATCATATCTTCAACTGTGATACGTCATTCCCCTCCCCTCCACCACTCTAACCATTACAATTTAAATAGGGAAAGTACTAAATACGGCATATGATTGAAAAGTTAATTGTACGGAGAATTCAGCAAAGTGATTGTTGGTTGCGCTATTTTTAATTTTAGCGCCCTCTAGCGGGATAAGAGACGAATACGTATTCTTAAATGTGACACATCATTTCAAGGCTAATTTTATTAGCAATTTAATGTACAATTGAAAAAAATATTAACTTAAGTAATTGAAAAACCTTGCAGAGCTCTAATGTTAGTAACTACGAACTTAATTAGTTTACAATAGACGCTGACAGTCTGTACTTGACAATGATGACAAATAAATGTCAAAAATATTACGCATTTAGTTGCTAATAAAATTAGCTTTGAAATGATGTGTCACATTTAAAAATACGTAAGCGTTTTTTATTCGGCTAGAGGGCGCTAAAATCAAAAATAGCGCAACCAACAATCACTTTGCTGAATTCTCCGTACAACTACCTTTTCAATTATGTATCGTATTTAGTACTTTCGCTATTTACGTTTTAATGGCTAGAGTGATGGAGTGGAGGGGAATGGCATATCACAGGTAAAGATATGATGGAAGGTTGTCTCCATTGGATCAAAAATCGACCTGTTTTTGCGTTTTTTCAAAAAAAATTTCTCCTTCGAGATATTCAATCTGTTTCGTTTTCGGTGGGGCAACCTGAATGTTGTGGGAAACAAATTTTTATTGCATCTTTCCAAAGCCTCATTGCACTTTGTATCTTCTTTGCTTTATCTTTGATAAACTGGACCCAAAATGTAACTTCTCCAATAGCACCAGAATCATCCAGTTGATATAATTTCAAAAGCTCTTGGGTAGAATTCAAAATTTCATTAATGTCTAAACTATTATTACTACATGAAAGTGTTTGGGAAGGTTCAAGAGTAGTTTTGTGTTTAATGAATTTTTCATTTTATTGCCTGTATTGTTTGGTCGAGAAACGGAATATAAATAACCCTTCGATAATAATCTTCTGGCGATGAACTAGGAACATTAATTTTGTGAATTTGCCGATTGGTGGTTCTAAGTTGTAAACTTGTAATGTCAAACTCGTCATAAGTCGTTTTGGTCTCCTGATAAATATATAAAATTGACTTCTCGCCGTCTTGTCTCATTTTTTTTTAAAGATTCACTGAAATCGTTTCTTTGCCCAGAATTGTATGCGTGTATTGCATAGTTTTTTCTAAAACCTTTTTTGTTTATAAAAATATACAGCAAAAGTTCTTAAATGTATACATTAGGCAATGGCAAAATGTTGCATTGTTTGAAATATGGCCTGCAAGATGTAGTTGAACGAATATCGGCAACAGAAAGAATTATGCGCTTCTGCGCAAGAAATAGTTGATGGGCATATTCAACTATTTCTTCATATTCAACTATTCCATTACCATGCGCGAAAAAACCTGCCGTAAGAGAACCTGACTAGGTCTTTAGTATGTATATATTTATGTCGCGATTCTTTCATAGTTCGGTCGGAAATTCATAGCACTTACAACCACCACTAACGGCGCAATAATCATTTAATTTTTTTGAAAATATGTATACTATGTAGTATGAAATGAACGTCTAAGGCAAACAAAAAACCTTAATTATTTTATTATTTACTCACAATAATAATAATTAATATCCTTAGTATCCATGTCACAATTCTAATTCATTGATTACAGCGTCGTTGGAAATATTGAATTTATGTATTCCTAGTCTTCCTTCCTTTTTATTCACATTAATTGCTGATATATAAAGCGAAAGAGTTATGGTTGCTTGGGGCGCATATTCTAAAAATACTTGCAGCTCTGACGCACTTCCGGTTTCACTGGATATGCATTAGGATTATTTTTTTTAAATGACACCCTATATATTTTTGGATTTTCTAGTAGTTTTAAATTGTCTATTTAACTGTTTTTTCTTTTTCAAAATTGAACCAACAGTTTTCGAGTTATTAATTTTTTTTGGAAATTTTTGTCCAAAACACGTATTCAGAAAAAAAATCATATTTGCATGGTTTTTAAGTGTAAAACCATTAATTTTAGTGATGCGTGTAGCCAAGAAAATTCTGCATCATTTGGTATAAGTTGCACTCGACAATACCTCAAGAAACTTTGTTTTTTCAAGGCCTACTTCTGGAAATTTTCACATACCAAAAACTTATTTTTTTTAAGTGGAACTCCCTGTATTTTATTATGGCATTTTGTTCCTTCTTTTATTCTCTTTCATTTTTGTTAACTGTGTACTATACCTATCTTGTGTAATTTCTGAGATAATCACAATAGGAGTAATCAGCGGTCAAATAATGAACTACCAGCGTTGTTCTATGCACCCCAAATATTCGTTTAACCAATGGGAAGGCCCGACTGCCTGTGACAACTGTCAAACAAAGTAAAGATTAAACGTCCTATACCTATCTTGTGTAATTTCTGAGATAATCATTATAAGAGCCAACAGCGGTTAAAAGAGCGCTGTTGTTGGTTGAACGAATATTTGTGTGCAATATTCGTTCAACCAATGGGAAAGCCCGACTCCCTGAATTACCTCTCAAACAAATTCGGTAAACGTTTATGTCAAATTTATGGAAGCATCTCTATTTGTTATCATCAAAATGAATTATTTTCATGAAGAGTTAATAGAAATGATTTACATTTTGGGTGAATCTGAAAGAAATTCTTTCCTAGCATCCAGGCTTTATGCACAGCGATACCCAGATAGAAGGCATCCGAAGCCAGAGGCTTTTGAAAGTGTAAATGAACAGTTCGAGAGGACTGGAAGCATAAAATATGAAAAAAAAGAGCGGACAAAACCAATAACTGGTGAGGAAAATGAGATTATGGTACTTACGAGTATAGTCGAAGACTCCCATATTAGTGTACTAGGAAAGTTAGTCGTCAGTTAGATATTAGTCAAACTTCAGTATCCCGAGTGATTAGGAAACATAAATTTCATCCATATCATATTAAATTAGCACAGGAGTTAGATGAAGGAGATTTTCAGAATCGGTTAAATTTTTATCAGTGGGCAGTAGATAAATCAGCAGAACAGCCTGAATTTCTCAATTTTGTGTTGTTTACCGACGAAGCCACTTTTCATAAAAATGGATACGTTAATCTTCACAATTTTCATTATTATGACACACAAAACCCCCACTTTATTCGACCTGCAAACTTTCAGAATCGTTGGTCATTAAATGTTTGGGGGGAATAGTAGGTAGTTGCATACTTGGATCTTATTTCTTTGATGGAAATGTTAATGGAGAAGAATATCTTCGTTTTCTAAGAAAGGATTTTCAAAACTCTTTGGAAAATCTTCTTCTAAATATTATTGGTCGTATGTCGTTTCAACATGACGGAGCCCCAGCTCACTATAGCCATCAAGTTCGTGATTACCTAGATCAGGATCATCAATTTCAGAACAAGTGGATTGGGCGGGGTGGGGTGGTCCTGTACCATGGCCCGCAAGATCACCGGATTTAACCAAATTAGACTTCTTTTTGTGGGGATATGTAAAAGACCTAGTTTATCAAACAGTGCCCACCACCAAAGAGGACATGAAAATAGAATTAGAAATGCGTTTACAAGAATCAGTCAAAATGTTTGACATACGTAACGTTAGTGCTTCTTTGGAAAACAGAATTCGGACGTGCATTGTACGGAATGGTGGTTATATTGAACATATTTGATGAAACTTGTTTGTCTTACTTTACTTTGTTGTTGCTTTGATTAATAATTATTTAGGTTATTTAAATTGCGTTTAATTTTGTTTTGTTTTGCGTTATCAATTTATAATTTCGAAAAGCTGCAGCGATCTATTCCGAAGAGCATTAACTAAATGAATGAATACGAGCAATCAGGCAAAGTAAATTCTAAAAAAATATTGGAACTGAACATTGCTGAAATTACAAAAAAATTAACTGAAAATGTAGTAGTCTGTAAAATTATGACTCTTGGAATAGTTAGGTTTAATCTTTACTTTGTTTGACAGTTGACACAGGCAGTCGGGCCTTCCCATTGGTTAAACGAATATCTGGGGTGCATAGAACAACTTTCGTAGTTCATTATTTGACCGCTGATTACTCCTATAGTGATTATCTCAGAAATTACACAAGATAGGTATAGTACATAGTTAACAAAAATGAAAGAGAATAAAAGGAAAAAAAGGTACAAAATGCCATAATAAAATACAGGGTGTTCCATTTAAAAAAAATAAGTTTTGATATGTGAAAATTTCAGAAAGTAGGCTTTGAAAAAACAAAGTTTTTTGAGGTATTGTCGAGTGCAACTTTACCAAATGATGCAGAATTTTCTTAGCTACAAGCACCACCAAAGTTAATGTTTTTACTTTTAAAAACAATGTGATAATGATTTTTTTCTGAACACGTGTTTTGGTCAAATATTTTCAAAAAAAATTAATAACTCAAAAACTATTGGCTCAATTTTGAAAGAAAAACAGTTCAACAGAGAATTTAAAGCAGTACAAGAAAGTCCAAAAATATATAGGGTGAGTCATTTAAAAAAATTACGTTCCGTGCATTTCCGGTGAAACCGGAAGTGCGTCAGAGCTTAAGGTATTTTTACAATATGCGCCACAAGCAACCATGAATCTTGCACTAATTGCTTTTTCTTTTATTTAAAACGCAAAAGAGCAATCGAAGAAGCGGCTACTAATGACTCACCCTGTACAGGTTTTCCATTAAAAAAAACCGTAACTATTATCAGAGAGCAAATTATGGAACACTCTGTATGAGTCAAAATAAGTTTAGAAGGTGCTATTTAGGAAACCAATCACTTCGACGTATCTTTACTCATAAAGGCACAGTCTGCCTTCTCAACGGAGATGACAGCCTGTATATATAACGGCAGTGAGCCTGTCTTGACAACTCAGCATTATATTACTGCAATAATACTTCCGACCAGTGGTGTCAGGTCTACCAATTTTTCCGTAGATTAGCAATTTTTACTTTGATTTACCGGTCTACCTATTTCAGTTCTGCACACATAAGACAAGTCGACTTTCCTATAGATTAAGAACTGAAATTGGCAGACCAGTAAATCAAAGTAAAAATTTGTAGAGCTGCCGAGAAAATCGACACACACTACTTGGTTGGCTAATGAGCAAACACTAGCAAGCATTAGCAAAGGAAATTTTATTGTCGATTCTCTACCATAGTAGGGAAAGAGTTGGCATGTAGTGGACAGACCTCATTTTCCCACAATGAATATTGTTGATTACCTCCCGTATGTAAAGATGTAAAATTCTAAATATAAAAACAATATAGAAAATATTATATAAAAAATGTTTAATATAAATTATGTATTACTTAATTATTGCATATATCCATACATATTTTCGTATAATTTGTTAGGTTAGAAAGAGAAAGCTAGATCTGCAATTTTGTCAAACGTTAAAGCATTTGTATTAATTTGTGAGTATTTTTTTCAACTAATAACATAACAATAAGAACAAAATTGTGGAAAAATGTTTGTTATTATTGAGCACCTCTATTATTCATGATCGATCGCGCTAGTTTTGCACAGATGCAATAATTTTATATAGAATGTTTTATGGAACTATCCCGAGTTTTTCTAGAGATTTCTTTTCTATAGGAAATGTATTTAACGATATAATAAATAAGTTAATAATATGTATAAATTGCCTATACAGGGTGTATTTGTAGTAAGGGAACAGAGTATGATAAATGGAAAGGTGCAATTTTGTAGAATATAAATCCCAAAAATTGTGAGTCAATTACGACACGAACGCCAAAATTAAAAACCCCCGAAAAGTGTTTATTGTGCCGCCTATGGATTTAGCATGTGTGTATATGTCGTAGGTATCGCGCCAAACGTCGACGGTTCCACACAGTTTGAGGAGACGTAATAATTTCCATCGAAGTAAACACGCATAGATATACGCAATAACAGCTGTAGACGTTATAAATACCCCAATGATAGCATTATTTACTCTTTCTAAACAGGTGTTCATGCTAAGAATTCAACAACCTTAATATGAAATATCAGCTGTTAAAATATCTTATTTTTCAACAACGAGAATTTTTTTTATTGAGATGGATTATTTAGATATTACGTTTTATTCCGCTATTACTGGTATTATGATTAAATTCAACGACTTTTTACTTCTTATTCCTCACAAAAACAAATTTGTGTTGTAAAATTTGCCCAACTCTACTTATGAGAAACTTTTATTTTAATTGGACGCAAGTAAATTAAAAAAAACATAATTTATTTAAGTTCGTGTGTTGTGTAAGCAATAGTCGAAACATCCACACGTAACAATTGAACGAGACTGACCTCGCACGCCTTCACACTCCTACTTACTAACCCACCCTACAGTCGTATTAAAGTGCAGTGGCGCGACGAATATTTTAAAAATATCTTTGTAATTTTTAAAATTTGAATTAGCGCAAAATATTTTGGATTTGAGTCTAATAAAATTACATCTTTCCATTAATCATACTCTGTCCCCTTATTTGAAATATACCCTGTATAGAGTAACAACCTGAACTGCGAATATACACCGCTTATGTATTTGGTCGCTGAGAGTAGGTGGGGTTGCTAGTTGCTTATTTCGTTACTCATAATAGGTTTTTGAATATAAACGTGTAGAAGTTTATATTATGGGAAAACTGAAATTGTATTGTATAGTAATTGCAACTAAAGAGTTGTAAAATAAAAAATGAGTTCAACAACAAAAAATATTATAACAAAACAACTTTAATAAACAATACTCTCAACTAATTAAGTGTTCGAATCGTGAAGAAATTGACATAACCACTGACATTCCTGTCTTATAAACAGTTAATAATACTAAAATGGATACATTAATTTTAACTCCTACTGCCCTCTCCTATCAATAGGCTTTCGTAGTTCAAGTTATTTACCTGTATAGAATTTTGCATAGATAGGATGTAGTTTAAGAATTTTTTTCTTAATGACAACGGCGTACTAGATTATTGATACAGAAGTTTATATTTTATCGTAATAAGAATCTTTAATTTTCTGTGTAGTTCTAGCTACATTCTCTAATTCCATTGTCTATAAATTAAATAGGTCAAATGAACAAAAGTATATTTACGTATTATGAATTTAACATTTTTCCTTTTAGTTCCGCTTTGTCTTATGAAAATGGTCAACAAAAGCATAGAAATATTTCTATAAGCGAGAGGAAAGACAGCGATCTTCAACGATTGGTGGAAGAATCTGAAGACGTCGCAGAAGATCAGGCGGATGTAGAACAGACAGATCGTATAGAATACAGTGGAATGGATAACGTGGTATCTCTGGAGGTGAAAAATGCAGCACCCTACGAATTGTTCCCTGATACCATTCAGATGAAGTAAGTTCTGAAGAAAACAACAAAAGTAATTTTCTGGAATAACTTAATATTGTATTAATTTCATGATATTTCTAGCACTTCTAAATATGTTGAGGCAATTAGAGAGTTTTTCATTCAACTGAAAGATCCAACTTCTAGAGTTGCCGTAGATGTTTACTCTTACATGTTCATGTGCGATTTCTTCAATTTCTTCGTTATTTTAATAGGCTATTCATCATTTGGGGTATACTATAACATAGTATCGACTGGTGCGTGAAATGTCTTGGGGTTCCACAATGGACATGACCATTTTTACATTCTCGGAGACAAGTCTTTTCTTGCCTCTACAAAAGTAAGCAATATATTTGGGGGGTTCGAGTTTAGCAAACACGTTTCGTGTCGCAGGACTTACAAAAATTGTTACATGGCTACTTGCTTATTAGCTGTTTTAGGCGGCAGTGCAGCACCTAAAGCAGCCGACCTAGAAAAAATACTTAGCTCCGTTGGAATAAGTAATGTGTTGCTTTGGCTCTTACTTTCGGTTATTCAGGAAGTTACTATCGAATTTCTTATCTTAAATTGAACAGCAGCACACTATATGTTAGTATTCAAAAACTAGATGTATGTTAGAATGACTTCTTTATAGTCCTTTGTTCAAAACCTTATTAAATTTAAATTTGATACAGCAACAAACAATTCAATTTATATGCAGGGCGTTAAGATAAATTCTGCAATGATCCGTATCAGCAATTTCTATACCGATTTTTCACTCTTTGGGATCATTGTTATTAATCCTTAGAAATTAATAAAAAAAAGCAGTAATAAGGTGCCGTGGAGTAATACATTTGACATATTACTGTTTTGTCAAAAAATATTTGTTTTATTTTCAATGTCAGTCTCACAGAACTATTTTGTTACTTATGTCAAATTGCAATTTCAACAAAAATAAAAAATGTTTTCTAAATACACTCACCGGTAAAATAATCGATCCACTCAAAAAATTGATGAAGTTTCTTCGTTAATAAGTTTGTTATTTTAAATTCGATTTGATTCATTTTTTTGCATATTGTAGGTAAATTTAAATGTAATCTATCACATCTTTGGAATTTTAATAAAATTTGGCGTACATCATTTTATACAGGGTGACACAAAGCCTGTTTTTTTAAATCAACTTTAAAACCACATATGGATTGTCAAAGTTGCTCCACCATGTATTTTCTTATTTTGTTAACAAGACACATCATTTCTTTACAATTTCTTTTTTTATTTATTACAATAGCTTAATTTTTGTAAAAGATACAAGGGCTTAAGAAAAATCTTACATTTTTACATTTTTCCTATGGTACTAACAATAAGTTTATGAATTTAACTATAATATAATGAAAAGGAAATGAGAAGAAAATGAAAAACATAAAAGACTTAATACGAAGTGTTTCCTCCACGTGCACGGATAACAGCTGCAATTCGTCTTGGCATGCTCTCAATTAAGTTTTGAATGTAAGCCTGGTTGATTTGATTCGATTCTTCAGTTAGAACGTCACTAAGCTGCTGTAAATTTGCAGGCGTTGGTACACGAGATCGTATTTTCCTCCCAAGTGCATCCCAAACATTCTCAATTGGGTTTAGGTCTGGGCTTAGAGCAGGCCAATTTACTACTGGGATTTCAACCTCGGCTAAATACTCGCGTACAATTCTGGAACATGCGGTCGGGCATTATCATGCATCAGCATGAAATCATCTCCGATGAACGTTGCAAAAGGAACAATATGTGGCTCTAAAACTTCTCTTATGTATCTATCGGCTGTCATGATTCCCCCGTTCATTATAACCAAGTCCGTCCGAGCTTCAAAATTTATGCCACCCCACACCATTACCGAACCGCCTCCATAACTTACTCTAGGAAAAAAATGGTTTTGAAAGAAACGTTCACCAGTTCTCCGGTAAATTCTTTCACGTCCATCTGGTGTTCTAAGACAAAATCTTGACTCATCCGTGAATAGGATGTTGCTCCATTCTTCGTTACCCCAATTTAAATGTTCCCTAGCAAATCTAAGGCGTTCAACTCGATGGTATCTCAATAACTCTAGACCAGTTGCAGGTCTCCTAGAACGCAGTCCAATATCAAACAGCCGCCTTCTTATTGTTCTATCACTTACTTGAACTTGCCTTACGTCCTCTAATCTGTTTTTCATTTGCACAGAAGTAACTTTTGTGTCCCTCAAAACATTTAACGTTATAAAGCGATTATCTCGCTCACTATACTTCATTCACGTTAAGAATGCAGTAGATAGCACAACAATCGGCGTCTGTATGACACTGGCACAAACATAGAAATAAACAATGGCGGGTGGTTTGAAATATAAATGTCAATTTCATTCTCTTAACCTCAAACTTCCACTTCAAATTATTTATTTCTAAAATAACTATAACAAATTCAAATTATGTTTTCAAGTAATGTACCTACCTATAGCTTCCTATATATAATTTTTTTAATGTAAATCGGTCGCGCGTAACAGCCAATCACAGTTCGGGAAATGTTCTCCTATCTAATCCAACGCTGCATTCTTAACGTGAATGAAGTATAGTAGATTTCTTTCGACCACAATGATTTCTTCTTGTGTATACACCAAATTCATTAAACCTTTTAACAGCTCTTTGAACTTTACATCTTGAAACTCCCAACACTCTGGCCACATAATACTGTGACCTACCATCCTGAATCAAAGCAACAGCTCTCGCTGCGTCGGTTACAGAAAGATCCATATTTTAAATGACTATTCGACAAGAAACACGTTCAAAAACGTAATTGACAAGTTTTAGATTTCACAACTGACAGTATTTCAATAGCCCTCTATGCAAAAACGATAAATTCGTAAACTTATTGTTAGTACCATAGGAAAAATGTAAAAATGTAAGATTTTTCTTAAACCCTTGTATCTTTTACAAAAATGAAGCTATTGTAATAAATAAAAAAAGAAATTGTAAAGAAATGATGTGTCTTGTTAACAAAATAAGAAAATACAAGGTGGAGCAACTTTAACAATCCATATGTGGTTTTAAAGTTGATTTAAAAAAACAGACTTTGTGTCACCCTGTGTAAAATGATGTACGCCAAATTTTCTTAAAATTCCAAAGATGTGATAGATTACATTTTAATTTACCTACAATATACAAAAAAAATGAATGAAATCGAATTTAAAATAACAAACTTTTGACGAACAAACTTCATCAATTTTTTGAGTAGATCGATTATTTTGCCGGTGAGTGTAGTTAGATTTGGACCAAAGAATGCCTTCATAAATTCACTATAATATACCGTGCATAATCTAAATATTAATTTAAAACATTAGTAGTAGCTTCCTGTACAACCGGAAGTCAAATCAATACAAAATTATTTTGAAACATAATTTTAATCACTGATGTCAGAACAAAATCTTTTTTGCTTTCATTTCTATTCGTCGCGTTGCCCCATTCCATCCCACGGACCAGCCGCTGCTGTTAAAACTGACTAAGTGATAAATTATGTCATTAACACGACGTTTTTTAGACACAACAAGGTGACGGAGGTGTTTCGTCATACTTACAAGACGATAGAGTTCCTACTTTGTTTTTGTTAATGTTGATACTACAGTTCACGTTAATTTTAGCTGACAGGGCTATATTTTTAAGAAAAAACATCGTCGCGAAGATAATATTCCAATTCGTGCAGATTATAGTGTTACACATTTGGCTTTTTGTTGTATTTCCAGCTATGACTGACAGGTAAATACATTCTTTAGTTTTTGAATTATTTTTTTTTAATATCTCCCGGAAATTATGAAGTAATAACATATCCAATTTTCAGAGCTTTTAATTCTGTGTTACCACCTCAAATGTACTATATGGTTAAATGCTTTTACTTACTTTTATCGTCATACCAAATACGCTGCGGTTATCCATCAAGAATCTTAGGAAATTTCTTATGCAAGGGGTACAGTTACATCAACATGTTCCTTTTCAAGGGTTTCATGCTTATACCATTTCTCTTCGAGCTGCGAACGGTGATGGACTGGATGTGGACTGACACTTCGATGACCGTTTTTGATTGGATCAAAATGGAAGATATATTTGCCCACATCTTTCAGTTGAAAGTAAGAGAGTTCGATATTAACAAATCGTGAGCACCTACAATTGTTTTGTTCTACTATTTTTTTTTACTTTTCTTTTTTTTTATTATTATTTCTTACTCGTTATTTACGAAAAGATTGTTTATTAGGAATTTGAGCCGCCTGAGTTTCTGCAAAGAATTAGTGATATGCAGAGCGACAAGAGAAAGGTGATTTCTTCTTTTTTTGCATTTCATATTCTAACAACATCGTTCTTTGTATAACTCAATAATCAAGAAAATAATATCTTGAATTTCTGAACGAACCGGCTTTGTACGTTTTTTTTTTAGAAATATTGGTGGAAGACTGCTTTATCATTTCCTATTGGCCATTTTATGTCTAGTAGAGTAAACACTTCAAGGAAAGAATGCATGGATTAATTTTTCAAAACAATGCTTAAGCACTTTCCTATTAAGTTTTTTGGAATGGGATCATGCCAAATCGCAAAATCAGAACGATAAAATAAATCAGTCTTTAAAATGTAATCTTTATATTATTTAATGAAACGGCAATTCTTTAGTTTTATGGCACATATACCTAATATATACAGACTGTTTCACTAGCATAGAATCCTTCGACAGCATTTGACTGTGAGATGTACACAACAGCTTTTAAGAATGTTACAAGTTACAATTTTAATCTAATCAGTCTTTAATATAGAACTTAATTGCAATTACAATACCTCCCACAACTACGTTTTCGAAATTAGCAATGAATTTTGGACAAAGATGGTTACACTCATTAATTTCAGAGGTAGTTCTCTCTAAAAATATAAGCACTGGCATTTGAGAAAAACATACAAATTGTATAAGAAAGTCGTACCTACACCAATTCTTTGTTCAAAAGTGACTGGTAGTTTGAAAAAGAATTGGGAGTATTCTGTTAAAAAAATGTAGTGTTATGTAGTATTCTGCATAACTTTCAAAACTAAACACTTTCGTCCTGCACAACTTATTAGTTAAATATCGAAGCACTCCATACCAATGAAACAACCTGAATATATGTTGTATGTACATACTGTTTGTTTAATTTCATTATTTTCTTTGAATATTTTTTCTAGTCAAACCAAACTGAATCAGGAAAGTGATTAACAATAAAATACATCAAAAAATAACAAAATATATAAAATGTAGATGTTACAAAAATTCTTCTAATACCCAAAATCAATTCTTTGTATTTGATTATCCAAAAAAATCATCTCATTCAGGCATAGATAGATGCTGGCACAATGTAATGTTACGAACCGTAGAAGAAGTACTCCTACAATATACATAATAGTAACTTTATATAATAACTAGGGAGCGGAATCGAGCGAGTCATGACTCATCGCCCATGGGCGCGCTATTGAAATGTATTTTTAAAGAGGTTTTAATTTTATTTATATAATTGAATAACAAGTGGCTGGTGATTATAAAATACAAAATACCCTACTATTTGTTCATTTTCTCTTCTGTAAGACTTGTTCTCTATGAATTAAGTACATCCTTGTAGATAGAAAACGTCTTTTCTACATCTCAACTGGTTATATTTACGTAATGGAAATATTCTTTTATTTCAGCGTATTTAGCATACACAATTGCCGCAATGTTATTAAACCTGGATTTCTATTAAAAACTGCGTCTAAGTCACTTGGAATTATTAATAGCCACATCTAATGTGGTTAATCCATTTTTACTTTCTTATACGTAGTATAAGGAGGTAATGTGAAATTTTCGACTTCGAGATTTTTGCAGATGCCAACGTTTTGAAGTCCCCTGATACCGAAAAAGATGTTTTTAAAAAATGTCTGTGTGTCTCTATGTGACCACGATAACCGCTGTAGATATCAATTCCAAATTTTGTATTTACGTCTAATCTCCCTCTTGAGATCTGAGTAGTTTTTCAGTAAAATCGGTAGACCGGAAGTAGCAGTTTACTTCAGTGAAAAAATTAAATTTTGCCAATATTTTGTCAACTACTAAATTTAAACAAATTTATAAAGAATTCATATGTACTTGAAATTAAAATTGAGAACAATTTTATTTAAAAAGTTTTTCGAAGCTGCTACCGGAAGTAGGTCTTTTACTCCTATCGAAAATCAGTTTTTTGCGAATATTTCGCATGTCATGCTTTTTAGACAGGTACGTTACGGGTATAAAAGTATTTAAAACGTAATTTTCAACATCTTTTGCATAAAAACAATTTCAAAATTCAGACCGGAATTACCACTTTTACGCTTATCGAATAGCGATTTTTTGCGAATATGTCGTAAATTATGCATTCTATATGTATTTATCAAGAATACAAAAGTATTTAGTGCTAGATTTGCAATATTTTTTGAATATATGAAATTTCAAAATTCGGACCGGAAGTAACACTTTTACTCTTAGGGAGTAGTCCTTTTTTCGAATATCTTGCTAAGTATGCATTCTATAGCGATTTATTAAGAGAACAGAAGTACTTAGAATAGGATTTTGAATAATTTTTGGGTAAAAAAAATATAGTATAGTTTGAAACGCTCATACGTATAAGATAGTCGTGTGGTGGCCACACCTCATTTTTTAATTTGAGATTCGATTTTCAAAATATGTCATAAGTATAGGCAAATTTCCAAAGTGTTCCTGAAGGAATAACAACTGATTTTTTAAATTTGAGATATGTGTTAGTTCCTTGCACTCAGAAATACTTCGAGCATCGTCATTTAAACATGTAACGAAATTTTGTAAACTATCGAAATTCTCTGCATGAAAACTATTTCTGTGTATGTTTTAGCAAAGCTAAATGACGATATTTTACAGACTTTGCAATAAATTTCGGAATCACTTAATTAATTTTTATCTCAGAAAAAGTAACATAAACAACGTTCTAGATCTAAATAAATGATAACTAAAAATGTACGCGTATGTTATTGAAACATACATATTATTTTGCGAAATATAAGGTAAATATAATAAATTTTAAAAACTCGTCACCCTTGTACCTACGCCGATGAAGAAAGGATTTTATTCATAAAATTCCTTATTTTATGGCAGTTTTTTCTCTGATTCTCGGGCGTAAACAGATGTTGCAGTTCGCCCTATGAATTAGTGCTATTCAGATATAATGTAAACAACACGCAGTTGTTTACATTATTTCTTTTCACGGTTGTGGCTCCGTGGTAGTTTAGCTCGCTCGATTCCGTTCCCTAATAATAACTATTAGTATTGCGCCTGTTAGTAAAGAAATGTCCACATCCCAGGTATAATTTTCGCACTCCTTGCAAACACTCTTTTCTATTACACCTTGAATTTTCAGTTCCACAGCATCACAGAAACCTTGGTAAGACAGGTACTTTATTAATTTACCAGAAACATACAATTAATTTATACAATATTTATAATACATAATAGTTTAATATTAGATTTATGGCAATAAGTGAACATTTCAACTAAATAGGATGAACTATACCCTGAGAATAATGATCAACGAGAAGCGACAGTATAGTCGGATCCTTTGATATTTCCTGATCCACTTTCGCCTTGTCGAATTTGAGTGATAAACAACCAAAAGCGCTTTCCCGTTAGGGTCAGAGTAAGTACAGAGTTATCTCAATCGCAACTTCTACTACCCCCTCCCCCTCTTGTTCCTTTTGTTACTTACCCCTGCCCCCTCAAGGGCCAACTTTGAAATTGGTTCAGAACGACCCACGCATGCTCGGCTGTATTTTATATAAAATGCAATTTGATTACTTGCAATTTGGTTACTGCCTGTTCTGTAGTGGGACTCACGTCATAATTTCTCTTATTTATAATAATAAGTAAACGAGCTGAAAATAATGACTACTCGACTTCTTAATAATTACTGGTTCCGGCGAGGGTAGGTTCATTCTGATCTCGGTCATTTTGACCTAGTTCATTTTAACCTATAACTGGAAAGCCCTTCAAGTACACTACAACTCAGGACAGGAGATACCAGGTTAGACCAGGATCGGCGTAACTAATAACGACTAAACAGCCAAGCTCACCCCGCCCATCGAAGAAACAGGGACACGCTTTTAACGGCTTTGTCACTTCTCGTTGATCATTGTTCTCTGCTATAGACGTGTAATAGTTTCACAACTTTTAAACCTGAGCTATATACCGCCTACCTATGCTGAGATATCGGTGTTGAAACACTAAAAAGACAGTATTAGAAGTATTTTCACCTTTGTACACACACATGTTTGAATGAGATGACTAGTGTACAGAACAAGCGGTGCTAATATTTATTCCTATGTTCCTCGTTAACCAATCCTATGGAATATGCACGCTTCTTTTTTGTATATTTTATGTAACAATTCATAAATTGCAAAGTAATTGATTTTGTTATTTTTTGATATAGGAAATTCGGTGTAATTAGCTTTTCCAGTTATTGTGTACAGTTTTTGTATCGTGTGTTTCATGATTAATATATTTTGGTGTAATGAGCTAGTTAACAAACTAACTACACAATACACGACGCACATCGTACAGGAAATACGAGTGTTGATAAAGGAAATTGTATTTGATAGTTATAATTAGCGTTGGGCGTTTTCGAAACTATCGATACTATGGATACTCGCTGTCGATAGTTGCTATTAACTATTTTCTATAAGATTATCTTGATTATTATTGACTATGTGGTTCATAAAGAAAAATGTAATACCGTAGAGTCAAGAATTTATGTGGATATATTTGAAATAAAAAAATACATATGTATATCACAAAAAATAAAATAATCAAATGTAAATATAATTGTTTACAATAATTCTGAAAGATATTTCCTGATGATTTTATTTACAAAACTTAATTCTTAATATATAATAATTTAATAAATAGCAACTAATACAAAATAAATATATTTTATCGCCAACCGTCAGTAAAGTGATGCGTTACCATAGCGTTTTGCGGAGGTAAAGAAACACTTTATCGTACTGTACAATAAAGTACTTTACCTGCCGCTAATATCTGTCAGCGTAGCATGACTGATGACTTTTAAAAATAAATCGTTTGTCACTGTCATAAACTGTCAAAAGTTATTATATCTTTATTTCTTAAATTAACAATTTTAACGGTTGGCGATAAAATTTTGTATGCACCACGTCAGTAAAGTACCTTTACCGAACTCGTCTGTTACTCGCCGCGCTCGCTTCACTCGCTTGGCTCGTAAACCAGACTCGTTCGGTAAAGTATCACTTTACTGACTTGTTACATAAATAACTATTATCGCCAACCGTCAGTAAAGTGATGCGTTACCATAGCGTTTTGCGGAGGTAAAGAAACACTTTATCGTACTGTACAATAAAGTACTTTACCTGCCGCTAATATCTGTCAGCGTAGCATGACTGATGACTTTTAAAAATAAATCGTTTGTCACTGTCATAAACTGTCAAAAGTTATTATATCTTTATTTCTTAAATTAACAATTTTAACGGTTGGCGATAAAATTTTGTATGCACCACGTCAGTAAAGTACCTTTACTGACTTGTTACATAAATAACTATTATCGCCAACCGTCAGTAAAGTGATGCGTTACCATAGCGTTTTACGGAGGTAAAGAAACACTTTATCATACTGTACAATAATAGTATATTATTCAACAAGCGTGTAATGATGGCTATTACCCACGAAGATGAAATTGCAACACGAGCCGTCAGGCGAGTGTTGTAACATCTGAGTGGGTAATAGCCATTATACGCGAGTTAAATACTATACTTTATCCACAACTTAAATGTTGTTCAAAAAATACGAAAGATAAAGAACAATATTTCTTTCTACAAACACTGTCAGAAGTTGACATTTTGACACGGCAAACAAAAAATGCGATTTATGTATACCGCATATTCACAACTATATATGTTTGTTCAAAAATACAAAAGATAAAGAGATAAAGGAACAACATTATTTATTAATAGTGACGTTTCTAATACACAAAAAATTAATTTTTATAATAATTATTAATCGTTACATTACAGTTGCTTAAATTCATATATATATATAAGTATATTTATGAAATGTCAAATTTGACACAACGGTGGAGTAATAAATATTATTCCATCGAAGTGTCATTATTATTCAACAGTATTTAGTAATGCATGGCATTACTTGATAGAAATCGCGTATTTAATACATATATTACTTAATAGTTGTGGATAAAGTACTTTACCTGCCGCTAATATCTGTCAGCGTAGCCATGACTGATGACTTTAAAAATAAATCGTTTGTCACTGTCATAAACTGTCATAAGTTATTATATCTTTATTTCTTAAATTAACAATTTTCACGGTTGGCGATAAAATTTTGTATGCACCACGTCAGTAAAGTACCTTTACCGAACTCGTCTGTTACTCGTCGCGCTCGCTTCACTCGCTTGGCTCGTAAATCAGACTCGTTCGATAAAGTATCACTTTACTGACTTGTTACATAAATAACTATTATCGCCAACCGTCAGTAAAGTGATGCGTTACCATAGCGTTTTACGGACGTAAAGAAACACTTTATCGTACTGTACAATAAAGTAGTTTATCGACGACTAAACAATAAAGTAGGTATTATATTAATCACTATTGGCTAATAATAACACTCATAATACCCGGAGGGAATAATGAAATGCGACGAAGGAATAATGGGCCATAACGTTACCATTATTCCCTGCATTCCGCCAATAAGAACATAACGTTCCTAACGTTGTCGTAGTAACGATAGACAAGTCCGGCCATTTTACTAACTGTCTAACCGTCAAACGTCATATCTGACATTTTCGTTTAATTATTTTGATTTTTTTAAGTAATTTTCAGTTAATCGTCGATAAAGTAGTGTATACTAACTCGCAATAATGACTATTATTCCTTCGAGCTGAGTTACTCCCTCGCCGCTTACGCGGCTCGGTTCGTAAATTCAGCTCTCGGGAATAATAACTGTCATTATTGACTCGTTGTATAAACTACTATTACCTGCCGCTAATATCTGTCAGCGTAGCCATGACTGATGACTTTAAAAATAAATCGTCTGTCACTGTCATAAACTGTCATAAGTTATATCTTTATTTCTTAAATTAACAATTTTCACGGTTGGCGATAAAATTTTGTATGCACCACGTCAGTAAAGTACCTTTACCGAACTCGTCTGTTACTCGCCGCGCTCGCTTCACTCGCTTGGCTCGTAAATCAGACTCGTTCGATAAAGTATCACTTTACTGACTTCTTACATAAATAACTATAATGTATACAAATAAAAAAGAAATGGACGACCTAGTTTATATGGTTATTATTCAGATTTTATTTATAAGTAGAGTGTATTATGGGGTTCCATAGAATTTAATTCTTTGGCTGCTGTTTTATATACATACATTCATAGGCTAACAATTGTTTTGGTACAGAGGTCTTTGGAGCAGATTTCATATGAATTTGATACCCTGAATTCAAATATGGCATTAGTTTTTGCCTAGAAACTCAAATTTCTAGACATATTTTAGTGAAATATACTTTACACTATTTTATATTATATTATGTACAAAAATAGAGGAAAAGGTCGTCGACGAAACAAACTAGTCACTGAACACTTCGGAAGGTTACTTTCCCTGACACATTTGAATGCATTAAACTCCAGCAGAAAATCTGCTATCATGTGCGTATTCCATCTTCGTTGGTAGCGGTCCTCTATAGCTTTAATATCACCATGTTCCTCACTGGTGTCACGAGAGAAAGCAAATACTACTTCGGTTACTGTTATTTCTGCCTAGTAAATATTACTGGTATCAATCGAGATAACCGTAGCAATCTTGATTTAGTCTTTGCAAGACTAAATTATTGACTCAGAGAATGTGTCGATCCTAACGTTTCACCAGCTAGCAGAGCTATGTGAGGACGAATATTACCCATCTGATCATCCTTCTGATACCAATGAAGGTGAAAATAATTATGAAGGGATGTTTCTACCAGTATGAGTTAAATTACCTCACTAGAGATCTCAGAAGAAGCTTCTGAATCGCTGGGTTCCAGCTTGACAAAACGACAAAACATTTCTAGAACAAGGAACCAAAATTATCTTTTACCGTGCAGGAGAAAAGGGTTGGAAGGGTTACCCTTCTTCTCTCAAGAAGACAATCTTGTGATTGTCACGAAATTAAAGGACTCCTGGAAAAAATGGGTATTCCTGAATATTTCCAGATGATTGGCGTCTATTTATTGACAGCTCAAAGCGAAATTTGTAATGTGTATTTCAACAGAATGGGAACAGAAATGGTTCAATACCAGTTGCTCACTCAACAAAATAAAAGAAGAATATAACACCAGCTGTGGAGAAGATACATCAATGGGTAATTTGTGTGGACTAAAAACTTTCTACTTGGACAATAGGTGGCCACATCAAATATCCTTGCTACTTGTACATGTGGGATAGCAGAGACAAAACACACCACTAGGTTGGAAAAGAGTGGCCAAAGAGAGAAAGAACACTTGGACGTTGGAGAAAAGAATGTCATTAACAACACCTTAGTTGGACAAGAGAAAATTATCTTCACTCTACTTCATATCAAGCTGGTCCTTATGAAGCAGTTTGTAAAGGCTCTTGATAAGAACGGATCATGCATATATGGGGAACAAATGCCTCAGTTGAGTACGGACAAAATAAATTACAAATAATAAATAAGACAACCCATTAAGGATCCTGGCTTCGTAAATTCGATGGTGCTGAGTGAAAAACCTGGACTTCATTTGTTGCAGTTGTCTGAAATTTTCTGGGCAAACGCAAAGCTGAAACTAAGTTGAACTGATAAACGATATGCTTAACAGTTTTAAATCCCCGAGGATTAAGGTGCACTATTTACACAGCTACTTAGACCGTTTTCATGAAAATTTAGCAAACCATCGGTACGCCAAATTTCAGACAAGTTTTACAGACCTCGTGCCGTACCCAGGTTTTATCCAGATCACCAAACCTAACACGAAAGTATCCAATATAACTTATATTGGATACTAATATAACTTATATTATATACGTTCTCTTTACAAAGTTACTAGCGGTTTTTCTGTTTTCTTTTAACATGTATTTTCTGCATATGTAACTTTAGAACAACTCTTTCTATTGTTTAGTACGCAAGCATTGTTGACAAATTTCAGTTGTTTATGTCTGTCCTGATATGGCTTTTGTAGGTTATATTACTTGACAGGTAAAATATCGCAACATCTCTAATTTGACGTCATTTTAATTTATTGACGCACGTCGGTTGCGAGAGCGACTCCAACCATAGACACTTATTGAATACTGTAAAAAATAAAGTTACTTTCGATAGCAACTATGGATAGCGACTATCGAAACGACTTAGTCGATAGTGCCCATCACACAGATACTTAATAGTTTAAACGTGTTAAAGCAATTTTAAAATATAGGCCAGTATAAACAATAAAAAAGAATAAATCACTTTTTATGTAAAATTCTTATTAAATAAATGGGATGTTTTTGTTCGGTTTAGTAAACTAGAATACTTTTATTAAATAATAACGGGTATTATGTAATTGTTATTAATGTTATGTTGTTGATTATGTTGTTTATACCACGAGATCAAAAATTATATTGATAAAGGTTTGCCATGGAATGTAAAACGTCTATCTTAAATTATTATTAATTAATTAATTAATATTAATTATTATTTTTCGGGGTACGTCGATTCTCAAAATATGCGAATGTGGAGCACTAACAAACCGCATTTTTTTGTTGAATCTCCACTACATTCCCAAAAAATTGGGGTTTGGATGGCAGTCTCCCGTAGAAGGATAAATGGGCCGTTTTTTTTCAATTTCACCATCAATGCGGAGAGGTACAGAAATAACATTTTGAATGAATTTTTTCAACAACTACACGACGATGAACTTCATAATGGTTATTTCCAACAAGTTGAGTTTCCTGCGAGGTCACCTGGTTTGTCTGTTATGGACTATTTTGTGTTCCCTTACTGCAAAAATTGAATTTTCAGAACTCCTGTACATAATTTGCAAGAACTGCAACAAAAAATTATTGACGTATGTACAACTGTAACGCCACAAATGTTGCGAAATGCTTTTGATAGCATGAAAAGGCGCGTAAACGTGTGCATCGAACAAGGCGGGAGTCATTTTGAACATTTATTGTAATTTGTTTATTAATTTTTAATAAATTGTTGTTCAAACATGTAAATCATTTTAAATAAACATATATTTACAAATTTTATGTCAGTCAAATGTTAGAATATGATAATTTAATCAGAATTATCTCAAAAGAATGATACCTAAGACGGACGTTTTACATTCCATTATAATTTTTGATCTCGCGGTATATACCTAGTTGTTTTATCGTGTCTCATGTCCAACGTAGTAGACTGGCGTTTTCGAAACTTAGATATCCTTGTCTGCATACAGCTCACAGCTAATGTTGGCTAATGTTATTTCTTCAATAAAATACTCACCATACTTAATAATATCATTTACAAATTGCATTTTTAACTTCATTCATAATGACAAACAAATCAAAATTAATATTTGCTATTATTATAATTTCTAATATTGTTATTATTTTGTTATAAGATTATTCCGAGAAAATGTTATGAGAGAGGTGAATCCAACCAAGAACCGTATAATTAACACTAAAACTACAGCAGAAGTAACCTGCACACAGCACATTTTAGCAGTAGCACCGCTCATCTAATTGTTTTCTCAAAGTTCAGAAGCATTTCGTTATACTGTAGGTATCAGAAAAGTATACCAGATTCTTATATTTTTAGATGCAGAATACTTCGATTTTCGTTATTATTAACACATTTTCTCTTTACATACTGTAGGTCTCAGAAAAGTATACCAGATTCTTATATTTTTAGATGCAGAGTACTTCGATTTCACCAAATATCAAGACTCATTTCCATCTATCTATCTTTGGTCTTTAGAATCACCATCATCACCATTGATGGATTACTTTAGATAGCTCGCCCCATTTATATTTGTTTCCATACTTAAAAATTTGGCTCAACGAGACGAAATTATGTATGCATATTTTACAGACTTTGAGAAGCAACTACTTTTCTGTGATAAATGAAAAACTGGAAACCTGATGGACCTAATTGAAACTATGAACTATGTGCCAACTTGCTTTTCACCTGACTTATCAAATCTACATGCAGATCATGCAATCATGTCGTTATTTTCATAGCACTATGTTAGTAAAGATATGATTTCCTGGCCCAAGACCGTAGCTGGGAGAATTTCGGGGAGTGGGATTTCAAAACTGTGGGAAATTTTTGTTTGCAAAATGGCATATACTTCTACTGTATTACATTGCATAAGTGTATATCTGTGCTTATGCACTTCATAGTGAGAAGAGAGTTTGAATCCCCAAAACCCACTAGAAAGAACATTGTTCTCTAAAGCAGGTTATTAAGCTTTTCAAAAAGGACCATTCTGCTTAATTAGAAATATAAACGGATTTAAATTGATTATCATTATTATTATTTTCCAGTGTATACAGTGCACATTTTAGACATATCAAACAATATAGTATAAATGCAAATATTAGTGTTGATTTAAGTTATGGTAATGGACCTTTACAGCATCTTCATTCTTTTAATTTTCTTTAGTGTGCAAGGCATGTTGAAACTGAATATCCACAACCCAGAGGGGAACGCAAGTCCCCGAGAATAAAATATGTGATGGGTGGGGCTATTCTATTCATAATAGTTGCTATCATATGGTTCCCATTGGTATTCTTTTCTCTGGGAAACGCCGTCGGACAATCAAATCCACCTACTGATGTCACTTTGGATCTTAGAATAGGACCCTATGAACCTGTCTATCACTTGTCTGCACAGACAAATTCAATATTTCAGTAAGTTTTATTCCAAACAGCTACATACCTTCATACACGCTTGGACACAAGTATTACATAATTTTACTATTTAACACATATAAAAAGTTTTATTCGAAAGCGCATTAATTTATATTTTTAGTATTAGGCAACGTCCTTTTGATATCTTGTGTATAAATATTTTCCAAAACTTGTTTCTATTCTAAATTTCTAACATCTTCTTTTTTGGGAAATGCATATGTATAGATTTGTCAGGAATCTCGTGTTCTAGTAATACATACTACAGTTGATTATGTGCAAATACATTATTTTGAAGACCTATATCCGTACAAGTGTTTGGCCTGGTAATTTCATTATATTCAAAGAAAACCGTGAAAGACGTAAATAGTTATCCTTTATACTATAGTGGAATGGTAAAAAATGGTTAAGAGGGAGAAGGCGTATATTGACGCACATACAAGGATGTCACAAAATAAAAAGGATTCGATGCTGGTGCAGGGAAGATCTATTCTACATTCTTGATTATTTAGATGCATTACATCTAAATAATCAAGAATGTTTTTATTTACGAATGTTACTTTATAATATTTGCGGACCAATAAAATCTCATTCTGAAAATAAAAACAATTTTACAATGTTTCTCTAGTTACTTGGAGGATCTTCTTAATTTATTAAATACGTACAGTTTGAAAAATATAGTTTATATAGTAGGTGCCCTAATAAAAAAAAAGTATCTAAAATATTCACATACCAGAAAAGAAACCAGCCAAGGTAATAGGACCATTAGCTGACACTTTAAGAAAATAAAAACCTTTTTAATTTTGTTTCTTTTAATCATCAACAGATACGAACTAATAGCTTGGCCTGATATTTTATTGTACTGTATAGTAATAATATATGTTGAAGTTTCTCCAATTATTTTATTTAATTATTATTCAAAAATTTCTTCATCTGATAGATAAAGCATACTTTAAAGTACCAGTTTATATCCCTAAGGCAGACTGAATGTTTTAAATTACTGTTCAAGAACGGACCAAATCTAACCACATAACCGCAATATTAGGCAGATGTAGTATGCTATTCAAAAAAAAATCAACGTTGACACGTAATTTAAAAAATTCAGTCTATCTTAGGAGTATGAACTGGCTGACTCATCCGCATTAAAAATTCATGTTGGGTCTTCTAGAATGGTCATATAATTATTTTCATCAAAGTAAGCTGTTATTTCTTTAAACCAGTAGCGAATTTTTTCCTCGGCAACAGCTACCCTCGCGGAAGATAAGTTTTGAGAAACTCTGTTGCTAATTTCTGGATATCTCTTCGAAAATGAAGCATACCATTTTTTCCTGGTATTCCATTCACAAAATTGTTCTCTCTCTTATTTTCTTTGAATATCATTTCTACTAAATCAATCAGTTGCAACTTAGTTGCTGGAAAACCACGATCAGCTATGTGAAAAAGCCACCTCACTAGTGACTGTTCCTCAAATTCAGTTAGATTTGCAGTTGGACCTTGTTGGCGTTTTGGCATTGCAATTCTAAAAGGAAAAACATTGTCAGCGCAGAGAATGGATGGGCGTTTTGTTTATTTTTGTTGTAATATATATTGGAGTTTGGGGGAGGAAAAAATTCCGTAGGCGCTTATTTCATTCACATCATTACACTGTCTGACAGTGTTGAGTCCAATAACTGACAGGGGTGTCATCTACTGGAACAGCAACTGATTTTGAAAAATAGCAACTATGCAAATGCTTCACATAGAAAAAGGAAGTCATTAAACACTAAATTATTATTTTTCGTTTAAAAATTGATATTACCAATTCCTGACACAGCCCGTCAGGTAATAGATACTTATTGTCTTGCAGGAACCATTAGCTGAAACCCCTATCCTAAGCCCAATTCATCAACACAAAGTTTCTCTGTCGTTTATTTGTATTTCTACGGTCTATACTTAACCTAATAAACACCCTAGCTTACCTTAACTGATCGAAATCTTCTATCAAGGCCGGTATTACACTCGTGTTAATCTGAGCCGCAGCACGTACGTTTCCCCCTCAAAATTGAAAGAACCAACTTCACATCGGAAAAGTGATTGGATAATAAATTTTGTGTTATTTTTACTAAAAGTGTCAGTTATTGGGGGAATGAAAGAAATAGGTTCCACTACCTTAATTGGTTATTGAAAGAGCGATAATATTTCCAAAAAATCATAGAGTAATGAACATTAATGATATGATTTTGGAACTAATTCGGTATCAAGGAGTCATTTTCAAATGGATAGACACACACTTAAATGAAGAAGATATAATAGATTTTTCCATCGACTTTTTAATTTGTAATAATCTCCTGGGATACCTTCTCATTTATTAAAATTTAAAGTCGAATATCCTATAATATTATTAAGAAACCTAGATCCACCGCGTGTGTCTAATGCTACATTACCGAAACTCATAACTAATGCCAAAATCATTACAGGTGTTAATATAGGTGAAACAGTATTTATACCAAAAATACCGTTAGTACCTTCTGATTATCTAATAAAATTTACACAGATGAATTATCAATAAAAGTTGCGAAACTACCTTTATTAGATAACTATTTACGTCATTCATGGCTTTCTTTTAATGCTGTCCCAGTGACCATCTATCATGCACGGTACTTTAGCCCTCGCATGGACCGATAACCATAATGTTTGGTTAGAATTTCTATGCAGTATCTATAGATATTTCATAACTGATTATTAAATCTATTTTTTTCTGATCGCATTTTTCTGTCTAACCGTACTAAAATAAAATATGTCATATGGGAAACCCCTTTTTAGCCAAGTGTAGTATTTAAGGTCACCAAATATTTTGTCTTTAATTAGTATTTTTAATGCTTTCTTCAGTTTCAAATAAAATACTCTAGCTACAATAATATGGTTATTTTAGCTTCTTTGATATCTAAATAGAGTTATTGTTATTTCAGTCCAATTATGATTCCAAGCAAAAACAATGAAAGGGCCAATCTGCCATATATATGAACGAAGCGCATGTGACATCTTGAGTGTGTGAAGTTAGCCCCTTTTTTTTTAAAATCGAAAATCTGACGATTGTTCCAGGTTGTTCTACGTTTGTTCTAAATTGTCCCAAAGTGCTTCAAAGAAAAAATCAGTCTGCTGGTATAATAGAAAAAAAGGATTTTTCCCGGCCCCCTCCCCTTTTTGCGAAAATTCTGACAGTTGTTCCAAGTTGATGTTTTATAATAAGCTAATTTTCGCTTGCCCATAACTGTTATATTATTATACACTCGAATAGGTATATATGACATTTAAATGCCAGTGACAGTTTGTAATTAAACTGTCACTCCCATTTAAGTTTGCAATAGCCGACCGATTCCGATAGATTTTCGTCTTTGCTAGGACCGGTAGAGATACCGTAAAGTGGGGATAGACGACGCGAAAAACCTCGTGTGAAATGTGTGTAACAATGTTTACTGTTTAATGTTTTTTATCTTTAAAAATAATTACATAAATTTGATTTTTTCTTTATATCGTACATGTATGTACACATGTACAAATGTGCAGCTGGCGCGTAGAGGTCGTTTTTTTCTCTTTTGTGTACCAGCCTTAGTTAGTAGACATTAATCAAATTCATGCAATTTTGTGGTTATTTCTAAAACATAACTTTTTTAAGAAAATAAATTAGTACAAAAGCTGACCTTGACATTATAAATGTATGCCTTTTGCATCACTAACCCAAATTTGAGATTCTAAAATTACAAAATAAGTTTAATAAACGCGAAACGGCGATGCCTTAGTTTTCGATAGGTAAACGCCCCTCTTAAGGTTCCTATGAACTGATGAACTTGTCTGAGAAAAATAAATAAAATTGTACAGTATTTTTGTCCAAGCTTGATTAATTAGAGCTATGAATGAATTAATTGAATACTTCACATAGTTATAGAAAAGTGTATGAATATTTTTCTGCACCTATTTTTTATAGGTTTAAGCAACAGGATCTAAAGGACTTACTAGATCAATATAAAAGTGACAGCGGGCGTACTGCCTTCATAGTAAATTATGAAGCTCCCGATGTAGCAGCGATAAAGCTGAGTCAAGATTCGTCGAACGTTTGGGGTATATCACCACCAGATAGAGATCGTATGATTGCAGAAGTTAAGTCTGGTATGCAACGATAAATTAAACAGCGTTCTGTACCTTATGTAATCGGTTTCTTGCAGATAGCCCAATTACCATCAGGCTTCAGTATATCGTAACGCACGCAAGCAATAATAAAGCTGTATCTGGTGTTATTAGAGAAGAAACATCGATAGTCATGGACGCTAGGGTTGGCAACAATACGAATCCTGAACGACTAAAGTTGTTGGCTATGTTAGGTAGCTCTAAGAATCAGACATTATCTCCGGTTTTGTTGGATTATATATTTCCTAAATTTATAAAAGTCACCAATCGTGGAACAGCATTACCCGTCCCTGATATGCTGCATGGCACAGAAGGTACGTTTTATTTTTTGTACTTAGTTTGTAGACATGTAAAAACGGGGGGGATATGCTAGCTCACTATGCTTCTTTCGTCATATCATGGTTCAAATATATAAGGTATGTTCTAGCGCAGCTTCCTTATGACGTTAGTTAGACACATCTGCGTCATTACCACTGATATTAAGAAAAGAAAGATTACATTTGAATAACCACAGACGTAATAGTTTATAAGTAGATTGCTATATAAAGAATAATAAAATAAACATAATTCATAGCAGTTGTTTACGAATGTGTAACTAAAAAAAATTTTTTCGCAAATTATCTGTTTAACGCATAAAGCAAAATAATAAAACTGTATTGATGAAAAAGTTCCCACTAGATATTATGTAACACTTTAGTTAAGAATATTGTTTTATGATTTTTGATAACACAATTTATAATTAGTTTACTGACAACGTAATTTATTAAAAAATAAATTTAAGACTTGAATATGTCTATTTTTTCTGGTATATTGCTTTACTGATGCTAATGAATATTGCAAAATTTAGGAGAATTTATACTACGGAAACTGTTGGTTTATAAAGCATTTATGTATATTAATTCTTGTTAACTTACAGGTAATAAATAAAACAACAAATATGGTAGCTTTTTATAATAATAATAATAATAATAATAATAACGTTATTTAGCATTTTTACATTGCTATATAACTACAATCCTTTCTATATCCTATTAATTATAACTTATAACATAACATATGTATTCATTCATTCTTCTTAAGCTCATAACATTCAACACCAAATCTAATCTAATAATGACAACTTATAATGACAACTTATCCTTGAAATACCAAAACCATTTTCATACTATTGTACTTCATTATTTCAATATAGTTCTATTAACTTATGCTTAAATTTATCTATCTCTAAAATATCTTTAATTGATTTTGGCAATTTGTTATAAACACAATTCCCTTAAAAACTACATTGTTTTGTCCCTGTCTAGATTCCTTCTGTTCTAAAATAATATCGTTTTTATTTCTTGTGTCATATTCGTGTATGTCTTTAAATTGCACTACATATTTTTAAAATAGTCTGGTATTAATCCTAATATAATCCTATATATGAAAATTAACACAGAAATTACTACCATAGCTTTTACTCCCAACCACTGCAATCTACTTAGCACCCACTGTATGCTTGTATATCTATCCACCTGTAATATTACTCTCATTGGCCGGTTTTGCAATAATTGCAATCTATTCATATCTTTTGAGCTAACCAAAAAGAGTATTGTTCCAGCAAAATAAAAATGAGGAAGCACTATCGTATTATAAACCATTTTCCTTGTATATTCACTTAAGAACTTGCTGCATCGGTTTAGCACACCCATTTTTTTCGCTATTTTCTTACTTATATACTCTACATGGTCGCTAAATTTTAATTTCTTGTCAAATCACTCCCAAATATTTTACCCTCTCCACCCATCCAAGCTTTGCGTTTCCCAGTTTCAAATTACCGTTTTTATTTTCAATCTTGCCTTCATTTAATACCATAGCCTTGGTTTTTTCTAAATTTAGTTTTAGTTTGTTAGTTTCTAACCAATTTTGTAAATTTTGAAGATCAATATTCATTTTTTTAACTATTTCATTGTAGTTTTTTCCAGCTAAATAAATTATTGTGTCATCAGCAAATAAGTGGTAATTCGCATATTTCAACATCTTTCCTAGATCATTTACGTACAGTATAAACAATAATGGCCCCAAAATACTACCTTGGGGAACCCCATGTACGACTTCCCTCAATTCCAATATAGGTACTACTTCAACACTTCACCTGTTGTTTCCTGTCCGTTAAGTAGTCCCTAAACCATTTTAGCCCGGACCTCCTACAGGATGTATACAGTGTGTTAACTGCGAGATATAACCAAATCAGATTACGCACAGTAATTTAAAGGTTATCAAGACATTACACGTAATTCGTTTTGATAATCAGGGTGAACCAAGAAAAGTGAGAACAACCTTTCGAGACTTTTCCGGATTTGGGTTTAATAAAACATTGCCGGAAGGTATAGCGAATTAAAAAAAAACAAAAGAAAAGTCATTTTAACTGACCTAAAAAAGAAGCAGAGAGACGACGAAGAAACAGACAAGAGAATGAAAGAAGAGGTTAACATGAACAGATAGGAGAAGAAATAGAGGAAATGTTTATTCCAAAAGACTCGCAAAAAATACGAAGCAAAAACGGCGGATTCTTTCGCTTTAAGTTTTAGAGACGTTCAGAACAGCATAAAACAATGGAAAAGATGAATATTCTGTACTTAGATGGGTTACGATTTTGAAAAACAGCTGAGGTTACTGGATGGAAGGATCTTCAAAAGTTGCTGTTTGCAAATAGATGCTTCTTCAGACCGAAAAAAGAATAAAGGCTTGGTACACACTTAAAGAAATACATAAGATGTTAATGTCACGTAAAGTAAACAGGATAAGTTTGTGCAGGAATACGTGGTAGCTATGAGAGAAATTGGTAATCGTGCAATCGTTGAACCGAAATTCTTAATACAATACAAGTATTGAAGGTGTGCAAAAAGAAGAAAATTCAGAACTTGCTGCGTTGGAGGAGGATGATAGCCTCCAAGCCATGGCTGGTCGCATTCGTCAGAAGAACATGCTCCGATATATCGGTAGCAGTCGCTACATCGATTAATTAAAGAATTTGAAATTAAACAGCGTTCAAATACATAAGATGCTAATACCACATAAAAGGAAACAGGAAAACTTTGTGCAGGAATACGTGGTACCTATGCAGCCAAAGATTTTTTGGAATTTAAAGAAAAAATCAAATTGATTTTTAGAAGAAAATTCAGAACTTCTGAGTTGGAGGCGGAGGACAGCCTCCAAGCCAAAAATGGTCGCATTCAGAAGAACATGCTCCGCTCCATTGGTAGCGGTCGCTACTACAACAACAGTTGAGTATTCTAAAGGGAGAATTCTTCAAAATTTAGTTGTTGGATAATTTCACTACTTGCTTCTAAAATATCAAATGCAAGTCAGCTGATAAATCTGGTTTGTTTACAAACAACATTCGTGGAAAATCACTAAGTATGTGCAATTTAATTTAATTGCCAGAATTCAGTTTCTCAACACATTATCGATACATGGCGATAAAAGAATGTGCTATAAAAAATGGCCGGCCGCCCGTAAAACAGTCGAAGTAATCATGACATAATTCTGTGTAGCGTACGCATCGAGCAGGCGTTTCTTCAACATTCACAACAGTTGAACAGTTACGTCTGTTCAATGCAGCAATAATAATAATTCCATCCCTGTTGAGGTCGGCAATAACAATATTATTGCTGATAAAATTAAGACGAACATAAGAAAGAAAATAAATATAAATGGAAAAGGGCAGTAAGAAAAATAAGAAAAAGTAACTTATTTTATTTCTATTTATCTATCAATTTTTCGTCACTATGTAACCGATTGGCTTGATTTACAATTTGACAAGCAGCTGTCAAACGACATTTTCGCACGTAGCGATATAAAATTGAATATAAATAAAATAACTACATTTTTTAATTCTATTTTGCTAAACCAACATATATTTATTTTGTCGAGACCTTTTTTAAAAGCTATGCTAGGATCCGATAGGTGGCGCTAAAATCAAGTTATTAACAAATTCTATATTTATGGACTAAAATGACTAATTTTCACAATATGTGTTGGTTTAGTGCTAAAAAAGAAAATCACAAAATCTGGACCCACCTACTGGAAAGAGCAGAACAATGTCTGCCGGGCCAGCTAGTTTAAAATAAAATTTCATAGCATAGTTAGTGTGGCTACAACTAAATATAAAATTCTTATTATAGAAACTAATATTCCCAACAAACTCAGCATATAGAAAATTACAAATAGCTTACATTTCTTCAACATTCTGTCTCAACATTAACCCTTCGACCGTGTGGTGGGGTATCATATACCCCACAGGTACTATTTATAGTTACCTCTTTTATATTACTTTAGCTATTGTATCATAGAGAGCAGTAGCTGTTCATTATGTATCATCAAGTAGTTTAGCGTTTAGCGAATCAGTTTGCATTGAAGTGTTGGCAAGTTACAAGCTATAAACGTCAGTGCGGGTATAACATACCCCACCACACAGTTAGTGTTACAAAAATAATACGGTAAGTTTAAACGCATTTTGTTTCAATTTTTTGTAATTTCTGGTAGTTATTTTTATGTTTTAACGTTTTAAACTTGTAGATGTCTTACGAAAAAGAGCAAGCGCGGCTGTTACACCTATGGCAAGAGGTTCAGCTGGAGTCTGAAGATGAATTTGGAGATGATTCGTCAGATGGAGAGCTAGATGTTGTGGAGGAGGTGGCAATGAATGATAATCATGAGGAGTATGAAGATGAGGCAGAAGTTGCAAATAATGATGGCGAGGACAGGAACGAACTACTACCGGATAATTACAACTGCTTTCATGATAAAAATGGCAACAAATGGATGAAACAGCGCAATGCGAAACAGGTACGAACTAGATCTGAAAACATAATCGTTGTTTTACCTGGTGTGAAACAATGTGCTAAATTAGCAAAGACGCACTTAGGATGTTGGCAACTTTTTTTTGACAACCAAATGATAGTTACTATAGTTGAGTTCACAAACTTGAAAATCGCTGCAAGAGCACAATCGTATAATGCTGATCATCAGTATATGGTAAAAGAAACTGATGAGTTAGAGATAAAGGCCGTGTTTGGATTACTTTATCTAGCTGGTTTATATAAAGCAAATCGACAAAACATCGAAGATCTCTGGTGTGCTGATGGCACCGGCATCGATGTATTTAGATCTACAATGTCTTTACATCGTTTCAGCTTTCTGGTCAGCTGTCTACGTTTTGACAATATCAATAATAGAGCGGAACGATGGGAGATTGACAAACTGGCTGCCATAAGAGGCATTTTTGAAAAATTTACAGACAATTGCAAAATGTGTTATACTCCTAGCGCATACCTTACGATAGATGAAAAGCTAGAAACCTTCCGTGGTCGAGTTTCGTTCAAACAATATATCCCTAATAAACCTGCGAAGTACGGGATAAAAATATATGCTCTAGTGGACAGCCGTACATATTACTTGCTAAATATGGAAATTTACGTTGGAGTTCTACCAAATGGCCCTTACAAGCTTAGTAATAAGCCTCACGATTTAGTGTTACGTCTCATAGAGCCAATATCCCGTACTAACCGTAACATTACGTTTGACAACTGGTTTACCAGTTATGAGTTAATGATGGAGTTACTGAAAAACCATAAGCTTACATCAGTGGGGACAATTCGAAAGAACAAACGAGACATTCCCACCCCTCTGTTGAATGTGCGCAACCGAGACGTTAACAGCTCCTTATTTGCGTTTCAGGAAGACATAACCGCTGTTTCATATATTCCTAAGAAAAATAAAAATGTAATTTTATTTTCTACCCTACATCACGACAGCGACATCGATCCCGATACAGGAGATAAAATGAAACCAGAAATGGTAACTTTTTATAACTATACAAAAGGAGGGGTAGACACTCTTGATGAACTTTCAGCCAATTACAATGTATCAAGGAACAGCAAAAGATGGCCACTAACAATTTTTTATTCGCTGCTAAATACTGCAGGTGTGAATTCACAAATTATTTTCAAGGAGAACAATCAAGTCTCGAAATTAAAGCGCCGTGAATACTTGAAGGAACTGGGAATGCAATTATTATCAGGCCACAAAAGCAGAAGAACTGAAAATCCTCGCATTCCACGCGCATTGCAGAAGAAAAATGTAAATATACCCCCTGAAACACAAACAAAACGTTTACGTGCAAGTAAAAGATGCGACTTCTGTGCTAGAACAAAGGATCGAAAGACTTTTTATGTTTGTGTAAAATGCAACAGGGCTATTTGTATGGAACATTCTAATTTTATATGTTCAAATTGTTGCCTCACTGAACATTTGTAACATTTTTTTTTTTTTCATATTCTGCTTTCTGTATTTTATTTTTTATAGTAGTGTTGTTAGATTTACGAAGTTTCTTGTAAATAAAGCTTAATTTGTGTTTTTAATTCTATTTTGAAATAAATAAGATTTTTGAAAGAGGTGAAATGTTGGTTTTCCCAAATTGTGTCATATATACCTTTTTTCTGTATGGCTGGATGGTAACATACTTTTTATTATGCTACTTATATCCCAAGTATGTCGCAAACAATTACAAATATTAAAATATACTAGGTATATATAAATACACCCTATTTTTATACATGGGTATGTCATACCCCACCACACGGTTCTTGTAAGTATTTTGCACCACACGGTTGAAGGGTTAACAGGCTTGTGTCAACAGAAATATTAAATCTATTGACCAAAAAATTATGCAACATATCAATTATATTATTTGACGTTTCTAGATGAGAATTTGTATGTCATGTAATAACCGGTACGTGAAATTCTATGTCTATTCTGTCACACTGATGATCTTTATACGGTAACATACTATCGCACAAATATACGTGTGTATGTGAGATAGACATTGTATTACATGTCCAGCTTATTGATTGGATTTAGTAATTATTAGATATTAGATTTCTCTTAACGAAGATACTATTTATCTCTTTTCCATACAGATCCTAGGTCGAAGGAATTACGACAATTAACATTAATGCTATCAAAATCTCCGGATAACTCAGAATTGGAATGGTGGGAGATTGGAGAAGATTGCACAGACGACGACTACAGGTCGAGACTAAAAAATATACCATACAGTGATTGCAAATCGATAATGCTTTACACTTTCAACGATCGTATCTTTCCGGAAACTCTTACTTTCATTACAGCTGGAGGGTATGTATTATGATTTAGATTTCGAAATAAATTTGGCAGTAGCTATTGGTCTTACTATAGTCCGTCTCAACCTTATTATGCAGTACAGGTCTTATGGGAATTGATTTCATGGTTGCCAAATCGTCTCATTGTATAATGTCGTTACAGTTCCGGTTCAATATCTGACATTTTTTGTAATCAAAACATAACCTATACGACTGTTTGTCATTCAATTGATGCATACGATACTGCATACAAAAAATTAATAGTAATTTGAAACACTAAAAGGGGAGAATATATGGGAAGATGGATTAGTTAAAATATTTGTAATAATATAATCCTTTGGGATTGTTCTGTAAAAAATTATTTAAAATCTAACTGAATATTGTAAGCCAGAGTAAATGAATTAATATTTCAAAGAAACACTTAACCCTTTCAAGACGTATTTTTATTTTTTTCGTTAAGATTATTATTTGATTTTCGGTTCCATATTTGGAAATTGGGAGGCTTTTAGTGATGTTTGTAATTTTGTCAAATTTTTTTTAACGTATTTTAGTTTTTTTTTAGCGGGACATATGGTCCCATTAGTCCATTACGTTGGGACAATATTTCCCACCAGTTTTGAAAAAACACACAAAAATAAGTTGAACAAATAATTTTAGTCAAAATATTACATGATTTTACATATGAAAAGGGGTGAAACAGTCATTGCATAACGGCACACTACATGCTTTGCAAACAGTTCGTGTCCGTTTCTCCATCTTCATTTGTGAACATCTTGTGCACCTTCTCCGTTTCTGCTCGACAATCGGCATATGGTCACCAACATTCAACATTGTTTTTTGCCGCTTTGATGGTCTTCCGGAAGTTGAACGTCTCTTCACCCCGGCTTTGCTTTTCCCTTGTTCAATAAGACTTTCTGCCAAGGCTACCAAGAATTCCAAAAATGGAATCTTTTTACGTCTCACTTCATTGTGAATAATAAAAGAGTTTACAGCAGTTATCATTAATAATTTGTAAAAAACTTTTTTCCACCACTTGGTAGACTTGCGGTCAAATTCATATAGGCCAGCTAAATGATCAGTCAAATCGACCCCTCCCATATATTTGTTGTAGAAAGCGATTATCTCGGGGCATTCAACAGCAAGTTTTTCGCCATTCTTTTGCTTTCGGTCAACAAATGTACGCTGATCCCCATGACAGTTGCTAATTGCCAAAACTTCCTTGGTATCGAGCCATCTAGTAAACGTAATCCCGTCATTTGTGCATAGAAATGTTGATTCATTCTTCTCTAATTTACCCTGGCTCTTTGGTATGTTCTTTCGCGTACCAATACAAGTTCCTACTGCAGCATATAGCAAGGTTTTCATCAATGTCAAAGATGTAAAAAATCGGTCGAAACATATTACGACATCAGTTTTCGTAATTGAGCTGGTAAGTTTTCTAACAACCCTTTCCCCTAATGTTCCATCTGCTTGCCCATCCTGCTTTCCACTATACACATCGAGGTCATAAACATAACCGCTAAGAGAGTCGCTTCTTACCCATAACTTTATTCCACGTTTGATGGGCTTCAAGGGCAAATACTGTTTTAGACTCGATCTGCCCTTGAATTTTGCCATACTTTCATCTATAGACTGATAAACCGAATCCGTTCTTGCATTTTGATATGTATGTTTGAAACACTCCAGAAGCTCCTCGATATAATAAATCTTGGAACAATCTGCTGGTTTCTCAGGGCTATTGAAGTATAATTTGGATATAAGTAGTTTATAACGGTCACGTGATATTGCATTTTTTATTGCAGTATTACCCATGGAGGTATGCTTTGACCAATAGCAACTCAAACTTGGAAGTGTGTTATAAGCCATTACCATCATAACACCAGTTACCATCATAATTTCTGAAGGGTCTGTTTGTTTAACTTTTTTCTTAGTTTTCTTTTCCAAAATGGTTAACCTCTCATTAGTACATTGCGATATAAACATGTACAAGCTTCTTGGAAATAACTTCAGAAAAATATCAATTTCTGTAGACTGACTATTTATAGAGTTCAAAAGAATTTCTGTATTCCTAGCAGTGGGGAGTTGAATCCTTGGGGTATAGTTCTGTGGCACTGAATTCCAGATTATGTTGTCTGATCCAGAAGATGTTGAAGGCACTGGTTGAAGAATTGTCGATGCGTTTGGAACGTTGGAATTAACTGTATCTGGATAACTATCGAGAAAAACTTCTTTAGCTTCAGGTTCGATAACGCCATCATCGGAACTTGAAGTCTGCATATCGCCTTTAGATGCATGTTCAAATTCGGAATCCGAAGGAGCCCAGTCTGAATCTTCATCCTCACTGTTACGTTAAGGATCAGTATCAGTCTCTGACAAGTCCAAATTTTCAGCGATTTCTTCAAGCTCCTTTTGAGTTAATTTTCTTTTGCTCATTCTAAAGAAAAGAAAAACCATTTATACGCCTACTGGGATAAATCATCCCATCAAAGTAGCCTGCTGGGACATAATGTCCCTTGAAAATAAAACCTAACGTATTGACTCAGCCAAAACGTTATATGGTGCAAATACTAGGCGTGCTAAAGTAGGGGTGCTTACATGATTACACACGGTACACAGCAAATAATTAATCAAAAAACAAATACCAAATTCACTAAATAAACGCACTAGGTGCAACCACGTGTACGAAAAATTTGAGGTTATCTCGTTTTATTAGTAAACCAACATACGCTAGATTACTTTGGTCGTTGAAACGACTGAACTGGCATTTATATACGTTTATTTGGGATCACTATTCCCAATAGTCTAAATAAAATATGCCTTGGGACGTATTGTCCCGTTAGTCTCGAAAGGGTTAAGGTAAACAATTTTCTTCGTTACTGAATATTGACATCTTAATCAACTATCCACTATAAATTCAGGCCAAGACAAAGTTAATCACAAGTTTATTTTTCATAAAAAACTTTTCTATTTATAAAAACAACTTAAATAATACATATTTATGAAAAGAATAACAATAACCACACACAACATGTACTTTTATTTTTTAATATGTTACATGACTTATATAGTCTTATTGAATATTAATATGTTAACCTACATTGCGTTATACACATTTAAAGACACAAATTCCTCACAAATTCATTTTGCAAAAACATATTTTCCTATTTATAAGAACAAGTTAATAATACATGATAACATTTATGAAAAAACTAACCATGACCATACTAAGGAGTAGTTACACATATTGTTTTATTTTTCTTCATCACTTAAAGAATCTTGATCTGATGATGAATGTGTGACGTTAATTATAAACTCTTCAACATCGTCTTGCAAGTTGGCAAGTTGGCCAATGTAATTCCGCCAGTTGTTCACTGCTACATTCTGATAACCCTTCACAATTAACTGTTCAATATCTCTTTGTTTGAATGTCATATTGTGCATTTCAACGTAGTGCTTAACTTGTGCCCACACCATTTCAATTGGGTTTAATTCACAATGATAAGGTGAAAGCCGAAGAACATAATGCCCTTTATTCTTTGCAAATTCATCAATTTTGTTTCTCTCATACTGAGACCTAACCTCTGACACACAAGCCAGTAAATCTCTTTTTAACATGTAATTATCAAGTGGAATATTCTTCTCAGTGAACCATTCAATAATTTGGTCTTCTCCGTGCTACTGCTGGAAACTTTTCTAATTTACTCGTGTGATATGAGGCATTATCGAGACCAACAACCAAGTTCTCTAGTATATTTGGAAGCAATTTATTCTTGAACCAATCTCCATATGTATCTGCATCCATTTCGCTATGAACATCAGCAGTATTTTTCTTACAAAGAAATGTACATTCAGCACCAATAACAAAACCTTGCTCGCCTCCAGCATGAATTAATGGAAATCGAGGCCCAAGACCACTTGGTGCTGAGTCCTTACGTAAAAGCTTGTCGACTGCTTTGAACAGTAACGTCAGTCCACTTTTTATTTACCGAGTGTCCTGCATTCACTCATGATTCATCAGTATATATTATAGTTCTACCTAAAAATAAAACAATCACAATCAAACACAAGCAAATAATAAATTGCGTAATGAACATAAAAGTATAACAAATTAAATGATAAACTATACCTTCGTCTCTGAATTTTCTGATGTCTCGTAAGTATTTATGTCTCCACCTAATGATGTCATCTCTTTCAATAAGAATACTCTTTCGTCCCACTTTTTAAAATTCAAAACTCATATCATGTAGCAATCTGTAAAAAGTATATGTATATGTATATAGGTTATCACGTTAATCAGAATTATAGATCTAGCTATGCATACTTACTTTTAAATGCTTGAAAAAGATAATATGCTTGATAAAAAGAACGATTTTACAGAAATTATATATAGATAAATTAAAGATATAAAAGTTTACACACTACGGCAAAAACTGACAATTGACAGCAACGATTACCTACTCATATACCCATCCTATACTTTGCATAATAGAACTTGCAACAAGGCAACCGGATATAAAGATGTCGTTATTAAGAGACTACTAAAGATAATAAGAGATGCAATATCCCTATTAAACCTGTACTGCATAATAGGGTTGAGACGGACTATAGTTATTTTGTATCAAAAATAGTATATTACATACCAAGGTTGAGAAGATGACTATTATTGCCCGAGTGGCGAGATTAAATTCCGAGGCGCAAAGCGCCGAGGAATTTAAGCCACAAGGGCAATAATAGTCTTCTCAACCGTAGTATGTATACTATTTTTTGTACCAGTAGTCTAATTGGACCTTAAAACCTTAATAATTATGAATAAATTTACTCATATATGTAAGAATGCCCTTGTAATAAAACTTCATGTAAACAAATAAGTAGGCTATATTTTGATGTTGACAAATAAGTTTTGACATAAATGCTGAAACTAAAATTCAAGTATTTTTAGATTATTTTTCATTCCATTTATAATGTCTGAAGAGTTTAGATGTACACCACCTGAAATGCGCGAGTTTGCAGAACAGGCAGCTGAGAACTTGCTTCCGCATAAATCTAATCACTTATACATGAAAACATTTACAGAATTTAAAAAATGGTATAATTCCAAATTACAGTAGTAACTTCTGAAAACGTACTTCTGGCTTATTTTCATGAATATTCAAAAAATAAAAAAGCCTCGACTTTATGGGCGCAATATTCAATGTTGAAAGCTACACTTGGCCTAAAAGAGAATATTAACATATCAAAATATTTTAAATTAGTTGCCTTTTTAAAAAGAAAAACTTAAAATTATAAGCCCAAAAATCATTAGTATTTACTCGAGGAAATTATAAAATTCTTTACTGAGGTACCCGACACATGTTACATTGCAACTAAGATAGTATGTTTATATATTAATACTTTGAAATTATTGATAATTTATATCTCTGTAGACTGGTCTTCTAATTGGTGTTGCTGGTGCATGCCGAAGGATGAGTTGTGTAATTTATTAATTTCTGATGTCATCATGAGAGATAATTTAATTGTTATTCACATCCACAATAGCAAAAATGGTACGTCTCAAAAGTTTGTAATAATGGAACCACTTTGTAGCTAAAGGTTATATCGAAGATTCCCTAGTAAATAAAAAAAATATAGAATGTATGTTACAAGATCTACCTACATCTACTTACGCAACCACACCTGCAATATATACAGGAATTTTCAATATGAATTAAATAATTATTTGCATCTGTAATAGTTAGGTGATATATTGATTCCATATTATACTTTCATACATATTTTATGTATTAATAGACAAATGCTTTTTTTTTCATGTAAACAACAAAGTATTGTTAGAAAATATAAAATTAATAGCAATTGCTAAATAAACGTATATTATATTCTGGTATTGTTAACCTAAAATTGTGCCTAAAATAGTTATATATTTTGACGGTTCACAACTTGACATACTACTACTACTACAAGCATGAGTGCATGGTTGCGGCATTCGTTTTATTTGTTCTCATTATTTCCCTAGGTCAATAATAGCCTCATTATTTACCTCTTATTAGTTCCAGGTTGTGAAATGTCATTTCGTGGCGCTTTGTTATGTGTAAAAATGCTATGATTTTTTACTACTGGTACAAAAAAAATTTTATCCACCTAAGCATAATTAAAATATTTACTACGTAAAGCTTAAGAAATAAAGAATGCAGTACTTACAACTCTTAATTGCACATCATGAGTTAACGTTACTGCCAAATATTTACAATTAGTGGTGGGTAATGTAGGATTACGCCAACCGAATCAATCGGGTTGACTGTATCTAGAAGTCGGGAGCTGTAAGAATTGTTAAGGTACAATCTCTCTACTGACTTATCTGTTATTAGTAACGTAGTGCATTGGTAAAAAGATGTATAGTTCGTTTCAACTTATTTTAATTTGACTAAATATAATCCATTGTAAATGTACATACACATATTAGAAGCGAGATTTTATATATTATTCTAACACACACATATAAGGCTTTCCCTATAATTGTTCCTTTATAACAATTACATTTTTTACATAAAAGACTGACTCGTTTATTATCGGTGATATACTCAGCATCTGGGAGTACATCACTGATAATAAACGAATCAGTCTTGTCTACGTAATTGCTCCACCCAAACGTACTCACCAGCCGCCACTGCCTCAAAGTCAGTGCTGTATTCATACTTTCGTTTAAATTAATTATAAATTCCTGGTGAATATTTACATTTTCTAAATATACATTTTCTGTTTGTATTGTATGTTCAATGCAATTTTTCCATTTTTCTGGATTTATATTGGCAATCGCTTCTCGAATACGATTTATAGCTATTTCGCTAAATTTTGAACGATTGTTGATGCGGCGAACATGAGCTTTGAATTGACTCGAAATTAACTCGATCACTTCTAATAATTGACTTTTTGTGTAGCTATCTTCATAATAAATATAATTTTTTTCTAAAAACTCCGATATTTCAACCTTGGTACTGTTCTAATTTGGTAGCCTCTTCACCTGTCATGATTGGTATGAAGTAGTGGTGTTGCAAATGTAACTTGAAATTTTTCGCCCGCAGCAAACCTGCAGGCCACCGACCCTTTGCCTTTCGGTATCCGTAACTATCCGTTACTAAGTATTCGTTACTCGATAAGATCCGAAGTAACGAATACTGGTTTCAAATAATATTCGTTACTTTTACAATCTGTTACTCTCATAATATATAACTTTTAGAATACATGCTTGTCTCAAATATTTTATTAAAAGATATAATTTAGAGTAAATAACTTTGTACAAAATATTTGAATTTAACCAATTATTACGTATTTGCGTAGACCGATTTCATTATAGAAGTTATGTTTGAACTTATTGTATTGATGCAATGTAAAATAAATTTTGTGCTATGTACTACATTCTACATTTATTTGTGTGATTTCACATCGGAGTCGGGAATTTTTATAGTTTTATGATAAAATATCTCGCCTATCGTAAATAAAATGGGAACTTCGTAAAAAATACTTTAGACTTTGGCATTTTACTTTTAATTTTGAGTTGGAATGTTTTGTGTGATTCTTTTACCGAATTTTATTTATTTAACATAATATAGGTATATTAAAATTAGTATATAAGTGAACATTTTGTTTGTACCATATATTAACTATACATATTTCCGCACCGCACATTTGAACGAGTACTCGGTAACGGTAACGAATAAAAAGTAACGGATAGTTACAAGTACTGAAAAGTAACCGAATCCAACATCACTAGTATGAAGCATTGTCCATGACAATAACACTTCTTTTCGGCAGTGCTGGTAAGAGATTTTTCTGAAACCACTCATGGTGCATATCCTGGTGATAGTCAATATTACAATTTTTTATTTTTTTTTGCCGGAAGTAACACTTTGCCGACCCAACCGCGTTTAGAACCAGCATGTTAAATGATACTTTTACCTTTTGAAGGGGGTACATCTATTAAACATGCTTCCGAATCATCAGTCCAACCTTTTTTTATGGTATTGTAAAGGGGGGTTCACACTGATGCAATTAGTTGCAGCGATTTCTCGCATGTGAAAAGTTGCACGAAAATTCGCGTTCACACTATGCAATTAGTTGCAGCAATTTATCGCATGTGAAAAGTTGCACGTATTAGAGCGTGCTCTATTTTCTGAAAAAGTTGCATGCGATTTTTTAGTAACTTTTACGCTGCCAACCTGTCTTATGAAATGTAACAAAGTAGATGTATTATTTTTCATCACTATGCATTGAAAGTAATGATGACATATAATTATTTCATGTTGGTAGTACCACAAAAAAAAATTACATTTGTGAAAAATTGATTGTGCTTCCTGATCAGTGTGAACCAACCGTGCAACTCTTAAGAATTGCACCGTTCATGCAACTTTTCACATGCGATAAATCGCTGCAACTAATTGCATCAGTGTGAATCCCTCTTAAGTGACATACCAAGTTTCGTCTATGTAACAAATAAACCGCCCTTCATCTCGGAATTTTTTCCTGTTGCACGTCGTTTGTCTATTGTCCCAAATCGGAAACCATTTTGCTTTAAGGGTCCTATATAATTAAGTTATTATTTCAAATATTTATTATACCGGGCTCTTTTTTTATCATTACACATAGCATTTTCCCTATGTGTAATGATAAAAAAAAAATTGTCAATGCATTAGCGATATAGTCACTGTATAGTAGACAACCAGTTATACACTAATGAAGAATTTACGTATAATTAATTTTTAAATCAGGTTGCCATGACGGGAAAAACATTTTTTATGTCTAATATTTCTGAATTTTTATTCAAACATAAGTCATAAATTAAATACATTTTATTAAAAAATAGATAATTTATTTATAAATCATGGATAAATACAATAGAAATGAAAAGGTGGCTATAGTAATGTGGTACCAGAAAAATAATAGTTTAAGGCAAGTTAGAGACATGTTTTCCGTCAATTATCCAGACAGGCCTATACCTTGTACAAAAACAATTCTGAACTTTTTTAAAAAATTTCAAGAAGATTGTTGTGTTCTAAATTCTCACAAAAAAAGAAATAGAACCAATCATGTTCGAACAGAAGGCATGAAATTAAATATCCTGTGTTACGTAAATATTTACGTAGGATCTCTTTTAGATGTAGCTAAACATTTTGGAGTATCGTACAGTTCGGTATACAAAACTCTGAAAGAATTTAAATATAGGCCATACAAAATATCAAATCATCAAGAGCTTTTCGAAGAGGATAAGATAAAACGAACTGAGTTTTGTGATATAATGTTTAACATGTTAAATGAAAACCAAGAAATTTTAAATAAAATAATTTTTACTGATGAGGCTACATTTACCGTAAACGGTGAAGTCAACTCTCAGAACTTTCGGTTTGTACCCTACATTTATCCATGAAAAATTATTAAATTTCCTATCCATTAATCCATTAGGTACTGGTCCCGTACAAAACCTCACGCTCAAAACCTGACCCGAACACAGTACCCTCAAAAAGTTAATGTCTGGATTGGAATAATAAGCGATAGACTTATTGGCCCATTTTTTATTGACGGTAACCTCACTGCAGTGAAATATTTGAATTTGTTGAGAGACCATATCTTATTCCATCAATTGAGATGATGAATGTTGATGAACCCTGGTTCCAAATGGATGGAGCCCCGCCACATTCTACTAACGCTATCAGGAATTTTTTAAATAACTTATTTCAAAGACGGTGGATTGGTAGTTTTGGTCCCATACTATGGCCTCCAAGATCAGCTGATTTATCTCCAAATGACTATTTTCTTTGGGGTTACCTAAAAAGTAAAATTTACAACAATGTACGAATACGCAACTTGAATGAACTAAAAGAGCGTATACGTACTGCATGTAATGGAATAAGGCCAGAATTTATTAGAAATACACTTCGTTGCTTTCAAGATCGCCTTGCTTATTGCCTTGAAAGACAAGGTGGACATTTCGAGAACTTGTTATGATATTAGACTTCACATTTAAGTTCGTTTAATTGTTATAATAAACTAATTATTTTGTTCCAAGTGATATTCTGCATTTTCTTTATTAAAAACATAACCTAATTCTTCTAAGCTTTATTTTGCTCTGTATCGCCCAGTGTTACCAGTACAAGTATTATTGCCGAATCAAATACTTTCGCGCTAAATTTTAACAGTTTCGTAATAAATGTAAAAGGTTTTATGTACGCTGCAAAGTTTAATTTTTCCGTACAAATAATTTATGGTAGAAGTAAGAGAAACGGATCTCCAGAATATTATTTTATTTGTATCGGCCAGTGGGAAATGGCGGGAAATCCTTAATGTAGCAATTATGATGTTGATGACGTGATATATTTCGAATTTTAAAATTCTAAGAAAAATTGTACAAAATTAGTTATTTACGATATAATTGTTAAAAGTGCTATTTTATTTTGCGAGTAAGATTTGCGACACGAGGGTGATTAGGAACTGGAGCAATTTAAAATAAGCAAAATAAAATAACATTTTAACACGTGTATCGTACAGTGTTTCTGCTCCAAACTCAATTTTTATTTTAAAATTTTAATAAAAAGTTTAACGAAAATTGACTGATAAAAATCTTATGACAGCTCACTGTTCCAGCTTGTCAAAATACGAGTGTATAACTGGTTGTCTACTATACAGTGACTATATCGCTAATGCATTGACAATTTTTTTTTATCATTACACATAGGGAAAATGCTATGTGTAATGATAAAAAAAGAGCCCGGTATATACCCTATGTGTAGTAACTATATAATAAATATTTGAAATAATAACTCAATATCTAAGCAAATAAAAATTCATTTATGACCAAATATTTACACATTTGTAACCGCGGGAAAGATTTTTACTAGAATAATAATTCATTGTAATGTGGGTTGCCTAATTTTAATTTATATTATATTCATTTAAAACAAAGTAAAGAATAGTTGAACGAAAAATAAGTGCAGAGCGGGGTAGCTTTTTATACTTTATTTTATAACGTGAATCCAAGTAAACAAATCTCCTCCGAAGGATTTTTGAGAAAACTTGTTTTTAATATTTTGACATTTAATTAATTTTCTTTAATCCGATAATTTTTTTCTAAATTTGATTCTTCAGCGGGGTAGATTCTAAATTCTTCATAAGTTGACGTTGAAAGCTGTTCTCCAAATTTAAAATCAACAAAAATATCTTGCATCTAAAATCTGCTATTTTTCCATTGTTGACAGACCCACTATTAGGACCCTTAATGTTTCGGTGTTTTCATTAATTTTCATTTCTAAGCTATTTAATGTACAAACTATGCTTCTCGAAAGTTTAACTTTTTTGATTTTATCATATTCACAACAAGCTCAAAAGCCTCGTACGTATAATTTCCATAATTCCGGCTCCCTGGCTTCCTTTTGTAGGAACGAACCATATCTCTACAAAGGTCCAGTCAAAATATCACTTTGATTAGGTAGGGGTTACTTTCAAAGTTACGTTCAAAGTTGGTGAAAGATATTCGGCATTAAAACAAAATCATTTTTATTTAATGTAGGCCCTTTTTCAAAGTAATCTAGGTCTACGGTAACTTATTCTCGAAAACTCGAGCATCATAAATACATATTTCATGAAATTTTCTTTTCAATATGAAAGCGATGTGTGCACACATCGTAAATTGTTGACGGATGATGGATTTTTATTTTTCTATATTAAATTTGTCTATGTTAGAACCAATGAAATCTCTTAAAAATATGTGCATTTTGGCGCCATACTTGAATCACTCCTTCTTATTCAATGGACAAAGTATAATAATAATAATAAAACAAAATATATATAAAGTTTAAATTATGAACAAAACTTAACACGCGGCTGTTTTGATATATTGACTTAGTCAGCAGACTAAGTCAATAATAAAACATAAGCCCATCTCCCTTTTATGTGGTCACCAGTAGCTCTCTATCTACACTGCATCCATTGACGAAGTATTACAAGGTCAATTGTGACAAGTACAATAAGGAACTATTTTAAATGTCAAATATCAACGTTAGATAGTAATAAAAATTATAGAAATGATAAAAATGTATCTTTATCCTTTAGTGATTGTTATAAATATATAATTTATTACTTAAATCATTAAAAATTTGAAACTCAAAATGACATGGTGATTATAATAACGCAAATTTTCAAATCTTTAAAATGTTCAAGTTGCCTATACCTATTGGATTTTCTGGGCTTGTAACCTTCAGATAGTCTCTTTAATTATACAAGTAGCTAGAAAACTTTGAGATATTTGTATCATTAGAGTCAACCCAGGCTGTAGTAATACCTAAAATGTTCACCACCTAAAATAAACTACTCAAAAATGAACAAGGAATTTTTACTTTTTTGTATTTTTTAGAAAATATGGGTAAATATTTGTAATGTATTATATTAGATACATAATTGTACACAACAATTTAAAATTTTCAAGTACATATATTTATTCAGAAAAATCGTTGGATTACTAAATGATCAATTATGAAATAAGCAACTTTTTTATGAATAGCTAAAATAAACATTTTTCTGTAACAATTAATTCTAATATCGTGTATAATGGCCAAGGACATCTCTCACAGCTGTACATCTTCGAGGCATACTCATAATGCAATTATTAATGTGTTCTTGTGAGACTCTTCTCCAACACAGCGGTAAAATTTCCCGCAAGTGTTGCACGTTAACTGGGGGTGGATTACGTTCGTTGAGCTGTTCTTGAAGTCTGTCCCAAATGTGCTCAATTGGATTCAAGTCGGGAGACGTTGGTGGTAAAGGTAGATGGTTAATATGGAGGTCATTTATTGCTTGCATTACAATTTGTGCACGATGAGGTCGTGCATTATCATCAATAAAAACCATGTTTTCATCCACAGCCTCACGAAAGTCGACCACATATTGCTGAATAATGTCATCTCTGTATATGTGTCCATTGACATTGTTTTCAAAGAGATGGAGGTTCGTACGTCCATTCAAACTAATGCCCGCCCACACCATGATACCACCGCCGCCAACAGACACCACAGCTTTTGTACCCTCGCGTCTATAACGGTCTCCTCGAGTTCTCCAGACCCTTACTCTACGATTAGCACTAAATAAGCAGAATCTGGATTCATCGGTGTATAAACCATGCTCCCATTGAAAATTTTCTGCTAGTCGTTGGTTAACCCAAGCTCTTCTAGCCATTCTGTTGGCATTAGTTAATTTTGGGCGTCTCACAGACCTGCAGCTATGAAGATCCATTTCCCTCAGACGGTTTCTGATGGTTTGATCCGAAACTCTAACTCCAGTGGCGGCACGTAACTGTGTTTGCAACCATACAGCACTTCTAAACGGATTCATCTTTGTCTGAATTCGTATGTAGCGATCTTGTCTCTGATTTGTTTTCCTATCAGATCCACTACCGGGTCTTCTCCTTGCAGATCCTGTCTGTTGGAATCTTGTTAGAGCCCTACTAACAACACTTGGAGACACATTAAAAATTGCGGCAATTTTTGCTCCAGATTGCCCTCGCTGATGCAATAACGCAATTAAATCAAAAGTTTCTTTATTTAAATGACGTCTTGGCATCGTGAAAATGTGAAATGACGTTTAAAATGAATAATATTTGTCAAAAAATGCGATTTTTATAATTTTGTATTCTAAATTAATTTAAGGTTAAAATACAAGATTCAACATTTTATCACACAGAAAAGACATTTACCAAATAAAATGTCCACAAACGACTGTGGATCTTCTAATTTATCTATAGTTTGAGAAAATACGTTAAATTTAATCGAATTAATTAGATCTGTTAAAAAAAGATCTAATTCCCTATTCATTTTTGAGTAGTTTAGTTGCCATTAGCCAGGTAAGCGGTGTTTGTAATGTGAAGTTTTCGTGGAGAACGGTACTGATTTGAAAAGTCTAAAAACATAATATTATACCTTCAATTTCTACATTCTGTTTTATACTTACTGTGAACATTTTTTTTAAGATGTTGAATTATATTGTGTCAGCGGTGTACCCACACTTTCCCGTTCTAAAACCATTTCTTCATTATACAGAATCTAATCAAAAGTCTAAAACATCCGCCATCCAATATTTGCTTTCCCAATCTCTGCATTCCATTATTCCTTATTCCGCCCCCTTACCGCCGGCACGTGGTAGGTATAATTATAAATTTATAATGTGTCGGAAGAATTATTTGAAAATATTTTCAATAGGAGAATTATGGGTAGACAATTATTTAATATCTGAGCGTAATTAAAAAGACAAGAACACATAACTAAAGTATCGAAAGCGGTCGACTTAGGAAGTCCTTGAAAACGCTTTTATAACGCGCTATATGATGATGCTGACCGTGTGGTAGTAGTATAGCTATAATTGCTCTATGTTGAATTGACAAAAAATAATGAGAAATCCTCCAGTTTATGGTCGGGGCGTTTCAAACACGACTGAGCTACGAACTACAGATAACGATCAGTGCAAGTATAAATTGACATCGACCGGGCAATTTCAGAACAAAAAAATTAAACTCATTAATTACTATTTAAGAAAATATACAGGGTCTTCATTATGTTTGAAACTGGCTTAATATCTTCGAAAATATTGTGCGAATTAACTAGGAATTTGGATGTGCATTCTACTAATTAGTATCTCACATTGTTATTTTACGAGATACACAGCCAGCTTTTTTTTTTAAATATCAATAGGAGTCAAATTTGACATAATTCCAAAACTTATTTTTTTCTAAGTACTATCATGTAATACTCAAAAAAATAAAAATCAGCCGAACATGTTTTATCGACAAAATGTCATCTTCCTCCAAGTCCAAGTTAGCAGTCGATTGTATACTTAGATCCGAAGCAAACGATGTTGATAGCTGTGCATTATCGATAGTTTTGTCGACTTTTTCAAAGTACATTGTTATTGGTAGTTGTCGTTTTTGTCTTTTCATTTCAATAAACAAATCCTCCAAAGGTTTCAAGGCTTCTGTTATAGTGCGAGTAATTTTAATACTGCGTTCCATTATTGGATCATATTCTACTATCTGTTCTTTTAATGTTTGAGCAGTTCGAAATATCGCTGAAAATTTTTCAAGCGTCCATGCTGGCGGTTCTTGTTGACCCTCATCCTCATCGTCACTCGCTTCTGGAGAAGATTTCACAAGGTCTTCCAATTACTCGTTGGTGAATACTTGATCCTCTTCGTTTATGTAATCACTGAGTTCCTCTTGGGTTATATCGTTAAATCCTTCTCCATCTATTTTCTGCGCTATGTTAAATATCGTTGTTAGATGTGAATTAATATCATGTGTGTCTTCAGAACTAAGAACGATGTCATTCCACAGATTTTTCCAACCTGCTATTATCGTTTCTGACTTTAATTCTTCCATCGCTCCTTTGATAAATAGCAATTGTAAATGACTTCCAGCATTCCATGAGCCCGATATCAGAGCATTCGTTAGCCATTGTATACAGCATTTCGAAAACCTGTCGAATATATATGGCTTTAAAGCATCTAATGACACCTTGATCAAGGGGTTGAAGCAATGAGGTCGTGTTAGGTGGTAAAAAAAGCACTTCAACATTTTTATCTTCTGTGCCTAGTGACACAGGATGCCCAGGAGCATTGTCTAGTATCAGCAGCACTTTAAAGGTAATTCTTCCTTTTCCAAATATCTTTTCTCTTCCGCAATAAAGTATTGATCAAACCATTGTGTAAATAGAACAGCCGTAACCCACGCCTTTCGATTTGATTGCCAAATCACAGGCAGGCAAGCTTTATCTTTGTATTTAAGAGCACGTGGATTATGTGATCGGTAAACAAGTCCGGGTTTAATCATATGACCAGCTGCATTTATACAAAATATTAAGGTAAGTCTATCCTTAATTGCTTTAAAGCCGGGTGCACTCTTTGCAGTCTTATGAATATAAGTCCGTTGAGGCATTTATTTCCACATAAGACCAGTCTCATCGCAGATAAAAACTTGCTTAGGATGATAATTCTTTTCTGCAATAATTTGTTTAAATTTTGCTGGAAACAGGGCAGCAGCTACATGATCAGTCGACGCAGATTCCCCTGTCATTTTTATATTTTTTAGATTAAACCCAGTTTTAAATCTATGCAGCTACTTGCTGTGAATGATTTTCCTTCCTCTTCAGTATAAAATTTTGTTGTAGCACTTTGCCATCGATAGGAATATGTTTTCTTGTCATATCTTCCACCCATAAATTTAAGGCATTTTCTACCTTAAGTAACACTTTATTACGTATTGTGGTTGCAACTTTTGCAGTTTGGGGTGCACTAGAAAAACTAGCTCGAATCTTATCTTTGTTTTTAACACTTCTCGTATCGAAGATTCGTTTTTATTGTATATTTTAGCAACAGTTGCAATAGATTTTTTTTCTATTTCAATCATATTAATGATTTTTAGTTTTTCACTAATAGTGAGCATTTCACGTTTTCTTTTTGGTTTAGAAGCCATTTTAAAATGATTTTCAAATTTACTTGCTTTATTTAAAAACTATTGCAAGCAAGCACTGTCTTGTCCGACAATTCGAATAGTACTAAACTCATAGTTAACAGGAGCGTTTATATGTACAAGTAAAAGCGAGTGGCACCTTAAGCACGTTCCAACTTGTTTAACTTATCATAAGAGAGCGCCGAATTCAGGGGATGACTCATATATACGACGATATATCGACAAATGCTCCTATAACTTTTATATTTATTGATATAACGCGTTTTCTGCTCATCATAGGTAAATCGCGGATGACTGAAACCGCGGATACGGAGTCTTAGTAAGTCCAGCTGAATGAAAACTGAATAAACAATAACTAAGTAAAATTATTTTTTAACGTGGTTTAATGCAATGAGTTCTTTTCCTAAACAAGATGTTCGAAGTGCGCCGCATATGAATTTTGTTGTTTTAAATGCTGTGTGTAGACCCTATTACTCATGCTGTGATTTTGAGATTCAACGAGTTTTCATTATCGTAACAATGTTTCTCTCTTATACGTTACTTAACATTTCCTGCCTCATTAATCCGTTTAGGAGTTTTTGTTATTGCAGATTTACTAATTGGATCACGTTTTGACATTTTCTATGAATTTTGTAAGGTCACTAGGTATTGTCATTTTGATTTGTTTTAACACTTCTGGTGGAAATATTTTGACAAAAGTGACATAGGTACCCTCGAATTCAGAAAAAAATAATCTATCAAATTATGTAAATTTTACCCCTATTGCTATTTAAAAAAAATCAAGTCAGTTGTGTATCTCGTAATGTAACAATGTAAGACAACGTAAAAAATAAGGAACAATAGATATTAATTAGTAGAATGCACATCCCAAAGTTCAAGTTAATCTATTCAATAGTTTCGAAGATATTAAGCTGGTTCCAAACATAATTAAGACCCTGTATTAGATTCCACTACTAAAATACTATCACATAAGGGTTTTTACAAATTGAATATCATGTTGTAATGAAACGATGCACTGGAAGGAAGAATGGAATGGTGTGGAATCTCAGTTTTGTACATGAACTCATGATGGTCACAGAATAGGCAGAATGCCTCCTTGAGGTAGAATCAATTTCCAAATAATATTGTTATATTTGCAGAGAAAAAAAATAGAATGTGGTAGTATGATAACAGTACCTAGTAGAGAAAACTCAAACTGGATCAATATACTTATCCTTGTACAATTCATCCATGATTTCCTAATTCCTCCAAAAATGCTTTGAAAGGTAAAATAATTTAGTAACTTCATTTTGCAGTATCATCGGTCTCTACTCAACATTAGTTTTCGTCGCATCACGTCTCTTACGCGGTTTCTTCTCCGAAATTTGTTTCAAAATCATGTTCGATGACATGCCCAATGTTGACAGGGTCCTTCAACTTTGTCATGATATTTACTTAGTCAGGGAGGCCAGAGAATTCTACCTTGAAGAAGATCTATTTGCGAAACTGGTCTTCTTATACCGCTCGCCTGAAACGCTTATCAAATGGACGCGGCCTAAAGAAGAACTGGCCGATGATGAAGATCCAGAAGGCGAACCGGAATAAATTTAAACTCGTCGTTGTCTTCACCACAATTAGTGTGTAAATAGTATCTTAATTAATTTTTTTACATAGGCCTTTATGACCAAAAATGTATATGCCCAGATCATACTAATACTGTGATAGAATATTTTTATTATCGATTCCTTTCATTGATTATGTAATTATGCCCAGAATAAGTTGCTTATCACTTTAATTCATAACAATTTAACAATGCAAAATTGTGTTTTTCGATTATGTTGTATTTCTAAAAAGCTAATCGTTTATACGTATATACATATAGAGATTTACGGGTTTTCTTGTAAGTTTGCCACTATCATGCAGATATATATATATATATATATATTGTAATATTTCATATCGTTTGTATAAAGCAAATATTGGATAGGAATTAAGAAATAATTGCTTATAATGTTATGAGTATGTGAGATTTTAATATAATGTTACTATTTTACAATTCTATTGTACTCCTAAGATGATTTAACATATTTTAAGATTTTTAGAACGCTATCAACTAAAATTTATTATATACTTATTTATTTATTTTAACTTCTTTATCATTACTATATTTATTACACACAGTTTAATATATTTTGTGTCATTTCATTATAATTATTATAGAGATTATTATCTGTTAATATTTTAGCTAGAAATTCCAATTGGAGTCTGTACCTCTTTTATACCGCAATTAATTATTTATTCTTTTGTCTTAACTAGGATTCATGGATTATACGTTGTCTATTTCTTTTTATTATTTCAATTGGTAAGGAGGAATTTGAGTGGAAACTTAATGGCAAGATTATGGTATTTAGATATACCAAATCCGGACAGACTATACGTTTTAATAAAAAATATACAAATTGCTAGGTCTTTAGGCCTATATTCGTTGGAAGAATATTTGTCTTCTAAATTACGATTTGTGCTGAGAACATCTGAAACGTTGATTAAATTTACAAGACCTTTTAAAAACCAGAGCGATGGAATCCCAGAAAGAAAGAGTAGATTTAAACTTAAACATAGATGAACAAAAGATTTATAGGAAATTTTTTACTTTACATATTTTTTTTAGAAAATAGCATACACTGGGCTTTGTTATTATTCTATTTTTAGCTAGTTATTTTAAATGCGTATATTTTTAACTATGTGTATGCCTGTGTGCACTATTTACTATTAGTGTAAACTGTATGTGTCTTATATCTATAAATATGGAATTATTCGTTTGTATAATAAATAAATAATTTATAGCACAAATTGTCTTTTTTTATTACCATGAATATAAAACAGATACTATCAGTTCCTTTATTAGTATGCTTCCAAAACTAGTCAAGTAAGTAGTAACAAAGTCCTCTATTTTTCAACATGGCTACCACGTAGTACATTCAGCTAAGCACTTATCATAGCATTTTACCGACTTACAAATTCCTTATGCATAAAACTCAGCCGCCTTCAAATTGAACCTACCTCTCGCAGCATTGTTTCATCCTAGTGAAGTGCTGCTTCCCAAGCCACTTGTTCATGCGAAGGATGATAATTGGAAGGACCCAATTCCGAGCTGTAGGGAGGATGATTAAACACGTCTCATTAGAATTGGCGGAAAATACCTTGTATTCACTGAGCATTGTGAGGGCGGCGGTTGTCGAGCGGGAGCGTAATCCCAGATGTCAGTAGACGGTTATTTTCTGCATTGAACAATATCTGACCCAGTGGCACACTACACCGTTACTCATAATGTTTTGGTCGTATACGACCTACGCCTTAAAAATCATCACACCACGTAGGTGTGATCAGATTATGGACATGGTAGCGTACATATTGTGACTTTATAACCAGCAAACGCGTGGCAGTAGGATGATGTTCTAGGATAGCTGGAAACCTAATGAATCACAAATTGCTTGACGTCACAACAATTACACTCCGCCCACGACTACTAGCGCCACGCCACGACAGAGGTTAATTTACGAGCTATCCTCGCATTATTACCATTTTGATACTAACGTCTGCACACAAAAAACACTATAAAGGAAAAACGGACATTGGCAAATGGATTTGACATTGTTTAGGTCTGCTTTTCTTAGAACATGAGAATGTTGACAACTCTCAAGGACGGTAAACAGCTAGGGATGGCCCAATCCCGCACATTTATTCGCCGCACGCATCCTCACGATGACGTCACACAGCGACCAACTGATGATCGGAATTTAGAAACCGGATATGGTATCACACACTTCTACATTTTTAAATCGGTATTTTTGTGCAAGTCCTCATGAATTAATTGTACATGTTCATGGACACGTTTCTGTACAGTTTCATGAATATAAAAGCTCTCTTATTTCCATTTTGGTCGAGTTTATCTGGATCATGCTGCTTTTGCGCCTCGCAATTTATGTTTAGAATAATATTCACAAAAACAACTAAAAATACATCGTACATAAATCTCTCGATTCAGATTCTATTAGGAAGGAAAAGAAACAGCAAAGCTGTTAATTATTATAATTAAATGTTGCACATTTTGTAGTGTTAAATATAATTTTTTTGTCTGACGGGATGCAAAATAAGGAGGTTGTATTTTGAGTTGTTGTTATGAATTCTATTTCACCTTTTATAAATTGCATCAAAAATAATTTTGTTTGCAGAATAATGTGTCTATGTATTTACTGACAAAAACTGCGCGACGATTGTTTTCAATTTTAGTTACAATATCTGATTTTTTGCAAAAATTTACTATAACTATGGTTCTTAATTGTTTGAAGACTTCTACAGGCACAGTTTCTCTCTTGGCGACTTTTTAGAATGGTAGAGAACCAATTTAGAAACTTTCTTGAGAGAATTACAGTGCACTAAATAATTAGGTAAGTACCTATGTATGAAAGACATGAATAACTAGTTTATATAGAAAATTCACTACACCAGACAATGTAAAAAGTTCACACGCACAAAATCACAAACATTCACGTTAAACAGAGCAAAATTCCAATATAATATAAAGTAGCAAAAAAAGCACGTAAACCAATGGAGCACCTACACCGTTAGGCTGCCGTGTGACGTCACGATCGCCGGCTAAGTTGGCTAACGTGGGAAGCAAAATGAATTAACCATCCTTGGGCAACGGATACTTATTTGATTTACTGCCCGTAGTACCAGAAAATGATGAAATAGAAAAATATATGGACTATCTACTCGCAACACTTTATAAAAGATTATTTCTTCACCTGTCAAATTTAAATTTTGTCCAATCACAATCAAAACTGAAGTTGAAATTAACCAATGAAAGGTACCGGTTCTTGATATCAGCGACTATTACAAATCGACTATTCAAATGTAGGTAACAAATCAAGTATGTATTTTTTCATTAAGTGGCATACGTGTCAAATAGATGAAAATGTCCGACAAAAAGAGATTTAGCGATGTTTCGGATGAAATTATTGATAATCACATCGATTTGACAACTCATTTTTTATTATGAAACTTGGTTTAGGAAATAATCTTAACAAATATAGCTCGAGCTTGATAAGTAGTCGACTATTACATTGTTTCAATTTTTCTCGTGTGCCTCCTAATTTGACTTAACCAAAATTGGCATTAATAATTAAAGACTAAAGCCCTCGAGCTAAAGCTCTCGTGCTCTAGTCAAATTACACTGGGCAACAAATTTTCGAAAAGTTCATGCTTCCAAGCTGAAAATAGTCATTTCTTAATGAATTCAATGTGCTGAACACGAAAATGACTAAGAAAAAGCTGAATTGGCTACGGGTTTTCTGTTATATGTACGCATATTTCAGAAAAAGTGTACTTATGTCAATATTATAATACATGGTAAGAAAACATTTACGCATATTTCAGAAAAAGTGTACTTATGTCAATATTATAATACATGGTAAGAAAACATTTACGCATATTTCAGAAAAAGTGTACTTATGTCAATATTATAATACATGGTAAGAAAACATTAGTCTGCTTCCGGCTTTCGACTTCTTTTGGCCTGCCGTTTGTAGTGGACTTGTGGAGCATCTCTACTGATTGTCCAACAATAGTCAGCTAGCATTGACGTAGACCATTTGCCTTGGTACCGTTGCTCCATGGTGGCAATGTCCTGATGAAAGCGTTCGCCGTGCTCATCGCTGACGTGCCCGCAGTTATCAGGAAAGAAATCTAAGTGGGAATCAAGAAAGTGGATCTTTAAGGACATATTGCAGCCGAATTCATGAAACAATGCAATATGACGCAAAATTTCGTAATTTCTCACTAAATTGCATTACATTATGCAATAGCATCTATACAATGGACAAAACGTCAATATCTCTTGAACGTGAGCCAATCAACTTTTTTCAATGTGATATTCGTGTTCAGCACGTTGAATTCATTCAGGATTGGGTACTTTCACCTAAGAAGCAATTTCACTGTTGACCAGTGTTATTAATGCCAATTTTGGTCTCGTCAAATTGACCGTAGCGCACACTCGAAAACTTGATCACAATGAAATAGTCGACTATTTGTCAAGCTCTCGTTATATTACCTTTGATTATTCCATACTTCCAACCAAAATGTGAGCTGCTAAATGTCTAACAGCTCCAAAACGAAAGCAGTTTAAATTTCTACCATCAATATATAATTATTTTTTTAGAAACTTTACGCCAATATTTAGTTGAAATTTGAAATGACAAATACAAAGTGTAAATTGATTAAACATCGCACGAAATTCAGGAGTAGTTACAGGTTATGTTTCTGTACCAAAGCTGTAGTACTACAATCAGGGATAACTGCTTTGGTATGGACATGTGAGAAAGATCTCAGAGGACAGTCTTGTCAAGCAGGACTTTGATGAAGTACCTGAAAAAACCGTGGAAAGATGATGTAAGAGAAGCAGCACTAAATATAGAAATCAAATGGTAAACTGTAAATCTGGATGAACTCACCCAAGGTCGAAGGAAATGGAGGGAAATTTGGAAAATGACTTCAGAATATTTAAATATTCTATACTTAGAAGTCTATAGTGAGTGTGTCCAGATTGTAAAAGATGCGTGAAAAAGTTGATTTGATGACTAGTTTTGAAAAATGGTGAACTGCATAGAATATAGTGCAAATTATTTTGCAAGATTGAAAAAATTGAAACTAAATTGTATACTTGTATAGTTCCCTTTCTACGTCTGATCAATAGTATATACCTATTACCTTTAAAGAAAGAGGATGAAATAACGCTTCTGTAGAAAATAATAAAAACTCATTTGCGCACATAAGAGAATTTTAAAATAAAGACTGATAGTTTCTTTTAAATCTTTTTCGAATACTTCGTAAATTTTCTCGCGTGGAAAGTACCAATTTATTATTATAATAAAAATTAAGTTTTTGTCGAAACTTTAATAAAGCGTCTACTATATTTCACAATATAGGTATATATATAATCAGTATCCCTTTTACCACATGGTGTCGGGTACGAGTTGGTTTATTGTTCGTATACAAACTTCCTCCACAATTCCCTATCCTTTGCTATTGCTTTGGCTTGTTTCCAGGTTTTTCCTTTCTCCTTCAGTATTTTTCCAATTACTGCATCCCATGTTTGTCTTGGTCTTCCTCTTTTCCTTTTGGTTTGTATTTTTGCTTCATATACTTGTTTCACCTGCCTGTTGTCCTCCATTCTCTGTATATGTCCCCACCAACTTAATTGCTTCTGTTGAATAAACTCTGTCAATGGTTGTATCTTCAGTTCATTTCGTATTTGTGTGTTTCTCACTCTGTCTTTTAATGTTATTCCTTTCACTCTTCTCAGGTATTTCATTTCTACCGCTTGGATTTTATTTTTCTGCTTTTTTGTTAATACCCATGATTCCGCTCCATATGTTAATATGTACTGCTCTATAGATTGTTTTGAATATCTTCATTTTTGTTTCCGTCGCAATTTCCTTCTTACTAATAAAGTGTCTGTTCATTGAGTGAAATAATCTGATTGTCTTCTCTATTCTTTGGTTGATTTCTGCTTCATCTCCTCCTGTATTTTCTATTCTTACCCCTAGGTACTCAAAATATTTGACCTGTTCCACTACAGTTTCCTCAATTTTGATTTCCATCTTCTCTTCATTTGTAGTCATCACTTTTGTTTTGCTCTTGTTTATTTTCATCCCATTATCTTTCAGTACTTTATTCCAAATTTCCAGATTTTGTTGTATGTTCTTCTTATTTTCGGCCATTATTACTATATCATCTGCGAAGGCACTTTCTCCTATTATTATTCTCTGTAGTTTGCTATAGCCAATATGTAGTTTTTTAACTCTTACTGAACACTCTTTTATTATATCATCCATGTAAATAATAAAAAGCAATGGACTTAATCCTCCTCCTTGTCTCAACCCTTCTTGTGTTGTGAATCCTTCAGATTTTCTGTTTTTACTTATTACATAGTTTATGTTGTTTCTATACAGTAGTTGTATATTTCTTATTATTTTCCTGTTGACGCCTCTTCTTTTTAAGCTTTCCCATACTTTGTCTCTAGGGTACCCAGAGACAAAGTATCAAATGCCTTTCCCATGTCTATAAATGCGTAATAGGCTTGTTTATTTTGTTGTAATAACTTTTCGCTTATTTGTTTTAATGTGAATATGTGACCTTGTGTACTTCTTCCTTGTCTGAATCCGCTTTGTATTTCTGAGAGAGTCGGCTCCACTATTGCCCTTAATTTATTATTTATTAGTTGTTCGTAAATTTTTACTACTGTATTTAGTAAGGTTATTCCTCTATAGTTGTTACACTCTGTATGGTTTCCTTTTTTATAAATCGGCATTATCAATGACACTCCCCAGTCTTTCGGTGTCTTTCCGTTTTTCCAAATTCTATTTATTATTATCCATAATATTTCTGTTCCTTTTTCTCCCATGTTCTTTAGCATTTCTGCTGTCATTTTGTCGTGTCCTGGAGCTTTCCCATTTTTTAGTCCTCTGATAGTTTGATGTAGTTCTTCTATTTCTATTTCTTCGCTTAATTGCTCTTCTTCATCTTTATACTCTTCTGTTAGGTTTTCCACATTATGCGTTTCTGTCCTTTCTGCATTCAATAGATTATAGAAGTATTCTTTCCATCTATCCATAATATCTTTATCTTCCGTTAATATTTCTCCTTTTTCGTTGCTTATGTAATTACTAACTGGTCTTTTCTGACTTCTAAATGTTTTTAATATTCTATAGAATAATTTCTGGTTTTCTGCACTTTCCCTTTCCATTTTTTCTCCAAACTCTCTCCAGGTTCTTTCTTTTGATGCTGTTACTAACTCTTTTACTCTTTTCCTTTGTTTTTTGTATATCGCATAATGTATGTATGTATGTAATGTATTTTTAGTTGACAGATACCTTTTCCATAGTTTCTTTTTTATCATAACTTCTTCTTTTATCTCCTTGGTCCACCAGGCTGATTGTTTTTTTCTTATTAGATGTCTTGCATGTTCCACATACCTCTGTAGCCGCTTCGATTATAACCTCTTTAAATATGCTCCATAGTTCTTCTATGTCCTTACTGTGTCTTCTTCCGCTGCTTTAATTTTTTCATTTACTTTATTTTCATATACTTTCGCTATTTCTGCCTCTTTTAATTTGTAAGATCTTATTGTCTTAAATTCCACTTTTCTTTGTTTATATTTCTTATCTTCTTCCCCCCCCCCCCCCCAAATCTTCCTTTATTTTCGCCTCCACTAGGTAGTGGTCACTATATATTTCGGCTCCACGCTTCACTTGGACGTCTGTTACTTTTTGTCTATTCGACCTTTCTACCAGAACATAGTCAATTATTGATTTTTCTCCCCTATTTGTTTGTACTCGTGTGTATTTATGTATGTCTCTGTGCTGGTAGAAAGTGTTAGTTATTATAAGGTCATGCAACCGACAGAATTCCAACATCCGTTCTCCATTATTGTTCCTAACATCTTCTCCATATTGTCCCAGTACTGTCCCATAAATGTTGTCTTTTTTACCTACTCTACTGTTAAAGTCACCTGCCATGTATATAGTACCTTTTGCGTCTTCTAGTGACTGTCGTGAGTTCTTCCCAAAACTTTTCTTTTTCTTCTACTTTGTCATTTTCGTTAGGTCCATACACTGCTATCACTGTCAGTACCTTTTTGTTTTTGTCTTTTATTTCAATTGATAATACTCTCTCCGATATAGCATTCCATTTCGTGATATAGTTTTTAATATCTTTGTGTATTATACAGGCTATTCCCGCTGATGCAATTTGATTAGTTTGCTTTCCACTGTAGATCAGAATATGATCATTTTCCAATATTAATTCTCCTTTCCCTTTCCTTTTTGTTTCACTTACGACTAATATTTTCAACCTTGCTTTTTCAAATTCATCTACTATTTCTTCTTCTTTCCCATTTAGGCTTCTAACGTTCCATGTCCCTAATTTCCATTCCCGCTTTCTAGTTCTTACCATTATATTTTCTTTCTGCTGCAACCACCAGACCCCCTCTTCAGTTTTATATAGAGTATTTTCCCTTCTCTTTTCCTCTTCCTTGTACGCCTTATTGTTCTTTCGTCCCTTATTTTGTTCCTTTATTTCCCTACTCATGTCCTTATTCTTTGCCTTTGTTGTCGTCTTTACTCCTTCCCTATTTTTTTCTATCAGTTTTTTGTATTATTTGTTTTTGTTTGGTTTTCCATTAGTCTCTCGTTTATCCTATCCCATTTCCATTCTTCCCCGTTAATTGTGATTTTTTGATATCCTACTTTCACTATTTTTCCTTTTTTTTTCTCCTCGTCCGCCACTTGCTTTATTTTCCTTTTTATCTCCTTTTCCTCTTTGGTCATTTCATTATTTATGTATATTCTATATTGTAATTGTTTCAGTTTGTTTTTATTTTCCATTACCATTTCTTTTTCGTATAGGTTATCTAGTTCCACTTTGTAAGTTTTTACTCCTATTTCTCTGGCTTCTTTTATCTGTATTTTTACACCTATTGTTTGATCTATGAATTGTTCCAAACTATGTTTTAGTTCGGCTTTGTTGTCCTCCTTCATTTCTAAACCTGTTACTACTATGTTATTTTTTATTCCCTCTTTTTCTATTCTTCTTACTCTTTCTTCCATCTTATTTATCTTTTCTTTGATCAGCCTATTTTCTTCTTTTATCTTTTCGTTTTCTTGTTTGAGGCTCTCCAATTCGCGTTGGTACTTCTTTTGATCTTGTTTTATTTCTTTTGTATCTGCCATAAGCTCCTTTATCATCTCTGTTAGTAAATCGATTTTATCTTCTTTCTCTTGTTTTGATTTTTGTGGTGTTCTATTTATCTTTTTGAACTTTTTATAGATATCGTCTCTATTCTCCATACCCCTTTTCCTTTTTGATTCCTCCGATGTGTAGTCGTAATCGTCACTATCCATTTTTCCACTCTGTATACTAAAACTTATTTATTTAATATTTATTTTATTTAGCACCGCGATAAAAACCTCGTCCGGGTCTACCCCTCAGAGAGTCGGTTCCTCTTGATGCTTTTTATCCTTTTCAACTTTTTTGTCCAACTGTTTATTTTACGTACAGATTTACACGCTCTTTTTCTTACTATTCCCAATGTCACTCACTCGTTTTTCGTTAACTAAATATCTAATGTATATGCACAAATTTACAATTCTGCGATGTTTGTGTTTGGTAATAAATTTAACTCGACTTCCGAAACCACACTTCACTACTATTTATCTGTGTTCGCCGAGACAAGACCTGTGTATCAGGTTTATTATCGTCGTTTCCCACAGACAACCGTTCACGTTGCTATCTAAAACTCAACTCACAATATAGGTATATGAGTATTTTAATGCCATAGTTATTCCTCGAATACAACTTTGGGAAAATACTCAGTTGTAACCACCAGATAAGTTTAAATGACAGATAAACGAATTAATCTATAGGTGGAAGTAGTGAATCTAAATCAGATTTGGACAAAATGTAGCCGCAATTACAATTAAAAAAAAATTTTTCAATAAAGAGATTACAAGTAAAAATTGAAATAAATTCAAATTGAGTTCAAAACAGTTTTATTCAATTTACTACAATTGTTTCACCCTACTAGGGCTTCATCAGGTGATGAATATTATAATACAAAATATTTGTAGACGTTCTTATTTATGTCTTTTCCTAAATGAAGAGGGGGGAGTTTGTGACTCTTCATTTAGGAAAAGACATAAATAAGAACGTCTACAAATATTTTGTATTATAATATTCATCACCTGATGAAGCCCTAGTAGGGTGAAACAATTGTAGTAAATTGAATAAAACTGTTTTGAACTCAATTTGAATTTATTTCAATTTTTACTTGTAAATTATGGAGTTTCAACACGTATCTCCGTCTTCAATCAATTAAATAGATTACATATTGCTCACACTCTTTTATGCATATTAAAGGAAACTTTTTTTTTTCAGTGATATTTATTATTATTATTATTTATCTGTATCCTCTTTTGCCGTTAGGCGTCGAGGCGATCTGTTTTGCAGAATTTTCTCCATCCAATCCTATCACTAGTCATTTCTTGAGCTTCCCTCCAGGTACTTCCACGGTCCGCCAGCAGCTGCGCTATCCCTTGATTCCATATTCTTCTTGGTCTACCTCTGTTTCTCCTCTTGTTCCAGCCGACCTCCCATATTTCTTTTACAGGGTTCGTGTTACTCATTCGTGTAAGGTGTCCAAACTAACTAAGTTGTTTTTCCTGGATTTTTTCTACACTCTTTTATGCATATTAAAAGAAACTTATTTCAGTGATATTTATATAGTTGGATAAAATTTATTCTAATTAAAGTGGTCTAAATAAATAAAGCATAAAATTATAGATTTTGCAAATTTATTTATTTTTAAGTTATTAACACGCATTTTGTATCGTCATATGTGATTCAATAAATTTCAAAAAGTATAAATAAGCGTGCAAGTATTTGAGTTTACGCCTGATTTAAATAGAGACATCTATCATTAATCATTCAGGGCTGGATGCACACCAATTATACAAAATGTTTGACAACAAATTGTTTCAAGGCATATTACACACAAAAGTAAACAAACTATCATGTTGTTGTACATAAATTAAACAAAATATCTATAAAGGTGTCAATCCACAATTAGAATATCTCATGAGATTTTTGTCTCATCCAATAAAAATCGCAGGATAACTCCAATTTCATTGGTCTTTCGACCGTTTCCACATTGAAATTGAAGCGATTTTTATTGCATGAGACAAAAATCTCATAAGATATTCTCATTGTGGATTGGCATCTTAAAACATACATTTATATGATATATGTATAAGCGGGAAATAAATTCATTAATTTGCATTTTACCAAGAAAGTATTTAACTATTTTGTTTACTAGGTGTCAACTGCTTTCAAACACTTGCATTTAATTTAAATGAACTCTGATGTACTGCAAACACTTTGTCTGACAAATTATTTTGTATGTGGTCCTAAGGCCTAAGTTGTACTTATATACGAATACGTGACTTTCTAAGTCGTAGCTAACTAAGCTCTTAATTAAATGTACTGAGTATCTATAAATATTTACATGTCCAATGATATCATCATAAAGACTAAAAACAGTGGTGTGAATACATATATAAAATTATTGAAATTAATTCCATTACAATTTATTTTTATTGATACACCATCCTTTGACGACTTATTTTAAACATGTAATACTGCTCTTGTGCTAACTTACTTCGAGTCATTTACTTCTCTGTGCAAAACAATACTGCAATATTCCCTTTTATCGACGACTCAGATTATTGTGTAAGCGTTAGTGTTAAGAAGCCGACCAATAATACAGACTTCGTTACTAGAAAAAAAAAACAAGAATTAATATATATTTAAAAAAAATTAAGTATGAACCTCTTGGTACATACTTATTTGAGATGAAATTTATTAAAAAAATAACAAAAGCATTTTAGGCAAGTGCCGATTTTTACAATAATGTTTATGAATAACTATGGTGTCAAGAAATGTATTGTTTTAACACATATGTATTTATATCGTGTTTCTTGTTTGTATATGCATAATGAACAAACTACTATTTCTCTTATCGACATTTTTCAAAACACTATATGGAGGAAAAGGTGGCACATGCCTAATACGTTAAATCAGTATAGACAATCTTATTTGAATCTCACTGTACCTGTTTTTACCCAAGCAGACTGCATAACATTAAACATGTTTGACGTGATACTAGTTTCAATCCAATTTTTCATACTAGGATCTATACTCAATTAGTTATAAAAAGTATAAACGAAATTAGGTTGTGACGGCGATTCAAAAAGATTCTTGTTAATATATTACACAATTTAGATATTTGCCGTACTTTTAGAATAAATAATAATAATAATAAACTTTATCGACGACAATAAAGTAGGTAGGTATTATATTAATCACTATTGGTTAATAATAGGACTCATAATGAAATGAAATGCGACCGGGGAATAATGAGACATAACCTTACAATTATTCCCTGCATTCTTCCAATAAGAACATAACGTTCCCAACGTTGTTGTAGTAACGATAGACAAGTCCGGCCATTTTACTAACGGTCTAACGTCATATTGATAGAGTAATCTGATATTCTCGTTTAATTATTCCGATTTTTTTAGTAATCTTGAGTTAGTCGTAGATAAAGTAGTGTATACTAACTCGCAATAATGACTATTATACCCTCGAGCCGAGTTACTCCTTCGCCGCTTCACGGCTCGGTCGTAAACTCGGCTCTCAGGAATAATAACTGTCATTATTGAGTCGTTGTATAAACTACAATTATTTCCTGTAGACTGACAAATCGTAATGTAAACTAACAAATCATATTTTATATTACAATCATCCGGGAACTCACAAGGTGCAAGTTTGGATAACGACAAATATGCCGCGTCCAGTCTTCCACTTACACCTTGGTATAATACAGTTATATCATAAAAAAATTAAAGTGAAATTGCCTGTAAGTATCCTAACCTAATTTTGTGCTATAAATAATATAACAATATAACAATTAAAGCGACGCTGCGATTCCATTCGAAACCCCTACCGACTGACACTACTTCTCGAAGACGTGGTCAAAAAGTTTGTATCTAAATGTTCTGGCCGAAATACTCCCCAAGTACAACGGAACAGCATTGTATAATTTATAGATTAAATAAAAAACGGTGTGTAAAAAGAGGTGTGCTATGTAAAGGCGGGGTGATTAACTCTTTACTCCTGACATTTAAATTATGTACGTTCGTCGGAAAAGATATTCTCCGAAATAAATACGGCGATGATCTCGCCACAATTACGTCGCGATACAAGCAAATCGCCCGTGACACAAAGCTATTGTTCATATTCAACCACAGACAAGATTTTAATTTGTGTAAAACATGGTGAACCTTAAGAATGCCGTAGACGAATCTAAGACAAAAATGTTGGATCCTTTGAACTCTATTTCGTGCAACAATATCTAGACAAGGCCAATACACCGTTAGACAGAGCGAAAACTGAGAAAGGATAAGTGAGTTGCACAGCATGATTTTAGTCTTTTCGGACAGATATCCCTTGTGAGGGCAAAGTAGCTTCAAACTCGAGTATGCTCTCTCTATATCAGTATTTATTTGCTTTCTACAGAGTTATCTAGGAAGAGACCCAAGCTCCAGGCACCCTCAGCCATCGCAATCTGTTCACCACCCACTTGCAACTAAACCCGCTCAGTCCACTCTCTCAGCGGTCCCGATCTCCCAAATAACATCGCGATCGATTTGTGGTGTTTTAAAATTAAATTGTGTTTAGTACAAGCTGTATTAATGTTAATTAATTTGCAATTGATCCAGAGAGATCTGGATCAACTGCAAAGATTCATGGAAGAGTGAGGGACTGAAAGAGTGAAACAGTTGCGTGTCATCCGCATACATTTGAAGAATGCAAGTCTTTACTTTGTTAAATAAGCTACTATAGACTAAGACAGGACCACTGAGGAATACCTGAGGTCAGTCAATTGAACATTGCTTGATATATTAATTTCAACTTTCACAGCTTGTGATCTATTCGAAAGGTAGCTCCTTAACAACTTAATTGCCAGAGAATGTTACTAAAGTCAAGTAAAATAAGTACTGTTAGCTTAACCTTATCTGTCCCATCAATTATTGAATCCGTCACGTTGAGAAGAGCTGTTTCACAGCTGAATCCCGGGCGGAATCCCGATTGATAATCAGGAAAAATATTTCCTCAATTATTTTTGACAAGACTGAAATCAAGCTGATAGGTCTCAGATCCGAGTAATTCGTTGGCTCATGTCTCTCTGCTAAAGGAATCACAAATGTATTCTCCCACACTACGGGGAATTCTCCTTCGAGTATACAACTGTTGACAATGTGAACAATATATTTTACTATATAAGGGCAGCATAACTGGATCATTTCAGCGCTCAACCCATCAGGCCAATAAGAAGTTCGATTCATTGAAACAATAATATTAGAGATTGATACCTAATCAATTAAATCAAAACGAAAGTAATCCTGAAAATTATGCTTATAATGGGAGCTATAGAAATTAGTAATTTCTTCAACATTCAACAGGTTATCGGGGTATATTATTTTTGATAGAGCTAGTTATATTAAAAGAGGGAATGGGACGTTTCTACGCCGCCGGTTCTTCGCCGCCAGTTCATCGCCGCCGTTTCTACGCCGCGACCATTGATTATGTATAAGAAGATATACCAAGTCCATTGACAATCAAAATAATTAGAAATGTTAGCGGAAGATGTCGCCTAACTATCCAAAATATGAAAAATTGCATTTCCGCGCGTGACTGCATTCATGTTTAAAACCACCACCACGCTATCTACGAAGGAATAGCTCGTGTGGCTCTTTATAAACTCTTGCGTAAATAAACCAAATGCAGAGAGCAAAGTAACCAACATATATTTTGTTTTTTACAGATATTTAAAAATATATACCTGTCAGTACATAATATACGAACACGCGAATGAAGGGATGTATTGTATGAAGTCGGATTATTTATTACTTCATTCTCTATTTCTTTCTAATATTTGAGTAAAGAATCTCAAGTTTTCTTTTTAATGTATTTAAAATGTAATAAAATGCTATACAAAAATAGTCAGGAAAAATAACACTTCCCATAAAAGGATACTGAAGACACAATCTTATATTTACCTTGAACATAACATCTTTAATAATTTTTCTATAAATATACTAAGAAGCCTTTTAAAGTAATTTTACATTATGTAACAGCTTTATTTCTTATATTAATAAACAGTAATTTCAAAGTATGCCAAAAATTATAAATAATATGAACAAAAATTGTTCCTAGATTTATTTAACATGAATTTGACAAACAAAGAATATGTTTACTGTCAGGGAATGAATTAGGTAGTAATTGTAGAGGAATGATAATACTGTATTTTTTGTTATCTCGGACAAAAAATACCGAATACAATGTGCGAATGAAATGTGCCTGGCATAGGTACTTTGACACCATTTAAAATACGGAAGTGTGTAACGTGAGTGCTTATACTTTCTTATACGTAGTGTAAGAAAGTATTGTGATGACGAAAATTTTCGACCTCGAGATTTTTGCAGAAGTCCACGTTTTGAAGTCCCCTGATACCAAAAAAGTGGTTTTTAAAAAATGTCAGTGTGTCTGTCTCTGTGTGATCACAATAACGGTCAAACCGCTGCAGTAATCAACTCCAAATTTTGTATTTACGTGTGTAATCTCCCTCTTGAGATCTGATTAGATTTTCAGTAAATTCCGCAGATCGGAAGTAGAAGTTTACTTCAGTGAAAAAATCGAATTTCGCCAATATTTCATCAACTACTAAGTTTAAACAAATTTATAAGGAATTCATATGTACTCAGACTTAAATTTGAGAAAAATTTTATTATGAAAGTTTTTTGAAATCCCTACTGGAAGTAGGTAGGTCTTTTACTCTAATCGAAAAACATTATTTTGCAAATATTTCGCAAGTCATGCTTTTGAGACGGGTATAGTACGAGTATAAAAATGAGGTGTGGCCACCACACGACTTTCTTATACGTATGAGCGTTTCAAATCATACAATTTAAAAAATTATTTTATACAAAAATTATTCAAAATCCTATTCTAAGTACTTCCAGTCTCTTAATAAATCTCTATAGGATACATACTTTGTGAGATATTTGCAAAAAAATGCTACTCGCTAAGAGTAAAAGTATTACTTCCGGTCCGAATTTTGAATTTTCATTTATACAAAAAATATTCCAAATCCAACTCTAAATACTTTTTTACTCTTGACAAATATATATAGAATGCATATTTTACGTAATATTTGCAAAAATCGCTATTCCCTAAGAGTAAAAGTGTTACTTCCGATTCGAATTTTGAAATTTTATTTATACAAAAAATATTTCAAATTCAACTCTATAAGCTTTTGTACTCTTGACAAATATATATAGAATGCATAATTTACGAAATATTTGCAAAAATTGCTAATCGATAAGAGTAAAAGTGTTACTTCCGGTCCGAATTTTGAAAATTTTGTTATACAAAAGGTATAGAAAATTAAGTTCTAAATTCTTTTATACTCGTAACATACCTGCCTAAAAAGCATGACTTGCGAAATATTCGCAAAAAACTGATTTTCGATAAAAGTAAAAAACCTACTTTCGGTAGGAATTTCGAAAAACTTTTTTAATAAAATTCTTCTCAAATTTAATTTTGAGTATATATGAATTCCTTACAAATTTGTTTAAACTTAGTAGTTGCCGAATAATTGGCAAAATACGATTTTTTCACTGAAGTAAACTACTACTTCCGGTCTGCCGATTTTACTGAAAATCTAATCAGATCTCAAGAGGGGGATTATATTTGTAAATATAAAATTTGGATTTGATACCTATAGCGGTTTGACACCGCTTTCGTGGTCACACACACACACACACACACACACAGACACACACAGAGAGAGAGAGAGAGAGAGAGAGAGAGAGAGAGAGAGAGAGAGAGAGAGAGAGAGAGAGAGAGAGAGAGAGAGAGAGAGAGAGAGGGGGGGGGGGAGAGAGAGAGAGAGAGAGAGAGAGAGAGAGAGAGGGGCATTTTTTAAAAACCACTTTTTCGGTATCAGGGGACATCAAAACGTGGACATCTGCAAAAATCTCGAGGTCGAAAATTTTCATCATCAATACTTCCTTATACTACGTATAAGAAAGTAAAAATATTTGGAACTTAATTTTCAATATCTTTTGTATAAAAAAATTTAAAAATTCGGACCGGAAGTAACACTTTTACTCTTATCGAATAGCGATTTTCTGCAAATATGTCGTAAGTTATCCATTCTATATATATATTTATCAAGAGCACAAATATATTTAGAACTACATTTGAAATATTTTTTGCATAAAAGAAATTTTAAAATTCGGACAGGAAGTAACACTTTTACTCTTAGGGAGTAGCACTCTCTTTCGAATATTTCGCCAAGTATGCATTCTATAGAGATTTATTAAGAGAATAGAAGTAGTACAGTAGCATTTTGTTTATTTTTTCAGAAGATAAAAGTATTTAACTCTTAATTTAGAACAACTTTTGTATAATTTGAAACACACACACATATAAGAAAGTCGTGTGGTGACCACACCTCATTTTTTGCTTAATGAAAAGCCACATTATATTTACGTCAAATATGTTCGTTCTTGTCAATATTTTTTGACGTATCTGGACAATTTTTTTGTGATAGATTATGTTAAAAATAATTTAATAGAAATTTTTATCTTTAAACGATAATTTTTGAATTAATAATATAATTTTTTAAACATTTATAAGCGCTCAAAATTGCATTCAGACATAAACCCAAAATGTGATAAAAGGAGAAAGGATCAATTTTGGAAATAATGTTGGTTTTATATATTACGCAGATCGATGTTACTATATATAAAAAAATATTGAGGTGTGTCCACCACACGACTTTCTTATACGTATGAGAGTTTCAAATTATAGAATTTTACCAATTTTTTTATATAATAATTATTCGAAATCCTATTATAAATACTATTCTCTTAATACAGTCTTTTTCTTTTGGTTTTCTCCTTTTGTCAATTGTGTTTCACAATTTGTCAAATGACTTTCCCATTTATTATAATACGGCGGCGATGTGTCAAATAATTTCCTTATTTGTCAAATGTGTTTCACTATATGTCAATTGACTTTCAGGAAGCGTGTTAATCATTTTATATTCATCTATTATGGAGAATCGTCGAATTAATAGTAAAATAAATAATGATTTAAGAGCTTTAATAATTCGTTCTATGAACAACGGGCTCACGGCAAATAATATTGGAGAGCAATTTGGAATTTTACCCAATACAGTAAGAAAGATTTATTCTACATACCGGAGAACCGCTAATATTCATAAAAGAAGTGCTGGTCACCGACTAAAAAAATTATCTGTGTTACAGATAAATGAAATTTGCAATTGGATTGATGAAGATTGCAGTTTATCACTTCGTCAGTTAAAAGAAAGATGTTTGACGCAGTGGCCACTTCATCAAATATCGCTATCGACGATTAACAGAGCACTTAAAACTTTCCATTATTCGTTTAAGAGAATCTCTTTCGTTCCCGGAAGAAGAAATACACCACAAATCATACAGACTCACTTTGAATATGCTATCCGGTACAATAGAATCATGTTCGAAAGGGAAAAGATTTTTTTCATTGATGAATATGGAATTCAAGTTAATTCTCGAACTTCATATGGAAGATCAGTTAAAAATACTCGAGCAACGAAAATAAAAGCTCAACTAAGAGGGCGTAATTATTCTGTGGCTGCAGCAATGAATATTCACTATACTTGTTCCAAATCCAAGATAGACCATTCAATACAGTTCATTTCTGTGAATTTATTACAACTCTAATTAATCATTTACATAATGATAACATACAAGGCGCCTTTTTTGTTATGGATATTGTTAGATTTCATACAAATGAAGAAGTTGTCAATCTCATTAGAAGTCATGAGCATTTTGAAGTTTTTTTACCTGCTCACAGTCCATTTTTAAATCCTAAAGAGGAATTATTTAATCAATGGAAACACATAATAAAGAGAACTCAGCCGACAAATGAGGATGAATTATATGCAGCAATACACAATGCTTCTGAACAAATAACTGCACATAATTGTCTTCATTATGTTCAGCATATGGAAACATATCTGGGTGATTGTTTAAAACAAAATGAAATATTAAATTAATTGTTTCTTCATTTATATATTTCGATAGTTTGTACTGTGCATATTTGTGATATTTGAAAATGTTTTGCATACATGTATGTTTTTATCAATTTCTATGTACATTACACAAGAATAAATTAGATAACTTAAAATTTCAAATGTATACTTTATTTTCAAGGGTACGTCAATAACTAAATGAAAATGATGCACAGCTTGGTAAGTAGTTATTAAGCAAAACATATAATTTACATACATGGGAAAAGTAGTTGATATAAAGTGAAAGAGATTTAACAAAAAAAGAATTTAATTTGACATATATGTCAATATGACAGGAATTGGGAAAGTCATTTGACAAATTGTGAAACACAAATGACAAAAGGGGAAAACCAGAAGAAAAAGACTGTAAATCTCTATAGAATGAATACTTTGCGAGATATTCAAAAGAAAGTACTACTAGTTAAGAATAAAAGTGTTACTCCCGGTGCGAATTTTAAAATTTCATTTATACAAAAAATATTCCAAATCCAACTCTAAATACTTTTGTACTCTTGATAAATATACATATATAGAATGCTCAATTTACGACATTTAGCAAAAAATCGCTATTCGATAAGAGTAAAAGTGTTAGTTCCGGTCCGAATTTTGAATTTTTTTATACAAAAAGTATTGAGAAGTAAGTTCTAAATACTTTTATACTCGTAACGTACCTATCTAAAACGCATGACTTGCAAAATATTTGCAAAAAACTGATTTTCGATAACAGTAAAAGACCTACTTCCGTTAGAAATTTAGAAAAACTTTTTTACTAAAAGTGTTCTCAATTTTAATTTTAAGTACATATGAATTCTTTATAAATTAAACTTAGTAGTTGACGAAATATTGGCAAACTTCGATTTTTTCACTGAAGTAAACTACTACTTCCGATCTGCCGATTTGACTGAAAATTTAGTCAGTTCTCAAGAGGGAGATTATACTAGTAAATGCAAAATTGGGAATTGATAGCTATAGCTGTTTGACCGCTATCCTGGTCACACACAGACACACAACACACACACAGACATTTTTTAAAAATCAAAATTTTGAGGTCCAAAATTTTCATCATCACAATACTTCCTTATACTACGTATAAGAAAGTAAGAAGGTTGTGTATTGAGAACGATTAATTTTTAAAGGAAACAAATATTATTAATTTCAGTACTTTTAATACGCCTATAAAAAAATATGAATGACTTTTAATAATTTATTTTAGTCTGTAAAAGAAATAGATGCAAAGAGGCTTCCCGTAAAATTCAGAGATTTTACATGCATAGGTATTTAAGTAGACTTGCTTTTATATCCATAAAGGAATGAATGAATTACCTGTTCATTCAAATGCCTTGTGTACTATATCACTCACACTATATGATTTATATGTCTGTTATATTTTAAAACCCCTGTTTTCTTTCCTTGCCTGTAAAGCCTACAGTGAACCAGTTTGGCGTCATGCACTAAACAAAAAAAAACATACAAATAAAAGGATTATATTCATGCCTTCTTCCTTCCGCAAAGCTGAACGTTTTTATATATACATAAGTATGTATGTATATTCATTATGTGTATAAATGCTTTTTTCGTAGAGTGGAACGTAAATAAAATATTTTTTAATACATTTTATTAATGACTCTGCGCAGTTTATGATCAGAATTATTATTATTACCTATATAAGAATTAAATTAAATTTATTTACTTTATTTTACAGCGTCATCTGTTTACTGAAAAGCCAAAACTAGGAATTTATTATGTTGGTTAACGGTTTAAATCTCAACTACCTTGAAAATTACCCCCACCACATGTGGACACTTTGACGACTAGCGCCCCACTGGTGGTGACATCCAAAATGTTGATTTTAGGCGCAACCTTTTTCTTATGGACTTGGACTATCTTCTTATACATAATCAATGGTTCTACACTGGCCGTTTATACGCCAGCCGATTCTACGCCGCATTCAAATTAAAATTACAATTACAATTAAAATTTATTGTTTAAACACATACATACAGTCATAGAAAATAAAATAAAATAGGAAATTTATTTTAAATTAAAAGAATAAATAGGAAAAATAAGATTATTGCGTCATTTGGTAATTGTGTGCTAGGCCACGTAAATAATCTAGAGGTTCCCTGTTTCCATAATCTAAGACAATTCTTCGAATACGTTCATCAGCGTCACGGTATTTTTTCAGCTTCATCGGTGGTAAATGTCCGGCGATAAGTTGCTCAAAATAAGCGTCTCGTCCTTTTTGTACTTTTCGCAATCCATCTATAAATTTCCAAATAGTTGGGTGATGCATACCTAATTCAGAGCGCAATCGACGATTGGCTGCCTCTGCATGATTATTGGTGCGATCTTCTGCATCGATTGTTCTCTGGTATAAATTCCACATTGTTGGATGTAACATAGGCGGGCGCCTACCATTCCCGCGTCGATTTAAACGGCCAACATAGCTGTCTTCAAACCAATTTAGAAGCGGCTGAAGTTCTACTGGCAAATCATTTGCTAAAGCATCAATGTATTCATCTAAATCAGCTATTGGCACAAATGCTAATGCGAGGACCATTTTAGCTCTCAATGCAAATTCAGCATCATTGTTGTATTGACCAATAACACCAATCTGAGCTAAATGCTTCCTCATATTTTGTGCTAAATGGAAGAAGCAACCTTTTACATTTACTTCCGGAAAGCAATCTTTCATGGCACTAAAAGCTGCATATTCATAATCACAAATGATAGATCCTGGACTTAAATTTGACACTAGTGTTTTAATTAGTTCGAACATACGTGTGTATGTAACACGCTGCTTGTTAGGTAACAGAGCATACAATATAGGATGCACTCCTCCGTGTTTTGTTGCCATAACAATATAAATTTGGGAAAATAGCCTCGGTGGTATTGCGAAGGTACCATCAGTGTGCCATGTATTGGCATTATGCAAATGATGCAACCAGCTCTCTCTTCCAAAAATTAAAATTCTGTTTGCTCCCTCTCCATCGTCGCTTAGCAAAAAAGTTTCTTCTGTTCCTGGTTGAGGCACATATACCTTATATGGATTTGGCAACACCAAATCGTTTAGGTCTGCGGGATCAGCAGGTGCAGCATTAATTTGATTCCGTTTTCTTCTGATTATTTTTCTCAGGGCTGCATTATTTGGAATCGATGCTAAAACAGCTTCAGGCACGTCGATTACACACTGATTTATAACTACACTACTTGTGCCCTCCATAGTTTCTTCTGCACGACGTTTCATTTTAGTGACAACAGATGCTACTTGTACGGCTGCTGCCGAGGAAGGATGAGAATGATTGTTGATTTCGTTGACCACTTCTCCAGCCCTCGTGTGAATTCTTCCTTTACAGCGACCCACTTCTTCGCACCGCCAAAATTGTAAACTAGGGTCCCTTTTACTAACTTTGTCGAAAACGTACAAATATCCGTTATAGGAAAACTTCTCGTTTCCTCTCTTGCTGAGAACTGCTGGTTCCATTATTAAGATCACTGTTAACTAACGTAATAATTACTTTGTGGCGAATACACTTAAAGTGATGTGTTAAGGGCTCCTGCCCCATATTTATACCAAATACTGTTAAACACACTACACTTGTCCTTGCACGGACATCGTTCGGATTTAACTTGCAATATTTGTTTATGTCAATACTACATAACCCTACTTTGAAAATCTCATAATTAAATACATTGATCGTGTTAAAGTGAAATCTGATCTTTTATTTGACGATCTTTGTATTTCCCTTGAAAATATCAACAAATTAATGTATTCTAACATTTTTTCGAGTTCAACTACAAATACTTTACATTCCAATAAATATAATCCCGGCGATTGTAAACTCGTTAACTCCTAGGTAATTTTCTATGAGCGGATTAAAGTTTCTGATTACCTCCTTTGTGCTAATAACCATAACATCCTTAATATAATCTCGGCGATTGTATTGTATCCCCGGTGTTTTAGATTACTTTATTTTCTATGACTGTATGTATGTGTTTAAACAATAAATTGTAATTGTAATTTTAATTTGAATGCGGCGTAGAATCGGCTGGCGTAGAAACGGCCAGTGTAGAACCGTCCCGGCGTAGAAACGGCGGCGAAGAACCGGCGGCGTAGAAACGTCCTAGACCCATTAAAAGACTTAAGTGTTTTCCATATAGTTTTCGTATTGGCCGATTTAAATTTGTTATTGAGGAATGCTTTCTTCTCGTTTTCAATGGCATGTTTTGTGTAATTTCTAAGAGCTCTCTATCAAAATATTTAAAGTTTCTGTATGTATGAGTTTTTCTAGTTAACGGGCTTGAGGTATCAATTTCACAAATTATAATGTAAAACGTCTGTCTTAAGTTATATCATTAAATGGCATACTGTCATTACATACAGGCTGACACACGGGAGGCGAACGGTTTTTAAATAAAAAAAAAACCGTCCGCCGAGTTAATTTTAAAATTAATGTTCGTTTATTAATATAAAATTAAAGATCATTATTTGCCATTTTAGTATAAGTGAGAATTATTTGTGAAAAATAATGTCGTCCAGGTGATGTCCGTCATTTAAAATACATGACTCAAGTCTCTTCACAAAATGCTCCATCACACGGACTAACATCTCTACAGGGATAGATGTAATTTCTTGAATGATTGCATTCTTCAACTCATTTAAATTTCGTGGCTTGTGGTTGTAGACACGCTCTTGAGGTACCCCCACAGGAAAAAGTCACATACCGATAAGTCGGGGAATCTTGGTGGCCGAGGAACATGGACAAAACGTGAAATAATTTGTCCACGAAACATGCGTCCAAAAACTGCCATTGAACTGTTCGCAGTGAGGGCTGTAGCGCCATCCTGCTGGAACCAAACATCTTGTAAATGTATTCTTCGTCTTTTCATTTCTGGTCGCAAGAACGTTTCAAGCATACGAATGTATCGAGCCGAATTAACAGTGACTTCAATTTCTTCGAAAAAATAAGGCCCAATAATGCCGAAAGAGCCAACAGCACACCAGACTATTACTGGTGTGTGGTGTGTAGTGTAGAGGAGACTGGAGAATAGAATGTGGATTCACTTGAGCCCAGTAACGCTTGTTTTGTTTATTCACTGTGCCGTTTAAATGAAAATGAGCTTCATCGCTCATCAATAACTGCACATTTTCATTCAAAATCACTTGCATTCTGTAAGCAAAGTCTTCGCGTACATTAAAATCAGTCGCCTTCAATTTTTACACAACAAGCATTTTGTATGGATGGAATTTCAGTTGATGCAATATTCGTCTAACCGATTCACGACTGACTCTTAACTCACTAGCATGACGTCTAGCTGACCGTCCTGGGCTTCTAAGTACCGTATCTCTTACCCTTGTAACATATTCTGGTGTCATTACACTGGGTCTCGAGCCTGTATGCTTCATATTGTTACCAAACGTTTTATTTAATAACATTTAAAAGAGTTAATATCACAATAAATAATTATGTATTGATTATGTAACAAACTGACATAGAAATTGTCATTTGACAACTGACTCAATAATTTCCCTCTGACGTTTTACTCCCGTCAAACACATGACCTGGAGATCATGTCGAACAGCGTCGTTCCATATTAACATCATGAAAGGTAACATATGGGAAGGGTGGAAGGGGTGGTAACATACGCTCCCCCCTCTGAAAGACGCTAGTTCGATTGATGCTCCAGGTTTAAAACTTATTGTGTCCAAACCATGTTTAGGAATCCGGCGACTGGTCCCCGGTCGTGGTTCTTCTGTAGGTGGTGGCGGTAGCGAACCTGGTTCTTGAGCTTCTTGGGGTCGACCGGTGGACCTGGATGATGAGATTCTGGTCCGGCGGATGCCCGGATCAAATGGTTTATGATTCGCTAGGATCCAATATGTTTGACCCATCTTATTGTAGTTTTGGCGTTGTTGGCCATTTTGCATGGTTCTTTTCCGTGTAGACTTTAAGGTTCTTCTAAGCAACTCCTTGGGTCGAGTAACTATGCTTCTGTTTTGACGACTTGTCAATTTGAGTGTGGGCTGCTAGCTGTGAAATGGTTTGCGTGAATTTCGGCACCATAATCCGTCAACTTTCGTGGTGGGTACTAGTTTGTTCCGCGTGTCGGTGGTAGTTCCTAAGGTAGGTATATTGTGTTGGGTTAGCACGTCCGTTGATGTGCTAAGTTTATTTGCCGAAGAATATAACGATATCTTCTTAGTCATTGTGGTCTCCACACAATCGATAGGTTTGGCAGTTGGAAGATTGGTGCAGGCTGTTGGGACCATGACCCCGCCCCGGACTGGCACGTCCGTGTCCATAATAAGTCCATCTACTGAGGACCGTGATGGTGTCTTGTGGTCCACACCCTCATTATTCCCACCGGTTGGGTGATTGGTGTTGATCACTGAGCTTGAGACATTGTCTTGGATGGGCAAGCGCGTTGCCGTTGGAGGTCCTTTTGTTGAGGACTGCGACGCCGTATCTTCATTCCGCGTGATCTTCACACAATTCATAGGTTTGGCAGAAGGACCCTCGGTGTATGCTGTTGGAACCACGACACCGTCCTGAACTGGCACATCCGTGTCCATGGTAGATCCATTTGCTGTGGGCTGTGACGGTGGCTTGTGGTCTGTTGTGTACACGTAACCCATGTGTTTGGTAGTCTCGATACTGGGAGACGGAATCTGAGTTTCTCTCAGATATGTCGAGTAGTCTTGATCATTGAAAAACTCGGTCCGAAACCGCCTACCCAATTCTTCTAATGTCTGGAAGGTTCCCCAAAAGTATTGATGCCACTTCTTTGCTACACCTGTCAGATGAGGGCTGACTGCCAGGTCAACATTTCTCAATACATCCTGAGGGAATTGTAGCAGATAATCCTCCAGTAATTCTATGAAGACTAGTGGGTCTTCGTCAAAGTATCCACCGTAGGGCGTCGGCGGTTGGATAGTTCTTACACTGGAGGAAACTTTTATATATTGTGTTGTTTCCTGATTAACTTCCACTGCACACACATACTTGGATGGCGCATCGTCTGGAGTACCAGTATCAGCCAATGGAGTCCGTTCGCAATCACCTTGAGGTGAATTCTTCAGGAATTCCGCATATTCTTCGTCGTTAAAGAATTCCATCCGGAATCTGCCACCGAATCCCTCCACATGCCAAAAGGTGCCCTTATTTTGGCGGTGCCATGCAGCTGCCCTTCCACTAAGATATGGGCGTACTGCGTCATCTATGTCCTTTGGCGAGTCCAGGTCATAATGTTGAAGGTAGTGCTCTAATTGGTCTATGAATTCGCGTGGGTCCTCGGCTGGGTGCCCACTGAAGGGATGCGGTGGTTCATAGTAGCCATGACTATAGCAGTGGTTAACAATTTTCCTGGGGGTGACTCCTCGTCCGAGGAACGCCATTATGGTTGGCGATGGCCGTAGACCTTTGCTAACAGCCCTTCCAGGGAGGGTGTGGCAGCTTAGATCCTCACTGCGATGGTTCTGGGAGAAGGTTCGCGAACACTACACTATGTTCAATGCCACTTAGTTGAGCGCCTAAATGTTACCAAACGTTTTATTTAATAACATTTAAAAGAGTAAATATCACAATAAGTAATTATGTATTGATTATGTAACAAACTGACATAAAAATTGTCATTTGACAACTGACTCAATAATTTCCCTCTGACGTTTTACTCCCGTCAAACACATGACCTGGAGATCATGTCGAACAGCGTCGTTCCATATTAACATCATGAAAGGTAACATATGGGAAGGGTGGAAGGGGTGATAACAATGTCCATTATGTTCCCAGTTAATCTAAAGTGTTGCACCGATTTGAGGATAGTGTTACGACTCGGAAGAGCTCCATGTCGAATGTCGACGGACATTAAAATGAAAAGGAAATAATCGCTGCAATGTTCTTCTCCTACCACCGCGCTCTCAGCACTACGTAGTTCAAAACCGTCCGTCTCCTCTGTGTCACCCTGTATTTACAAATTTTATGTCAGTCAAATGTCAGTATGACACTTATGATATAACTTAAGACAGACGTTTTACTTTCCATGGCAAACCTTTATCAATATAATTTTTGATCTCGCGGTACTTACTTGCTGGTGAATAACCAGCAAACAAATCGGAGTTAAAGTTTCCCAAACAACGTAATCCGAATATAGAACGAAATTTGAAACAGAATTTTCTGTTCATCCACGAAAATTTTATAATTACTATAAACCACGCCAAAACCAAAAGAGACAGATCGAACACTAATACCGTGCCAAAGTTGCCCTATTGTACCACTCGCAGGCAACACTTTACAACTCAGGCCATTCCTGACAAAAAACCCAACTCCGCCCCACCTGGAAATTCTATCCTTTATAAATAAGGAGTAATTATTATCCGCAAATTGTCAGTAATAATATACGATGTTAACCACGTCTCCGAAACCGCAACTATATCATAATTAGAGAGCGGAATCGAGCGAGTCATGACTCATCGCACATGGGCGCGCTATTGAAATGTTGTATTTTTAAAGAGGTTTTAATTTTATTTATATAATTGAATAACAAGTGGCTGATGATTATAAAATACAAAATACCCTACTATTTGTTCATTTTCTCTTCTGTAAGACTTGTTCTCTTTGAATTAAGTACATCCTTGTAGATAGAAAACGTCTTTTCTACATCGCAACTGGTTATATTTACGTAATGGAAATATTCTTTTATTTCAGCGTATTTAGCATACACAATTGCCGCAATGTTATTAAACCTGGATTTCTATTAAAAACTGCGTCTAAGTCACTTGGAATTATTAATAGCCACATCTAATGTGGTTAATCCATTTTTACTTTCTTATGCGTAGTATAAGGAAGTAATGTGAAATTTTCGACTTCGAGATTTTTGCAGATGTCCACGTTTTGAAGTCCCCTGATACCGAAAAAGATGTTTTTAAAAAATGTCTGTGTGTCTCTATGTGACCACGATAACCGCTGTAGATATCAATCCCAAATTTTGTATTTACGTGTCTAATCTCCCTCTTGAGATCTGAGTAGTTTTTCCGTAAAATCGGTAAACCGGAAGTAGCAGTTTACTTCAGTGAAAAAATTAAATTTTGCCAATATTTCGTCAACTACGAAATTTAAACAAATTTATAAAGAATTCATATGTACTTGAAATTAAAATTGAGAACAATTTTATTTAAAAAGTTTTTCGAAGCTGCTACCGGAAGTAGGTCTTTTACTCCCCTCGAAAATCAGTTTTTTGCGAATATTTCGCATGTCATGCTTTTTAGACAGGTACGTTACGGGTATAAAAGTATTTAAAACGTAATTTTCAATATCTTTTGCATAAAAACAATTTCAAAATTCAGACCGGAATTACCACTTTTACTCTTATCGAATAGCGATTTTTTGCGAATATGTCGTAAATTATGCATTCTATATGTATTTATCAAGAATACAAAAGTATTTAGTGCTAGATTTGCAATATTTTTTGAATATATGAAATATAAAAATTCGGACCGGAAGTAACACTTTTACTCTTAGGGAGTAGTCCTTTTTTCGAATATCTTGCTAAGTATGCATTCTATAGCGATTTATTTAGAGAACAGAAGTACTTAGAATAGGATTTTGAATAATTTTTGTTTAAAAAAAATATAGTATAGTTTGAAACGCTCATACGTATAAGAAAGTCGTGTGGTGGCCACACCTCATTTTTTAATTTGAGATTCGATTTTCAAAATATGTCATTAGTTTAGGCAAATTTCCAAAGTGTTCCTGAAGGTATAACAACTGATTTTTTAAATTTGGGATTTGTGTTAGTTCCTTGCACTCTGAAAATTTTGTAAACTATCGAAATTCTCTGCATGAAAACTATTTCTGTGTATGTTTTAGCAAAGCTAAGTGACGATATTTTACAGACTTTGCAATAAATATCGGAATCACTGACAATTAATTTTTATCTCAGAAAAAGTAACATAAACAACGTCCTAGATCTAAATAAATGATAACTAAAAATGTACGCGTATGTTATTGAAACATACATATTATATTGCGAAATATAAGGTAAATATAATAAATTTTAAAAACTGGTCACCCTTGTACCTACGCCGATGAAGAAAGGATTTTATTCATAAAATTCCTTATTTTATGGCAGTTTTTTCTCTGATTCTCTGGAGTAAACAGATGTTACAGTTCGCCCTATGAATTAGTGCTATTCAGATATAATGTAAACAACACGCAGTTGTTTACATTATTTCTTTTCACGGTTGTGGCTCCGTGGTAGTTTAGCTCGCTCTATTCCGCTCTCTAATCATAATTAAATTTGTTGGTAATGTCAATCAACTCAGGCAAGTGTGTCGTAATGGATCTCACATTTAAATGAGCTACCTTCATTAGTTAAGCAGGCAATAATAAAAGCATTTATCTGTGATATTCTCGAACAAGAAACACAGCGTACAAGTAATTCAAAAAACTAGAAAAATAACAGAACTTTTTATATACAAAATAAAAAGATAACTTTTATTATGTAGCAGTAAATAGCAATTAAAGCGAAATAAACTCCAGACAAGCAAGATCCTGCAAATCAAATACAAATATTATAAACTGTTTAAATCTGAAAAATAATAATTTTGTTGGGTTTTTTTAAACAGATCGACTCTTCATTTTGTTAAATCTTCCCTAACGATAAAATTCGTACCTTTCAATTCCTTTTTATTGAAGTATATGCTTTGTTTCACGGAAAATAAAAGGACTAGAAATTTATTCATTAGGCCCACTTGACATAGCACAATTTTCTGTACAAGTTTCTGCATAGTTTTCTGTACAGAATATTCTGTTCAATTTTCTGCGCAACATTTATTTTGTTTACTTGCAACGAGACAAAATGTTAAAGGTCCGAATGTATCCGGCGGGTATGCAAAATTTTGTAACCCTAAACTTTCATTTGTCTATATTTTTTGGAAAAAATCCAAATAGATACAAATAAAAGAAAGAATTTACTACGCGCTGCAGTTCTTGTTATTATAACAAACATACTTAATATAGAAAATAAAGAACGCGAACAAAAAAAAAACATAGGGACTAAAAATTGGGCTTTAACACACAATATATTTCTGATTTTTCAGGTTACAAATTACTTGCCGTTGTATACTCCCGGCAAAAACTTTTGTCGGGTCTTAACAGTCTTAAGACAAGCTATATGGAGGGTATCACTGGTCAACTGTAGTAATCCGATAATATTTCCCACTAAATTTTAATAAACCATAAAGAGAGATTGTAATATTTTTGTTTACACTTGAGAGAGATATTAAATTTCGTGAAAAATAAAATACGTGTAGCATAATAAAGCAATAAATAAGCAAACAATAAATTACACAAAGAATCTTTTGAAGACAATATATTTAAAGGAAACTATTTTAAAATGTAAAATAAGAGCAATATCACACTTACCCCAGACGTTTTACATATGTAGTTTTAAAAATGCAGAGAAATTACCATACTAATAAAACAAGGATTGGTGAAATAATTGATCTTTAGAGAGCTGGCTGAACTATTAAAAAAAAAAGTATTTGATATATGGGCTACAAAAAATCTTGATTTAAGTAATATTCCAAAATTTAAACACCCCTAGCAAACGCGCTGTAAATGTCAAGGTAAATACATATTAGGCAAACATGCCCCAGGTAAAAAAAGTCGATTGCAGATATAGTAATATAATCAAGAATTTTGAATTAAATTATAATGAAAAACCCATAATTTTTTTGTATCTATTTTAAAATAAATAGAATGTATATTACAGAAAAAAATTAATGACAGATACATACTCGTACATATCATCAATATAAATTACAAATTCAATAAAACCGAGATCTTAATAAAGCATTCATTCTCGCCCTTGAAAAATAAAATAAATTCTGAAACATTTGTAGAACAGCAAAAATATTTTTTGTAATGCTGACACTTCAATGTTACCGTGCCATAAATCATAAATGAAGAATATTTGAAATATATTTACTTCTATATGCCACATGTATTTTCTTTTACCAAGCAGTTAAGTATATTTACTCAAACTTTACGTATTATAAAAATTGAATATAATCTCTCTTTATTTCCTGTTTGAATTTAATAGAGTTGACCAGTGATTCCTTCCATATAGCTGGTCTTAGGACCCGACAAAACTTTTTGCCGCGAGTGTACATATAAATATCTGACTAATTTTTATACAGTATATTTAAAAACAGATTGAAACAAACAACGAGCACCATAACACAATTATATAAGCAGAATATTAGGATTAGGATAGGATAGGCAAGCATCGTTCTTTTTTTTTTTTGATTTTTATGATTTTAAGGTTTTGGTGGAGGAACGGGGGTTGGAAAACTTCTCCAGCCATCTGAACCGATGCCTTACGATTTCAACAACATATTTTTGTTTGATATTATGCTACTTCTATGTATACAGTGTGCACGCGGTCTACCTGCGGATGAATATATTAGACAAGCTGGTCGACTTTAAGTGGGAGAATAAGGGGGAAGCCTCTGTTACTAACATTAGAGCTACGTTAAAGTCGACACCGCAGAAATCGTTACTGCGTTAGTCCGTGAAAATTGATACTGTTACTGTTAATAACAAATTCTTTAACCACGAATAAAGTCATTTACTGTACTGCTTTAGAGAAGATGCAAATAATATTAATCAATAAAAAATCACTACCTGGATAATTTATAAGTAGAAACTTGTTGAAGCATCAAATAATCGCAGTAAACAATTTTAGTAACGAATTTCATCACAGCTTCCCAAATTGTATGAGTAAATAAAAGAAATGATCATCAATTCTAAAAACTTAAAAATAATAATTTTTTTCTTAAAATATCAAAGATAAGAAATATAGCTGATATAAAAAGCGAAAACGTAACAATATCAAAACTCTTATTAAGATAAAAAGTAAATAATTCCGTAGTATTGTAAAGTAGAAAGGAAAACAAACTAAAATTCTGAAAGAAGACAATAAATTTATATGAAACTAAACAAAATGTTTCAGTTAGATAAACTATAAACGCAGAAACAATGAATTTAATTGGAAGTTAAGAATGAAATTATTAAAGAAAAATGAATTTCTACAAGTACATAATTATTTATTAAATGCTCAAATAACCCTCCCTCTTGAGCTGAGCAGAAACCCAACTGATTATAAAAATTTCGTCGGACATTTGTTAACATTTCCGGGGTAACATAATTCGAAACTTCAATAATTTTGGAGCGTAATTGTTCTAAATTAGATGGACGAAACGCGATTTAAAAATGTGTTTGCTAGGTGCTAGACATCGACCCGAACGTTAACAAAATTCAAATGAAATGCGCAAGTACAGCTATCCTAAACGCGAGTCAGTCAGCTTCACTACACTCGACCAATAGAACAGTTTGTATATTGCTTTCTCGTACTAACTCATACAAACTCTCGGTGTAGTCGTTTTATCACACAGTAAATACCATCCACAGCTTACCGGCAAGCACTTGGTATATCTTGTGTGTTGAAATAAAGGATTATTATTATTATATATATTAGGTTAGTCGGGTTTTTGTTTTGAACTGTAACAGAACAGTTCCCGTCTGGCGCGTTTGCAAAATCGTTTTAATTTCGTAAATGCGCAGGACGGGAACATAAACGCGCATGACTAGTTATAAAACAGTTCAAACAAGAACCAAAACAAACCTATTGTCTTCTATGATTACTGTTTGACCTGATGCTAGTTGGTACTATAATTCGCACAGGCACATTATGTCCTAGTTTGGAAAATAGGATTAAAACTATAACGTAAACTAGTTACATTTTCTAAAACAAGAACAAATACGATGAAATTACTATAAAAACAATATACCTAACTACTATTTTCGACCACGAAAAATTCCCCTTTAAAAGAGCTTGCAGATATGCGTGGTTGCGGGTAGATTACGAGCCAGTGACTATCAATTGTCGCATTCAGAATATGAAAGCGCTTGGTAGCAGTTACCAAACAGTTTACAAATTCGTTAAAAAATCGATATACCTTTTCAGCTATTTTTCTCTAAGAGGGTGGCGTTTAAAAGTGGAGCAGGGTGGATGTCAAAATCAGACATTATTATAATTAGCAAAACAAATTATTAAGTGTTGTAGACACAAAACAAATTAATAATCAAATAAGGAAAAAGACTAATTAGTATAGTTCCAAAATAAATACAATAGCCAAGGCCACTTAAATATAACCTTATGCTTATGCCACGGGTTATGTATCTTGAATTCAGAATATGAAAATTTTAGAGTTGATTGGTAGCACAAACCGCTAAGGTATACCGATTTTTGAACGCATTAGCAAACTATTTGGTAGCTGCTAACAAGCACTTTCGTATTTTGAATGCGACCAATGACTTTACGAATTTACTGTGAACACCACAACCACTACCACTAGCGCGTGACATCGACCAAACATACATGTGAATTACAATTAATTTAGAAACTTAAATATCTAATGCAAAACAATGCTAATATAATTGCTTGTTAATTTGTTGTAACGGATGTCTGTAATTGATTCACTGATCAGACGTTTCCATTTTGAGAATTAAATATTTTACAATTTCTTTACATATTGTCAATTTTACATTATAAGCCCATAATATCAGTTTAGAGAGTTCTTTAGCAATGATTTTACAAATTATCGATATAAACTAACCAACTTTGAGATAATATGAATTTATAATTACAGGTTATTAATGCCATTTCGTCTCATAGGCAATATTAGATTTGCATTAACCATGATCACAGGACTCTAAGACAATGTTTATTTTTGTAAATTAAATAGCTGTTTTAGCGGTAGAACAAATGTAATGCGTAAACCAATTACATACACTCATTATATCAAAGCAGTATTGGCTTACACATAGATTTCATCAATGATAATAATAAATAAAGAAGCCAAGAATGCCTTTGAATGAAATTTCACATGAAAATGACATCTTGCCACTGACTACGTGACTTATTGGCTAACTAGTAAAACTAACCCAAAAAAAATGCGTAAAATGTCTTATGAAACGTGTATTTTATACTGTTTTTTCTATTTCGGTTATTAAAAGTTCAAAAAAGCTTAAAATAAGAGACATGTTTTGTTCGAATATTTTAGAAATTTTGCTTTTTTGAAGTTGGTTACTCTGATATTTAAGTAGAACGTTTTAAATATTTGAATATCGGTGGTGCTATATGTAATTGTGTTTAAAATTCAGACTGATTTATACAATAAATTATTTCAAATTATCAACAAAAAGGACGAAATAAATAACTGTATGCCTCCAGAGATGCGCAAAATAGCAGAAGACAATTTACAAAATCTTTCGTCCACAAACTCTCTACATATTTATCAAAACAAACTTTTATAACAGTTGCACTATTCAACATGGTAAAGTAAATGTCAATAGTAGCATCCGAAAACTTATCATCCAACTCTGCTTAACAATTTATATTGCTAATTAGTAAGTGAAATGTTAACATGTGTGCTTTTTATTCTTTGTACAATTTTATTGCACATTTTTGTTACTTTAAAGGCTTATATTTTGACATTTAAATACGATTTGGTTCCATTTTTTTTTGTTACCAACTTCAAAAAAATAAAATTAGCGTGCGATAAAGTAATACTTTATGCAACCAAAACGGGTGTCGTAAAGTGAACTTTATAGCACCGGAATAGAAAATAGTATATTAAAATACAAGTTTCATAAGACACGATTTTTGCGCACGCGTTCAAGTTTAGAAAACGAGCCGCTAGGCGAGTTTTCTAAAGAACAAGTGCGCAAAATGTCTTATGAAACGTGTATTTTATACTATTTTTTTCTATTTCGGTTATTAAAAGTTCAAAAAAGCTTAAAATAAGAGACATGTTTTGTTCGAATATTTTAGAAATTTTGCTTTTTTGAAGTTGGTTACTCTGATTTTTAAGTAGAACGTTTTAAATATTTGAATATCGGTGGTGCTATATGTAATTGAGTTTAAAATTCAGACTGATTTATACAATAAATTATTTCAAATTATCAGCAAAAAGGACGAAATAAATAACTGTACGCCCCCAGAGATTCGCAAAATAGCAGAAGACAATTTACAAAATCTTTCGTCCACAAATTCTCTACATATTTATCAAAACAAACTTTTATAACAGTTGTACTATTCAACATGGTAAGTAAATGTCAATAGTAGCATCCGAAAACTTATCATCCAACTCTGCTTAACAATTTATATTGCTAATTAGTAAGTGAAATGTTAGCATGTGTGCTTTTTATTCTGTGTACAATTTTATTGCACATTTTTGTTACTTTAAAGGCTTATATTTTGACATTTAAATACGATTTGGTTCCATTTTTTTTGTTACCAACTTCAAAAAAATAAAATTAGCGTGCGATAAAGTAATACTTTATGCAACCAAAACGGGTGTCGTAAAGTGAACTTTATAGCACCGGAATAGAAAAAATACTTTAAAAGATTGTGAAAATTAAAAGATCTATTGCATAACTTTTGTAGTTTTCTTTGTATATTATTTTTTTATATCCGCATGCTCCAAGTTAATAAGTTTTATTACACACGGAACACTTTATTGAAATGAATTATTTTTGACAGACAAGGTGTCCGCGTGGTAAGATAGATGAAACACTTAAAATTTACCATTATTCCGTTATATGAAAGCTTTTTATCCGTTGTAAAACAGTAATTGGAAATTACCCTTATAGTGACTATAATATTATACATTGGAATAATAAAAGGTTGCAATCGCGTTAATATTCAGGAAACATGCATTCTTGACATTCTTTATTTAGATATTTTGCAAAAACTTACCATGCTTTACCATCTAAAGGATTATAGTTTATTAGATGGTACTGAAAAATATTCTATTGGTTGAAATGTAAATTCATTGTGATCATGCAGCATAACTTGAAGAAAATGCCTCCGTCCATCAATATACATCATGGCTTCATTGTAAGTTTTTGGAAATACTTCCGGTAACACTTCGGGCACTTCGTATGTGAAATGAAAACTATTGGTCGTCACATTTTGTTTGCTAAGCACGTCCCATGTTTCAGCGTAGACAGTTATTTGCATGTAATGCATTTGCGTGAAAACGACATGGGCATGCATCTTCAACAATGAGCTCATTCTAACTGGTTTAGTAAAATTAATATCACTAATACTTTTCAATACTGGTCTGTGATTTGAAAAAAGTAATCCTAGCGTATTGCTAAGTTCTGCAGCTTGTTGCATAAGAAAACCACCAAATACTGTATAATGCAAGTTTCTATTCTCCGGATGTGCGTGAACGATACTCGATAAAGTACATTCGTCCATCCATATGCATCCAGCGGGCAACTCATGCTTTTGTAAACTTATATCGGTTTTATTGATGGTTCTTCTGAATAAATCGTGTATAACTTTTTGTTCTTCGTTTGTCGGTATGCTTCTAGTTAATTCTAATTCCTTCAGCCTTATCCTATGCATTTTCCTTTGATGTCCACCCTGGTAAATGGCTTTTTCATCATCTGTCTCGGTCAATAATGAATTCACAATGGCAGCCTTAGAATTTACAGCATCTCTCGCTGCTAGAAGGAATACAGCTTTAGTTATTCTGTGCCATTCATCGTGAGGCTTTTGATCCAGCCATACGACAACTTCTATGGATGATTTGCCAACCCAACTCACGTGACCTGACATCCTCACGTCATTTGATAGCTACAGACAATTATTTTGTTATTACTGCACTAATTTGATTTAATTATTTTTAATTCTATGAATTGCAAAGAAATTAATTTGGTAATGTATGCTTGTCATTGAAAAAGTATTGCTTTGAATATACAGTGTGTTAGTAAAAAAGAATTAAAAATGTCAGGGTATGTCCTTGAGTCATTCTGATCAAAGAAGTTCTCATACACATTGTAAAACTATTGTAAAATCAAACCTTTAACGCAACATTGTTTTAAAAGTTATTTACAAGATAGAATCAATAATAATTACAAAATCTTTACAAAAAAACAATTGTTTAAAACATTTATGACACGAAATTAAGTCGAAACAAATGTTGGACATGACCCAATCGAAACAATCCAGTGTTCTCTGAATTAACAGCTGCACGCGTTCAAGAATACTTAACATAGGTTCGGGTACATATTTCAAAAAAGAAAAATATTATTTAGCTGTTCCACAATCCAATAGGATATCCATTTGAAATAATACTAATATTTCGTCTTAAATTTTATTCAAGGATAAATATATACTTTATTATTCTTCCTCCACAAGTTATTACAAAATAATAAACACCGTGCCTTCAAATAGTTTCCTCGTTAGAGACGGCCATGCTTTTTTTAATGGTTGGTGACAGCACACCTAATCAGACACAAACGCATAATTTTGAAGTTTGGTTATGTCATGTAAGCGCCTATAATTTGAATTTAAGTATGACAACTGTCTGAATTTCAAGTTTTAAAAAGCTTAGCATGTACAGTTTTGTGCAATAAATTGGCGTACACGTCTTATTGCTAATTTTGACATTATTTTGCCATTGTGAAAATGGCTTAAGTTAAGTTGACAAATGGAATTATAGCGTCAATTCAATTTGTCATACATGACAGGTATTCAAATAAAAGTCATATTTACCACAGACTAAACAACCCAGACCGGCAACTACTTGAAAAAAAAATATCCAAGATCTTCTATCCTTGTCACACATCAGTGAACTTGGTATGAAGATGGCGCTAGCAGCATATTGGCGCGAAATTTGAAATGAGCTTGTTTTTAGAATATGCTTATTCAATAGGTTATTTATGTAACAGAAACATACACAAAAGTTACTAAAACTATGGTAATAAATATTACTTACTGTAACAATTATAGCCATAGTTTGAGCATCTTATGTGTAATTTTGTGGTGTTACATATTAAATATGTGATATATAAATATTAATCTTTTACTTACATGCATTATAACATCCCTCTTACGGTTACCTATTAGACACAATAAACTACTACTCTATTTAAGATTAAGAGAAATATAATAATCTAATAAGTGAAAACTGTCAAGGAAAACATAGGTATATAATAATAATAGTTTTTATTGAAACATATACTTATACAATAAAGCATAATAAAATTAAATTACACAACCAGTAATGAGTAATTTATACTCACTTGTCGAGATTTGCAGGAAAACTGTGCATTTTGTCAACTTCACCCTGCCCAAACCCGCACACTAAACACTTGGACATCATATTTGTATCAACATTTAATTAATACTATGTACGACAAAGGATTGCAATAATATGTCACACGTGTCAAATTTGAAATGTAGTTTTGAATGACATATAACCACAGCATAACAAACATTTCAATTGACGCTAGCGCCATCTCGTCTCCAAGTTCAATGAATCTGACAAAGATGATAGAGTATTGAAATTTACGTTTGCTAAACAAGGATGAGTAGTCTGGATAAAATCTAGGACTAATGGTGGAATTCTGTAACTTTCTCGGAAGCTCCGGCTATCGTAGGCCCTGGCAACGAAGTGACGTTGCGATGACGATATCAGAATATTGAGAGTTAGTGACGTAGAACTGTCAAAACGTTCGTGAGTAAAGATTTTGTTGGTTATATTGTGGTTATATTATTATTATATAACTATTGTTAATATACTGTTCCTGTTGTTATATTTATAGTTTCTGTTAGTTTATTTGTTATAATTATTATTGTTTTATATTTGCAAATATGAATGGCTTTATAGCATTATTATTAGATGAAGATCACAACAGGTAGGTAATCGATAATATAAAATATATAGAGTATACATAATATTCTCTATTTTCTTTATTTTAGAAATTATATGCGTATATTCCGCAAACGTTTAAGAGATCACGGAAATTCTTTTGAAATACCAAACAGGCATTTTAAACAAATGTTTAGACTGAATAAGGACACTGTTCAAAACCTGATCCAGTTATTGAATGGACATATTGAACAAACAAATATACCATTACCTTTGAAGGTTATTATCATAAACATCACTTGAAATGCATATTAACTTTATAGTGCACATTATATATTTGTTACAGGTCTTAACAACATTAAATTTCGTAGCATCAGACAGCTATCAGAATAGTGTTGATATTAATAGCTTTGTTTCTCTCAGTCAGAGTTCAGTAAGTCGAATAGTTCATCAGGTCTGTCTTGTAATATCAAACAATTTATTCCCTGAATGCATAAAATTTTCCAGTGATTGTGAATCGAAGAATCGTGTCAAGCAAGGGTAATTATGTTGTATCAAAATATTCTAAAAATAATTCTTTATTTTGTTTTTATGATAAAAAATGGGAGACCGGAGATGTATTTTGTTTAATCGATAGCACCCAGTTCATATATTTACCAAGGGTAATTAAGGGTACCTTTTCTAAACGTTCTAAAAATTATCCTTCTGTATAGTTTTTATGAAAATGGGGTGCACGAGATGTAGGTGTAATTGATGGCACACATGTTGATATACTTGCTCCACCTTTTGCCAATGAAGAACACTCTCCTTTTGTATATATATATATTTTTTCTATTCACATACTGTGATTTTTTTTCTAAATTTCAGCACTACTTTTATGGTAAGGTTGATAAAAGAAAATATATTTGACAATAAAATGTGTTTTATTTTTGAATATTTATACAAACAATCTCTATTTGAGTACCTATTATTCAAAGTTCACATTTCTAGTTCAGTATTATTATTTTTCTTTTTGATCTTTATTGTTAAGATTTAATAGTAAACATATAATTCATATCCAATATTAGTATAATTATCCGAGTCAAATGTCATCTATTGTTTTATAATACTTGCTGGTAAATTTATTAAACAATAATTTTTTACATTCTTTTGAGTTGAAAAAGTGCAAATTTCAGCCTAATGAATATTACTCTCCTGTAAAAACTGCAAATAAAGAGAACTTTCAATTACTATAATTTCAGAGGCTCGACAACAAAATCCTGCAATAATATCAAATGATTTGGTGTACCAAGTACAACAATACATCACAGGATTGGTCGATTTTCTAAATACAATATCATCTATATCCTTCAACCGTTTATATACTTTGGCCTATGCTATTAAAACTTAATGTTACCTTTTTGGATCCTCAAACATTAATCGTTCAATATAGTTACACATTGATAAAATCTTTGCGGTTTGATTTACAAATAAAGTCATTGACTAAACAGGTAAATTTCCTCTTATTTTCTTCAACATAATATAAAGTTAAACATCCTCTCAATTTGATGTAGTTTTATTATTAGAAAATCTTATGAAAAAGTCAACTTTAAATTGTGAAGTTATTGTGAACACGATACCATAATAGACTTTTTCGAACATTTAGTTTGTGCACATTTCACATGCTTTATGTTGTGTGGATATTGTCAGCTAGGTTTATGTATTTTTTTGTGTTTAGGTACTCTTGTAAGAAAAACAATGTCGACTTTATAGGGATACCTGTCCTTGTTGGCTTTATAAAAAAATCACATTTCATCATCCATAAATGTGCCTGAAAAGACATTTATCTGCAAATTCACTATACACTAGTGCGATACTACGTCCTTTGAAACTCTCCTAATGATAACAGTTCTTGTTGAAATTTTCCAAAGTGTTTCGTGCTATCTTGGCAGCAGTATAAACATATGTTTATACTATATCTTGGCATTACAAAATGTTCCGTACATTTTCTTTAAAAAAAAAATGTTAGCAATCGCTATATTATATTTCAAACAATTTTCGTATTAGTTAAAATTTTAAATTGAAATATTTTGGTATATGTTTACGAGATGATATGTCTGTTTACATGTTAAACATAAAGGTTATGTACAAAAAATCGTAAATTGACACTTCTACGTCACTAACTGCAAAAATTCTGAAATCGTCATCGCAACGTCACTTCGTTGCCAGGGCCTACGATAGCCGGAGCTTCCGAGAAAGTTACAGAATTCCACCATTAGTCCTAGATTTAGAATTCCACCATAAGTTGCCGGTCTGGATTGTTTAGTCTGTGTATTTACATAAGCGTATATTAAGTGTACGCCAATTTATTGCACAGAACTGTAAACTGACATTACTTAATTACTTAAAAACAGCCTACTTTAATGAGGTAAGATTTTGAAAGCACGGTGATCTTATTCTAACAATAACTATTATTCTAAGATGGACATTGATAGAATAAAAAAAATATGTTTGAAATGTAATAAGTAAATGAGTAACTGACTATAATAGAAAAGGTATTCGAGGTTGCTGTTTATTAAATAAGTAGTGGTACATACCCCACTAAACATTTTTCGAATTTCGCGGGTGTTTTAAGTTGGCTACAAAGGCAATCGAATAGAATACAGGTAGGCTAATTCAATTTTATTACAAAATTCCTGAACAAACCATATATTCAAACAGAAGACTGGTCAAAAAATAGGTGTGGAAACATTTATTATTGGAATTACATTTCTATTCACTAGGTAATATTGCTGTGAATTGTGAACGAGCTGACCTCATGTTACTCTACTGCTTCCCCGGTATTAATAAATTAAATAAGAATTAATCCCCACGATCTAATATTTATGTGGAAAACAATCGTTCTAACATTTTTTTATAAAAATATGTAGCTATCCCGCTAGTGACTATAGCGTGACACAAACATGTTGCACTTAAATTTCGCACATTTGCAGTACGGGTACGTGTAATGTGTCATACCTTCTGCAAACCTTAGACAAGAGTTTTGCACCCATTGCCTTTTATTTTGGTCACATATATCAACATGGATCATACAGAGCAATACATAAACTTAGATAAGACCAAAGAATTCCATAACGAGAGTGTTGTATACATAGATAGTTAAGTAAGATCTATGCTGGTAAAGATACTGTAAGATAGTGACACCAAGGCTTTTGAATTCGGTCACAACTGACGCTACATCCCCATCAATGCAAAATTGCAATTTAAAATATCTCTATTTTGGTGGTTTCCTAGAAACATTACCGCAGACTTAGTAAAATTAATATGTACTGAATTATTGGTGGGTGTGATTCATACATATAAATTTTTCAATAGAATCAAAACAGCACATGTGCAGATTAAGCAAAAGAGAGGACCAACAATCGAGACTCGAGAGACTCCACACACACACATTAGAGAGACGTTATCAGGGAAGTTATAATTTAACCTCACCGACTGTGATCTATTCCACGGAATGACGCTCAATAATTTGATTGCATCATAAGTAAGACCGATATATTGAAATATCTTGACAAATAATTTGTGACTGATTATTTCAATAGCTTTTGTAAAGTCAAGAAATATTGAACCGAAACATGTCCTTTATCAAATGCTGCGAGCAAATCAAAAACCGTATAACGCCGTAATAACGCCTACTCGCACTGTGCCCCATCCAAAAGCCCGACTGGTATGGAGGTAAAATACTGAAATGTTAATCAATTTTTCGAATATTTTCGGTAAAACTGAAAGTAAGCTGATAGGTCTCAAATTGGGAAGCGGTATAACAAGAGCTCGGAAAAGTGTTTTCTAGTATGCAACTCTTAAAGATATGAACAAGGTGCTTCGGAAAAAATGGAAAAGAATGTCCCTGTCAATACTTACATTACCACAGCTACTGGATGTAGAAGAGACACTGGAAATGACATTAGCCAGTTGTTTTTCACTTATCAGCTTAAAGCAGAAATGAATGAGTATCAATAATATGCTTGGTATGTAGAGAATACTATTTCAAGAGGCTATCATTATTGTGGAGTAAGATAATAATGGAACTAAGATAATAAAATGCAGTCTTTTTATTTGGAATACCGAGTAGACGTAGTCCTCTCCAGATGTCACCAGAATTATTCATTTGGAATTGTTGAAGATCAAATATATTTAAGTATCCCTAAGTAACCATTGTGACAGTTTTAGTTATTTCCAAATTATCAAGTAAAAATATGGCATTAATTCAAAGTTTATTTCGTAGAAAAATTCTTAGTAATTTAGTACTTCCCACTTTATTTAATCAATCTCGATGAGGAAAACAGAAAAAGTGTACAGAAAAAAGCCTTGGTCATACGTTATAGTTCGGCCAGGCAGAGAATGCTACGATGAAATTCTAGTAAAACAAATTCGTTCCACGTGAATTTTTTTTTCATATTTTTGAATCAACAATAGCAATAAAACTTTGTACAAATTTGGTAAGTTGAACAAATCTCTATATTTTATCAACACTTTCATAATAAGTAAAAGCAAGGATAAAATCACCATAATAATAAACATTGGTGAGAGACTGATTTGTCGGATCACATTTGATTATCTCTCAAATCTCTCTGGTAAGATATAATGAAAAATACTCTCAATTAGATAGAACAGTTTCTTGCAATACTGCATATTTGAAGAAAATAGTTTCAAAAATTAAAATGCCAATATATACCTACACACTTTATTATTTTAAAGCTAGTTTTCTTAGATTTCTAAGCATTTATCGGTTCGAAATTAAATGCATCATCGTTTTGCTGCATAGCAAAATGTCTACTTCCATCAATATACATCATGGCTTCATAATAAGTTTTAGGAAACACTTCTTTTACCATTTCAGGAACTTGGTAGGTAAAATGAAACGTATTAGTCTTCACTCTGAGATTTTTAGCCATTTCCCACGCTTCTACAAGTACTAGTATCTGCATGTAATTGGATTCCGTATACACAAGGTAAGCGTGCATTTTCAATATAGCACTCATACTGACTGGATAGTTGAACTGTATATCGCTCATACATTTTAAATTAGGGTGAAACTTAGAAAAAAGTAATCCTAGAGTATAGCTAAGTTCCGCGGCTTGTCGCATAAGAAAACCGCCAAATACCGTATTGTGTAGATTTCTATTTTGTGGGTGGGCATGAAGTATATTTGTTACAATACAATCTTCCATCCATGCACAACCATCCGGAAGGGCAAACGTTTTAAATCCCAAATCCCCTGTGAATACTGATCTTTTGTATAGGTCATGTACGATTTTACATTCTTCGATTGTGGGTGGAGTAATTGACAGATCGTCTGTTTGAGATCGCATCCGGTGAAATTTTCTTTTTTCGCCACCCTTTATGATAAGCTGTTCTTGTTCATTTTGAGCAACTAATGGGTTGACCACAGCACTTTTAGTATTTGTCGCATCTCTGACAGCTAGTAAGTTAACGGCTTTCGTGATTCTGTACCAACCGCCGCCACTACCTTGATCGAGCCATACAATTACTTCCACGGAGGTTTTACCAACCCAACTTACATGGCCTGAAATTCTTACATCTTCTGTGGTCTACAATTGTAACAAACAACACTTTGTTAATAATTGGAAATAAAAAAAAATAAGCTGACAGATCTAGAATAAGGCAATAAATAATGGCACATTACTTGAGCATAGTGGTCAACATCCTAGTCTGCTGATATAAAATAAAGCAACAAGATGTATCTTCACGTTACCACACCAACAATGTAATACTATTGTTTAAGACTGTAGCTTCATCAGGCAGGAACTGCTAATACAAGTTACAATTACCAATTAAATAGCATATTGCATATACTGAAGTCATTTGATTTTGTTTTACGATTATGGATCTTCATAAAGTCAGAGCAGAATCTATGCCATCCTAAGTCTACTGATGAGATAAACTATATCAGTTAGCAACATATAGGTTCAAAGTGATGAGTTGTTCTATAATTTTTTGTTATGACTTGGGATTGAATTGGAAAAAACTAATAAGTGAAATACAATGCAAATAAATATTGCTCTATGGATCGGAGTCACGGAAACCATCAACAAAACTCATTCAAAAACTAAATGGACAGGCATCAATCATCTTAAGGGAAAAAATATGGCAAAATAATGGTAGTGTGCAGGGTGAGGTAATAAGGGCCCCTGAGTCAGGCAGTTAAAGACTTTGAGCAAAGGGGGGTATCCAAACAGGCTGCCAATTCCAGCAAAATAAAATTGGTGACATTTTCAAACATTTTTTCTATAAGTATATTTAAAACACGCACCATTCAGAAACTAATTTTTGGTGAACTGATTCTTAATGTTTTTTTTTTCTGTTTTATCCGTTACTTGAAATTGAAAATTCAAACGTACCCAGGTTCTCTCCGCCGGTAGTCTGTTCCTTAAAAGATCTTTGGGCTATTGGGGACATAATTTTATAGTGCTGTCCATTTAACTGCGTTGAAGTGATGTAACGACGAATATAATATTACACTGGACAACTCCAGTCGTCTTGACACGCTTATTTAAGCTTAGAACTTATAGGTGGGATTCACCACAGAAAGAAAAAGGACAGCAAGTAAAGATGTTAAATCCTATTTGAACATATAAATACCACTAGACATGTTAATCAGCACATTGACTAATCGTCACCCTAATATTACAGGGTTGTATGTAACATTTCCGACTTTTTCTACTTGGTAGTGTTACAAAGTACTATGTGATGCGTAATATATTGTAAGTTCGGAACGTACGCTCTATCTAACATAGAACTCTGACAAATGTGAAAAAATCAAGGTTGTATGTTGCAAAATATAATTATAATGTACACCAAAGGTGTATGGTAAACATAGGACCATGTAATAAAAGATTTTTTGAGAAGGTTGTGAAACTTAGTTCTATGTTGTAACATACAACTTTGTTATATTATCTTTCATGTTATGTTACATTTTTGATGGTTGTATCTAATGGTTACGGTGTCTATCTCTATTTTTAATAAAACAAAGTGCGATGAATGATAGTGATATTAGTGATGGATTTGACTATGACTCTGATAAAGATGAGGAATACAGACCACAGCAAGAAACATCGAAAAAAGAAGTCAGGTAATGAATAACAGCTTTAAGTGAGGTTATGTGTTCGATATTTTTAATATTTTGTTTTAGAATAAAAATTCGTGGTCGTTACTGCAGTGTTCCTTTGTCACCAAGAAGTAGTAGCGAAAGTAATGATTATAATAGTTGCACTCTAGAAACTGATCCATTAAGGTAGTTAGTTTTATCGTAGATTTTCCTTAAAAATGATAAAGCATTTATTTTTTTGTAGTAATAAGTCTAGTTGTTCTATGATGAATAAACATAATTTAGTAACGAAAACTGCAAATACTTCGGTTCCAAAAATTAACAGTAAGGTGTTGACTACAGGACCAAAATCATTCTTGATCACCAATGATTCTAAAACTGATTTTGATAGGTTGGTAGCAATTGTAGTTATTAATTATTGATGTTAAAAAGTAACTATATGTATTTTTTTATCTCTTTAAGCAATATATATGATTCTACCATGGCTCAAGTGCTAAAAGCTCCAATAGAAAAAAACAACTGTCAGGGTTTGTATCAAGATGAGGAAGAACATTGTCCGCAGAATATTGAAAAAGACCAAATTATGGACATTTCTGAAAATCTTCCGGATTATCCCGGAAATACATCACAAGCAAGTAACATATTCCAGAATACAGAAAAAAAATTGACACGGAAACGGAGAAAGAATACTTCAGAATGGGCTTGCAACATTAGAAAAGCAAGATTTGATCAGGGTCTTGATTACATTTCTTCAAGAAAAAAAGCAGTACCGGCAAAGAAAATTAAAAATAAGAAAGACTGTATACAAAAATGTGTATTTCAATGCTCTCGCAATATAAGTCATGAACAGAGAAAAGACATTTTTAAAAACTATTATTCGCTTTCAGCTGCAGCAAAGAAAAATTATATTTTAAATACTACTGAAATTGATGTCCCTTTCCGAAGAAGAAAGGGCAAAAATGAAAATAACTCAAGAAAAAATAAAACATATAGGTATTATTTTCTGTTAAATGGTCATAAAATGCAAGTATGTAAAGATTTTTATACCGGAACATTGTGTATCAGTCAAAAACCGATGTATACAGTTCATCAAAATAAAACTCCAACCAATACATTACGTGAAAGTAAACAAGGGAAACATCAGAAACGGGTCACATCAGGTGAAGATACTGCTTTGGTGAAGGAGCATATTAACATGTTTCCAAGAGTAAAATCACATTACTGTCGTAAGACAAGTAACAAAGAATATCTGGAAAGCGGAATGAGTATTAAAAAATTATATGAAATGATTTAGAATATGCAAGTGAAAAGGAAAAAACTGCGGTTTCATTTTGCGTGTACCGAAAAATATTCTGTAACTCATTTAACATAGCATTTCACAAACCAAGAAAAGACAGATGTGATACTTGTGAAGAAATGAAAGTAAAAAGAGATGAGAACAAGGTAGATGAAGAAACAGAAAGAGCGTATATGAATCATCTGAAAGAAAAAGAACATATGAGACAAGAAAAACAAAATGATAAGGAAAGTGGGAAACCTATATTGTGTTTTGATCTTGAAAATGTCCTAACATGCCCGAAAGCAGATATTAAAAACTTCTTTTATAAAAGTAAATTAAATGGTTATAACATGACTGGACACCTTTCTGTTGGAAAAAAAGTATATTGCGCCATATGGATCGAAGCTTTACATGGTAGAACTGGAAATGATATAGCTATAGTCGGGTCGTTTTCGCAACCGACACGGCAAAAGTACGAACTTAAAACGCTGATTCAATACCACTACAAATTCCAATCAACCGGAACAATTTTAGAACAATAAAATTCAACCAACTAATTAATATTTTAGGAGAAATAGCTACGGCTAGTAAACTACTATTACATGAAAGTCAGTTAGAAATTAAATATTATAGATAGAATTATTAAATATTACTTTTCTATATCAATATTTTATTTAATACATGGCTATTCTGAGCATTGTTGTCAGATTTTTATTTTCACGGAGCGGATGACACTTGACAAGCGTAGCGTATGACAAGCAGGTGACAAGTATTCAATATAGCGCATAGTATAGCGTAGCGTTTTTCGAACAATTACACATGAAACTTGGGCTACCATCACTCATATTGAACAAGAAATAAAGACGTCCTGGGACAGGGAAATAGAAATTGATAAAACAGATATTAATCCAGTCATGTGAATGTGAAAGTTATTATTAATGTTAATGAATGTCACACTGTGGTCATCTTTACTATTATAGTTTAAAGTCTCCCCTTAATGACAGCGCGGAGGAACTGGTAATTTGTGAATTTGTGATGGTAGGATAGATGCGAGTTTGTGATTAACGTGGTTAAGTTGAACGTGAACTGATTGCAAGGTTATTTGCAAAGAGTAAGATTATGTATAAGAAACTAAGCGAAGAACTTTTATTTCACATAATTAAATGACCTTGCTATTAATAGTGTTTGAAATTTTACTGGCACATAAATATTTTGCAGTTTGGATTCTATAACCTACGATTATCTGACATAAAAGAATACAAGCTAAATATTGTCAGAACGTGTTTTCCAATTTACTTATAAGAAGCATTAGCAACGCTGACTATTATTATTCTGAAGGAAATCTGTTCTTAAACAACGTAATTAAAAACTAATCAGCACACTTTCCTGTTCAGAAATAAGTCGAATATATTGATCTAAACCAAATTATATAAGAGAAGGAAAGTTTTATTCAACAGAAATGTTTGGTTTTACTTGTAATTGCTTTATGTTATTTAGAATAATCACTTAACTGATAAAACGAATGTAGCTTATAAAAGATTGGAGACGTATTAAATTCAGTATCTATATCAAAAGTCAAAGACAGATTTTGGAACCTGTTAACATATTTGTTCATAATCCTTTGGCAGAAGATTACGATAGTTAAAATAATTTGTACTTATATTGATCAGTTGAAGAAAGAACTCTGTCTAATCGAAGAAGTAGATGACTAACTGAAATGACAATTGTTTGAAGATCACATATGTAATCTACTGTTTAGAAAATGTTCAAATTTAAGAAGGTACAACCATGTTGACTGTAATAGAGGAGTGGTGGATGATTGATTTCAGAATAAAATAATGATCGAGTTTATTAATGTGACAACAAGATAAGCATTTGCATGGGGGGATGCAGTTAAAGCATATTTCTGTTATATTATTTTTATAGTTTTTCTAAAATAACCTTTGTATATTTTCTGTAGGACTTTAATTTTGTAATTATTTATTGTTATTAATGGAATTAAGATTATATAATTTCAAAAATATGTGATAGTATTGTAATAATATTAATGTAGTACATTATAAATCGGGATAGTAAAAATACTTGTTCATTATTGTATTATAATTTAAAATTGTTTGGTAAGTTAAATTCTGATCAATAGCAAAGATTCAGCTTACGAATACTCAACATTTGAAATACTTTAAAATATGTTTGAATTGTTTAATTCTGCATTAAATATAATCTTTAACAACAACAAATTTATACTAGTTTAAAGCTTAAGTAAATAATAATGATGTGTTTAGCTTAATCAAAAATATTTGATTAGCATGTAAAAATTATGTTTTAATCAATGACATACCTACAAGAAATGTTTCAAACAAGTTGCTTTTAGTACACCAGTGATAATGGTAATAATCATAGTGAACAGTAAGAATCTGGCAAACAAATGTTTTTATAATTAGTGTAATACTTTTCTGGCCTTCTCGCTGTTGCATGTAAAAATACTTTAATTTTGATGCATTTAATGGAAAAGCAATATAGCACTATTGGAAAAGATACTGCTGTACAGCTGTCTTTGCTACTAAATATCTTTATTGTCTGTAGTAAAACTAACTCGAACATAATTATTAAAAACATTCCTGAATGTTTAAATGAATTTCAAAAGTTCAATTTTCTCTGAAAATTAACCTTTTTTATATTTATATCTAATTACTAACAGCAGACAAGTTCATACAAATATAAAATAATCATTATATTCGGCTTTTCAATAGTACTTTGCAAAATTATTATCAAATTAATAGTTACAAATTAGAATTTTATTATTGTCGGTAGTGCTAAAACCACAAGTCTAATTGATCATTTAGGGTTATAGTGTCAAAATTAAGATTACTTGACAGATCAAATTTTGCAACGTCTCAAATTTGACGCCATTTTAATTTTGGTGGCGCATGTCGGTTGCGAGAGCGATTGTAGTATAACGCAGTTTACAAAATATTAAATAAAGTAATGGAAGACCATCCGGAGTTCACCGAAATAATTTTATGGAGCGATAGCTGCGTTCCCCAGAATAGAAACAGTCTGATGAGCTATGCTCTCACTCATTTTATTCAGACCCAAAACAACCTACAAAATATTACTATGAAATTTTCAGTTCCAGGGCATTCTTGTATCCAAGAGGTTGATGCAGTCCATAGCGCGATAGAAAGAACATTGAGCAAAGTAGAATATTACTCTTCGATATCACTTCTACGATTTCTATTGAAAGTAAATCGTCAAAACCCTTACAAAATTATTCAGATGGAAAAAAAGGACTTTATAGATTTTCAGTTCTATTCAAATTAGTTAAATTATAACATTGTACCATTTTCAAAAGTAGTATCTCTACAGTTTTCGAAATGCTTCTTTGAACTGAGATACAAAGACTCGTTTAAACCAACTGAAAACGTAATTACAATAAATTTGCACCATCGGAAACTTAGAAGAGGTCAAACTGTATCAGAAACAGAACCAACAATTCCAGTGGAATTAAAAAAATCTGATAATTGTATTGCACTGCCACAAACAAAAGTGGATGCTATAAAATCTATGTACAAGTGGATTCCTGAAATGGATCGGCAATACTATGAGGCCATTTTCAAACGTCAAAACAAGACTTAGATAATTTCATGTGTTTATAATAGAAATCTCATTTAGCTTCAAAGTTGTATGTTACGTATTTTCTTAGAATATCTTTTGAGTTTAGGAATATCAGAGTTCTATGTTTTTTTTAAATAAAGATTTAACATTACATAAGAGTTTTTTTTATGAACATTTTGCTTAGAATACCTATTATTTATATCACATGAAACACAATCTAACACAAGACTAAAAAAAAAGGTTATAGTTAACGGCCTCGAAAAGGTCATTTTTATAAACCGAATTTTCTCAAAACAATACCATGTCTACATCCAACTTTGTAATATTAGGGCGACGTAATATACATATGTCTAATCTCTAGCAATATTCTAAAAAGTTCTCTTACTACTGCTACCATAGAAACACATCAGTTATGCCGAATCACGTACCTACATAATATTATAATATATTATAAATGTAACAACTCATAATACCTTAGGTGTATATCCAGTGAATTCAATTCTATCCACCAACGCTGTCACAATTGTGTAAGGTGAGTGCATCCCGGGTTTGACTCTCGGATTCAGTAAGTACTTCTGTGCCACAATAACTGTACAAACGAACTAAATTGTTTATAAATACAATCACATTCATAAGGGCGTGAAATTACCTGCGAATATATCCATGTCTTCTAAAAATCTACTGACGCGTACTTGACCGGTCAAAGAAACGTATTTCTCTTGAAGTATAGTGTCCGAACCCAAAGGAATTACGCCTACGGTGAAACTATCTTTCATTGTCCTAGGTGGTAGTTCTTCCTGAGATTGTGGAATTAAATCTTGCAAGTGTTCTCGACTCTTCGGTATGGTCTTATATCCCATTTCTATGCCCATGACATCAGCTAACTTTGCCGATACTAAAAATATTAAATATACATATTGTACATATACTTATTAGCGTGTCTCTCTCAAGTATGATCCAAGTTGAATGTTAGGAATTGAATCGCTCACCTTGTGTAAACGTTGGAACTTAGCATTTTAACAATACGTTCATGATATGATTACAAGAAAAAATCATTATGGCGGCGTATACTAAGCTACCACGCATAAATATGATGGAAATTATTATGAAAACAAACGCTTACACGAAAAACAACTTGAACCACTAACATGTAAGGGTGCAATTTGTGTTCTAGAGTAAAAGTGGTATAGTTCTTGTCCGTGTGAAAATATAGCTTGAGTGTGCAGCAACTGAATTTTTACTGATTAAAAGTAACATTTAAGTAATTCAAGAACTTCAAGACATGGACTACCGTAAAGCCAATGTGAATTGAATTTGAGAGAATTCAGAAAAACATGATGTTTGCAAAAAGACAGGTAGTGAATCGACATAATTTCATACAGCACATGCTGTACGAAAGTACCTACATTTTGGAATTAATTAAAAATTATTTTCATCAGTGATTTATTGATTGTATCAATTCAATTTTTAAAAAATAAAAATAATCACTCTTAATATGCGCATGCGTAATCAGAGATTAGTGCTAACCGGTGTTGGAAAAAGGCATATTTGTACTAACCGGTTCAAAAATACTGTATTTTTTAAATTAGTTTAATTATAATAGGCTTTATTAACCAATTTATTATAATTAGCGAGTAGGTATCTAAACTACAAAATAAATTAAAAATGACTAATAAACGGTAGCATATCTAAAATCAACATTGCAGCAAAAATAAACTACAAAGAAGAGAAGAAAAAATTACAAACAAGTAATTTTTGAACGAGATACATTTTAAATGTAATGGTTTAGCGCAGTGGCGGCTCCTTAATGAGAGCAAGTGAGCAATTGCACCCCCTGGAATTTTGAAACAAAACAAACCAAGCGGCGACTAACTGTGAAAGTATTTATTTATTACGTATTCATAGTTATTGAACAGGAACGTGGCGTTTGCGGCACGCGTAACAACCTACATGCACCGATCGTCGTCACAGATATAATGACGACTAACAGCAGATGTAAAGACGAGAAACTATTCGAAAGTTTACCCCTTCCACCGAGGGAAACATACCCATGAGCAAAGCCCTCCCGTTGCTGCGTAAGCCATTAACATTACATTGAAGGTGGGGAGAACTGTATTTTGTTCTACTTCCATATCGTATAATACATAGCGTGTGAGCAAGATCCCCAGTCTGCTCACCGTTGTTGTAAGATGAATTTCGTGTCTGCGTTACAGAATAACACGTTTTCGCGGTTAAAGTATGATGAAAAAATCGCAATAAAAAATCTTAAACGGCCGATGCCTCAATTATGTTTAGAAAATAAACAATCTGTTAAAGGTAAAGACAATATAAGCAAATTCAAAATGAATATTTATCAGAAAAATGAATGGATTTGTGGGTGTGAAATTAAAAATACTTTGTTTTGTTTTCCGTGTCTTTTGTTTGGTGGTGAACCGTCTTGGTCAAAGAACGGAATAAAAGACTTAATTCATCTTAGTGCTAAAATTACGAAACATGAAAATTCCGAAGGGCATTTGAAAAATATATTTAGTCTAAGAATGTTAGGAAAAAATAACATTCAGAATGTTTTAGATTCATCATATAGAAAAGCAGTTCAACAACACAATGAACAGGTAACAAAAATAGGCATGTGTTAAATTTAATAATAAATTGCATTAGATTTTGTGGCGCGTTTGAACTGGCACTTCGAGGTCATGATGAACGGCAAACGTCGAATACCAAGGGCATTTTTCGGGAATTGATAAATTTTACGGCAGAATTGGATAAATCGCTCAGAGATCACATCGAAGCAGTACCGGATTTTAAGGGATTATCAAAAACGATACAGAATGAGCTGCTTGATGCAATGTTGAACGTGTATCATGAACAAGTTTCCAGTGAAATTAAAGCAACCGACTTCATATCTGTGATAGCTGATGAAACCACAGATGTGTCCAATCAGTTTCAGTTGGTGGTTGTTTTAAGATATATTGTGAACGCGAGATCGGTCGAAAGATTTTGGAAATTTCTTCTGCTTAGTGGACATGATGCTAATTCTTTATCTGCCTCCATCCTTAACGAAATTAGTTTGCTTGTTGATGACCCAGAAAAACTGATTGCACAGAGCTATGATGGGGCAGCAGTCATGAGTGGTGCTATTAACGGCGTGCAAAGACATGTCCAAGACCAGTATCCAAGGGCCAATTTTGTACATTGTTACGCACATCAGACAAATCTTATTATGACACATGCTACATCGAGCAGTAGTAATTGCAGAATTTTTTTTGCCAATCTGACGGGATTATGTACTTTTTTCTCCACTTCACCACAACGAGCTGCAAGATTGGAAGAATTCCTTCAGAGAAAAAGCTTACCTCGTTCTTCAAAAATAAGATGGAACTTCAATTCTAGGACAGTGAATACAATATATAAGCACCGAGAAGAAATAATTGAAGCTCTAGAACAAATCGAGGGAGAAGCTAGTTTACAAACTACCATTCATCAAGCTGGTGCCAATTTGCGAATTTTAGAGGAGGAAAATTTTATCTATTGGTAAACTTTCTTTCATAAAATTATGCCACATGTGGACATATTGTTTAATCAATTACAAAATGTCAATACAGATGCATTAAAAATCAAGAATAATTTAGATAATTTTGAACGCGCTATTGGAAAAATTCGAACCGAAATCGCTGACACAGATAATCAGTTGGTTAAACAAAATGACTCAGAACTGACTCCTCGATCATTAACGCGACGAAGAGTAACTGATGGTAGCCAAAGACGGAGGGAAAATATTGAAGTGTGCGATATTATTTTGCTTAAAATAAAAACTAGTTTCGGTATACAGGGCACTTAATATTAGCAAACTTAATTTCTTTTAAACAGTTCTCCTCTTTTCAAAAAAAAATTTCCGGAAGATTGCCTTAAAGAAGCAGTAAAATTTTATCCATGCCTCAATGAAAGCAGACTACGAACTGAATTAAGTGTTCTATATTCTGGAGATGAATTTAGGCAAAATATAGAAGTCAGTGCTGTAGGTCTGCTAGGCCTTCTGCTGGATGGATTAAGCGACACCTTTAATGAAGTTGTTAAGTTTTTAAAAATTGTCATTACAATCCCAATGACAACGTCTGAAGCGGAACGCCAGTTTTCACGGCTGAAGAGAATAAAAGCTTTCCTGAGAAATACAATGAAAGAAGACAAATTAAATGCCCTTACTATGTTATCTTGTGAAAAAGAATTTATAAATGATTTCCCAAATTTTAATGGAAAAGTAATAGAACTGTTCTGCAAGTCAAAGACACGCAAAATGGACTTCGTTTATCGTCAGATGTAATCAAACTGTAGTGTTATATTTACTATTCCCTCAAAACAAACTGTACAATGAACAGTACCTGTCTGGAACAGTATGTCAGTGAAACTTATAAAGATTGGGTAAGCGTTCTTGTGTTATACTTTTTAATTTTGAAATTATGCCCTATGTGAACCACCCCGAGCCGCCACTGGTTTAGCGTATTTTTGTCCCTATTTGTTAATTTTCATACGTATATTTTGATTCTGCCAGCTTGCTGCATAATTTCTATTATCTAGACAAATGGAACATAGTAAAAAAAATATTTTAACCCAGACAATTTATGAATGAATGCCAAGAAAATCAATATTTATTTCTCAAGATAATAATGTGTAAATTAACTTACGCTGATGTATAGTCGGATACGCTCCGGTATGTTTGCCCATATCGACAGTACGGCTGCAAAGAAAGAATGATAAATCGTATTATTTTATTATGTATATATAAGCATAATATATTAAATAAAGAATACAATGAGGTGTAAAATACAACTGAAATCTATTCATGTATGAATTTGGTGTGTCTATTGTAGTAGTACGATAAAAGCAAAGGTCAATAAGATTAGGGCATAATGCCTAAAACATCAAATAAAAATCACATAATACTTACATGTGTCTGATTTGAGGAGCACCGTGATGATGGCATTTTCGATATAAATTTAAACCGAATCTTAACAATTTCAATGACATGACAGTGACTAAAAAAGAGGTTATTTAATAACTGACAACTGCAAACTGTGAAAATGACAAAATACACTAAGTATAAAAGGGTAGACAGTAGACAGTAAATTGTATATAAAAGTGTATTGTGTAGGTAAGTATGCACATATAATTTTGTTTTGGAAGAAGCATCCACAATGCACATGGGAACTCCTAAGTTTGTTTACAGATCTAAATATAAACCAACACAATTTAAGCGAAATATAACATAGTACTTTCAAATTACACTTGCAATGTTCTTTACATTTTCATCGTTCTAAAAAAAAATTAACTGCTATATAGGTAGACAATTGGTATTTATTGTACCTACTTCTCATTTTGAACTTTGTATTCAATTTCTATATTCCATGATGAATGTATTTTTATTGTGTAAATAAAACCGGTCAACTGGTAATTTTGTTTTCATTGGACTTTGACCAGTAATCCGAGGAAAATATTAAACAGGTGAATCATTAATAAATCTTTTTGTGATATTCAATTGTAATTTGATAATATTTGTAATGTTTCTATAACCATACGTCGCCCTTAAAATGTAACAGCCGTGGTCGCTATTTTTTAACGACAAATACTATCTGTAATAACTTTTTTTTTTATAATTTTGTTTTCAATACTATTAACCAGGGCCGGCGCTAGGCACGTGCAAACGGTGCCCCGCGCTTTTACCGGCCCCGCGTTCGGTCTGGTCCGGTCCTGTTTTAATTTTTGATTCGACAAAAAAAAACTTAGACTTATTATAGTGGTGGACATAGAGCTCATAAAATTTTCATTGTAGGCCGAAAATACTTTTATGCAAAAAAAACCGATACAGTCATTGAGGACTGCCGTTAGAAGTGAAAACTTAAAAGTATAAAATAACAGTGATTTCTTTGTTTATTTTGGATATTCATATTAATAGTAGTATTAAAAATTAAAATTTCATAATTTGTAAACTAAATTATTAACATTAATCTGGTTTTCATATTTATCAGCACTCCAAGCAACAATTATAATCATTTTTATATGGTTTATTTAAAGTACTCATTTTATGCGAATAAGTATTTTGTATCGGCATTTTCAACAGTGATATATAGAAACATGGTAAACGAATGTTGAATGCATTCGGTACAGCGCATATGTTTATCCTTTTTATAAGTATTTATTTAAAGTGGATACACTTTTTCTTAGCCAATAAATACTCGACCGCACTGTCTGTTCTGCAGCTGCACTGCAACAAAGCTAGTCAGCTAATGCACAGCGTTACCAGCATAGCAGTCTAAAACAAAACGTACAACGCGCCTGCTCAAAATGTACAAATTAATTGCTTTTTGTACAGCAATATAGAGAACGAGAACATCCTATTTGTTACTATTATTATAATTTATGTAAATTTATTTAGACAATTGAAAAGAAAAACTATAAAATACAAAATATTTATTTATAAATATTTTAATTTTGTATGTAATACATTTGCTTTGATTTATTTTGGCACATATTTCAATAAATACAATGTTCTTGAAATATATAATACCGGGTAATTATTAATGATTCTGATTGTTCTCTTTATCTTATATAATATCTTAAATGTTTTCGTTTTATCTTATATATCTTACATAGTTTTCTACTAGAATCTATGTATTTATAAGTATATACAACTCTTTTCGAGATTATGGCAAGCCACGTATTTGATGGTATACATCCAAATCCAACCTTATTGCTTGTTACGCTTAAAATTGATTTATGATATACAGAAGGGTTTTACACCCCCTGCATTCAGAGAGACAAACTCATTGAAAACAAACTTCTAATAATAGCAGTTTCTTAGCCATAAATCATGATAGGAATTTTGTAGATGTACGTTTAAAAAACTTGTATATATTTGTTGGAGTCCCCTTTTTTCTTTTTTCTTCAGATTCAGATGTATTCAATCTTGCCCTTCTGACGATGACCGAATTAGGTCAAAATACATATTAAGGGAAAACAAAATTCAGTGAAACAATACCAAGTGTAGGAGCTACACACTACACACCTAATATTACACAGAAGTTGGCAAAAAAAAACAATAATCAGTAATGTGCACGTCTTGAGAGTGGAAATGAATAATAATTATAATTTAGTAAACTATATTACCAAGCATAAAAATCAGAGACATTTTTTTAAAGTTTTATTTTTTGTATAGTGTAATAGTGTTGTGTTTGTGTTTTGTATAAAAATTTTGAATTGGATATTACCAAGCATAAAAATCAGAGACATTTTTTAACTTTTATTTTATGTATGGTGTTGTGTATTATACACGATGGCCAGAAAAATGCGGACAAACGCCACGCAGGCCAAATCTTTGTTTAATTCTGAGTTGACAATCTTAATTGAAAAAAGTAGTACAGTGCTTTTTTTTTTTTTTTTTTTTTTTTGTAAACCTTTGGTATTAATCGATTAGATATTATACAGATATTAATCGACATCAATGCATTTGAGATAATTCCATTTCTAAATTTCACCACAATGATTTTACATAGATAAATTTGACGAATTTTGCTAAATTTTAGCCGTACAACTTAATGTTTGATGGTCTCGTATGCCGTAAGGAAGGACCGTATAACTTTTTTGGATTAAGATTATCGCCTCAGAATTGAACAAAGAATCGTTCTACCTGGCGTTTGTCCGCATTTTTCTGGCCACCGTGTATAAAAAGAGAGGTAGGTTTCACTACTGAATTACATAGATACATTTTATTTATCAAGGTAATGTCATTTAAGATTTCGCATAAAATGTCATCCAGGAAACGGGATTTGGGACGAAAATATATGGGTGGAGCTGAAAAAGAGAGGAAACGAAAAGCAAAGCAAGAATTTTTAGAAACACAGAAAGGAGGTTTAAATAAATATTTAAAGATAGATAAAACTGAGGAAAATTTTAATAATTTGACGGAAGTTCCAAGTACCAGCAGTGAGCAAGAAACATCGACGACATCGATTGTGCCTATGCAAGTCACGGAAATTCAAGACACTATAAAGACAGATTTAGAGACTGAGCAAGTATGTGTATTTAATTGAACAAACTATTTATGTTAACCAACTATTTATGTTATAAATAATTTTTAGTTTGTCTAGGAATAGTACTAAATATCGTAAATTACATAATAAAACAGATTCTATGTATAAATACTGTTCACAGATTTTGTATTATACTAATAAATGTAATGTATGCAACAAAACGTATTTTTTATTATCAATTAACTCGCATAAATAGTTTAATGTGAAAAATGCAAAATAAATATACTGCACCAAAGCTATTCAAATTACGTATAGTTGGAGAAAAACTCCCTAGGTGGTGCTCGATAAGTTGGTGCGTCCATTTGATTATTAAGGAGTTTCCTATGTTTAATCTTTCTTATCTATGCCTTTGTTCTGCACGGGGATTCTGATTGCAAAACGATATCGAGCGACTCGAAGTCTCGTCTCGATCAATGATCTAATAATATAGAACTACTAGATGGACTGTAGAGAGAGAAGAATTGACCTCTACATACAAAGGAGACAGATATACAAAACCGTTAGTTGTGGGTAAAACAAGGCGGCAAACGTATGGTTGTGTATATAAACTTTCGGAATTTTGTTGATTTATACATATTTATTTGTGTTTTTGGTAACTTGGATTATATATTTTATTAGTAGATTTCTTCTAGTATTGATTTTATTTCATACACCACGGACTTTATTTTTATTTAAAGAAATACGAGCATAAAGACAACTGTGGATTCATGATGATTGAATCAACTATTTTTATTTATAAAATTGTGATTGTAATTAGATACATTTTAGGAATTTCATTTTTATTTGATATAGGCATATAGGTAATGTATATAAATTGAGAATCATCAAGAATATTGGCAATTGTTAACTTCAGCTTATAATTTAACAGTGTTGTTCTCATGGATTTAGTGTCATATATATTTGGTTAAAAGTGCTATTATCAGTAACAAAATTAGAAACAAATATTTTAAATTGTTGAATATTATATATACCAGCTTTGCAGTGCTTGGAGTCACATATTTAAGACACAATGGTAATGTCATGTGCAGCGTATGGTTGTACTAATAGGGCAGAAAAGGGAATGAACGTATGATTTCACAGGTTAACTATTCTTAATAAAATACATGATTTGTAAATTTGATATAAAAAATTTTAGTTTTCAATCTAATCGAGTACTATGCAAGCAGTGGATAATTTGTACTAAACGAAAGGATTTTAAGCCATCAAAATATTCAAGATTGTGTTCAGAGCATTTTGTTCCTGAAGATTTTGTTATAAGTTATGGAAGAAAATATTTGCCCCAAAATGCAATTCAAAGTATTTTCAATTTTCCTGCTCACTTGAGAAAAATTCCCTGTAATAGCAGATCTCAACGATTAAAAATTACTGATGCACCAAGCAAAGAACTGTTAAAGTAAGATTTCTATTTGTAGTTATTATTCTACCTAGATATTTTTAATGTTCTATTTACCTTATAGCTCAGAATCCCCAAATGTAACTAATGTTGAAGTATTTGAATTAGTCACAGAAAAAACACCTCACGAAATAATACAAGTTGTTATTCTAGCTTTATGTATTTTTAATATTTCTTTCTCCATTTTACTTCGATCACATATTTACCATTTACGTATTTGTTAATCCATATTAATTATATGTACATATATTTTAATAAAAAATTAAGCATTAATTGTCTTTTATTTTGAATATATCAGAAGTTGTAAGGAACACCTGAGAAAAGCTGTCAGTTTCTATATTTCTTTTTTCAGAACGTAATATTTTGAAAAATTCTAGTGGTCAATTCAAAATTTCCATCTGATATCTGTAGTGATTTTTTCTAATACTACTGTTTTAAATAAAAACTGAATGATCATCAAACATGCTAAAATAGGTATAATTAGAAGAACAAAATCATATAGTTATCTCACAGTCATTAAAAATCATATTTATTTAACTTTCTTTCCTTTTTAATTATTGAAGAATAGCAACTAGCAAAGCTACCTTTAAAATGTTATTAAACAGAATATATTTAATTCCATATTAATAATATATATTTAATTATATATCTTTATGATTATTAAAGTTGCAATACCTTTACTTTCCTCTTAATATAGCATATTTTTAACAAAATAATACTTTTAAACATTATAAGCCATTACAAGCTATTGCAACATATTTGAATCTAGCCCACATAAAACGGTCAATTGCGTTCATCCTTGTCAAACTTTCGACGCTCGTATATTTTCCTTCTTTCTCTTATGGTGTGGGTCACTTCCTAATCAGCAAGACATAGCGTACACTCCATCTAGTAGTATAATAGTATTAGATCATTGGTCTCGATAGACAAACTCGCACCGACTTGATGTGATTCTAAGTGCTTTCGAGTTCGAAATTCGTTTTCGAGTCGTAGCACGGCGTAGATATCGTAGTTGATATTGTTTGCGCGTGTGCATGAATTTTAAAATAAAACCAAGCAAAACAGTTATTTTATTTAAATTATAATACTAATATTATTATACTACCTTTATTATTCATTTATTTGAGTATACTACTAACTATTCAACAATCTAGTATTGTAGTTTTTATTAACACATGCTTTTCACTATTATTATACAAATTCACCTAAAAAAGTCACAGCACCATTTAAGTTTGGCTAGAGTATAAACCTTTTTTAAAGATTCAATTTATTTATAAGAGTGTATTGGAACAAAAGTCTGTTTTATATTGCAATATTTTATTTATGTTTATAATCACATTTCAAATTGCTTATGCTTTATTTCATTAAGGTGACTACTTCATATAACACCAATTTATTTAATTCCACTTAAAGTTTTTACATACAATTCTTTTAATCCATCTTTTTCATTATGCTTTGTTCTGTTACTGGGAGTACTACTTTTTGATAAAAATAAATAATCATTATTATCACATATTTCAGTCTTCCTTTTCTGAGTGATGGGATATGACCTATATGAACAAGAAGGTTGAGATATATTGCATATATTGCTTGTTCTATCCTGCTCTCTCCATATTTATTACATCCAACTACAAAATATAAGTTTGTTTATTTCTGCATATTTTAATAAAAAAAATTATTACTTACACCACGCTCTGCAACATTACACCCTTCAAAGAAAGTGTTGCCCAACAGAGCAAGGATCTTCATTTTCTACCTGGTTAACTATTTTCCATTTCGAGGCCACCTCCTGTAGCAATATGTGCTCGTCTGATTTCTGCAGCATTTTTCTTTAAAATACATTTCTACACACCCCATGTCTATGTGAAAAAAAAACTGTACTATCTGTAGATAATGGAAAACGTATTATGTATAACCGGGAAAACGTATTTCCCAGTCGAGCTACAGAAGCGCCAAATGTCATTTTACAGGCGGTAAGTACAAAAAAACACTTACGGCGACTAGTTCTATAATCTGATAGTTTGTTTCAGTTATTCAAGAGAAAAGAAGGACTTTTACTTATGTCAATTACATCGGATTTCTCATTCCTACTGCCGGAATTTGACCCGTAAATAACGTCTAAATTCTCTAATGCCATACTACATTTACCCGACAATGATACATCAGTTGAAACACTACTTGTTGGCTTATTAATATTACGAGCCAATTTTAGTATTCGCTCTGTACGACTAAACATAATTAACAATTTTTCGTACCGCATCGCATACGCAACATACAAACAACAAACAAAACTATTTTTAGCTTGTGTTGCCTATAGTAAAGCAATGCACGTTCGCCCTTTAGACGTTTTAGGTTTGTTACATTCGTCCTTTTGAACGGATTGTTCTGAACACATTCGCCCAAAGGAAAAATGTATTTTTGATTACCAACACCTTATTTTCCACCAAATACGTTCATCCTTTTGCCAACATCATCTTACAGTAGTAGGTACTGATATTTTGGTACATAAAGCTCAAAATCGTAAAATTGGCGCGTTCGCCCTTTTGGCCAAATACTATCGATATAATTTTTTCGAAACATTGAATTTTTCAGAAAAATGGTAATAAGTCTGAAACTTTTAGAAGCAAACAACATGCACAGCAGCTATTTTAAAAAAAAACGAATAGTAGTCCGCCGAACTTTTTTCCTTGCGAGTCTTGGGTTTCACAATAATGACAAAATTTTGCAACGATTTTGTAATTCACAAAAATCTTTGCTTACCCCTAAGCCACATAGCTCAATAGAACAAAAGTTAAATATATCTTTTGTCAAGCTGGACCATGAAGAGTGCGAAATTTGTGAGCATCTTAAAATTCATCCTCATACCGAAAAAAATTTACAAGATGATTGTATAGACTGCAAAAACTGGTCAATCCATAAACAAAAGGCTACAGATGCAAGAACAAAGTACCAAGAGCATGCCAGCAAAGACACAGAGCCAGGGGAAATTGTATGTTCTGTTGATCTGGAAAAGGGATCATGTTGCCCCAATGCAAAATGTCCAAATCTGTTATATTCACTCAGCGTTTGGTTGCATACAATGAAAGCTTGTTCCTATAGGAAAAAAAAAAAGAATATTAAACCTGTGGCAGCAGTATGGCACGAAGCAATTCAGGGAAGGAAAAAGGAAGAAATCATAAGTGCATTTTATAATTTTTTTATGTCTCACCGAGATGCTATGAAGGTTACTTTATGGTAGACAATTGTCCTTCCCAGAATAAAAACTGGACTTTCTTTACCTTCTTGGTTTACATAGTAAACTCATCTCATAACTCAGACATAATAGAAATAAATTATTTAGGACCGGGACACACATTCATGAGCGCTGACTCATTTCGATTTCACCATCAAGTAGAAAAGTCTCTTCGTAAAATGAAAAAGGTTTAAGACTTCACCGAAGTCTTCAACAGGCTGTGCAACAAGCAAATTCCTCTAAAGTTCATGTTTTCGAAATGGAACTTCGCGATTTTTATGACTGGAAAGATTTTCTTCTGCTCATAAAATTAATAAATGCCATAATGACAGGTACCATATACTTGAATATTTTTCAGGTGCAAGCACACAGAGGATCAATGACGTTACTTTACAAAAGAGATTATAATGGTTCTCAGTTAACTCTAAATTTTCTTACAGCCAAAGTTATGAAATCTGGCATACCACATATGAAACGTAAAGAACAACCAAAGGGTATAACGGCGGAAAGATGGAATAACATCATCTCAAAGATTTTGCAATCTGAGAACTCTATTATGCCAAAAAATCGTTTGAATTTCTGAAAAAAATTACCTATATCTCAATGCACCCCGGAGGAATACAATGATGCTTAGCTGTTCTTATATTTTTTATTTAATATAATTAAACTAGTATTATTTTGTAGAATATATTTACTTTTTGTTTCTACGTAAATGGTTCCTTTGAGTTTTTGTTTAGTGCGACAGTATTATTATCAGCGTTGGTATCAGGTGACACAAGCCAATCGACATCGTTCGGTGCAACAAATATCGTGCGCGAGAATTACATACCGACATTTAAAGTGCAACAGCAAATTTATGATTGTGCAGGATTACTCCACTGCCGAACGCAGATCACAAATTTCTACAAATTTATTTCATGGAAAATACTGCTGAACAAATCGATCTACGTTGTCGACTCAATACGGGGGATTGAAAGAGAAATTGTCGCTGCATTAGAAATTTTATTCGATCAAAACAATTAATTGATTCGACTGTTCAGAACTACCAGCTGATGACTACGAAGTTGTGGTTGGAGTACCAGGCTTGCAGTGAAAAAGATGATAAACAATATTATCGAAGGTACAATTTTAAATGGAAAACTTACAGAAGAAATATTGTTGCCACGCATCCCAATGATTCCGACAGATATGCCTTTCGAATTCAAATATTCGCAGTTTCCGGTGCGCCTCGCATTTGCAGTGACCATCAACTAAGCACAAGGACAATCACTACATGTGTGTGGACTAAATTTTGAAAATCCATACTTCTCACATGGACAGCTGTATGTAGCCTGCACACACGTCGGAAAACCTTCAGGTTTATTCATGTACCCACCAAACGGAAATACAAAAAACATTGTTTATCCAAAAGCACTTCAATAAACGAAATTAAAACACAAACACTTTCTTTCTTTGAGCGGCATTGCAACGCATGCCGGGTACAGCAAGTACGCTATAAAAATAGAAGATATATTGTTCAATAAACACTGAAATCATATATTTAGAATTAGATAAATCGCCATACTTTATTTCCAAAATTAGAACAACCAACTAAATTCTGTGTAGTTAGTACATAGTAAGTTTCAAAGAACAGAAACACTTCACCACTACATTGCCATGCCTTTATAGTTTTGTTGTAACACTCTGTAAGGTATTCAAAAGTATAAGTATCATAACAGAGCAATGGCATCAAAGCAGAAAACAACGAACAACGAGAAGCGACAGTATAGTCGAATCCTTTATTGTTTTGTATTCTATTTTCGTCTCATCGAACCAAGTACTCTAAATCCAAGCATACTATTGGACAGGAGACAGCACGGCAGACCAAGGACCCAGTAGCAATGACGACCAAACAACCATGCTCGCTTCACCCATCGAAGAAACAGGGTCACGTTTTTAACGTCTTGGTTGCTTTTCGATGATCGTTATTCTCTGATTAAAGTAACAAAGTACAAAACCTATATTAAAGATTTACACAAAAGATATCTGAAATTTAAAAATAGATTATATGAAATAAAAAACTAAATCATCAATATATCTCCTTTTATTATAAAATTTCCTTTTCTAAAATTAACATTCTATTACAATAAATTCTTATTGGCTATGTAACCATATGTAAAGCATTTTTCTTGTAATGTTTTATTTTTCATATAGTACCTCTATTAATAACAACGAACAACTTGTAGAAATGTTAAGGTACTGATTTATCAACCTAAAAATGCCAGATTCGATTCCCGATCTCAACTTTTACTTTTAAAACAGAATTTTATAAATGAAATCTTTAAATAACTAAACAAGCAGAATATTCAAATGCTAGGTCACATACAAAAACAAAGTAAAACACGCAGTAAAGTAGTAATTTAAAATGTAAGCATTAGCTTTGTCTGTTGTTAGCTCAACCATTAGTATATATTACATATATTAAATGTCACAACGTAAGTGTTCTGCACCAATGGTGCAATACGCGTTTTGTTAGTTGTATTGTTAGTGCACACAGTATTTTTCCCCGCCAATATTAAATTTTCGTTCGTTGCTACACTGTTTTCGCAAGTGCAATAATGGATGTAGAACGTGAGAACCCATAAAGGATTACGTTAATTATTATTATTAAGAGAACAAATTCGAGCTTCAGCTTGTATTTTCTGAATCAACATCAGTTATAATATAGTTTATAGTACTTATAATTTCTAATTCAAAATTCATTTCATTTAGAAATATTCAATCTAGTAACAAATAACTATTACCCTAATTTAATAAAAAAACAGTACAATAAACAAGCAGTGAACAGAACAAATCCATGAGAAATATTTGTACTGCTAGTGCATTACAGTATACTAAAATAGTGTGTAGTGTAAAAATCTTTGGTGTACAGCTTAATGTTGGTGTAGCAGTAACGAACAAAGCTATTAAATGACGTTAGAGGGTTAAGGGTCCTCGCTAGTGGATCTGTCAACAATGGGAAAATGGCAGATTTTAGAATCCAGATATTTTTGTTGATTTTAAAGATGGAGAAAACCTTTCAACGTCAACTTATGAAGAATTTAGTAATCTACTCGGCTGAAGAATCAAATTTAGAAAAAAATTATCGGATTACAGAAAATTAATTAATATGTCAAAATATTAAAAACCAGTTTTCTCAAAAATCCTTCGGAGGAGATTTGTTTGCTTGGGTTCACGTTATAAATTGAATAGAAAGCTACCCGGCTGTGCACTTATTTTTCGTTCAACTATTCTTTACTTTGTTTAAAATGAATATAAAACAAATTAAAATTAGGCAACCCACATTACAATGAATTGTTATTCTGCTATAAATATTTCCCGCATTTACAAATGTGTAAATAGTTGGTCATAAATGAATTTCTATTCGCTTAGATATTGAGTTATTATTTCAAATATTTATTATATGTTCACTATGTGTAAAAGTACTCGGACATCCTTGGCTTATTAAATTATGTGCTATGCAACCAATATTACATTTCCTATTCACTAGCGAGGACCCTTAATGCCGCAGTAAAAATGCAACCTGTCAAAAATGACATCTCTATTGTCTACACTGTTATTACTAGAGTCACTGTAATTACATATACACTGCGCAGCATATAAATTACGTACAGTTCCAGGTTAGACTGGAGCACACCGACTATACAAAACAATTTGTTTGTCAAACAAAATGTTTCAAATACGTCAGCGTGCATTATACTACATGGGAGTGCTTGAAGGCGAAGCACACCAATCAAACACTTTTTTTGGAAAATTAATTAATCAATACATTTGAAACTATAATAACTATTGTTATAAATTTTACTTAATTTTTGTACACGATTTGTTTTAATTTGTATGTATTATGCGATATATTTTGTACAAATATTCAGAAAAATCCAAAGTCAATCCCATTCATTTAAATTAGACGTGATGTCCGAGATAAAACAATTATAGCCAAAAACATTTCACGTAAAATTTAATCACAGACTAGACTGATAACTAAATCTCAGCATTGATATGTTCATTTGCTAAACAAGGAATAATCTGGATAACATCCAGATTACTCCTTGTTTAGCAAATGAAAATATGTATTGCTATCGTTTCCTGTTGTATATAATATTAATTATATGTTGATACTGATCGCGCGTTTATGATAAAATAAGTACAGAGTGAAAATTAGTCAACTGTGTTGTAATATAAACGCATATATTTCGTTAGAGTGATTTCATATATTATATTGTGTATGCATAATAAACAGAGATTTCTATGAATGATAAAATCGAAGTAATCGTATTTTTTAAACGTAAAAGTGGACGGTATATGTGAGTTGTCCAATACTTTTTCGATTTTTTTTATTACATAAATAACGTATTAAATACGCATATTCTAAAAACCTCATTTCAAATTCCGCGCCAATATGTTGCTAGTGCCATCTTCGTACGCGTTCATTGATATTTGACAAGGATAGAAGATCTTGGACATTTTTTATCAAGTAGTTACCGGTCTGGGCTTGTTTAATACAAATTACATACTTCAATTAGAACAAACGTTTCTTTGTCCATCACTTACTTGAATTCGGATTTTTCTATACACCTGCCATAATTACTGCGCGTCCAGTCTTATTAAGAGGCTTGTCAAATTTTCACAAGGCAAGTAATACTTACAAAATTTTGGATATCTAAAACTGAGATGATAGTTCTTTTTTCATGTTACATACATTTTAAATGCAAAAATTTAACTGTGTTTAAGCGATAGAGAAAGGTAAATAACTATCTTTCCCCAATATGACATTTAAAATGATTGACCTAAAATATTTTTCACAGTAAATTTTCCATAAAAGGTTATTTGCAGATTTCATAGAGGCCTTGCGCAACTAAAAAAAAGCAATTTTGTGTTTTTATGGCGTTTGTACCCTTTTTATATGCAGTGCAATGATGTTTCTGATGAAATTTAATATAACACAATTCATCTAGTCAAAAATATATTTCTTTTGTCTACATTCAACATCACAAATCTAGAAAATTGCTTTACATAAATCTATTTATTTTGTCAAACTTTATTTCTCGTTTTACAGTCAGTCATCATTAAGTACATATATTTGACTAAGACATCTTGTTCAAGAAAAATCGAACAGTAACGTGAGCAGAGAAAGATAGGATAGAATTAGACAGTATGAGAAATATAGAGGAAGAAGAACATATTATTATCATTTAGTTAACGAACAATATCAGTTAAATATCACATTCAACATAGAATGTACATATAACAAAGAGAATAACATTGTATGCTGCCATAAGATTTTGTGATCATATAATATGTACATATTAGTAAAAACATGACAGAATTTTCAAATGACTGAATTTGACTGATTAACAAATATACATATATACCAAATACTTAGTATTATATAATCACAAGGTTTTTTATATCTATAAGATATACTTTATAAACTAGAAAATGAGTATGTTTTAAGTGTAAAAGAATGCGTATATTATAATTTTGCCGCAAAGTATAACACAAGGGTTGGATAAAAGACTAAAACAACGATTTGTTTTTATATTATCAGTATCCGAAAATAAATACAGTAATTAATATAAATTATAAAAAATTGATTGCCCTTTGAGCAATTTGCTTTTTAAACTGTTGAGAAAATTGCAATATATAATTTTCCAATATATTTAAAAACCATTGTTTAAATTTCTTTTGTCCCAACATGTAAACATACAATACAAAAATACTTTATGAAACAATTTGAAATATTGCAATCAAATCACAACAGACAAATTATGGAATTGAATATATGCAACAAAATATTCCTATATTGTCAGATAAATGACACCAAATTGGAATTGCACGCACGGTGTTGTCAGATGTGTTTATAACACCATTTTATATATTTTGCACAAACCCAATTATTGCCGAGTAAATACTGTACATGCATCCCAACTTAACACTTAATTACATTGATGCTTCGAAAATGTCGATATAGTAGACAACACATAAATTTAAATATTGAAAACAAAATTTTATACAAATTAACAATACATAATCGAATAATAATAAAAATAATAGATTTATTGCAAAATGTGTTTTAATTCGGTATTTTATTTAGTGTAAATCAGTAATTTATTGATCTATTTCAAATTGAAAAAGTAATTTGGAAATAAAAAATGCAAGTAGGTACTTTCGGGGTACTTATCCTACCTAAATGGAAGTGACTTAACAAAGTTCCAGACAGCAGGTAATTTTGTATTAACCTCAGAATAACACAAATTCAGTCTCTAAATAGGACATATGTATTTAGTCTTGAAATAACGCGCATACAAAAACATACATGAATGTTAAATTAAAAGCTTAAAAATAATAAATAAACAATTAAAACGAAAATGAAAAGTATAAACACATGAATGTTAAAAACTAACATCAAGCAGTAAATAAATACTGTGACTTACATATATACATTTATACGTAAAACGTATATGCATATATGCATGTGTTTGGGATGCACACATACAATAAGTGCCATTGCCGACAATCGAACGCACAGACACCGGTGTTTCAACCTTTGAGGTCTCATCAGTGTAAACACCGGTGTCTGTGCGTTCGATTGTCGGCAATGGCACTTATTGTGTGTGTGCATCCCAAACACATGCATATATGCATATACGTTTTACGTATAAATGTATATATGTAAGTCACAGTATTTAATAAACAATTGTTACAATACAGTCCAGTTCACTTGGAATAGCTGTTTTATTAAATGTTACACTGTACGACAATTAAAGTCCACCGTTCATCCCTTTTACAGGAAAATAAGAATTTTTTTGTGGTGTTTTTAAGTAAAACTTTTCTGTGAATAGAATTCCCAATGCACTAAGTCTGTTTTCATTCATCGAATTTCCAAAGTTAAATATAATATAATATTTATGTTTTGACTATTAACATCGCTATTTCAGTTACTTCCCCTTTCTGTTCTGAAGGTGCAAGCGAACTGGACTATTTTCGTGGATGTGATTCATTGTCTGAAAATTATAAATTAATATTTGCGATGATCTGATCCATATCCATATTATCACGTATTTCATTAATTTCATTACATAATATTGTAAATCTTGTTTAACTAAGCCCGTAATTTTTCTCTACAATTATTTAAACATTATTTCCACATTGCGCATTACTTTATGTTTCAGAAATTGTTAAAAGCAAAATAGTGAAATCTTTATTTTGAGAAAACGAGCAAAGTCCAGAACGAACAATGTGCTAACAATATTTGATGAAATTTATTTTATGTACGTAATAGTGAACAAAGTTAGTTGACACGGACCTGTCTCGTATAATTTTTACTTTCTTATACGTAGTATAAGGAAGTATTGTGATGATGAAAATTTTCGACCTCGAGATTTTTGCAGATGTCCGCGTTTTGAGGTCCCCTGATACCAAAAAAGTGGTTTTTAAAAAATGTCTGTGTGCGTGTCACGATCAATTCCAAATTTTGTATTTACGATAATCTCCCTCTTGAGAACTGATTAGATTTTGAGCAAAATCGGCAGACCGGAAGTAGTAGTTTACTTGAGTGAAAAAATCGAATTTTGCAAATATTTCATCAATTACTAAGTTTAAACAAATTTATAAAGAATTCATATATACTTAAAATTGAAATCGTGAACAACTTTATTAAAAAAGTTTTTCGAAATTCCTACCGGAAGTAGGTCTTTTACTCTTATCGAAAATCAGTTTCTTGCAAATTTTTTGCAAGTCATGCTTTTTAGACAGGTACGCTACGAATATAAAAGTATTTAGAACTTAATTTCCAATATCTTTTGTATGAAAAATATTTCAAAATTCGGACCGGAAGTATCACTTTTACTCTTACCGAATAACGATTTTTTGCAAATATGTCGTAAATTATGCACTCTATGTATATTTATGAAGAGTACAAAAGTATTTAGAGTTGGATTTGGAATATTTTTTGTATAAATGAAATTTCAAAATTCGGACCGGAAGTAACACTTCCATACGTATAAGAAAGTCGTGTGGTGGACTATTATATAAAATATTAGAATGCCAAAAGGTTTTAGTTTTCTTGCAGTTTATTGCATGAAATTAAAACCGCCCTACTTTCGAAGTAATAAATCGGATTTGCGCAGTAGTTCAATTTAGCCTCGCTATTCTTCGTTTATAGCGTCCTGTCAGCAAGTATATTTAGTAAGCTTCATTAATAAAACTGTGTCTGCTATTTGGAAAGTATGAACACAATTTTCGTAAATACTATTATATAAGATGTAAAATTTATTACATACGTTTAGATGATGGCATGGTTTTAACCACCACGAACTCCATCTCTTCTATTTTTCATTTATTATAATACTTGTTAGGATGATTAGTACTCGTCATAAGCTACCTACTTCCATTTTTATAGATTGTCTTTACCTCAATACTTTTCTATTTAAAAGTATTTGAGATTATGAATAAACACAGATAAATATTTGTGTTTGAAATATGCATGGCGCAGAATCACAGACTAAATTTTATAGTATATATGTAATAGCCATGAACAAGAACAATGTTCAAAGTCATACAATAATCTTACACAAGGAAATGCTAAAACGTTTTATTGTACTATAAAATAGTATACAATTTTTTGGTACAACCAACGAGTAGAGAAGTTTAAAGAGAGGACACTCAGAAGGAGATGATAAAATATAAGAGAGATGCACGCTGTACTCCCATTTAAATAGCCAGTCGTGCAAACTCGATTATGACCGCCGGCTAACGCATAACATGTTTGCTGATTGGCTTTCTCCGACGTGATTTTATTCCGCGAAGAAAGAATCGCGAACGTAAATCCACGAGTCGCCTACGATAAACTACGATTGCCTGCCACACTTGAACAGATACTCCCATTTAAAGAAACAGCAGCGCTCAAGGTCATACTAACGGTAAAGCAAAGATCAAAGCTGCCGACGAGAGTGTCGCCTCTTACACTTTTCTACTCTTTGGTACAACTTTACATGATTGCTTAAAACGGGTTTTACAATATTCCAAAACCTTTCGACTGGATGACCAATATCCACCAATAGAATACCGTAAGATAATAGCAAGTTAAAATTCTCGAAATACGTCGGTTTCATCTGCAATAACAGCAACAAATTAAAATTGCCTTAATTTCATTGACCACCTGTTTACAACATCTAACAACTCATTTTGAATAGTTTTCGAAGTTCCTCTAAATACTGCAGACTCGCTAAAATGAGCCTTTAGGTTTTTATCTAAATGATCAATTCCCGAAATACTCCTTTATTTTCCGTCTCGTCCGATTCATTGTGTTCTTGATGTAAATATTTCGATCACATTTTCTCGTCCGTGCTATCACAAAGAATAGCACATTTAGAAATATTCTGGGCTTTTAAAATGCCTACATCTGGTAATGCTTTACACAGCCGTTTTGTAATACGAAGAAAGAAAGGTTATTAATTCTATTCATTTCGGCAACACAAAATAACAAATGAAACAGTCAAAAACGGGGAAAAAATGAGTGTCGACTGTAACAATTGGAAAGGTGAACGTCATGAACATATTGGAACAAATGGAACTAAGCCAGGAAAAAGCTATATAGTTTGCTGATGTTCTTGTCACTCCTCTAACACATTAAGAAAATGTGATTTTTATAGTTTCAACACCGGCGTACAAAACCAGCTAACGCGCTGTTCAATATGAATAAAAATTACAATTACATGTCGACGGCGTTATTAAAACATCGTTATTTTCAAGACTTTTGTATGATGTGTCATGTGGGGCTATGGCCCGGTGGCTCTTTAGGAGAAGCCGCCACTGACGAACAGTGAAGATGTAGGTCAATTTAATCGCAAATCTATATTATTAACTTTTAATTCTTATGATTAACAGAAATGGGGATGATTGAAATAGTCCAAATTAAAATGCCGCCAAAACAAGGTATAATGTTTTTTTATACTTATGTCAAGTATCTGCTAGGTATCGACACTTCCTTTGTAGTATCATAAAGACAAATGATTTTTAAAATGGTAAATTATGTAAGGTTAAAGTTACACGGTGGTCGTATTCAGCTAAGACAATTTCCTTATTCACATGATAGTTAAAAGAACTGTCTGCACAGAGCGTCACATTTATTGCACTGTTGAACACTAGCGTCTAGTCCCTAAGAGGTCACAGCTTGTGCCCACTGCGCGCGCTGTAAGTTTGTCTCAACATAACCTAAAAACTTTTGTTTACCTGCTCGAGAATTATTGTAAAGTGAAAGTCGCTTAGTTTTAATTATATACTAATAAATAATATGAGTGCAAGTGGTGAATTCAAGTGCAACGATTGCAAGACAACATTTAAACGTTTGTATGATTTGCGGAAACACGTCAAAAAATTTCATGAAGGAAGACTTGATAAAATAGCCCCACTAAAATCCTGTGTAAATAGTGCTTCAAAGACTTATAATTTTGTTTGTGATGTATGTAAAAAAAAATTTAATTACAAAAAGCATTTAACGTACCATAAAAAAAGAAGTCATGGTCTTAATGATTTAAATAATAGCAAATCTGCTATAAAGTGTCCCCTTTGCAGTTTTAATGAATCTTCTAAAACCCAGTTATATAGTCACTTTAAAAACAATCATAACATTGAAGTGTGTTTTGAAAATTTTGAGTTTTCTACAAAGAACGACTTTGAGGCTTGGAAGAATTTAACGGAACGAAATTCTAAGTCACGCTTCGTTAAAGAATATATAAAAAAATATAAATCACACACAACTGTCAGTTATATTTGCAGCAGATCTGGATTTTATAAATCAGCAAGCCAAAATCAGAGACATCTCAAGACTCAAGGAAGTAGAAAAATTGGAGGATTCTGTCCATCAGGAATGAAGGTGGTAATCAATTCAAATGGTCAGTGCCAGGTGACTTATAATAAAATACATGTTGGCCATACAAATGATTTGGGCCATTTAAACTTGACAACTGCGGAAAGAGAAGAGATTGCTACAAAAATAGCCTTGAAGATTCATTTTTCTCATATTTTGGATGAAATACGTGATAAAATTTCTGAAGACTCAATTCAAAGAATTCATTTACTTACCAAAAAAGATCTTAATAATATAGCAGCAGCATTTAATTTACAATCTGAAGCCGTGAGACACCGTAATGATGCCGTTAGTATTGAAGCATGGGTCAACGCTATGCAGCAGAGTGAATGTGTATTGTTTTACAAGCCCCAAGATTCAATTTTAAATGAATATCCTGAGCTGAAAAGTGAAGATTTTGTGTTAATAATAATGAATGAAGGACAGTCTCAAATGTTGGAAAAATTTACATCAGATTGTGTATGCATAGACGGAACGCATGGGTTAAATGCTTACAACTTCGAGCTCCATACATTGCTCGTATTAGACGACATGCGACAGGGTTTTCCGACAGCATTTCATGTCTCAAATCGCTCTGACCAAGAAATGATGACCCTGTTTTTTTCTGTTATAAAGAAAAAATTGGATTTGCCATAAGCCCCAAGATTTTCATGTCTGACATGGCAAACGCCTATTACAATGCCTGGAGAGACGTTATGAATGTAGCCGAGTTGCGGTATGATTGCTTTAACTATTTTCCACATATTTTATTTTTTTTCTTAACAGCCTGTTTTGCACATGGCATGTTGATCGGGCGTGGCGGAAGAATCTAAATGCCATTAAAGGAAAAGAGAAACAGGTGAGTAGCTTTGTCTGTTCTGAATTATTCGATATTTTGCTGAAAATGTCTCTGGATTCCTGTTTAAGGTGGAAGTTTATAAAACCCTGCGCACTTTGCTACAAGAAACTGATAAGGTAGCTTTTTTGACAATGCTTGAACAATTTTTGAACAAGACTTCTGAAGATCCAGATACTTTTAAATTCGCCACATATTTCAAAGACAACTATGTACAAAATGCGGAATCGTGGGCATATTGTTTTAGATTACATAGTGGAATTAATACAAATATGCACCTCGAAAGAATGCACAAGACAATAAAATACATTTATCTGGAAGGAAAACATATTAAACGTTTAGACAAGTCTGTAAATTGCATCATGCGATTTGTTAAGGATAAATTATTTCACCGAATAATTACCCTAAACAAAGGAAAGATTTGTAGCAAACTAAAGGATTTGAGAAACTCGATGTGAACCTGATAAATGAAGTTGACGACCGATGGCAGATTCTTTCTTCCTCGCCCGGGGCCTTTGAAATGTATACTATTCATCAAAATTTGGAGAAGTGCGATTGTCAATTAGTTTGCACTGATTGCAAGATCTGCATCCATAAGTATTCTTGCGGTTGTCTAGACTCAGCGATAAGGTGGAATATGTGTAAACATATCTACCTATTGGGACGAAAATTGTTGGACAAAGTTGGAGAGGAGGATAAAAAAAATGAAACTGAAATAGGTAATTTTATTATATTGAGAAGTATTTTACATTTGGAATGATAATAAAAGAAAATTATGAAGTAATCGAAAATTAAACTGGTCCTAATTTTCAGCAAAATCACACCATTTACTCAAAGAGGTGCCTGCCTGTTTTTTATATTATTTATGTTTTGTGGTGGATTGTTTTTTTTTAAGTTGGTGGGTATATACTGTATATAGTATAATATATGGGCCAAATAATCAAATTGAGCTTTTGTCGGTATAAATGGTGTAAGGGTTTGCTTTAATATTCTATTATTTTATAGCGGTCGTTTTAAATTTTATTGAATTTATTCCATACTTTTGGGGCGCACTGTATAATTTCTAGATTCTAGATTGTTTGTCGATTATTGATTTTTTTTATACATGTTTGTCTTTTCAACTAGATGGAAACGATCTCTTAATTCATATCGACCCCAGAAATGGAGAGGTTGAAGATTTGTTTAAACATCTGTTAACCACTTCCTCGAGTGATCCGATTAACCATATGGGTAAAACTTTGCAACAAAAGAAAGAAGAAATGAAAAGATGGTTTGGTACTGTTGTCGATTCAATTCAGTCCGACTCACAGTTTGATGTTCTTAAAAAAATTGTTGCACCTGTAGAACCAACATTAAAAGCAGCCAAAGATAATTCAAACTCTCACACCGTTCTCATAAAGAAAACGAAGATTCCTCACAATAAGAAAATTCAACAGCAAAGGAGACTATTTTCGACGAAAAAGAAGACAAAAAAAAACAGTCAATTTAAAAGACCTGAGACACAGGAACGGAACCAGATAGCAGTATCTCTTTTAAATCATTGTACACAACAGCCGTAATATGTATAATTGTGTTTTTCTTAGAAGAATAATTATTGAAACGTGTAGTTTTTTCAATTAAACGAGGAGGTTCTACTAGCCGAGTGTCATTATTTACTGAATTTCCAATCCAAAAACTTTTTTTTAATAATAGTTTACAAACCTGTACACAATAATTTTGAAAATGCTCTTTTACTTTGTGCTCGAATAATGCGTAGCGGCAATCGAATTAAAATTTAATGTCCATGCGCGCGCAATGGGCACAAGCTGTGACCTCTTAGGGACTAGACGCTAGTCTGTTGAACCTCGATTTCAAGCGTCATTTGATGCTGTAGGCGTATGGAATACTTGCGTTTGATGTTTAATAAATATATAGGTGATTTTTATATAGACAAATTAATATTTATAAAATATTCGGCCATTTGGACGATTTTGTTTGGTTTGTTGTTACAAATTATTATTTTTATGAAAACTATGCCCTCTGCCAACAGTTCCACAACTACAATATTAATAAACAAGAGTAATTAATACATAATTGCAAATGAAGCTGTATGGTATGCCTACCTATGTCAACATAACAAGTATTTAAAATGAGTTGCTATTACTTAAGATACTCATCCACATTTCTCAAAACTCTCATTACTCTTTTTGATTCTCTTGCCTTTGCTTAAATAAACAGTTGTGCTTATCATAATTAAAATAGAAAATTTTAATCTCTCCATTCGCAAATATAATGAGGAAAATAAAGACAAAATTATAAATTTTTATATTTATGTGATATGAAGTCAGTCTCAGATGTAGATTTGACTTGTAATATTTCAGTATTTACTTTAAGTTTAACATTAAGAATCAAAAATAGAAGTAATGGTTATCATTATTCGTTTATGTTTTTGTCTACAATTAAAGACGAAGCATCAAAGATATCTTATTTCGCGTTTCCCATACTTCTTAAATTAAATACATATTAATGAGCTGTGTAAAAAAATAAATTAATACATTTTAGTGCACAAATATATACTACGGTAAATATTAACATTAGTTTTTATTTATATAACTGTAGAGTGCTTCACTAAATTTTCAACAGGTTGCTTTCGCAACTGTAAAATAGTAATACACACTATAAGACTACCAGATGTCATTATGATCATTAATAAATAAGTGAAAATATGGTGAATGGCCTCAAAACTGTTTCCTACTGTCCACTAAAATGTTAATCAAGAAGTTAGAAAATACAGATTCGGTTGAGTCATGGCATAATATAAAAAAAATTGGAATATTTCTTAGAACATTTAAGGACAGATGCTTATTATTTCGTCAAAGAATACAGTTTCGGTTCAAAAATGGAATGTATAGTTCATTCATAAATTTGTGAAATATAATCATTCATCAATAGTTTCACTCCTTATTCCAATAATTTAGTAGTAAAGCATCCTTGATAGAATAGGACATTTCAACATGAAAATTAGAGTGAGAATAATGACATCAGGCATCCCCTTTTAATAAATTTATAGTTAAGCAAGGTTTTAACTTTATTTAAAAAAAAACCTTCCTTAAATATTTAAGTTGTTTTAATTAACTAGTTTCTTCTTTTAATACATAATATGTAAAAAGATATGATACTAATTTAGAATTTGGAATTTTAAAAATAATAAATAACTTTTTTTCGCTTAATCTTCAATTTAGGTGTCTTCTTTGATTTATTTTTTAATAGAAATTGCAAACTGATAACATATTATATTATTCAGATATACTAGATGATTCAACTATCTAGCATTACTTTTTAATGCTTAAGTAATAAATACGCACAATGTAGTTGATAGGGTTGATTTGCATCACAGTTTAAAAATAACGAGCAATCAAATAAATCCGGAGTCGACGTAGGTTGTGCACGAAAAAACGTAGTTATTAAGGGCGAACTGCCGCCGTCAGTAAGATTCTTGACGAGAGTTGTAATTTTCTGTTTTGTGGAACGAATACAAAAAAAGTAATATATTCGTGTGTTTTACGTTAAGGGGGCGTTTGAATCATAGAAAACATAAGTAATTTCGTTACTCTCAAGAAATAACAACATTTTAGTCCTAAAGATGTCGCGCGCTGTATCAAAATTCATCATCTCAAATATACAAATAATTGAATTGTCAGAATTTGTTTGAAATAACAAATAGGTATACGATCACTATTAAATCAATTTTAAATAACTTAGATATTTATGATTATCTGTTAATTTCCTTAGATAACCAGTCACACTAGAGTATTTTCGGATCTCGCGCCCTCTCTTAGCGAATCCTGCAAGGTACAAAATAGAAATATGGCCGTTCTTTACCAATTATTTAAAATATGCAAATAAACCAAACTAATACATCATTGTGAAAATTTCTGTTATATTTCTCTTCTACGAAACACGCGTCATAGGGTTAAGGGGTTCTTTTGATAAAACTGAAATTAAAATGTTATAAAAAGAATTTGTGTAAATTAAATCCCTATACCATACGTAGGAGGATATTATGACTTATTACATACAATAAAATAAACACTTAATGATTTTATAACAGACATTTGCATAATTATAAAATTAAAATTATGTTGTTTTCTATGATTCAAACGCCCCCTTTAAGTATATCTTATGATTTTGTAAATTAAGTTGAATTAAGGCTGTACGTCTAGAGTAAGATTTATTGAAGGTACCTAAAGGACGTTTTTAATAATATAGAAAACATATGGTAAACTTGACTCACTTTCTAGACTACATCTATAAATATTTTAATAAGTTTTATAAAATTTAATTCTTTAGGTACCTCAGAAAAACCTTAAAATATTTGTTGGTTTTTGTTTAAATAAAATCGCTGCAAAAATAACGGAGAAAAACTTGAATTTCAAACCTCTTTATTTCGGTAATCGGCAGTTCCCCCTTAACTTACGCATTTAAAGTAATGGGAAATATCAACGTTGACAACCAAATATCAAATGTTAGCGTTTTCAATTATTTATGTTGATATTGCAAAAGCGTAAGTTGGGAAATACGTTTTATTATTTGTCTGTTATATAAACTTATATAAGCAGGAAATCACTGGCACAAAAGATGTATTTTTTAAACTGAATACCTCATATGTAAGTTTAAATTTGAGATTTCATATTAAAACAGAAATACTTTTTATTAAGGTTAACTAATGGTTAAAGTTGATAGATTTTATATTATTTATGATAGTAGCGCCATAATAGGACAAGAAAGAATTTGGTACAGAATACACAGTGTGTCACCAAGTAATATTTATATGTAGTACTTGTTCTAATATATACTGCATGTTCGCGAAGGTTTGGCAGTCAGAGAGAAGCTTAAATAAAAAAACCTTATATGTTAAATGAAACACCCAATTTGTTTTAATAGAATCATATTCAGCCTTTCGACAGCTACTTTTTCTGTTAATATCCTATATGTCAATCTTTCATATTTAGAAGATATTGAAACATATTTTAAAATCTTATTTTTGACACAGTACAAATTGCGGTAGCCTTGGGAAAACTTAGTAGTCATGATAAAACTTCGCCAGAATATATTGTACTTTTGTTCAACCACATGCAAATGTTTATTGTTATTGGTTTCTACAGATACTATTATTGTTGTTTTTTCTTTGTTGTTTCTGTTCTTTTTACCAGTGTTCGCTTGACGTCACCGAAGAAAGCTTTTGAAAACCTTAAACGTAGATTTGATGCTAACGGAATACTACAAAGGGAAACGAGTTGGAGATTCGTCTACATGTTACGCAAAATCCGCATTAAGTACATGCTAGACAAGTGCGACTGCAGGAACATCTCAGTCCAAATAAATAACACGTTAAAAAAGTGCTTCATCTATATCGTATTCTAGAGATTTTGAAAACTGAATTCGTTTTTTTAATACTTATTACTAGACTTAAATCAATTGTAACTTTTACAATACTAATGTGGCTTTAAAATTGATAAAATATTTTTTATCTATGACAGAAATCTCTACATTATAATTAATTATCAAGTAAAGTCGCCCTAAAAAAAGTAAATGTTGTACCGATTAAAATAAACATATGTATGTTTTCACTGTTTCGCGAAAAGTTTGCCAGCCTTTCAAAATGTCTCCATCAATGTTATTCAACAGCGACTATATTCTCCCATGACTACCGCGATTTTTACTGCATCATGAATAATATTTTCTATTTATATAAATATCTTTTTTTGTTTAAAGTTTCTTCAATATACTAAACCTTTGTGAACACTCAGTATATTCGATTTAGTTTTTCGTATCTAGGGGAAACCGATAGTGTCAGATTATTTTTACTGTCACCATTCGAATTATCGTCTTGTGGATTTTTTTCCCAATAGAATACTTTAGTAATACCTCTTTTGGTATTAAAGCATTCTACGAAAATGTTCATTCTTACGTCCAAGTCCAGAGAGTGTTTCGAAATGACTACAATTTGCGGTATGCTCATCAAGGTCCATCTGCTAATTTAATTACGCAATGGAACGCAATGGAACACAAATATCAAGTAGGGGAACCGCAGGCAAAACGGACCCAGCGGGCAAAATGGTCCATTTAATTATTATAATTATTCGCTACCATGGTCAGTAACTACAAAAGGAAGTCAGATAGACAGAACTGGTCTGAAGACTCTATGCAACACGCAATTCAAATGGTTTTTACCAAAGCCTTATGCCTTAGGAAGGCTTCTGAGACTTATAACATACCGAAAACGACATTAAAACGCAGAGTGGAGATATACAAAAGAAATCAAAATAATGATATATCTGTAGTAACAACGAAGAAGATGCGTCGGTTTGTTACTGTATTTAATAAACAGCAGGCAGAAGAACTGGCCACTTACGTCAAAAATATGGAATCTCGCTTGTTTGGTCTCACAACCAAAGATTTGAGATCTTTGGCATATGATCTAGCAGAAAGAAATAATATAAAACATAATTTTGATCGCAGCACAAAAATGGCTGGTAGGTATTGGTTGGAAAATTTCTTAAAGCGAAATCCAGATTTAAGCTTACGAAAACCAGAAGCTACTTCTGCTGCCAGGGCAAGTGGTTTTAATCAAGTTGCGGTACAGAAAATTTTTTCACTGCTATTAGAGGTAACTGATAAATACAAATTGACACCTGATAAAATTTTTAACGTGGATGAGACTGGGATGACAACAGTACCAAAGTCTTTGCCAAAAATAATTAGTACCAAAGGGAAAAAACAAGTGGGTATGTTAACTTCTGCTGAGCGAGGACAACTAGTCACTACTGTTTGCTGCTTTAGTGCTGATGGGTCATATATGCCTCCGATGTTTGTGTTTCCGCGTAAGAGATTCAAACCAGAGCTAATGAACAATGCCCCTCAAGGGTCCTGGGCGCAGTGTCACGAAAGTGGATGGATCCAAAAAGATATATTTACAAAATGGTTTCAGAAGTTATTACATTTTCTAGAGCTTCCAAAGACAGTCCAGTGTTGCTGCTGTTGGACGGCCATGCACCTCACACCAAAAATTTGGATGTGATTAAATTAGCTCGCGAACATGGTGTCCACATCATTTCCTTCCCCCCGCATTGCACACATAGACTACAGCCTCTGGATGTAGCGTTCATGAAACCATTTTCTGCATATTATACAGATGCCGCAAAGCAGTGGTTGAGAACCAACCGAGGACGAGTGATTACTCAATTTCAAATTGCGGAACTAGTTGGCAAAGCGTTTGAAAAGTCAGCTACAATTCCTACAGCACATAACGCTTTTCGTGCAACAGGAATATGGCCACTAGACCCAGATGTATTTACAGAAGCATATTTTATAGCAGCAGATACAACTAACATCGTTCAAAACCGCCAGGAACAAGAGAACATTATAGAAGAACCTCAGCCGGGTTGTTCGAGATCGTTACCTCCAGAGAAAATTGTTGTAGAACAACATGAAAAAAATGAATCTGACGACGAATCACTTGCCCAATCTCGTCTTGCCTGTGATCTGAATTCTTCAAATGCATCTAGGAGTTTTGTTGTGTCCCCTGCACAAATCATGCCAACACCCAAAGGTAAACAAATGAAAAGAGTCACACGAAAGAGGGGCAAAACTGCAATTATTACTTCATCACCTTATTACAAAGAACTAGAAGGCTCACAAATCGATGCAAGTAAAGTTAAGAGGAAAGTTGCTTTTGATAATACCGTGAAGAGTAAAGAGATGAAGAAAAAGAGAATTAAAAAGACTGAGAAACATGATTCTTCCGATGAAGATAGTGACGTAGCTTGTTAGTACTGCCATTATTTCTATTCTGAAACTGCAGAAGGGTGGATCCAGTGTTCCCAGTGCCTAAGTTGGGCACATTGTTCATGCGCTGGAGTTGAAGATGAGGATGACGAACCTGTTTTTACGTGTGAAAATTGCCAAAGTTAGACATTTTTACTCAAGCCCATTTTGCCTTCATATTGGTGCCATTGTGCCTTCACGTGTGGGCAGAACGGCGCAAACGCAAATATTTTGTTTTATTTTTTTTTAAACATATACTTTCGAATATTGTTGAATTTTACATATTTATATGCAAGAAGACATGTTACGTTATGGAAAAGTGATTTTATTTTATAAATAAAGTTTATAGTTTTTTTTTTTACTGAAGAATTTTCTTAAGGGTGCCATTTTGCCTTCTGTTCCCCTAAGTGTTTCTGTAGTTTGTTCTAAGCCCGGTGGCTGCAGAAGATATATTACAAATGAAATCAACATCGAAGCTGTAAGTGCTGCTGTACCCCAAAATCCACATCGTTCGATAAGAAAACATGAGAATTTTGAAAAAGGATTTATTTACCATCCTTATAAGATACAGTTGGTTCAAGCGTTGAAGACTGATGATCACCGTAGTCGTCTTAATTTTGGTATTTTGATGCAGGAGTTCAATGATTTTGATTAATATCCTTTCTAGTGACGAAGCACATTTTCATTTAGACGGGTACGTGAACAAACAGAATTGTCGGTACTGGTCTGCGGCAAACCCAAGAGAAAAACAAACAGTCGCTTTGCACACTCCAAAAGTAACTGTATGGGCAGCAATGTCTTCAAGAGGCATTATTGGTGCGTATTTATTTGATAATAATCAAAGACAATCAATCACACTAAATGCACAAAGATATTCTTCGATGATCCGCAATTTTGTAGGACCAGTATAGGGATCACGATGAATAGCATTCTATTTCTGTGACGTCATCGAAAATAATCGCTTTCTCTAATGGTTTGACATCACGAAGGGTATCTGTATCTCTTCGTTCTAACGGAGTACCAGTGATGTTCAGTTTATCTCCCTTGTCGCATTGATGTGTAGAATGTGTGAGGATGAAGATTTCCACTGCTCAGATGGTAGCAATAAATGCCGTTCTGGGTGATGTCGGTCTGTAAAGTAGGCGGGCGTCGCGTCGTTGTTACGTTACGTTACGTATTCGTGAGTCCGATGATGATAAAGTCTGTTGCTGATGTCGTATGGAAGTCAGGTGATCACTCCGTGGAGCGTTTGGCGTTTCTTCGGTGTATCTGGCGTCAGATGATGAGGTAAATGCCCGTTAAGGTCGATTCAGGTGTGCAGACGGACCAGTTACGTCGCACCGACGATGAGGTTGCTGGCGGTCCCAACGCAGGTAAACAAGTCTCAGGCCGGAGCACCACCTCCGTATGGCCTGGTGTCGTAACGAGTAGGGTTGTGTCGAAGTTGCTGGCGGTTACACCGATGATGAGGCGAGGTTGGTCTGTCCAATGGTGTTGTGCGTCCGTATGAATTACTGATGGGAAGGCAGAACCGGTCTTCGCCGTTGATCGTGGCGGAAGACAAGATTTGCGGCAATAATGCCGGCGGTTACGACGATCGAGCGGTAAAAGTTGGCCCGCCTAGTATAGTTTTTGATCCGGGCGAAGAACTGCGATGTTTACCGATGAATCTTCTCTCTTTTGTGATGTTGAACGCCGACATTATCAAGGCCGATGCGATAGTGACCCTCACTCAACGGAGTTCGCCGCTCGAATGCACGAAGGGTAGAATTCTACTATCGACTATATTTCGTGAAAGATCGGTATACGCATTCATGGCAAATAAACACATAATTTCCGTATCAATATTAAATTTCTTCCTTACGTATTTATAATAGACTAATAGTTCAATTCGGTGTTGGCAGATAAATCATATCTGTCAAAAAGGCGTGTGGGGTATATTTTTTCTGTCAAATTTTCGTGTTTTTTTTTGCTTTAATTACGTTATGAAAGACGGAAGTTGAGCAAGACTGAAGTCTCAGAGCATTTCAATTACTAAATATATTACGTTATAGTTAATGTATTGTGCATAACTTTTTGTTGTTGGTTATATCAAATGTCATAAACATAAACAAGTCGTCATGAATCTAGTATGACGTACAATTGAATGTAACGCGTTTCCTCTATGTTATTTCATTAGATTTTGGAATAAAGCAAATTTTAAGTAGAATACTGTATCGAAAAGATGATGCCTGTACAAATGTTAGCAATCGTAGATAGGTGAAGAAAGACAAAATCGTATGCACGCACAAAATATTGAAAGACATGTATATAATGCGAAGTGATAATGATCCTTTTTTACTGTCTGACAGTTAATTTCAAAATTTATTCAAAAATGTAGCTTTCATTATCAGCAAGTAAATAAAAAGTATACAATTTTTGTCTTAAGAAAACACTATTTTTAGGTTAAAATCCATCAATTTTACGCGCTATTTCCGTTGGTATCAAGACGAACTATGAAAATCGAGTGGCGCACGGATCGCATTTAATCGCCGAATGGCGGTAATTTGAAATAGATAAATAAATTTGTTGCGTTTTACTCACTTCCTGGCAGTGAAAGCTACATTTTTTAGACTCTCTGAAACGTAAACTTTCTGTTTATATATACCTACATACATATTATTTGATATTTTTGCTGTATTTTAATATTGTTTGTGCGGACGTTGTTCTAAACTATAGCCAAAATATAAATTATAATTGAAATTAAGGGTTTTTACTGTAATTTATATCATACAAACTTACATGCTAAATTATGAAATATATACAAACAAAAATTGTTGTTTTCTTTCTTGTGCATATATGTATACACACTACTGTTACTAAATGTGCTTTCTCTGCCTTGCTCATTACATAAATTGCGATGGAACAACTAAACGATACCTTGGACCGCTTGCTTGTAAACGATCTCAAGTTGACTTTGCGGGAGTGTTAAGACGAGTGGGGTTGGAAGCGGCCTACATCATGATTCCAAATTGTCAAGACGAAACAAGCATCTATGGTTGCTAGGCAACGCGACGTCATGAAAATAGAATTCTATCCATCGTGATCCCGCCACAGCATTACAAGCATTTGAAGGGTTCGATAATCGCACATGATTTTAGCTGGATGGCGCCACAAGCCATACTGCGAACAAAGCTTGAGGGCAGTATGAATGTATTTCCATGAAAAAATAATTTCGCGTGGAGGTAGCATTGACTGGCCTGCAAGATGTGATTTGACATCACTAGATTTCTTCTTGTGGGACTACCTTAAAAGTAAGGTGTATAAAAATCCTCCGGCGAATGTAAATGAACTTGAAGACCGAATACGGAAACAAATTACCGCCATCCCTGTACCGTGTGCAAACGAGTTATTCTAAATGCACGACATCGTTTATAAGAGTGCATAAGACGCCAAGGGCAACATTTAGACATTGTTTTTAAGGTTTAATTTCCAGATGATACTAATTAAATTTCTAAGAACAATTTATTAAAACGTTCTAAAACCAATAAACTATTTTATTTTTTAAATCAAATTTCATTCTGAGTCAGCGTTTATAAGAGCAAGTTCTGCAAGTATTACGTTGCACACCTTGTGTGTTTCTATACCAAATTATTTCAGGTTGTCATGGCACTCTTGACAGGCAATTAAAAATACATCTGTAAACGTTACTTTCTTAATCGCAAATAAGTCAAACACTATAACTTTAGTGATTAATTATGTTTAATGAAAAATACTTTTATTTTAACGTGAAATTCAAATTTTGAACTTATATGTGGAAAATATATCTTTTTTGTGCCGATCATTTATGAATCAAAGTGTATATATTTTTACATTGTGAAGCAATAGCAACTCCATCAACTGCAGTGTGCTATTTTTGTTTATTATATTATGAATTAAAGAGTAAATTTACTTTGCCAGGTGGATGAATCACCAGGTGCTTTTGTTTAAACATTTCTCCAATTTATTTTGTATGAAGAAATGCAAATCTTGAGATTTAGAATTTTCCATTAATTTGACATTACGTTTTAGACAAAGATAAATTTAACAACTTATTTTCAAATATTAGGTATTGAAACGATTATTTCAAAAATTAAATTATCTAAGACAAAATCTGAGTATTAATTCTAAATAAAAAAAACTTGTAATAAAAGAAACGTCCAATAAAATGTCACCCAAAAATATCTAAATTTATATGATTAAGTAATATACTTTAAATGTTTTAATCCATTTAACTGCAAAGTATGTGAAAATAAAATTTTAAAACAACTGGATGAAATTGGATTTTATATAAAAGAACGGACATTTTTAAATGTGCATTCATAAATAAAATTTTTGGAATAAATGTAATAACTTTATTATTTCATGTTTTGTATTAAAGCCTCCAAGAGTAAAATATATTGGTTGTATATTATCGAAGTTCTAAATATGTATCATTAGAACATACAGTGCACATCTGAATGGAAAAATGGTACTCTTCTATTTTTCTTTATTACAAATGCAAACAACTTCGAGTCAGAAGATTAACTTTGCGATACTAATTGATAAATATTATCAATGAAGTTTTATTACCTTTCTCTATGAAATTCTATTATGTTAATTTTTAAAAACGAAACAATTCACATTTGATTCCTAAATTTGTTAAAAGGTATATAATATACTATGTTTAGAAGAGGGTGGCTCTCTTTTAAAAATGCACTACATATTCGCGTTTTAGAGTAGAAATGTATTAAACTGACTACATTATTGCAATTATCTTCTTCATACTGTGCGAAATATCTTTAGAACAAAAAAAGTCTAATCTTAAAGAATATATCAGTAACATCATCGTTTTTTAATTTAATACATTTCTGCTCATAGCTATATTTATGCAATTATATATAGTAATTATTAGTATTTTTCATTTCATTGCACTTATAAATCTTTTTCTTTTTGGTATTATATTTTAAATTTGTACAATGTTCATATCAAAAAGTTTTTTCGAGTTTTCTATTACTTTTGGTATTACAACACAATACACAAACACACAGTCGACGATGATTTTTTTGTATATAGTGGAAGAGGTCACTTTTACCGTTTTCTTGGCCAATAAACCAAAGTCTTAAAGCATCTCACAATATCTGTCGGCAGAGCGAAATCAAACCGACTGTCCAACAGATGTCATTGGGACTTCATACTAACCAGTTTGCGGCTACGGGCTCGAGCTTCTTGCCGGGTGTTTGTATATTCAAACCAAAGAACGTTCGGTATAAGAGTAGTGTCTCTCAAAAGCAAAAACTCAGAAAATCTCCTGAAACAATGATTATAAATTACTATCAGTGAGATATCGGTTCTATCAAAGTCAAGAAGTTATCATGCAGTATAAAGGTTACATCGTCAGGGCAATTTTTCGGACAAAATCCTATAATTTGACAGTACGTCCTCCTACCTCACAAATTATCATAAAGCCCACCCACGCAGTAAAGCATTTAAAGAGACGGAACGAGCTAACCTGATATAAAGTAGCAGTTTACTGCACTGAAAAAATCAAATTTCACAAATATTTTCTCAACTACTAAATTTAAACAAATTTCTAAATATTACTTGTGTATTCAAGAGTAAATTTGGGGAAAAAATTATAAAAAGGTTTTACGAAATTCCGACGGTAGTTGTTATACTCTTCTGGAAAAATATTGTTTTGCGAATATCTCGTAACATGTTTTCTAGACAGATATGAGACGACGACTTAATGCCACTACGAACTCCCATCGACCAGAAAATTTTTAAAATAATAAAATGACTTGGTAAAATTTTGCAAAATCTCAAATTTGACGTCATTTTAAATTATTGGCGCATGTCGGTCGCCAAAGTGACGCAACTTTGACACGCCCAAGTTTGAACTTAAGAGGACGATTCAATGCAACTACATATTCCCGTCAACCGGGATAATTTCAGAACAATTTAATTGAACTAATTAATTAATATTTCAAGATATATAGCTTTCGTTAGTAAAATATGTTTACATGAAAGCTACTTATAAATTGAATATTATAAAGAAAGTTATTAAATATTACTTTTCTATACCTATATTTTATTTAATACTTAGCTATTCTATATGTATAGTAGGCAAGCATTGTTGATAATTATATACTCTTTAGGTGATAATTATAACAAACGTCAAAAGGTGTATCAATTTTTGAGTCCGCAAATGGCATTTGTAAGTTATATTTTACGACAGATTAAATTTTGCAATATCTCAAATTTAACGCCATTTTATATTATATGTCGGTTGCAGGAGCGACTCAACCATAGTTTCAATCTTAGACCATTTATACGTCCCGCCTCGAATACGAACTGAAGCAAATATAACGCAAACATGTGACGTCACGGGTGGGCTTGTTTCTGCTGTTGTTGTATGTCTAACGTCCGTTTTAATGTTATAGATACAGTGTTAATACTGATTAAATCGTTCTAATTTTAATTATGGTACAATCTTGTAGTGCATATAACTGCAACGAACGACACAAACGTGGGACAGATATATCATTTCATCGGTAAGTATAATAATGCTGCTATTAAATAAAGAAGAAACTTGTAGCGTCTAGTGTTGTGAGTGTGATAATTATCATCAATTATTGTTAATCTATCTAAACTCATTCACTTTATGTGCAAGATGTTGTAGAATATGTCGCTGGATTTGTGGTAAAAAACGTACAAAAACATTTAGACTGCGACATATGTTTAAAAGCAATCCAGTGTGACATATCTCATTCCACATTTATAATTAAAAGAAACTATAGTAATTTAAAGCAGTGTTTAATTCAACCATCGAAGGACGTTATCCATATTTGTAAAATTGTTGAAAGCGAAATTCGAATTTTAGATAATGCCAACAACTTAAAAGAAAAAAAATTAATGGCTAAATTATGTATAAAAGTTCTGAGCAGTGTTCAAGGCACAATTTTCAACAATTACAAAGAATATGTATGACCACGATGTCGTCAATAATCATATTGTAAATTTAATTAAAATTACTAGTTTTAACTATCGTAAAATTAGGCTATATCATCAAGGTGAATGCATGAACAGATATACTAATAAATTAAGAAATAAATTAAATAAAACAATTTTGTTTTCTGGACAATAATTGAAAATAAAAAAATGAGGTGTGGCCACCACACGACTTTCTTATACGTATGAAAGTGTTACTTCTGGTCCGAATTTTGAAATTTCATTTATACAAAAATTATTCCATATCTAACTCTAAATACTTTTGTACTCTTGATAAATATATATAGAATGCATAACTTACGACATATTTGCAAAAAATCGCTATTCGATAAGAGTAAAAGTGGTACTTCCGGTCTGAATTTTGAAATTTCTTTTATATAAAAGATATTGAAAATGATGTTTTAAATACTTTTATACTCGTAACGTATTTGTCTTAAAAGCATGACTTGCGATATATTCGCAAAAAACTGATTTTCGATAAGAGTAAAAGACCTACTTCCGGTTGGAATTTCGAAAAACTTTTTTAAGACAATTTGTTTCAAACTTAATTCTAAGTACATATGAATTCTTTATAAATTTGTTTAAACTTAGTAATTGACGAAATATTTGCAAATTTCGATTTTTTCACTGAAGTAAACTACTACTTCCGGTCTGCCGATTTTGCTCAAAATCTAATCAGTTCTCAAGAGGCAGATTATACACGTAAATACAAAATTTGGAATTGATATCTACAGCGGTTTGACCGCTATCGTGGTCACACACACACACACACACACACACACACACACACACACACACACACACACACACACACACACACACAGACACACAGACATTTTTTTTAAACCACTTTTTTGGTATCAGGGGACCTCAAAACGTGGACATCTGCAAAAATCTCGAGGTCGAAAATTTTCATCATCACAATACTTCCTTATACTACGTATAAGAAAGTAAAATCATTTTTATAAGTATTAAGTAAATCAACTTCTTTTACTTTCTTATACATAGTATAAGGAAGTATTGTCATGACCTCCAGATTTTTGCAGATGTCCACGTTTTGAGGTCCCCTGATTCCAAAAAATTGGGTTTTCAAAATCTCTCTCTCTCTCTCTCTCTGTGACCATGATAGCGGTCAAATCGCTGCAGATATCAATTCCAAATGATGTATTTACGTGTGTAAAATCTCCCTCTTGAGACCTGATTAGTTTTTCAGTAAAATCGGTAGACCGGAAGTAGTGAAAAAATTGAAGTTTGCCAATATTTCGTCAACTACTAAGTTTAAACAAATTTATAAAGAATTCATACGTACTCAAAATTAAATCTGAGAAAAATGTTATTATAAAAGTTTTTTGAAATTTCTACGGGAAGGGAAGTAGGTGTTTTACTCTTATCGAAAATCAATTTTTTGCAAATATTTTGTGAACCATGCTTTTTTAGACAGGTACGTTACGAGTATAAAAGTATTTAGAACTTAATCTCCAATACTTTTTGTATAAACATTTTTTCAAAATTCGGACCGGAAGTAACACTTTTATCGCAGAGCGATTTTTTGCAAATATGTCGTAAATTATGCATGCTATATATATTTATCAGAGTATAAAAGTATTTAGAGCTGGATTTGGAATATCTTTTGTATAAACAAAATTACAAATTTCGGACCGGAAGTAATACCTTTACTCTTACTCTTAAAGCTTAATTTAGAACAACATTGCTTAATTTGAAATTCATATACAGGGCAATCCAAATTAAGTGTTCACCATTGGTAACTTTGTTATTATTAAAGATACAAGATTGTTTAAATTAGCAAACTTGTAGTACTTTTAACGCTCTTTAAGATGAAAGAATAAAAAAAAACAAATGAGCAACGCGTTTTCGAGTTTTGCCGAAAATATTTTTTTTTTCAAATGGAAACCCCTGTATATTATATCACTTTCTGCTAGAACTTTAATTTTTAAACAAAAAATCTTATAAGAAATTTTTTACTGGGATTAAAAATACTTGAGTTATAATGAATACACAAAAACAGCTAAGTCAAGTGCATTTCTATGTATCTATGAAAACGACGATAAGTCTTTCTACCAAACTCATAAGTTTCATTGTGCTAGTTATTAATTTGACAAAAAAATGATTTTTACCCATTCAGAAAAGTGTGATATGTTAGAATCTTATTTAGTGTGCAGAAAATCCTCTAGGAGGGCAAAAGAACACTACGCTGAATTATATCCACTCCGAACACAACCACACGAGCAATATTTTCTGAGACTTTACCGAAAATTTAGAGGCAATGAGAGTGTTTTTGCCAAAACAAGGGCAAAAAGGACTTTTATAAACAGCGAGGCCACGGAAATTGCAGTTATCGCATATTTTGAGGCCAACCGTGAGAATTCCATACTAGATATTGTCAATGAATCTGATTTGAGTCACGGTACTGTGCATAGGATTCTGAAGAAACACAAATTCATTCCTTATAAGTACAAACCAGTTCAGGTTTTTTTGCCAGGGGATCCAGAGAGAAGAATGTTTTTTGCCACTGGAATCTTAACTTTTGTCGCCAAAATGTAAACAACTTTCGTTATATTTTATGGACCGATGAATCGAATTTCTCAAATTCTGGAATGTACAATAAAAAAAATCATCATTACTGGTCAAAGGAAAATCTTCTTTTAGTAAATCCAAGACGTCCACAAGTCCGTTTCAGTTTTAATGTTTGGTGCGGTTTAATCGGTTCATGGATTGTTGGTCCTTTCTTTTATGAGGGCACTCTAACTGGTGAAAGGTACATAGAATTTTTGACTGAAATTTTGAATAATTTCTTAGACGATCTGGATCTCATAAGTAGACAGAATCTGCATTTTCAGCAGGATGGCGCACCTGCGCACAACTACAGAGGTACTCACCAACTTCTAAATACTATTTTTAACACTTCATGGATAGGAACAAATGGTCCTATTCAGTGGCCTCCCCGATCGCCAGATTTAACGCCGCTTGATTTTACTTTCTTATACGTAGTATAAGGAAGTATTGTGATGATGAAAATTTTCGACCTCGAGATTTTTGCAGATGTCCACGTTTTGAAGTCCCCTGATACCGAAAAAGTGGTTTTTAAAAAATGTCTCTCTCTGTGTGTCTCTCTCTCTCTCTCTGTGTGTGTGTGTGACCACGATAGCGGTCAAGCCGCTGTAGATATCAATTCCAAATTTTGTATTTACGTGTATAATCTCCCTCTTGAGATCTGATTAGTTTTTCAGTAAAATCGGTAGACCGGAAGTAGCAGTTTACTTCAGCGAAAAAATCAAATTTTGCCAATATTTCGTCAACTACTAAGTTTTAACAAATTTATAAAGAATTCATATATACTTAAAATTAAAATTGAGTATAATTTTATCTAAAAAGTTTTCCGAAATTCCTAGCGGAAGTAGGTCTTTTACTCTCATCGAAAATCAGTTTTTTGCGAATATTTCGCAAGTCATGCCTTGTTGGCTAGTACGTTACGGATATAAAAGTATTTAGAACATAATTTTCAATATCTTTTGTATAAAAAAAATTTCAAAATTCAGAACGGAAGTACCACTTTTACTCTTATCGAATAGCGATTTTTTGCAAATATGTCGTAAGTTATACATTCTATATAAATTTATCAAGAGTACAAATGTATTTAAAACTAGATTTGCAATATTTTTTGTATATATGAAATTTCAAAATTCGGACCGGAAGTAGCACTTTTACTCTTAGCGAGGAGCACTTTTTTGATATCTTGCAAAGTATGCATTCTATAGAAATTTATTAAGAGAATAGAAGTACTTAGAATAGGATTTTGAATAATATCTGTAAAAAAAATTCTTAAAATTCTGTAATTTGAAACGCTCATACGTATAAGAAAGTCGTGCGGTGGCCACACCTCATTTTTTTTTATGGGGTTATTTAAAGAACCAGATTTATAAGCAAAGGTACGAAAACGTAAACGCCCTAAAGATTGCAGTTAGTGAAAAGATAAACCAAATAGATGGTAGGACCATACTGAAGGCAGTTCGAGAAGTTCGGAAGCGTGTACAAAAATGTATTGAACTACAAGGTGGTATTTTTGAACATCTTCTATGAAAAAATCAGTGGTTTTTATTTTCTTTTAATGATAAGTTTATGTATAAAATAAAGTTTATAAAACTAATTTAGCTGTTTTCGTTTATTCATTATAACTCAAGTATTTTTAATCCCTGTAAAAAATTTCTTATAAGATTTTTTGTTTAAAAATTAAAGTCCTAGCAGAAAATGATATAATATACAGGGGTTTCCATTTGAAAAAAAAATATTTTTCGGCAAAACTCGAAAACGCGTTGCTCATTTGTTTTTTTTATTCTTCCATCTTAAAGAGCGTTAAAAGTACTACAAGTTTGCTAATTTAAACAATCTTGTATCTTTAATAATAACAAAGTTACCAATGGTGAACACTTAATTTGGATTGCCCTGTATGTATAAGAAAGTCGTGTGGTGCCCACACCTCATTTTACTTTCTTATACGTAGTATAAGGAAGTATTGTGATGATGAAAATTTTCGACCTCGAGATTTTTGCAGATGTCCACGTTCTGAAGTCTCCTGATACCGAAAAAGTGGTTTTTAAAAAATGTCTGTCTGTCTGTGTGTGTGTCTCTGTGTGTGTGACCACGATAGCGGTCAAACCGCTACAGATATCAATTCCAAATTTTGTATTTACGAATATAATCTCCCTCTTGAGAACTGATTAGATTTTGAGCAAAATCAGCAGACCGGAAGTAGTAGTTTACTTCAGTGAAAAAATCGAATTTTGCAAATATTTCGTGAATTACTAAGTTTAAACAAATTTATAAAGAATTCATATGTACTTAAAATTGAAATTGTGAACAATTTTATTAAAAAAGTTTTTCGAAATTCCTGTCGGAAGTAGGTCTTTTACGCTTATCGAAAATCAGTTTCTTGCAAATATTTTGCAAGTCATGCTTTTTAGACAGGTACGCTACGAATATAAAAGTATTGAGAACTTAATTTCCAATATCTTTTGTATAAAAAAAATTTCAAAAGTAGGACCGGAAGTATCACTTTTACTCTTACCGAATAACGATTTTTTGCAAATATGTCGTAAATTATGCATTCTATGTATATTTCTGAAGACTACAAAAGTATTTAGAGTTGGATTTGGAATATTTTTTGTATAAATGAAATTTCAAAATTCGGACCGGAAGTAACACTTTCATACGTATAAGAAAGTCGTGTGGTGGCCACACCTCATTTTTTTCTTAATAATAAATGTATACCACAAATTGCTTTGAATTTTATTTTTGAATAACCAAAAGTAAATGGAATTGACTGGTCCTTTAAAAAAATTATAGTTATTTGAGGTAAATACGATAGGGTACGATAAACGAAATTTCTGGGTTATATATTCAGATTTTGTTTTACAAATATTCTTAAAATATCAAGATTATAATGTTTTTAAACAAATATTCTTCAAATAAGAAGACTGGGGTTTTAATAAATTAAAATGAAGAATTTTCTTTACTTTTGTAGTACAAAGTCTAGGTATGTAGTTGCATCGTGCCCACCCGTGACGTCACCCGCGTAGAATTATGTTTGCTTCACTGCTTGATAGTTAAGGCGTGTCTATATGTTTAAATGGTCTAAGGTTTCAATTATGCATTTCTAACCAATTTTTAAAGGTTCATTTAAATTTACTTTTTATGGAAAATGTAGATGACTATGTATTTTAAATAATTTAATAACATTGAGATTACTAGGACTTTCACAATTTACAACACAGCATATATGTTGTAGGCATGTTTTCGTTATACATAAAAAAAACAAAGATAACTACGCGTTTATTTACGACGTTCATGTAAACCACATCAATTGAATTAATGTTCAAGTTATCGTATAATAAAAGTATTACTTAAAAATGTACTATGTGCTTTAAAAATACTGCTATCGAAAGCGATGTGTCCACTGGAATCTAATATTATCACTACGACAGTCAAAGCGCAACTAAATTAAATACGGACTAATGTTTTTAGGTATGTTCTTCACACGTGATATCTAACGAAACATGCCTATCCCCCTTGCATATAGAAATGTTTGAAGCATAGTTATAGGCGCCATATTGATTTCAATTTGACAGCATCTTCAACAGCTTGAACAACTATGATATATGGAGGTAACCTTTATACAAGCTGTCATTCTACCAACCTTAGTGTTGCTAAAGAATCTGCTATTTATCGGTGCCTCATTTTGACACTCTGGATATAAAGTCACTCCTTTTCAAAGCAATCTAGCGCTATCTGGTCGATAAGCAGTGAACTACGTATGGTGGTAAATTTAATTACTTTCTGTTTTTATTTTATGATTTATGACTAGGTATATGTAATAGATAATAATAATTATCTGCATCTCATAATTTTTGCTAAGGAATACACTTGCTTGTTTTCATTAGATATTATGCTTATCATGTTATCATTTGTTAGTATTCTATCCTGATAATCTAGGTTTACTACCAACTAAAAACAAATATGATGCACCAATTATGGTCACTTCTATAAAACTGAAATATATAAATAACTTTTAGGAATGGTTACACTATCAATATTGGATTTCTTATGACAAAACAGTGGTTCATGGAAATTTAAATTCAGTTTAACTCAAAAAGCTCATAATCACATAAACCTATATACTTTTCATTTGGTTGACTTAAATATGAAATGAAGGTATATTACAAAAAAACTTTTGATTGATATAACTCATTCTTTCTCTTTCATATATCGTTTGTAATACACCTATTATCATTTTATTTGCAACTAATTTTGCTGAACAAATATAAGAAACTGTAAAAAATTCTCTACAGTTTCTTATATCTGTTGAGCAGGTCAAACTATTGTAATAGTGAGATGATGCAAGGTAAGTACAAGCAGAGATAAATTCTCAGGAGATGAGTAGTCTTGGTGTTCATCACAAGGTAATTACTATGTAATTAATAAATAAAGAGGACAAATAGACTATGTAAGATCATCAAATAATCAATAGAACAATATCACAGAGCTACTTATGAATAGCATGTACTGAATGATTTTGATAATGAAAATTACAACTAATATTCAAGTATTCTTGACAATATTTATATTTTGATTTTGACTGTCACAGAAATAAATTCTTCATTCATGAGATATGGAACTAGCAACTATAAGCATGCGGTTAAATTTTCTACATTGCAGAAACAATGTATTCACTGACTCTTCTATACTAGTGTAGCATATATTTTGTTTATTACTATAGCTTTTCTAGTAATAGAAAATTAAATATAACTATTTCAATTGCCAATTAAATTAATTCAATATCTTCACCAAAAATATATATTCCAACCCCTATTGAATTACCATTTTTTAATTGCTACAATTAAAAACTTACCATGATACAATTTTTGGGAACAACGGTGTAAAAACTATATAAGTTAATGCAAACCAGAGTGTAGCAAATAAAGCACCAATTACCGCTCCACATAAAACTTGTGATATTGTATGGTATTGCAAGTACACCCTACCAATAGACACTAATAATGCCATTAGAACAGAGGATGATATAATCATTATTTTGGAGACATTTTCCATTATAGTATTGTTATTCAAGTGATGCAACCTAAAAGTAAATATCAGGATTTTTGTACATTCATTAAGACAATATATAATTTAACCTGATGAATACAAAATAAACAACATATGTTGCAAAAAACCACACAAACTGCGCATGAGAAGAAGGCATTCCAAATTCATTGTGTATAATGTTCCTAGAAATAGGTCTTGTCTCCCGTATTGTGTGTTTTAAAAAATAATTTAATAACTCTGAAAGTAAAGTCCCAAGGAAAAATGTTATCTGAAATATTGATATAAACAAAATTAAAGAGTATTGGATTTCGCATAATGAAAACATTACCGTATGTAAATCTCTTCTAAACAATATCAAGGTTAAAAAGCCTGAACCTATACCAAAAGGGGCTAGACTGATTAGTGCCAATAATTTGCCTATGATATCACCTAAAATATAAAGAATTAAAGTAATTAATATGTTGGTGAAAGTATTTAATGGATAAAATTTAAAGTGTATTGTTCTAAATGAAGCACAGAAATAATAGCATTAAATCAAGATATTAGTAATTGAAGCCATATGATATTTACCCTTTGGATATTCAACTAATGTTAAAGTGAATGGTTCCCAATCTATTCTGTCAAGATCATCATTTGATTTAGAAATATAATTTTCGCCGAAAGTAGACGTGGCCATTTTGACATTTTAATTTTTAGAAAGGAATGCCAAACATCTGTTTTACCGATTATAGCGCACTCACTCTGAATAATTCAGAATAATTTTTCGGAGGTAAGAAACTGTAAGAAACTGACTATTTGATGTATGTATAACAAAGCAGCACGAAGAAAACGTCGAATTTGTGTAAACATATCTTTATTTTAAGAGTAATTATTTTTTTATACAGTAAAACGATAATACATTAATCTTATAGTGTTCTTCACGAGTTCTCGTCGTCTCCCAAACTTCCATTGCTAATCCTAACTTTTAATTCGGAATCTTTACGAACCATTGTAGCATTTCCTCGTTGCCTTGGTCGAGATGAAGGCCTTCTACGTAATGCTTCAATTATGCTAGAACTACTTCCAGCATCGATATCAATTTTTAACTCGGGATTCTTCTTACGTCTTTTAGTTTTCATTTTCCTTTTCGAATAATCTGGTATACTTTCTTGAGATTCGTGTCGTTCTGCAATATATATCAAATTACAAGAACCTTTCAAATTTGATTCTCACCTAATTTAAGCAAAATATATGAATTCCTATATGACCACAATTTTACCTGTCACAGATTTATTTGAAAATGTCGATGTAACTATACGATACGAATTCAAACTACTTGTGGCCGATTCATTTTCCTCTTGAACAATTTCTTGAACAGATGATAGCTTGTTGTCGTTGGAAAATAATTTTTTGGAACTTCGCATTCTACTGAAATCCGGCTTTTGGCCAACTAGCAGTTTTGTAATATCTGACGTTGAACCTGTTGATCCTAAATTTGATGTAAGATTAGCACTATCTTTTTCCGATAATCCTGGGAATAACATTAAGAGCGGTGGTTTCAGAAATCCATCGACATCCACAGTTTGCAGTTCTTCTTCATCTTCGTCTTCTTGTTGATTATTAAAATTTGGATTGTAGAAAGCTAAATCCACCCATTTTGAATCTCTAGCAGAGAGTGGTATAAATGATTCATCGCTAGAAGAATAAATTAAATCTGTGTTCCTCTGCTGGTTACGAGCTTTGCGCACTCTAATTTTCTTCTTTGTACCGTTTCCACTAGTGTCAGATTCACTTTGATCAGGCTTATCCATCAAAAAATTTTTGAAATATCTCATACATTTTACCGAATTTTTGTATCCTTTTCTTAATTTAAGCAATAACTTGAATTTAGACATGACATTTTATCAAAAATTAATGTTTGATGTTACATTTTGAAAGTTAATTTTTGGTTTGAGTTACCTCTGCATGACAGATCATTCTAATGCCAGAGCAAAATAAGGAAATACAGATTTTTTTTTATTTATTGAATTTACTGTAGACATTAAATATGTTTACTATTTTATTGGTATGCAATATAGCATATATGAAAATTCAGAAAATGAGATTTATTATAATACAAAGTAAAGCTTTTGTCTAAAATATTTTGTTACAATAAAGCAAGTTAAGTTAGGAATTAGTAACTGGGAATTTCAGTGATCATCACCTATCACCTTCCTTAAATCAATACAAAACAGCAGGGACCTTATAATTTATGAGCAAACTCTTTATTTTATAATATTCAGTTTTTAGATTTTCAGTTACATTTTCATTTGACAGTAGATTCTATTGGCACCTCTGCTTTGTTTGGTAACGTAGTGTAGCTTCAGTAGTTTGTGGTGTAGTTATATTCAGAGCTGTGATTGAGAGTGATTGTGCTGCAGTTGTCAACAGTTGTCAATAATCATACCAATAATTACGTCTGTGGTTACTTTTCGTTGTTGTTCACTTATAATTTTATTTATAATATGCCATACGCAAATCAGCCATCGGTTCATATAACAGATCTAACAGATGAAAATGTAAAGTTCTACATAGAAGATACGGAATTGAGGTAAGCATAATTTTATTATTTATTTGGCACAAATAACATAACCTCTGAACTACAGTGTTGCGAATAGTATAAGACGAGTTTTAATAGCTGAAACTCCAACATTGGCCATAGACTGGGTAAAGTTAGAAGCAAACTCAACAGTTCTTAGTGATGAATTTCTAGCTCATAGAATAGGTCTAATTCCACTGATATCAGACGATGTGGTTCAAAGACTTCAGTATCCTAGAGATTGTATATGTACAGATTTCTGTCAAGAATGTAGTGTAGAATTTACTTTAGATGTAAAATGCACTGATGATCAAACAAGACATGTTACAACTGCTGACTTAAAGTCAAGTGATCCCAGAGTATTACCAGTTACATCAAAACATAGAGATGAAGATTCTGCCGAATATGGTGACACAGATGAAATACTAATAATTAAGTTACGTAAAGGACAAGAATTAAAAATGAAAGCATATGCTAAAAAAGGTACTGTAGAATATTAGAACTTTGCAAATTTAAATAAAAATTCATCTCTTAGGTTTTGGAAAAGAGCATGCTAAATGGAATCCAACAGCTGGAGTTTGTTTTGAATATGATCCAGATAATACAATGCGACATACTTTATATCCTAAACCTGACGAATGGCCAAAAAGTGAATACAGTGAATTAGATGATGATCAATGTTAGATAAACTTCTTTTTTTTTATTCTAGTGTTACTTATTATTTGTTTTCAGATGAAGCCCCATATAATTGGGAAGCAAGACCTAATAAATTCTTTTTTAATGTTGAATCTGCTGGTGCTTTGAAGCCAGACAATATCGTAGCAATGGGAGTTGCTATGCTTAAGGAAAAGCTTTCAAATTTGCAGACACAGTTAAGCCATGAACTTCAAACTGATGCTTTAGCTATTTAGAATTTTGTTATTGTAATTTTTTATAAATGAAATTTAGGTTTGCTTTTAATAAAATATCTTTCACAACAATGTGTATCACACCTCTAGACATAGCATTAGTTTGTGAATTACTATACAAATAATATTTTTTTCGTATATGTATACTGCGTGATTTAATGGTGTGAGAGCGCTTACTTTCCAAGAATTACTGTTACATTGTATTACTAAATTTACTGTTTCTTTTTGACCATAAAATATTAATTTAAATCTTATAATTTGTGAACTACTACTGATACCACATAAATAGTGACTAAACAACTGGCAAGATATCGTTATACATTTATCAGAAACCTCTGAATGTTTGAGCCTGTATGAATTCTTAATTAATATCATTTTATGATCTTGTACTATATATTATTTCTGTAAGCAAAGCGTTGTTAACATGGTTAATATGTTTGACCAGATATGAATAACAAATGTATTAATAAGTTTTGGCAACCGACAAGGCTGAAGTACAAATTAAGGAGGACAATTCAATGCCTCTAATAATTCCCAATCACCGGTACAATTTCAGAACAATTAAATTAAATTAAAAATTAATTAATATACAAGGGTATATACCTTCTGCTATTGAAATACTATTACATGAAAGTCAGCTACAAATTAAATATAAAGCTATCAAATATTGCTTTTCTACACCTATATTTTATATAATTGAATATACTGTTTAGTAGGCAATCATTGTTAGCAAATCTAAATGGTTTAGACGACAATTATAACAAATGTCAAAAGGTGTACAAATATTATTATATTTCTACTCCCATACTTTAATTGTATTATTAGATATGCTGCATTTAATGATGTCCATTAAGATACAAGTTTATACCCAATAGTAATACAGATTTTTCATTAAGATAAAAGTTTATATCCAATAGGAATGCGACATTCCAATATTCAATATGGCCACTTGATATCTGACATATAAAAATTAATTAAATTTGATAGTTCTCTGCAATTTACTAGTAAGTAGTTAAAATTTGTGCTTTTTTGAAAATGTAAACGGTAAAAATGATTTGACTCCACCAGAAATTATGGAACAAGCCTTAGTAGCCACGAACAATTTATTACCAGCTAAATTCCCAAAGACGAACGGAAAATTGTACGCTCAATTTATGAACTAGAATGTTTAAAAAATATATTATATAATATTATGGTAGAAAAAAGAGTGTATGCAACTCGCATTTAATGGCTATTAAGACACTCGTATTCATTACGATATTCTCGCCTTTGGCTCGTATCGTAATTCTCATTCTCGTTTCTTAATAGCCATCATTAAATGCTCATTGCATAATATACTATTATGAAAGTCCTGAAATGGCTTTTGGAGGGCATATTACTTGACAGGTAAGATATTGCAACATCTCAAATTTGACGCCATTTTAATTTAGTGCCGCATGTCGGTTGCGAGAGCGATTTTACCGTAAATCATTTTTTTTATTACAAATTCAAGTGATAATTTCAGTCATGAAAATATCCCTAAGGTTGAAGATTATTACCTAAATGCAATACACAATTCTTACAAACATTCCACGAGTTTCTAGAAATCTCTCAGTTCATGTAAAAGAGGACTGGTTAGGATAGGATGTTAATAAATCTAGTAGATGAACTTGTATTAAAATATTTTTTATTAATAAAATATCTAACATACAGCTTGTCATTCCTATAAATTACATCTTCATTATCACATTCCTTGATTGTCTCTTAAAATAATTTCTTTCACATTGTAATAAATTAATAAGAATCTTACAATAATAAAATCACAAATTTTCATTTTCTTTACTTTCCAAATATAATTCTACCCATAAAGGACAGTGTGGTGATACAGGACCACCCCAATTCCAACCATTTGGAATGGCCAAATGTGTTAATCCCTGCCTAACAACACCCCACACGCCTGTTAAAAATGTTCTTGCACAAAGATTCACAAATATGTTATCTAAATACTTTAACTTCAAATTTGAGTAAGTTGTGTTTGTATTTAAAGGCAAAATAGCTTCCAAACCACTAATTTTATTCACCGAATCATTTAAATCTGTGCTAAGATGACTGAAATCACCAAGGAGAAATAATGGATGCTCTTTGTCGATTATTTCTTGAATTTTCTTGGAATTCCAAAGAAATTTTTCTGGAGGTTGAACATTGAGTATATTTAAAACTAAGGAACTTATGTAGAATTGTACTAAGCATGCGCTGTAGTTCTCTATTGGAATTTCAGATATTTGCTTCATTTCAATTCCTATAGCTGAAACAGAAAATTTTATATGTATTAGAAAAGTTAGTATATACAAGGATGACTCAAACAGTTTAGCGTAAAACATGCTAAAGGTGCTCACTGTGGTGAAGCGAATTTATTACGCCTGAGAAAAATGTACGTTATCAAAATGGTACCCGCATACTGCCGCGTCGCGCAGCGAAGCGAAGCGTGGTAGTTTCCAGAGGAAGCAGGCGACATATTGCGCGCCGCTTCACTCCCCCCCCCCCGTGCGTTACGTAGAGACGCGCAGAATCAAGTTTTTGCGTTTTTGTTGTTTATCGGACATTTTCGCTGTTCGATGAGAAGCTGGTAGGCTCAGTTCGTACTTTGCTTGAATAGTTTTTAAACTAGTAGTATTTGAATATTTAAGTTTAGTATAGCGTAAGAAAGAAACTGCTATCAGGATTGATGATGAAGCGCTAATTTTTCTTCTGACATGTGAAAATATTTGAAAAATTTGTTTGTCTTTTCGTAAATCCGGGAATAAGTGATGAAATTCACCAGCACTGTCTCTCTTTTGATTAATATCATGTATCATTTTGATCGGGTCACTTCTACACACACAATGATAAATAACTGTTGTAGATAATGAAATATTGTATCATGCACATGCGCACCAGGCCTGGGGACTATTTCGCCTCGCTTTGCTTCGCCCTAATGTGCGGTCTCCGGTCTCACGACGCTTTGCCACGCATCGTTTCGCTTCAGTGTGCGGGCACCTTAAATCATTTTACATAATTCGAGATTTATTCAGAATATAAACTTTACATAACTGAGCTGATTGATTTTGAAAGAACATTAGCAACTGGTTAACGTGTTTGTTAATTAAATTTTAAAGTATGTTCCGCTACATCTAAACTCTTCGAAATTTATAGAAATTATAAATAAACTGACTTAAAACTGATTAATTTGTTTGTACTCAAAACGGGGAACGTAAATGCATTCACTACAAAAGTATATCTATTTGCTTGATTCGTCATATGCTATTTAAAGAATTAACAAACACTTGATATACAGGGTGTTCCTAAATATCATGTACATAAGGAAGGGGGTAACTATTTGGTTTATTTTGTGCCTAAAATTTCATATAAACATAGGTCTGCAAACGCTTCGTTACCAATATGCAGGGTGTTGAAATTTCAAGAATTTTTCACTTTTTACTGTATAGCTCCTGCAGTTTTTTTACGATTTCTAATGTCAATTGTCAAATTAATAAACTCAAGTGATTATCTGAATAAAGCCAGAGCCTGCTAGACCATTTTAAAAAATTTAATTTTCTCTGGCGAATTACAGAAAATTGTTTTCTATTTTTTTTCTCGATAACGGTCAGAGATAAGAAAAAAATACAAGAGATCAAAAAGTTTCTAAACAAGACAGAAAATTTATTGCGTATTTTAGAATCTAGCAGTGGCGCATCGCAAAAAAGTTCTGGGTGAGAAAAGAGGGCATGACCCCGAAAAAATTATTACCCTGTAGATTTACATAATCATTTGGCATGGCTAATGATGCAGGCCTTATAGCGTAACCTACCTTCCAAATTTGAACAAAATATCTCAAAAACTGCAGGAGCTATACAGTAAAAAGTGAAAAATTCTTGAAATTTCAACACCCTGCATATTGGTAACGAAGCGTTTGCAGACCTATGTTTATATGAAATATTAGGCACAAAATAAACCAAATAGTTACCCCCTTCCTTATGTACATGATATTTAGGAACAGCCTGTATATATATATATTAAAAACTGATATTGGGTTTTGTTTTAGCCTCGACAACTTCAACATGCATTTTGTTGATTGTCTAACTTAAGCGAATCTTTATGGTGGTCAAATGTGTCAAATTGCATTTTTAAACATGAATATTATAGGCTACCAATACTATGGTGAAAACGCGTTACATTCAATTGTACGTTATACTAGAACCATGACATCTCGTCTTGTTTATGTTGCCGAATCTATTTTTATTTCTGTCAGTGACATTTGGTATAATCAAAGAAAAAAATTATTCACAATACAATAATTATAACGTAATATATTTAGTAACTGAAATGCTCTAAGACTTCAGCCTTTCTCAACTTATTTATTTTATTGATTTAGATTGTCGAAAAACCTTGAATGTTTCATAACGTATCCATAATAAAATTTAAAATAAACAATACTTACGCTATTCTCGATAATCAGATGATTATAGAAAAGTTTGTAAAAAGCTTTGACTGTTTACAGAAAGCTTTCGGCATTATATTCAAAGGACGCTAATATATAATAAATAGTATGTACACTTCTAAGAAGACTGGTTTTAAACAATTTATATCAAAGCAAAAATAAATATGAAAAATTTGAAAGAAAAACTATACAGAATACACGTTTTTTTTTGACAGATATGATTTATCTGCCAACACCAAATTGAACTATTAGTCTATTAAAAATATGTAACAAAGAAATTTAATCCTGACACGGAAATTATGTACTTTTTTTGCAATGAATGCATCAATTTATAAATACTGTATTTATGCTGATGAAATAAATGCCCTTAAGTATAATTTAACAAAGTAACTTTTTTAGTTTCTCTAATACAGTTATGACAACATGTAAACGTCATCGATGACGTGCAACGGAACTTAACGCGTCTGCTCTATTCAAGACCTACCAATAGCATCTGAGGAAGAATGGCAACAAATTCCAAAGGGCATATAAGAAATTTGATTTTTAGAATGGGAAGACCTCACAATGATGAGCAAATACCAAAATCAACAAAAAGTATAAACAAGATATCCCACTAGAAGTACACCATGCTCAGACAATAAAAGTATTGGAAGATATGGCAAAAATTGCTACTTGTATTGAAAAAAATAGCTAATCACCTGTGTGAATTAAAATAAATGCAAGCACATAACATCAACAGTATTTTTATTATGCCAAGAGTAGAGAAGACATTCTATTCTACATACTTAATTTTTATTAATTCAAATTTATGTTGATTTTTATAAAACAATAAGAACATGTATTTTAAATTATTAAAATAGTTTGAATTAAATTGGCTCTAGTCACACGGTCATCACCTAAATTAACATGTTCATAATCATTGTTGATGTACTACGTTTTTCATTAAATTATTATCATTATTCTGCGTAAGTTCCAATACGTCAGCAGTGCACATATTATGTAAAACTGCACAACCATACACTATTTTTGCCACTTTATCAGGACTATATATGAGAATACGTTCTCCCAAAATACAATGAAAACGTCCTTTTAAAACTCCATTGCATCTTTCAATGCAATTTCTTGTTTCACGCAATAATTCGTTGTAACGCGTTTCAGCGTTGTTTCTAGCTTTTGGCATCGGAGTCAGCCATGGTAATTCTAGGTATCATGAATCACCAATGAGCCAGGTGTTTCTGTCACCATTTCTATAGCACTCCATTAGATGATGATTAATTCAAGATCTACCCCAAATAGCTGCATCATCAGTGGCTCCTGCATGACGAGCATGGATTGCCTATATTTTAAGTTTCAGTCACATATTTGCACATTCTTTGAATGGAAACCTTTCCTGTTTATATAATGTTGCTCTTCTAGATGGGATGCCAATATGGCAACGTGTGTGCAGTATATACAGGGTTATTTTTTAAAATCTTGACATAGGCTAACTTTTTTTTGAAAAGATAGACCTATGAGTTGCTGAAGCAAAGTTTTAGGAATTAGACCAAATAAGAAAAATGTGAGGAAAAAATAAACGCGTTGTTGCCAGATTGGGCGCTATTTCAGAAAAACATATTTTATTAAATGGCAACACCACAATTTTTTAACAATTTCTAATACATCTTGAGATTCTAGACAAAACAAAGAGGATGCAAGTTTTTGATTAGAGTGGCGGTTTACGAGCTAATAGTGCCTAAACTTTAATACATTTTCCAACATTAAAGGAATAACAAGGAGGTTATTTTTGTCCCTGCTGTCATAACATGACAATAAGTTCTGTGTAATCTTGAACCAAAATGAATCGTATTATACCTCAAGAGAAAATTGAATTAATTTTTTTGCATGTTGGTGGTTTAAGTTTGCGAAAAACATGCACTGAATTCCATGTTAGATCCCAACAAACCTCGTCCTAGTCCAGAATTTTTAAGACAAAATTTGGTAAAGTTGACAGCTATAGGAAGTGTGTGTCCAAGGATTCGACAAAGAAGTAAAAATACTGGGGTACAAGAAAATATTCTTTTGGAGAGTGTTGAAAACAGAAATCGATCTACAAATAAGATTGCGCAAGCAGTGGGCTGCTCTCAGACTACAGTTTGGACAACCTTAAATTCAAACAAATTCCATCCCTATAAAATGATGAGCGTACAGCAACTTCATGTCGATCATTGTGATCGGCGACTGGAATTTTGCGATTGGTTTCTGGAGAAAAAGCGGCTACAACCACATTTTCAAAATTATATCTTATTTAGCGATGAGGTTTCCCTTTATTTAAACGGTTTGGTAAACCGGCAAAATTACAGATATTGGTCTGATAATAATCCCTGTTGGGCTGAAGATAGGCGGGAACAGATCAATCCTAAAGTTAATGTTTGGTATGGCATATTTAACAACAGAGTGATAGGTCCTGTTTTCATAGAAGGAAATTTAACGGGTGCAAAGTACTTGACATTGTTTCAAAATGAATTAGAAAACTTTATTGATGAGCTTCCTCTAAACGACAGAAGAATAATGTATTTTCAGCAATATGATGCACCACCCCATTTTAGTTTAGAAGTTAGAGCCTATCTTGACGAGTTGCTACCTGAGCGTTGGATTGGAGGAAGAGGACCAGTAGAGTGGCCGCCCAGATCTCTCGATCTCACTCCTTTAGACTTTTTTTTTTGGGACATAATAATAATAATAATAATAATAATAATAGATCTTTATTGTCCAACAGAATAAATTCCAATTACTGAACAAATATAGATAATATAAAAAGAAAAAAGAAGGTATATAAAATAAAATAAACATAAACATAAGATGCACAAAAGCTAAACAAAAACATCATCAAGCCGGCGATCAGCTAAACGGCACATTATTGACACTGGAGAACGTTGTAAGACATTAGTCCTTGAAGTCGCCGTGCTGAATGTAGACCCATATCTCGACGATAGCCTTGGTACTCGAAATGCCACAGCAGATAGCAGAGCAGCACAATCGACCCCACCACGAACCAGTTTGCTAATAAACTGCAGGCAGTGAGCTTCCCTTCTCTCAGATAGTGATTGCAGTCCATGACGCCGCAGCAATTCATCCTGACATGTACCAACCGCAGGATAAACTCCATCCAGTTTGAAGGATAAATATTTCAGGAATCGTCGGTGGATGCGATCAAGAGCCATGCAGTGCCGCGCATAAATGGGGTACCATACAATGCAAGCATATTCCATTTTACTCAGAACATACGCAGAGTATAATATTTTCAACAGCTGAATATCCCGAAAGTATTTGGATGCACGCATAATAAATTCCAGCGCCCTGCTTGCAGTACCACATACTAACTCAATATGATCAACAAATGCTAATGTGGAGTCAAAAACAACACCTAGGTCTTTGATTTTTGACTTTTTTTCGAGTACATAATCCTTTATTGAGTATATTGTTTCCAACGGAAAGTTTTTCCTGGTGTAGGATACCGACGCACATTTAGAGGCATTCAAAGTTAACTTGTTATCATCGCACCACACAATTATTTTATTAAGATTGTTTTGTAAATGTATGGGATCATCGGGTGAAGAGATTTCCAGAAAGATCTTTATATCGTCAGCATATGCAAGAACTGGACAATTTAAACTGAGAAGTAAATCATTTATAAAAATTACAAATAACAACGGGCCAAGATTAGAACCCTGTGGGACACCTGTAGAAGCGATATATTCATTGGAGCAGTATCCATTATATGACACATAGAAGATTCTATCTTGCAGATAGGACTGAAGCAATTTCAATGCTGACGGAGAAAAGCCAAGTGATGCAAGTTTTTGTAAAAGAATGCTGTGATTAACCGTATCGAATGCACGAGAGAAATCTGTGTATATTACATCAACCTGACCGCGTTTATCCAAAGCCTCACTAACGTATTGTGAAAGAGTACACAAATTTGTAACAGTGGAACGTTGAGCAATAAATCCATGTTGATCAGGAGATATGAAGTAAATTACATGACTGTATATTTGTTTGTACAGCACACGCTCATACAATTTTGCAAAATTAGATAAGATGGAAATCGGTCTATAGTTAGATAGAGAAGAGGTATCGCCTTTCTTATGCACTGGACAGACTCTGGAGCGCTTCCAGCATCTCGGAAAGGCACCTGTTTTAATAGATAAATTGATGATTGTAGTTAAGGGAGATGCAAAAACATAGCGACAATCGCGTATGAGGAAGCTGGGTAGCGCGTCATCACCAGAAGTAAATTTTGAAGAGAAAGATGATAAAACAGCAATGAGATCATCTTCTGATATAGTACAAAAAGAAAATGGCAATGAGTGATTATAATCATCGGAAACAGAAAACTCCCCACCACCTATATAAGCATCAGCAAACGTAGTAGCAAAAGCATTAACAATCTCAGTTGGATCATTAAGTTCATAATTATCTGCAAACATCTTTCCAGGGATTCTTGTTGACTTACGTCTATCATTCAAGAATTTCCACAATTTACTTCAATCAACCTTAATATCATTTTCAACTTCTGAGATATAGTTTCTGTAAGCATCAGAAATTAGTGACTTACATATGGATCTACGTCGTTTAAATTCATTGTAAAATACTGAATCCTTTGTTTTAATCCATTTACGATGGTAATAATATTTATATTTAAGGTGAATCTTAATATTATTGCTATACCATAGTGGATAACGTGACTTGTCATTTCTAGGTCTTGTGCGCGGAATAGATTTTTGCAAAATATTGTATAGAGTTTTGTAAAAGCAATTCACGGCCAAATCTACGTCATGAAACCGTTGGAGAAACGACCAGTCAACATTAAAAAGGCTTACTGCAGGTTGAAAATCTTGGGAATCGGTCACTCGAAATATACTCAAACTTGATATTAAGAGCTGGATGGCAAAGGTCTTCAGGGACTAGTGGACAATCATCACGACTAATTGCAATAGAGCAGTCAAGATTCGATAGTACAAGATCCAATAACTTGCCATCTGCATTCATTACGCTGTTAAATTGCTTTATGTTCAGAATATTTGTAAAATACGCAAATGTTGATAATTTGGCATTGCATATATTAGAGGCAGGTGCCAAGTGAGGCAAATTAAAATCGCCAATAACTAGGAAGCGTTGATCAATTAATTGGGCTTCAAGTGCACTAGAAAATATTTCATAGGCATCGCTTGTTATTGAAGGAGGTATATAGAGCAGAACAACCAAGAAGGAAAAGGAGTTGATAGCGCACCTACACATAATTCACATTAACATCTGAAGAATAAAGTTTATGTTAACGCTCCTGTGTCAATTGATGAATTAAAACTAGCTATATAACGGGAAATTCAAAACACAACCCCTCAAATGTTACATAATATTAATAGAAATTTTGTTGAACGTATTTGTTGCTGCAGAACCTAACAAGGAAATCAGTTCAAACATTTTTTAAAAAAATAAACGTTAGGCAATTAATTTTTGTTACTATTGCTATTCTTTTAATGTTGGAAAATAAATTAAGTTTAGGCACTATTAGCTCGTAAACCGCCACTCTAATCAAAAACTTGCATCCTCTTTGTTTTGTCTTGAGTCTCAAGATGTATTAGAAATTGTTAAAAAAATGCAGTGTTGTCATTTAAGATAGATAGATAGATAGATTTTTTATTCCATTATGCAAAACGTAGAACACGTCAACATACAAATACAAACATGAATATAATGTATATATAAAATATTAATAATACTAACAAGTAACAAACTCAAAACAAAATAACAAACGATTGTTTTAATGCACCAAATTAAGCTGCACCGGTTTTGAAAAAAAATGTTTAACATTATACAAAGCTTCACCTATTAGGTATTGTTTTAGTTTATGTCTATATTGATTAAAACCTAAATCTCTGATTGTGGATGGAATGTGATTATAAATTTTGACACATTGGTATATAACATTTTTTTGTAATGTAGTGGAGAGTGCATTTTAGGTGGCTCTCGTTTCATGAGTATGATTAATTTCATATTTTTTAAAAAAAATGAGGTGTGGCCACCACACGAGTTTCTTATACGTATGAAAGTGTTACTTCCGGTCCGAATTTTGCGTTTATTTTTTCCACATTTTTCTTATTTGGACTAATTCCTAAAACTTTGCTTCAGGAACCATAGGTCTATCTTCTCAAATAAAAAAGTTAGCCTATGTCAAGATTTAAAAAAATAATCCTGTATAATACAACTAATTCATCCTGAAAAAACATTTAAACTCATGAACTGCTGTTTTATAGCAGCTTTTTCTACAGCTGTTGATGGAAGCTTAATCCATTCAGCAGCACCTACTACCGCTTGTTGGCTGACATACAAATTGAAACTGTTCAACATTCAACATATCTAAAGTTTGTTGGCAAATTCTAACACGTTCTGCTTTTTGTAAATCTGTCAGATGATGGGGTACAAACCGAGATAAAACTTTTTCAAATGTAAATGTTTGTGCAATATTGATCTCACTTGCGAGGATCCAATCTTCAGATTGAACTCTATCATTGCATAGGTAATGCGGTTGTCCTCTTCCACCATTTCTTCACCACAGCAATGTTTTCGGGGTTAACAGCAATTAAAGGAGGGCCACCTCCTTTTTTGTGTACCACCGACTTGCAACCTCGCTCAAATTCTTTATACCATCTATAAACAGTAGCCAATGATGGTGCGAGATCCCCAAATGCCTATTTTAAATTTTCCTCACCCTCATACGCGCTCAAGCCTTTCTTGAAATCATAGTAAATCATTATCCGAAAGTTCTCTAGTGATAATTCCATTTTTCCGATAACAGAAGCTTATTCTATGGACTATTTCTCAGACACTATTCAACCAAATGTCACAAACTAAACTGCAATTGACAGATAAAATAATGGACTTTAATAAACAACAATTTGTTTTGCACGGGTAACTAGATTTTTCAATTCTCAATAATTGTAGCTTATCCCTCGTATTTAAATGGAAATATTTCATGACAATAGCAGAAGAACATCTCTCCAACCGGCGAATAAATAAAATGTAATACGTCTGTGTATATATATGTAGATCGTATAAGTCTGCTTTTTTTAAATTTGTAATAAGTATACTATTACTACGAGTAAGTCTATATAGTATGATATGACCTTAACATCTCAGCAATAAGCAATGTCTTATTTAATGCTCCTAATACTTAGTAAGTCAAAAGGTTATAAAAATTAAAAAACTCATGAAAAGTAATTATATGTAAGATAATGCAGAATTTCATTGATCTATTGATTAACCTATTCTTATTGTTAGTATTGTGCACTATTATTAACCTCTTATCGAATGTTATAAATATTTATTGTGCGTGAAAAATCTAGAAGGTCGAAAAAAGATCGAAATAATTTTGCTTTGATTCACTGGCAAAGTTTCAATATGAATATAATTTAGTTACAGAAGAGACCTACATTGAAAAATGGATTTTAATAATTTTTTTGAGAAATAAAAAAAAAGAACACGTATTGCAATTAACTGCTTGGGTATAGTGGTTTTGATGGGTACAAGTTTTGTGTGCATATTATATAAAATTTCGAATTTATACAATGTGTTTAGCCGGATAAGACAGAATAAGCATAAGCATGAATCAGTTTGTTAGCAATTTTTTTTGGAGATTTCCCCTTTTTTTTCTCCTTTAATACACTCAGTTGTTAAAGAAAAAAAAATATATCTAGTAAAATAACTAATGCAATGAAATGTGGAGAGCGCCTTAGAACTGTCAAAGGAGCTTAAAGTAGACTCCAAATATGTATACATACCTCCACTATGCACATCATATAATATGGCTTGATGCGATTGCAACATGCAAAAATGCCATTGTCTGCTGTTTTGTTTGCATTCATTTACTCGTCGGAGTTTCGGATAATTCAATTCATCACAGAGTATTTGTAGAGCATTTTGTTCTTCCACTTCTTGAAAACATACAACGGACCAGCTGAAACAAATCGACAAGAAACTTTTAATAAGTCTGAAAACAACGAATAATTTAATTTCTATTAGTAAAAATGAGGTGTGGCCACCACACGACTTTCTTATACGTACGAGCGTTCCAAATTATAGAATTTTAGGAATTTTTTTATACAAAAATTATTCAAAATCCTTTTCTAAGTACTTCTATTCTCTTGATAAATTTCTATAGAACGCATACTTTGCAAGGTATTCGAGAAAAAGTGCTACTCGCTAAGAGTAAAAGTAATACTTCCAGTCTGAATTTTGATATTTCATGTATACAAAAAACATTGCAAATCCAGCTCTAAATACTTTTGTACTCTTGACAAATATATATAAAATGCATAATTTACGACATAAATGCAAAAAATCGTTATTCGATATGAATAAAAGTGTTACTTCCGGTCCGAATTTTGAATTTTTTTTATACAAAATGTATTGAAAATTAAGTTCTAAATACTTTTATACTCGTAACGTAAAAAGCATAACTTGCAAAATATTCGCAAAAAACGAAAAACTTTTTTAATAAAATTCTTCTCAAATTTAATTTTGAGTATATTTGAATTCTTTATAAATTTGTTTAAACTTAGTAATTGACGTAATATTGGCAAAATTCATTTTTTTCACTGAAGTAAACTACTACTTCCGGTCTACCGATTTTACTGGAAAACTAATCAGATCTCAAGAGGGAAATTATACACGCAAATACAAAATTTGGAATGGATATCTATAGCGGTTTGGCCGCTATCGTGGTCACACACAGAGAGACATTTTTTAAAAACTTAACTAACCTTATACGTGGTATAAGGAAGTATTGTGATGATGAAAATTTTCGACCTCGAGATTTTTGCAGATGTCCACGTTTTCAAGTCCCCTGATACCGAAAAAGTGGTTTTTAAAAAAATGTCTGTGTGTCTGTCTGTGTGCGCGCGTCTGTGTGTGTGACCACGATAGCGGCCAAACCGCTGTAGATATCAATTCCAAATTTTGTATTTACGTGTATAATCTCCCTCTTGAGATCTGATTAGTTTTTCAGTAAAATCGGTAGACCGGAAGTAGCAGTTTACTTCAGCAAAAAAATCGAATTTTGCCAATATTTCATCAAATACTAAGTTTAAACAAATTTATAAAGAATTCATATATATACTTAAAATTAAAATCAAGAATAATTTTATTTAAAAAGTTTTCCGAAATTCCTACCGGAAGTAGGTCTTTTACTCTTATCAAAAATCAGTTTTTTGCGAATATTTCGCAAGTCATGCTTTTTAGACAAGTACGTTACGGGTATAAAAGTATTTAGAACATAATTTTCAATATCTTTTGTATAAGAAAAATTTTAAAATTCAGACCGGAAGTACCACTTTTACTCTTATCGAATAGCGATTTTTTGCAAATTTGTCGTAAGTTATGCATTCTAAATAAATTTATCAAGAGTACAAAAGTATTTAAAACTGGATTTGCAATATTTTTTGTACATTTGAAATTTCAAAATTCGGACCGGAAGTAGCACTTTTACTCTTAGCGAGGAGCACTTTTTTGATATTACCTTGTTTGCAAGATATTATCAAAAAAGTGCTCCTATAGAGATTTATTAAGATAATAGAAGTACTTAGAAAAGGATTTTGAATAATTTTTGTAAAAAAAATTCTTAAAATTCTATAATTTGAAACGCTGTATAAGAAAGTCGTGTGGTGGCCACACCTCATTTTTTTGGTATCAGGAGACTTCAAAACGTGGACATCCGCAAAAATCTCGAGGGCGAAAATTTTCGTCATCACAATACTTCCTTATACTACGTATAAGAAAGTAAAAAATGAGGTGTCGCCACCACACGACTTTCTTATACGTATGAGCGTTTCAAACTATACAATCTTAAGAATTTTTTTATACAAAACTTATTCAAAATCCTATTAAGTACTTGTAATAGTACGGTCCTTTAAAATTAAATAAAAATGAATAAAATACCCCAAAGTAGGGTGTTCAGCGATAATAATATAAATTTAAAGAATATAAGTAAAAAGACTCAAATAAATAAAATGACTTATTGAATGCTCCGCGTAATTTAGCTCAGTTAAATGGTTCGGCTTCGCACAAAACTCTTAATTTCAGGTCGGTTCGAGTATTAAAACACTAAAGTTATTTTTCGGCGCGTACTATTACTTCTATTTTATATTCCAAATTTCTTAGAGTGAGGTAGACAAATAACACGCAAAAGGATATTTAAATATTATTAATATATTGATAAAAAAAAACACTATCAACACAGATCAGGTGACAAACAAAGGTTATAGAAACGCAACACAATTCAAATGGTACAACATGAGCAAATAAAATTAACAACAGTGCAATGACGCTTTACCTCTACAGTATACCATAAATTTAATTAAATGCTAATTTAATTATTTTAAAAAAAATCATGCATGATATAGGCCTTTAATTCAAACCACGTTGGGTACCTGATGCGTTGTTTTGCGCTGGCACAGGGTCTTCACCGGGCAGCTTTTCCTAGGGTAGATTCAGATCGTCGTCTTCTTCGTTTCGTACTAGAGCACACACTTGTTTTTAACAAAACTTCTACCTCAGGTAGTACACTATTGGTTTTATTAAAACTTATAACTGTTTTCGTCACTAGGCTTTTTCTTTTACTTATTACTAATGCGCAGAATTTCTATATTCTTATACGCATTATTAGCCCGTGCAATCGTTCCCTTTTATTGGGTGCGGTCTAGTGTTATTCTACACGACCGGCGAACCACTTCATGCGCCGACTGGGGAATGTCTGTCTCTGCCTCTTCTTGCTTAAGGCATCGTCACACCGTATTCGTTCAGGGAATTCCCCGAGCCGCTTATGTACTTTACCTCTATTCAAACTCTGTCTGTGAGAACATGCACTCGCAAAATATGTAGCGTTCAAGGTTGCCCACGTGTTGATTTTACACAAACCGTTTCTTGTTAACGCCGCCTACACTCTTGGCTGATTGCGATAGTCTTGACGCCACTTGTGTTTTTCATTCTTTCACACCATACCCTTCGCACTATTTCTTTCTTACATATACAGAATTTACATAGAAACATTTTACACAGGAATATAATAATTTAATACAAATAAATGAATAATACATGTTTCCTGATCTGTGTTAATTCATTATTTACCTTAATATAAATATTTTGGATGTTATATTATATTTATATTTTATTCATTATATACAGGGCCTACCGTTACAGATACCCCCCTTTGCCTTTTCTGACAGGCTGATAAGTCTAAATGAAAAGCAAATAATGGTAACGTGTACATAATAAAATATAAAAAACTAAAACCAAAATTAATTTTGAGATTATATGTGCTTCTAGTTTGCTAAATGAATAGTAATAATTTGATAGTAATATGTATTTTATATTTACAGACTAATTTTCTATACCACCCTAATCTCTGTTGGATCTTTTGGCGGTTTTTTATACTTTCTCAAATGCATAATGTTTTGGGTGCATTTGTATTTGGCGATTGGGTCCCCTAACCAATAAGCCTTTTCACTTACTCTTCGTAAAATTTCATAAGTTCCGTTATACACATGAAAAAACTTTTTTATTTCCTTGGTTAGTGCTGACGAATAGTTGTGATTTTTCACTAACACCTGATTACCCATTCTACCTCGATCTTCTTGCGCAATGATGTCAAGAAGGTAGTCCGGCTTTTTTCTACTTTTGGGATCATTTCTAAGTGCCAATAGAAAATCTCTATCATATATTTTCTTGTATACCTCACCTTTTCCAGGTTTATCGGAGAATATGTCTTCATAGTCGGATATTACCTGTTCCACCCTGTTTACTGGATTGCATTCTGTTGTATCCATTGTTAGTGGGTTGACTTTTGCAGTTTCGCAGTTTGACTTAAATAAGCTGGGAACTATTGATGGTGGTTCTCCTATTTCGGGTAATACTTCACCAGATTCCTCGTCTTTATCCTTTTCAATACTGATTTGGACCTTGGGTATAATTGAAGAATCTTGTGGAGAATCCTCGAGGTCTTTCTTGTCGTGCTTAAGACAGTGGCTTTGGTTGAGGAGGAGAGGTAGCTGCTGAATATATTGTTTCCAGGCCTCTAATTGGGTGGTCCTGCTCGGTGTGTATTTCCGTGGATTCGGTTTTCTTACAGGCTCCCTCATTTTCATATGCAGAAGGCGAGGAGCGTTTGCTTCTGCATTTATTCGTTTCCCGAATCGACACTCGGTGGTGGACTCCGGCGTCCTCGGTTGCTATAATGACCTCTTCCTCTATAATGACCTCTGTTTTGGTGGATCATTTGCACGTCCCTGCGATCATCACGTCTATCATGGTTTCGTGAAGAAGGCCCCTCTCGATTTTGGATCCCCTCGACTATGCTTATTAGCTCGGGTATTGTCTTGGCTTTTGCTGATAGTAGAATACTTTCCACTTCATAGGAGAAATGTTTACGTATTGCTTCTATGAACAGTTCTGCGCCGATTGGTGGATCCACATATTGTGTCTTATTTACCCAATACCATACATGCTGAGTCATAGTCCCGAATTTCGCATTATATGTCCTAGGCCTCAATAATTCCATCCAAATTCTTTTTTGTTCGCTTTCGGACCAATACATCTTCAGTAGTTCTTGTTGGAAATTTTCTATATTGTCCCATTGATGTTTCACTGCATTGGCCCATACTCGTGCATCACCTTCCAATTGGCCTATCGCAAAATCGAGCTTCTTTCTTTCTGGTATCGTTCCAAATTCAAAATGTCTCCTTAGTGCTTCCAGGAATTCCTTTGGGTGAAGCCCTCTTTTATCCCCATTGAACATAGGTACTTTCTTTTCTTCTATTATTCTTTCTATGCTTACTGGCGCTATTTTCTTTAAACATTCAATTTCCTGTTCGACTTCTTGAATGGTCTTCGCTACCTCCTTTTTGGTGTTTTCCATTTCCTGTTCAACTTCTTGTCTGGTCTTCACGACTTCCTTTTTGGTGGTTTCAATTTCCATGTTAGTTTTTTCAACATCTTTATTTACTTGCTCAATTTTCTGATTGACTTCGTGTCTTCTTTCTACTTTTTCCTCCTCTAATTTTCTTTCGAATTCAAATGCTTGATGCTGGACCTTTTCGTCGACTGCTTTCAATTCTGTTTCTGTTTTTTCCTTGAAATCGTCGATTTCTTTTCTTAGTTGTCCTTGGCTCTTTGCTATTTTTTCATACATCTGGTAATTTGCTTCTTGGATGCCTTTCTTTAATTCTTCGAATTTTCCCATATTTTGGTCTATTTTTTCACTCATTTCCTTCTTGGATTCTGCCATATCTTTCTTTAAATCTTTCCTTAATTCTTCATTATTTTTCTTTGATTCTCTGAATTTTTCATCACTGCCTTCCTTTAAATCTTTCATTGATTGTTTCATAAAGTCAAAAAATGCCTGCATATCTCCTATTTCTTTGGGCGTCGCTTCCTTTTCGACCACGTTTTCTTCCGGGGTTTTATGTCCGGATGCTCCTTGGTTTGTTTCTTCACTTTTATTCTCTACCTCTGAGTTTCCCATGATTGCTTCTTTTTCTCCTATCATTTTACCACTCCTTAAATGCATTCACTTCAATTCCTTCTTTAATATTTTTCCAACTTTATTTCCTTTGGAGGCTATGTTTATTTTATACTACGGTGGCTTTATTTAAACAACGATAAGGCATATAAAAAAAACAACTAAATAAAAAATTTGACAACAACGCTATAAAAGAAAATTCTTTTTTGTTCAAATTTTATTCTACTTTGCCTTTAAAAGCTCCGCTAATTGTATAAAATGTTTATTTACTTAATTCTGGTGACCCCCCAACCAGGTGTGCCTATTCCTTTGGATCACCCTGTATAATCCGTCGCCAATTTGCTTCCAAAATTACCGCTTATTTGTGTAAAATATTTTGGGTTTTATTCCTATTTACCCCCCAATAAAATGTCCTTTCTTTCGAAACACCCTGTATAATACGTATTATTGTACCGTATACCTTATATGCTATGCGCCCTGAAAATGTTTACACAACTTTTGTAACACCCTGTATATCACAAAAAATATACTTAAATTGTCTACCTTTTAATTCAAATCTAAATTGCGCTTTTATTTAAAAATTAAAATTTTGTTCAAAAGAATTTAAAATTAACGTGAAAATATTTCTAAATATTTGATAAAGCTTTGTTTCTACCAAATTCCTCCACACAAATTTGAAATAAATTGAAAATTTAGTGTCTTTTCGTGCCCACCGGCTGGTGCGCCATATGTAATAGTACGGTCCTTTAAAATTAAATAAAAATGAATAAAATACCCCAAAGTAGGGTGTTCAGCGATAATAATATAAATTTAAAGAATATAAGTAAAAAGACTCAAATAAATAAAATGATTTATTGAATGCTCCGCGTAATTTAGCTCAGTTAAATGGTTCGGCTTCGCACAAAACTCTTAATTTCAGGTCGGTTCGAGTATTAAAACACTAAAGTTATTTTTCGGCGCGTACTATTACTTCTATTTTATATTCCAAACTTCTTAGAGTGAGGTAGACAAATAACACGCAAAAGGATATTTAAATATTATTAATATATTGATAAAAAAAAACACTATCAACACAGATCAGGTGACAAACAAAGGTTATAGAAACGCAACACAATTCAAATGGTACAACATGAGCAAATAAAATTAACAACAGTGCAATGACGCTTTACCTCTACAGTATACCATAAATTTAATTAAATGCTAATTTAATTATTTTAAAAAAAATCATGCATGATATAGGCCTTTAATTCAAACCACGTTGGGTACCTGATGCGTTGTTTTGCGCTGGCACAGGGTCTTCACCGGGCAGCTTTTCCTAGGGTAGATTCAGATCGTCGTCTTCTTCGTTTCGTACTAGAGCACACACTTGTTTTTAACAAAACTTCTACCTCAGGTAGTACACTATTGGTTTTATTAAAACTTATAACTGTTTTCGTCACTAGGCTTTTTCTTTTACTTATTACTAATGCGCAGAATTTCTATATTCTTATACGCATTATTAGCCCGTGCAATCGTTCCCTTTTATTGGGTGCGGTCTAGTGTTATTCTACACGACCGGCGAACCACTTCATGCGCCGACTGGGGAACGTCTGTCTCTGCCTCTTCTTGCTTAAGGCATCGTCACACCGTATTCGTTCAGGGAATTCCCCGAGCCGCTTATGTACTTTACCTCTATTCAAACTCTGTCTGTGAGAACATGCACTCGCAAAATATGTAGCGTTCAAGGTTGCCCACGTGTTGATTTTACACAAACCGTTTCTTGTTAACGCCGCCTACACTCTTGGCTGATTGCGATAGTCTTGACGCCACTTGTGTTTTTCATTCTTTCACACCGATACCCTTCGCACTATTTCTTTCTTACATATACAGAATTTACATAGAAACATTTTACACAGGAATATAATAATTTAATACAAATAAATGAATAATACATGTTTCCTGATCTGTGTTAATTCATTATTTACCTTAATATAAATATTTTGGATGTTATATTATATTTATATTTTATTCATTATATACAGGGCCTACCGTTACATACTTTTATTCTCTTAATAAATCGCTATAGAATGCATACTTTGCAAGATATTCGAAAAAAAGTGCTACTCGCTAAGAGTAAAAGTGTTACTTCCGGTCCGAATTTTGAAATTTTTTTTATACAAAAGATATTGAAAACTATGTTTTAAATACTTTTATACACGTAACGTACCTGTCTAAAAAGCTTGACTTGCGAAATATTCGTAAAAAACCGATTTTCGATAAGAGTAAAAGACCTACTTCCGGTACGAATTTCGAAAAACTTTTTATATAAAATTGTTCTCAATTTTAATTTTAAGTACATATGAATTCTTTATAAATTTGTATAAAATTAGTATTTGACGAAATATTGGCAAAATTCGATTTTTTCACTGAAGTAAACTGCTACTTCCGGTCTACCGATTTTACTGAAAAACTAATCAGATCTCAAGAGGGAGATTATACACGTAAATACAAAATTTGGAATTGATATCTCCAGCGCTATCGTGGTCACAGACAGACAGACAGACACACAGACATTTTTTAAAAACCACTTTTTTGGTATCAGGGGACCTCAAAACGTGGACATCTGCAAAAATCTCGAGGTCGAAAATTTTCATCATCACAATACTTCCTTATACTACGTATAAGAAAGTAAAAGAGGTGTAGGCACTACACGTATACGTTATACGCATGGGCGTTACAATTTTTTTTACAAAAGTTGCTGCGGGTGAGTTTTAAATACTTGTAACGGTAGGCCCTGTATATAATGAATAAAATGTAAATATAATATAACACCCAAAATATTTATAGTAAGGTAAATAATGAATTAACACAGATCAGGAAACATGTATTATTCATTTATTTGTATTAAATTATTATATTCCTATTTAAAATGTTCCCATATAAATTCTGTATATGTAAGAGAGAAATAGTGCGGAGGTATATCGATGTAAAAACATAAGTGGCGACAATGATATCGGCGCTAGTCAAGAGTGTAGGCGGCGTTAACAAGAAACGGTTTGTGTAAAATCAACACGTGGGCAACCTTGAACGCTACATATTTTGCGAGTGCATGTTCTCACAGAGAGAGTTTGAATAGAGGAAAAGTACATAAGTGGCTCTGGGGATTCCCTGAACAAATACGGTGTGACGATGCCTTAAGCAAGGAGAGGCAGAGAGAGACGCTCCCTAACTCGTGAACAAGTAGGTAGGTTCACAGGTCCCTTTTGTCGAATAACGACTGGACCGCACCCAAAAGGGAACGCTTCTCACAGGCTAACAGTGCTTTACAAGTAATTCTACGCACTAGTAAAAAGTAAAAAGAAAAGCCTATTGAGAAAACTGTTATAAGTTTTAATAAAACAAATAGTGGGTCAAGTAAAGTAAAAGTTCTATTAATACTTAAGTGTGTGTCGTATCTCCAGAAAAGAAGACGACGATTTCAGTCTACTTTGGGAAAGCTGCCCGTGAAAACACTGTTTCCAGCGTCATTGCAGTATAAGGTACCCAACATAATTTGAATTAAAGGCCTATATCATGCATGTTTTTAATTTTTATAAAACAATTCAATTAGCATCAAATTGAATTCAGGGTATACTGTAGAGGTAAAGCGTCATTGCATTGTCGTTTATTATATGTGCCATGTTGTAATTTAATGCATAATTTGTATCGTGTTGTACCTTTTGAATTGTATTTTGTTTCTATAACCTTTGTTTGTAACTTGATCTGTGTTGATAGTGTTTTTTTTTATCAATATATTAACAATATTTAAATATCCTTTTGCGTGTTATTTGTCTACCTCACTCTAAGGAATTTGGAATAAAATAGAAGTAATAGTACGTGCCGAAAAATAACTTTAGTGTTTTAATACTTGAACCGACCTGAAATTAAGAGTTTTGTGCGAAGCCGAACCATTTAACTGAGCTAAATTACGCGGAGCATTCAATAAGTCATTTTATTTATTTGAGTCATTTTACTTATATTCTTTAAATTTATATTATTATCGCTGAACACCCTACTCTGGGGCATTTTATTAAATTTAATTATATTTTAAATCCGTTCTATTACATATGTCACCCAACTAAGGGGCCGTACTATTACATATGGCGCACCAGCCGGTGGGCTCGAAAAGACACTAAATTTTCAATTTATTTCAAATTTGTGTGGAGTAGTTTGGTAGAAAAAAAAGTTTTATCAAATATTTAAGAAATATTTTCACGAAATTTTTAAATTCTTTTGAACAAAATTTTAATTTTTAAAAAAAAGCGCAATTTAAATTTGAATTAAAAGGTAGACAATTTAGGTATATTTTTTTTGTGATATACAGGGGGTTACAAAAGTTGTGTAAACATTTTCAGGGCGCATAGCATATAAGGTATACGGTACAATAATACGTATTATGCAGGGTGTTTTGAAAGAAAGGTCATTTTATTGGGGGGTAAATAGGAATAAAACCCAAAATATTTTACACGAATAAGCGGTAATTTTGGAAGCAAATTGGCGACGTATTATACAGGGTGATCCAAAGGAATAGGTACACCTGGTTGGGGGGTCATTGGAATTAAGTAAATAAACATTTTATACAATTATCGGAGCTTTTAAAGGCAAAGTAGAATAAAATTTGAATAAAAAAGAATTGTCTTTTATAGCGTTGTTGTCAAATTTTTTATTTAGTTGTTTTTTTTGCCTTATCGTTGTTTAAATAAAGCCGCCGTAGTATAAAAAAAAAAAAAAACATAGCCTCCAAAGGAAATAGAGTTGGAAGATTATTAAAGAAGGAATTGAAGTGAATGCATTTAAGGAGTGGCAAGATGATAGGAGAAAAAGAAATGATCATGGGAAACTCAGATGTAGAGAATGGAAGTGGAAAAACAAACCAAGGAGCATCCGGATATAAAACCCCGGACGAAAATATGGTCGAAACGGATGCGACGCCCAAAGGAATAGGAGATATGCAGGCATTTTTTGACTTTATGAGACAATCAATGAAAGATTTAAAGAAAAGTAATGCGGATTTAAAAGAAGATAGTGATAAGAAGTTCGAAAAATTAGATAAAAATATGGCAGAATCCAAGAAAGATAGTGATGAAAAATTCGAGGGATTAAAGAAAGACAGTGATGAGAAATTCAACAAATTAGATGGAAACATGGAAACTTTAAAGAAAAGTAATGAGGATTTAAAGAAAGACATCCAAGAAGCCAATTACCAAATGTATGAAAAAATAACAAAGAGCCAAGGACAACTAAGGAAAGAAATCGACGATTTCAAGGAAAGAACAGAAACAGAATTGAAAGCAGTCGACGAAAAGGTCCAGCATCAAGCATATGAATTCGAAAGAAAATTAGAGGAGGAAAAAGCAGAAAGAAGACACGAAGTCAATCAGAAAATGGAGCAAGTAAATAAAAATGTTGAAAAAACTAACATGGAAATTGAAACCACCAAAAAGGAAGTCGTGAAGACCAGACAAGAAGTTGAACAGGAAATGGAAAACACTAAAAAGGAGGTAGCAAAGACCATTCAAGAAGTCGAACAGGAAATTGAATGTTTAAAGAAAATAGCACCAGTGAGCATAGAAAGAATAATAGAAGAAAAGAAAGTACCTATGTTCAACGGGGATAAAAGAGGGCTTCACCCAAAGGAATTCCTGGAAGCACTAAGGAGACATTTCGAATTTGGAACAATACCAGAAAGAAAGAAGGTCGATTTTGCAATAGGTCAATTGGAAGGTGATGCACGAGTATGGGCCAATGCAGTGAAACATCAATGGGACAATATAGAAAATTTCCAACAAGAACTGCTGAAGATGTATTGGTCCGAAAGCGAACAAAAAAGAATTTGGATGGAATTATTGAGGCCCAGGACCTATAATGCGAAATTCGGGACCATGACTCAGCATGTATGGTATTGGGTGAATAAGACACAATATGTGGATCCACCAATTGGCGCAGAACTATTCATAGAAGCAATACGTAAACATTTCTCCTATGAAGTGGAAAGTATTCTACTATCAGCAAAAGCCAAGACAATACCCGAGTTAATAAGCATAGTAGAGGGAATACAAAATCGAGAGGGGCCGTCTTCACGAAACCATGATAGACGTGATGATCGCAGGGACGTGCAAATGATCCACCAAAACAGAGGTCACTATAGAGGAAGAGGTCGTTATAGCAACCGAGGACGACGGAGTCCACCACCGAATGTCGATTCGGGAAACGAATAAATGCAGAAGCAAACGCTCCTCGCCTTCTGCATATGAAAATAAGGGAGCCTGTAAAAGAACCAAATTCATGGAAATACACACCGAACAGGACCACCCAATTAGAAGCCCGAAAACAATATATACAGCAGCTACCTCTCCTTCTCAACCAAAGCCACTGTCTTAAGCACGACAAGGAAGACCTCGAGGATTCTCCACGGGATTCTCCAATTATACCAAAGATCCAGATCTATATTGAAAAGGATGAATACGAGGCATTGATAGACACAGGGAGCACCATCAGCGTAATGTCTGAGGAAATGTTAAAACAACTTAAGGAAAAATGTGTAGAAATACCAGAATTGCCTGTGACGAACCTGACTATACAAGGAGCCACTGGAAAAATCGTCAAAATCCAAAAACAAGTAATGCCACAAATTAAAGTAAATGAAGTGGAAATGCCACTTATATTATTTGTAGTCCGAGGGTTAATAACGCCACTCATCCTGGGGACAGATTGGTTAAAGAAGTATGCCGCAGAAATTGATTTCCTCGAAAACAAGCTGAAATTCCAATACAAGGAAAATTACATTCAACTACCATTAACCAACTGCAGGAAGGAGGAAGTTGACGAGGAAACCACAAGCCTACAACTAACGATCGAGTCAGATAAAGAGGACGAGTTGATAATAATGACTCAGATCAACCAAGATGCTGTAAAATTCCGTTGGCAACATACACTAGAAACAGAAAAAGTAGAAGATAACGAAGAGGAAATTAGTGAAGTATTACCCGAAATAGGAGAACCACCATCAATAGTTCCCAGCGTATTTGAGTCTGACTACGAAACTGCAAAAGTCAACCCACTAACAGTGTGTACAACAGAATGCAATCCAGTGAATAGGGTGGAAAAGGCAATATCCGACTATGAAGATATATTCTCCGATAAGCCTGGAAAATGTGAGGTATACAAATGTGTTTTAAAGATGAAGGACAACCAACCATTCGTACAGCGATCTTATCCGATACCTTTCTCGAAAAAGAATGCCGTAAAAAGGGAAATAGAACGAATGCTAGAATGGAACATCATCGAGAGATCCAGCTCACCATATTCCAACCCCATTGTGATAGTGGCGAAAAAGGACGACAGTGTACGTATTTGTCTAGACGCAAGGAAACTAAACCAGTCAATTGTACCAGACCAAGAATCACCACCCATGATGGAAGACTTATTGAGAAGATTTCATGGAATGAAATATTTTAGTTCACTTGATCTAACCTGCGGTTATTGGCAACTGCCTTTGGACAAAGAGTCTCGCGAGTGTACAGCCTTCCTAGCAGATGGGAAAAGTTACCAGTTTCGGGTGCTACCTTTTGGCCTTAACGTATCAGTAGCCATGTTTAACAAATGTTTAGAAAAGGTTCTAGGCCCAGAAGTATTAGCATTTGCCACAGTATTTGTGGATGACATACTTATAGCCTCCGAAACGCTAGAAATACACGAAGATCAGCTAAGAAGAGTTTTTGGAAGACTGAGAAAGGCAGGAATGACCATCAAGCGGGATAAGTGTCGTTTCTTACGAGAGCAAGTCAAATTTTTGGGACACATCATCACGCCCGAAGGAATAAAAGTCGACCATACGAAAATCGAAATGATACAAAACTGCCCATCACCAAGGAATAAAAAAGACCTGCAATCCTTCATATGCCTGTGCAACTTTTACAGAAAATTCATCGCGAACCATTCCGAATTAATTAGTAAATTAACACCGCTGTTAGAAAAACGAGCTGTATGGAAATGGTCAAAAGACGAAGAAGAAATTTTCCAAAAAATCAAACAACGTTTCATGGAAACCGTTACTTTAAAACATCCAGATTTCAAGAGACCATTCTATTTAGCTACAGATGCATCAACGCAAGCATTAGGGGCTCATTTATATCAAAAGAACGAAGCAGGTGAAATTTTGGACATCTCGTTCGCGAGTCGAAAACTAAGCAGCGCCGAGAGAAACTACACTATAACGGAACTGGAATTACTAGGTGTAGTATTTGCGTGCGAAAAGTATCGCACCTATATCCTTGGGTATCCAACAATTATACAGACAGACCATAAGGCCTTATCATTTTTGTTTAACTGTAAAGTACTAAGTGGTCGACTGACGCGATGGGTGTTGAAACTGACCGAGTATAACCTACGAATCGAATATATCAAAGGATCCGACAACAAAGTTGCCGATTTCGGATCAAGGTACGGTCAGGATGATCTGGAAAAGGGAGAAACAATCACCATAAATGCCGTAAGAAGTGGAATAGACCAAGTAAGAACAGAACTAAAGGATTTACCAAAAAAGCAAAGAGAAGATCAAACTTTGAACTGGATTATAATCGAACTTGAAGAAAACATCCAGGAAAAAAGATTGAAGTTGGAACAAAACTATTGCATACATGAGAAAATATTATTCAAAAAGAGCCAGCGTTCAGCGGATTGGTGGGTGCCTTACTTACCTAAAGTATTAATAGGACCACTAATACAGTATTATCATGAAGCTTTTGGTCACTGCGGATCAGCAAAATGTACTTCACTATTGGCAGAATCCATTTATTTTCCAAACATGACGAAAATAGTGAAGCAATACGTATCATCATGTGACACGTGCCAGCGAGTGAAACCACCCAACCAGGCCAGCAAGGGACAGATGAAGAATGTATTGGCAGAACGCCCACTTGAAAAGGTATCAGTGGATTTATATGGCCCATTGCCCCAAGGTCGTGGGGGAGTTTGCTATATTTTTGTACTTATGGACATTTTCACTAAATATGTCAAACTATATGCAATAAAGAAAGCCACAGCAATATGCTTACGAAAAAGAGTTCTACAAGACTATGTGACGGAGGTAGGAAAACCTGAGGTAATACTATCCGATCATGGAACGCAGTTCACCAGTACAATATGGACAAATAGTTTAAAAGAGGCAAACATACAAGTGAACTACTCGTCAGTATATCATCCACAATCAAATCCAGTCGAACGGGTAATGCGCGAACTAGGTAAAAGTTTTCGAACCTACTGCACCAAGCGACATACAGCGTGGCCCAGTTATGTGGAAACAATCGAGAATTGGCTTAACTGTACAGAGCATGACTCCACAGGTTTTACGCCGTATGAATTAATGAAAGGAGAAAGGCCAACGCGACAAATCGAAAGGCTTATCAAATACCCAAATAGGACGGACATGACTGGCGAAGTAAAAATAATATTGGCTCAAGAACGTTTACAAAAACGAGCAGATCAACGCAAAACAAGGCACGATCAAAAAATTTCTCCGACGAAATATGAAATAGGTGATCAAGTGTTGGTAAAAAATCACAACTATTCGTCAGCACTAACCAAGGAAATAAAAAAGTTTTTTCATTTGTATAACGGACCTTATGAAATTATACGACGAGTAAGTGAAAATGCTTATTGGTTAGGGGATCCAATCACCAAGGAATACAAGTGCACCCAAAATATTACGAATCTGAGGAAGTATAAAAAACCGCCAAAAGACCCAACAGAGATATAGGGTGGTATGGAAAAATAATCTGTAAATATACAATACATGTTTATTCATTTAGCAAACTAGAAGTATCTATAATCTCAAAATTGTTTTGTAGCTTTTTATATTTTATTATGTACACGTTACCATTATTTGCTTTTCATTTAGACTTAACAGCCTGTCAGAAAAGGCAAAGGGGGTATCTGTAACGGTAGGCCCTGTATATAATGAATAAAATGTAAATATAATATAACACCCAAAATATTTATAGTAAGGTAAATAATGAATTAACACAGATCAGGAAACATGTATTATTCATTTATTTGTATTAAATTATTATATTCCTATTTAAAATGTTCCCATATAAATTCTGTATATGTAAGAGAGAAATAGTGCGGAGGTATATCGATGTAAAAACATAAGTGGCGACAATGATATCGGCGCTAGTCAAGAGTGTAGGCGGCGTTAACAAGAAACGGTTTGTGTAAAATCAACACGTGGGCAACCTTGAACGCTACATATTTTGCGAGTGCATGTTCTCACAGAGAGAGTTTGAATAGAGGAAAAGTACATAAGTGGCTCTGGGGATTCCCTGAACAAATACGGTGTGACGATGCCTTAAGCAAGGAGAGGCAGAGAGAGACGCTCCCTAACTCGTGAACAAGTAGGTAGGTTCACAGGTCCCTTTTGTCGAATAACGACTGGACCGCACCCAAAAGGGAACGCTTCTCACAGGCTAACGGTGCTTTACAAGTAATTCTACGCACTAGTAAAAAGTAAAAAGAAAAGCCTATTGAGAAAACTGTTATAAGTTTTAATAAAACAAATAGTGGGTCAAGTAAAGTAAAAGTTCTATTAATACTTAAGTGTGTGTCGTATCTCCAGAAAAGAAGACGACGATTTCAGTCTACTTTGGGAAAGCTGCCCGTGAAAACACTGTTTCCAGCGTCATTGCAGTATAAGGTACCCAACATAATTTGAATTAAAGGCCTATATCATGCATGTTTTTAATTTTTATAAAACAATTCAATTAGCATCAAATTGAATTCAGGGTATACTGTAGAGGTAAAGCGTCATTGCATTGTCGTTTATTATATGTGCCATGTTGTAATTTAATGCATAATTTGTATCGTGTTGTACCTTTTGAATTGTATTTTGTTTCTATAACCTTTGTTTGTAACTTGATCTGTGTTGATAGTGTTTTTTTTTTATCAATATATTAACAATATTTAAATATCCTTTTGCGTGTTATTTGTCTACCTCACTCTAAGGAATTTGGAATAAAATAGAAGTAATAGTACGTGCCGAAAAATAACTTTAGTGTTTTAATACTTGAACCGACCTGAAATTAAGAGTTTTGTGCGAAGCCGAACCATTTAACTGAGCTAAATTACGCGGAGCATTCAATAAGTCATTTTATTTATTTGAGTCATTTTACTTATATTCTTTAAATTTATATTATTATCGCTGAACACCCTACTCTGGGGCATTTTATTAAATTTAATTATATTTTAAATCCGTTCTATTACATACTTTTATCCGAATAACAAACCTGTGAGTTAGAAGGCTGGTCTAAATTTTGAAATTCTTTTTATACAAAAAAATATTAAAAATCCAGCTCTAAATACTTTTAATATTTTTATTAGATATGTATAGAATATTAGATATTTGTAAAAATTGTTTTTCGATAAGAGTAAAAGTGTTACTTCCGGTTCGACTTTTGATTTTTTTTTTTAATAAAAAAATCATTCCAAATCGATTTTCGATTCCAGTGCAACATCATAGGGATTATTGTTTTAAAAAATACCAAAATGTCCATAAACACCTTAAATAACTAAACAACTAACATAATAACTAAATTTAAATGTCCAAGTACTAGATTTTACAGAAAAACAATTTGTTGCTCTCGGCCCCAATTTTTCAAGCACATTTTTACTCTTAATAAATTCATTATTACTCAATAGAAAATATTTTGAGAAAAATCCTCTGACATCAAATGCGCATCTTATTCTTTATTGCCATGGCTAACATATCAACATTGCTCCAGCTGCAGTGCCAGCAACATATTTCTTTAACAAGACAGCCTGTACAACACCACATATAAATTCTAAATCAATTGTTTATTCCAAAATATATTTCACTTAGAGTGGAATGGAATGGATGGTTGGATGACCCGGCTCTAAAAGTGACATTTTCCGGACCAGCTCTTAGGCAGAATCAGAAAAAATGAAACAAAATGCCCTGTATATTTCTTCAATTAAAAATAATATCGATCATCACCGAAACATGTGTCAGCTTATAACACAAATAAAGTATAAGGTGCCTACTTGAAATTATTTACGCATTGTATACAAAAGGTATATAATTTGAGTACAAGGAGACGGGTGCCGTTTGTGTTCAAATTTCAGGGTGTAATGTAAAATTAATTTATATTTAATTGTAGGTTAATTTTAGAGTTATAGTGCCATAACAATTTCTCGTTAACAAAGCACACTAAATTAAAATAAAGAAAAAGTACACATACTGTTTGTATAATATACCGGGTGTCCCAGCTAAGACTTTCGGGTCATATATCTCCATTATTATTGAACGAATTTTTATAAAATTTGGAATATAGACAATTTATTAAGTGAAGAACCGTTGCGCTATTCTGAAACAACCATAGTCTTTAAAACGTGAATTCAACTAGCTTTTATTTCCTGTTATTCAGGCGAGTTAAAGGCAGCATACTTTATTAAATTCAAGATACTGGTTTCAGACTTTCCAGTTTTCAGTTAATCTTATTGTTAATGTCTTTACAGTGTGCGAACAATTGAGGAGCATTCAGTCAATACTCAACATCTCCACTTTTCATAATTTTACAGGAAGTGATTAAAACATGTCAAAGCTTTAGTTTTATATGCAGAACTTTGTTTTTTGTAGGAAGTACTTACGTATGATTTATAACATCACTCAAAGGGTATTTTTGTGCAACTATTTTTTTGGGGCTTCAAATCGCCATCTTAATTTTGGATATGTTGAGTTTTGACTGGAATCGGTGGATTTGTTTAGTTTTGCATGGAATTAACGTGGACGTATTTAGTTTTGCATGAATTACAGTTGAAAAAAGTATTTGTATTATTTCAAAAACAAAAATATATATGCGTACATAAACTAAAGTGTGTACCTATTTAGGGAATACAAAAGAATACATTATATAATCAATAATCTATGAACAATTTTTATTTTCGAATAATATACTTTAAATACGAAGCCCACAATCGTCTTCACAACAATCACAAACAGTACCTTCCCCATCTTCCTCCTGCACTGAATTTCTGTTGTTCGTAACATCCTCTAAAATATTTTTGTAAAAAATTAGATTATTATCATCTGTCCAGTTTTCTCCAAATTGTGCCTTAAGGAGCTTTTCTAGAGTCACTTTTTTTTCTTTCTTTAATGCACGTCCTAGTGGTAATTCTGCTAGCTTAATTTTTGGACTTTTTCCTCTTTTTACCAAAGTTTGGCTCGGCTGGTCCAGTAAGGAAGTGAATTTAAAATCTTCAACCCCAACAACATGAACAGAAATGCCAGACTTATTTTTCTTTTTTGTCAGTAAAACTCTTTTAAAATTGCTAATTCCGTTCAGTTTTTTATATATTTGTTCCAAAGACTTGATGTCGTAAAGTTTCCAGTCGGTTCCCAGTTTTTTTACAGAACCAACTTGCTCGTAGAGGTCGTAATATTGCTCTTTGTGAATTATTGTTGCCTTTTTTCGAATGAGTCTTTCGATTCGTCTAAACACGCGATCGGCTGGAAGAAAAGAGTGCCCTCTCACTGGAAAATGAAAAACAATTGATTGGACAGACTCAGGTGATTCATTTTGTAGCCAATATAGCATTGCATGAACCATGTGAGAATTCTTGTTCTGCCCAGAGCACCCGTCGCAGAACAGACGCAAAAACCTAATATTTTCCAAATTCAGATTTCTTAGGTGGCATAAGACAGCACTTGCTACTTCCACGGATCCTCGCCCTGACTGTTCTTCAGACCACGAGTAAAATATTGGATTTTTTGAGTCCATACCCACAATGCAAAGTGCATAAAAGCTGACTTGGTGATAATAAAATGCATCTTGTATGGGTGTTCGTGGTAGGGGCTGTACTTGTTCCATGTCAAAACAGAGGGACACAGAATTGGGAGGTGTTTCTTTTGCCAATTCATAAAAAGCATTAGCTCGTAGTTTATGTACTTTTTTTTCGAGCTGCAACTTCTTTTTTTTATCTACATTTTTTTCGCCTTGTATCTGATTGCTCAAACGTGTGCAGAGAGCACATACATCAGATGCTGGCGAACGAAAACCAATATTAAATTCGGTTACGAAAATTCTTTGAAACATTGAAAAAGAGACACGCATGTTTTCATTGTTCTTGTTGTAAATTTTATGCAATTTTGATATACTTAAATCACAAGACAGGTAGATTCTGACAGATTTTCCTCTACCGTAATGACTTTCAGTTCCTTGAAGTGTCTTAATAAAGTTTCGGACGTTTTCTTTTCTGTCTGCAGACCTGTGTGAAACTTGATCACCTCCTCTCTTCTCCCTGGGAATTTTGCCTTCTTTGAGTATTTTTGCGATACGAATAAGTCTAAATTTTGAAAAGTTTGCGAGTGTGTGAAGTTAGCCCCCCTTTTTTCGAATATCGGAAATCTGACGGTTGTTCCAGGTTATTCTAGGTTTGTTCTAAATTGTTCCAAAGTATTTCAAAAAAAAAGTCAAAATTGGCCGAGATAATTGAAAAAAACGACTTTTTCACCCAGCCCCCCTTTTTTCGAAAATTGAAATTCTGAAGGTTGTTCCAGGTTGTTCTAGTTGTTCTAAACATTGTTCCAAAGAATCTCGAAAAAAAAATCAAAATTGGCCGAGATAATCGGAAAAAACGAGTTTTTGCCAGCCCCCCTTTTCTTGAAAATTGTAATTCTGATGATTATTCTAGGTTGCTCTAGGTTTGTTCTAAATTGTTCCAAAGTATTTCATAGAAAAAATCAAAATCAGACGAGAAAATGGGAAAAAACCAAAGCCAAAAGTATGAAGTCGGACCCAGTTTTTGCAAAAATTAAAATTTTGACGGTTGTTCTAGGTTGTTCTAGGTTTGTTCTAAACATTGTTCGAATACGTCAAAACCGTATCTCTTATATATCAAAAGATATGGCAAAAAAACCAAATCCAAAAGTGTGAAGTTAGCCCCCCTTTTATCGAAAATCTAACTTCTGACGGTTGTTCCAGGTTGCTCTAAGGGTGTTCTCAATTGTTCCAAAGTATTTCAAAAAATAAATCATAATTGGCCGAAAAAACGGCAAAAAACTTTTTTTTTCTGGCGGCCCATTTTTCGAAAATCGAAATTCTGACGGTTGTTCTGGGTTGTTCTAAGTTTGTTTTAAATTGTTCCAAAGGATTTCAAAGAAAAAATCATAATTAACCGAGATAATAGAAAAAAACCATTTTCCCACGGACCCCCTTTTTGCGAAAATTCAAATTCTGAGGGTTGTTCCAGGTTGTTCTAGATTTGTTCTAAACATTATTCTTATACATCAGAACCGTATCTCTTATATTTCAAAAGATATTGCAAAAAAACGTTTTTAAAAAAAGTGTGAAGTTAGCCCCCCTTTTTTCGAAAATCTAACTTCTGACGGTTGTTCCAGGTTGCTCTAGGTGTGTTCTCAATTGTTCCAAAATATTTCAAAAAATAAATCATAATTGGCTGAAAAAACGGCAAAAAACTTTTTTTTTCTGGCAGCCCATTTTTCGAAAATCGAAATTCTGACGGTTGTTCTGGGTTGTTCTAAGTTTGTTTTAAATTGTTCCAAAGGATCTCAAAGAAAAAATCGTAATTGGCCGAGATAATAGAAAAAAACGATTTTCCCACGGACCCCCTTTTTGCGAAAATTCAAATTCTGAGGGTTGTTCCAGGTTGTTCTAGATTTGTTCTAAACATTATTCTTATACATCAGAACCGTATCTCTTATATTTCAAAAGATATTGCAAAAAAACGTTTTTAAAAAAAGTGTGAAGTTAGCCCCCCTTTTTTCGAAAATCTAACTTCTGACGGTTGTTCCAGGTTGCTCTAGGTGTGTTCTCAATTGTTCCAAAGTATTTCAAAAAATAAATCATAATTGGCCGAAAAAACGGCAAAAAACTTTTTTTTTCTGGCGGCCCATTTTTCGAAAATCGAAATTCTGACGGTTGTTCTGGGTTGTTCTAAGTTTGTTTTAAATTGTTCCAAAGGATCTCAAAGAAAAAATCATAATTGGCCGAGATAATAGAAAAAAACGATTTTCCCACGGACCCCCTTTTTGCGAAAATTCAAATTCTGAGGGTTGTTCCAGGTTGTTCTAGATTTGTTCTAAACATTATTCTTATACATCAGAACCGTATCTCTTATATTTCAAAAGATATTGCAAAAAAACGTTTTTAAAAATGTGTGAAGTTAGCCCCCCTTTTTTCGAAAATCTAACTTCTGACGGTTGTTCCAGGTTGCTCTAGGTGTGTTCTCAATTGTTCCAAAGTATTTCAAAAAATAAATCATAATTGTCCGAAAAAACGGCAAAAACCTTTTTTTTTCTGGCGGCCCTTTTTTCGAAAATCGAAATTCTGACGGTTGTTCTAGGTTGTTCTAAGTTCGTTTAAAATTGTTCCAAAGGATTTCAAAGAAAAATCATAATTGGCCGAGATAATAGAAAAAAATGATTTTCCCACGGACCCCCTCTTTGCGAAAATTGAAATTCTGAGGGTTGTTTCAGGTTGTTCTAGATTTGTTCTAAACATTATTCTTATACATCAGAACCGTATCTCTTATATTTCAAAAGATATTGCAAAAAACTTTTTTCAAAAAGTGTGAAGTTATCCCCCCTTTTTTCGAAAATCTAACTTCTGACGGTTTTTCCAGGTTGCTCTAAGTGTGTTCTCAATTGTTCCAAAGTATTTCAAAAAATAAATCATAATTGGCGGAGATAATAGGAAAAAACGATTTTACAATGGGCGGAATGCACTTTCCGAACATTACTGTGTTGAAGGAAGTTTTTGTATGATGCAGTTCTATTTAAAGAAATAAACATCTAATATAGCAATAAATATATATTTTCCCAAGAAATATAATGTTCATTTATTACAAAACGATATTGTCACCAAATGCTGATGAACTATTTCAAAGAAAAAATCAAAACCGGTTATGAAAAAACGATATTTTTCCCCAGTCCCTATTTCTTAAAAATCGAAATTCTTACAGTTTCAAAGTATTTCAAAAAAAAAAAAGCGCTGGATATGGGTACCCAACTAAAATCAAACAAAATGGGGAAGTCTTTTGTTATTTTATTTTGTCTAGTAATAATAAAAATAAAATACTGATTTTGAAGTTTGAAAATTTTAATTATAGTAAACCACTACAACGTTATTTTGTCTAGCCGTGGTCTGGCCACTTTTTTTCATGGTTTTTGCTCCGGGAATGCAAGCACGTGTAGACATTCCTATCAAGTATGCTTATTTTTTGTAGCCCCTCTTCGTAAACATGTTGAAATATGCTGTCTAATTTTCTCACTAAAACGATTCAAAGGCTACTATTACTTTATTTGGAAAAAATATTATATAGGTACCTATTTAGATAATATAAGATAGTATATCCGTCAAAGAGTAGCCGATTTGGGAAAGTCTGTTTTACAATACCAAATTGATAAAAAAATATATTATTTATGTCAATGTTATCAAATAATATAATAATATCAATAAATAAATTTTACAGAAAAAATATATATTTTAGATTTTAGGGATAAACTAAAGCATGAACTCTAATAAAAATAAACAAAGAAACATCAACCTAGCAGCTCATGAGAAAAACACTAATCTTTTTATGAGCAAGGTATAATCATTCTCAATATGTTTATGAGGTAGTTTTTAATCTACATTAATAATGTAACTAACGTCACTGTTCTAATATTATTTTATGTTAGGAGCATCAGCATTTAGTAACAATATTGTTTTCAAACAAATGAATTATATTACTTGGGAAAATATATGTATATTTACTGCTTCTGCTTTATTCTGAATCACAAATGAGTATTATTATTCATTTTAAAATATAGATAATAGGTAAAATCGATTTACCTATTATCTTGGGCAATTTCGATTTTTTCTTTGTAATCCTTTGGAACAATTTAGAACAACCTAGAACAACCGTCAAAATTTCGATTTTCGAAAAAAGGGGCGCCAGAAAAAAATTGTTTTTTGCCGTTTTTTCGGCCAATTATGATTTATTTTTTGAAATCCTTTGGAACAATTTAAAACAAACTTAGAACAACCCAGAACAACCGTCAGAATTTCGATTTTCGAAAAATGGGCCGCCAGAAAAAAAACTTTTTTGCCGTTTTTTCGGCCAATTATGATTTATTTTTTGAAATACTTTGGAACAATTGAGAACACACCTAGAGTAACCTGGAACAACCGTCAGAAGTTAGATTTTCGAAAAAAGGGGGGCTAACTTCACACTTTTTTAAAAACGTTTTTTTGCAATATCTTTTGAAATATAAGAGATACGGTTCTGATGTATAAGAATAATGTTTAGAACAAATCTAGAACAACCTGGAACAACCCTCAGAATTTGAATTTTCGCAAAAAGGGGGTCCGTGGGAAAATCGTTTTTTTCTATTATCTCGGCCAATTATGATTTTTTCTTTGAGATCCTTTGGAACAATTTAAAACAAACTTAGAACAACCCAGAACAACCGTCAGAATTTCGATTTTCGAAAAATGGGCCGCCAGAAAAAAAAAGTTTTTTGCCGTTTTTTCGGCCAATTATGATTTATTTTTTGAAATACTTTGGAACAATTGAGAACACACCTAGAGCAACCTGGAACAACCGTCAGAAGTTAGATTTTCGAAAAAAGGGGGGCTAACTTCACACTTTTTTTAAAAACGTTTTTTTGCAATATCTTTTGAAATATAAGAGATACGGTTCTGATGTATAAGAATAATGTTTAGAACAAATCTAGAACAACCTGGAACAACCCTCAGAATTTGAATTTTCGCAAAAAGGGGGTCCGTGGGAAAATCGTTTTTTTCTATTATCTCGGCCAATTATGATTTTTTCTTTGAGATCCTTTGGAACAATTTAAAACAAACTTAGAACAACCCAGAACAACCGTCAGAATTTCGATTTTCGAAAAATGGGCCGCCAGAAAAAAAAAGTTTTTTGCCGTTTTTTCGGCCAATTATGATTTATTTTTTGAAATACTTTGGAACAATTGAGAACACACCTAGAGCAACCTGGAACAACCGTCAGAAGTTAGATTTTCGAAAAAAGGGGGGCTAACTTCACACTTTTTTTAAAAACGTTTTTTTGCAATATCTTTTGAAATATAAGAGATACGGTTCTGATGTATAAGAATAATGTTTAGAACAAATCTAGAACAACCTGGAACAACCCTCAGAATTTGAATTTTCGCAAAAAGGGGGTCCGTGGGAAAATCGTTTTTTTCTATTATCTCGGCCAATTATGATTTTTTCTTTGAGATCCTTTGGAACAATTTAAAACAAACTTAGAACAACCCAGAACAACCGTCAGAATTTCGATTTTCGAAAAATGGGCTGCCAGAAAAAAAAAATTTTTTGCCGTTTTTTCGGCCAATTATGATTTATTTTTTGAAATACTTTGGAACAATTGAGAACACACCTAGAGCAACCTGGAACAACCGTCAGAAGTTAGATTTTCGAAAAAAGGGGGGCTAACTTCACACTTTTTTTAAAAACGTTTTTTTGCAATATCTTTTGAAATATAAGAGATACGGTTCTGATGTATAAGAATAATGTTTAGAACAAATCTAGAACAACCTGGAACAACCCTCAGAATTTGAATTTTCGCAAAAAGGGGGTCCGTGGGAAAATGGTTTTTTTCTATTATCTCGGCCAATTATGATTTTTTCTTTGAAATCCTTTGGAACAATTTAAAACAAACTTAGAACAACCCAGAACAACCGTCAGAATTTCGATTTTCGAAAAATGGGCCGCCAGAAAAAAAAAGTTTTTTGCCGTTTTTTCGGCCAATTATGATTTATTTTTTGAAATACTTTGGAACAATTGAGAACACCCTTAGAGCAACCTGGAACAACCGTCAGAAGTTAGATTTTCGATAAAAGGGGGGCTAACTTCACACTTTTGGATTTGGTTTTTTTGCCATATCTTTTGATATATAAGAGATACGGTTTTGACGTATTCGAACAATGTTTAGAACAAACCTAGAACAACCTAGAACAACCGTCAAAATTTTAATTTTTGCAAAAACTGGGTCCGACTTCATACTTTTGGCTTTGGTTTTTTCCCATTTTCTCGTCTGATTTTGATTTTTTCTATGAAATACTTTGGAACAATTTAGAACAAACCTAGAGCAACCTAGAACAATCATCAGAATTACAATTTTCAAGAAAAGGGGGGCTGGCAAAAACTCGTTTTTTCCGATTATCTCGGCCAATTTTGATTTTTTTTTCGAGATTCTTTGGAACAATGTTTAGAACAACTAGAACAACCTGCAACAACCTTCAGAATTTCAATTTTCGAAAAAAGGGGGGCTGGGTGAAAAAGTCGTTTTTTTCAATTATCTCGGCCAATTTTGACTTTTTTTTTGAAATACTTTGGAACAATTTAGAACAAACCTAGAACAACCTGGAACAACCGTCAGATTTCCGATATTCGAAAAAAGGGGGGCTAACTTCACACACTCAAAGTTTGCAGCGTTTAGAAAAAATTTTTGACACACTTGTATATGTTGATTTTTACTATTAGGAATCTATAAATCGAAAACAGTCATACATTTTGTAAAAAACAAAACCTTATTATACCTACGAAGTAATTAATAGATACACTGTGTGGTTTTCTTTTTTTTACATTTCCTGGTGTAGGACGAGAACGTTTAATAGAGTCAACTGCCATGTACCGTGATATCCATTGATCTTGAAATATCTTGCTTTGATCTGAATAGATACAATCTACAAATTTTGAAATATCTTCGGCATTTAAAGTTTTACACTTAAATGTAGAGTCACCATGGCGACATGCTCTTAAAAAGGCCATATCAATCGTTGGTTTGGAATGTCTAAATCAGAAACAATAAAACGAATAAAAATATATCACATGTTGGATTACCAAACGTCATGTTAATCATTCATCATAAATTAATAGTGTGAAGTTTTAGATTTTAGAACTAATTTACCTTTGTTGTTGTCTCTCTTTTCTTTTATTATAACTCTTCCTCTTTCTGGAACCGACATTTCCTTCAGCGACTGAAATGAACGAGTCTTCCAGCATTATTATTAAAAAGTCTTTAACAATTAACACAGTAACACTAATAACTACATATAAAAATTCAAACTAAAAACCATCACAATATCAAGTCGTAACCTAACTACAAAATGTGGGGTCGATATAATCGATCACACAAATATTTTTACGGATTTGTGTGCCCATTCACCTTTACAGATCTCTTATGAAACAATGTGATAGTTCTGCTTTTACATACGAGATGACAGTGTGTCAGAAAAAAATTAAATTGAAACCTCTAACACTTCTCCAGATATGTTTAGTTTTGCAGCAAAAGCTATACGCTCTATGATACCTATAGCATTGGATATGTTGATTTTTGGTATGAAATTAAAAGCGTATTATATATATCAGGATATGTCGAGTTTTGTACAGATGGCTCATATTTGAAGCCCTGTTTCACTGGGAGATGTTGAGTTTTGTTCTGAATTAACGGCAAAAATCGATCACACATGTCCCATTTGACTGGAAACGATGTGCGACTCAATTTTGTCTAACAGTGGAGATGTTGAGTTTTGACTGAATGCTCCTCAATTAAACTCACAGAACACTTACAGATACTCCTCTAAACGGTCAATAAAGGTTAAGTAGGGTTTTCGGGGCAACAAGAGCGTTAAAACTTTGAATTTCAGGTCTGAAAGTAGTCAATTTAATAACAAAAATTGATAACAAAGAACGGCCAAGAAACGAAACACTAAAATAAGAATCAGATGAAAATGTCATAGTAGATGTTCGAATGTACCACCATCCGCTTCAATCCATCTCTCTAAACGAACCCTAACATCGTCAAATTACGTTTCGCATCATGTTAGCAATTATTGATGCAAATGCTTCTCGGATTCTGTTCTGCAAATCTTCAGGAGTTGTAGGAGGTGTTGAATAAATTTCTGTTTTGACGTATCCCCACAGGGGGTGAGGTCTGGTGATCGGGCCGGCCAAGGTATTGGACCTCCTCTTCCTACCCATCGAGGTCCAAAAGTTGTATCTAAACGAGCACGGACTGGTCCAGCGAAATGTGGCGGCGCTCCATCTTGCATAAAGACCATTTCATTTCGAAGTATGCGTGGTAGATGTCCAATTAAATTGTGAAATTCATTTTGTAAAAATAATGGGTACATGACGCCATTCAAATTTCCATCAAAAAAGTGAGGCCCTATTACATGCTCTCCAATCACAGCACCCCACATATTAAGTGACCACACACGCTGGCTATCAATATGCCGGACCCAGTGTGGATTTTCAATTGCCCAGTAACGCATATTGTGGCGAATTAGAACACTATTGCTTTTGAACGTTGATTCATCAGAGAAATGCATCCTTCTGATAAAATCAGGATCATCTTCAATGGTTTGCAGCATGAAGTAACAAAAATTAAATCTATTAATCATGCCTTCTTCAGACAACTCTTGGTGCAAAGAAATTTTAAAAGGATGATATTTTTTTGATTTTAATATTCTATGGATGGAACTTCTTGAAACCTGCATGTTCAAAACTTGAGAAATATTTCGTACACTTCTTGTTGGATTTTGTTCGAATTCCTCCACTAACAGCACCCACTATTTCTTGAATCCCAGTGACTGGGTTTTCCCTTACACGCTTTAATTCGCGGACACTTCCTGTGTCTTCAAATAAATGTATTATTCTTTTGACTTTAAATTTTGAAAGGCTTTCGTTCGGGTGACGTTCGACAAGAACTCTTACGGTTTAGTTTAAGTCCTTGTGACATTTACCATAAGCGAAAACGATCTCTATTTTGAGATACATAGACAATTCAGTCATTTTTATTCGAAACGGGAAACAAAAAATCGAAATTAACACTTTCTACTGAACTGTCAACAATGACATTTGACTTTTTCAAAAATTATGTAGGATGTACAAATTAAATCCTGGCAACGTTATTCAATTGTTCTCAAAATTCTCTATGCAGTAATTGTCTTAATAATTAAATTACATTTTTAGCAACATAATTTGATTTTTCTCTGAAACCAAAATTTTGTTTTACTTCATTTTTTCTGTAGAGGCTTGATTTTTGGTGCTTAACCATCTAAAGATATTTTCGTGGAATTTGAAAAAAAAAGAACGATGAGTAAAATTACATTTTTTAACTTTCACTAATTTCAAAAGTAACAGAACAAATCCTCATTCAATAAAGTATCTACATTTTAAATTAAAAAAAAAAATTCATTCAATAATAATGGAGATATATGACCCGAAAGTCTTAGCTGGGACAGCCTATATGTGTATTGTTCACTTCACTTTAATGGAAATTAAGTTTTGTTCAACAAAAGCGAATTTTAAGTAACAATTCGGACAAGAAATTAAAAATTAAGAAATGAATAAACGAAAAATAAAAGTTTCCGAATTATGTAATAATCCAGTTAAAAATTCTTACAGAATGACCATACCCAATCTGTCTACAGTCTGAGGTTGTTTGCCAAATGCAATGATACACTTAATTAGTTACCTATTTGTATTTGTGGTACAAGGACTTACTTCTTTGCGGTTGAAAACAACTGCTGCACATATTTCATGTTCATGTCTCTGTAAAAATAAAAATCTAGGTGTTTCTGGAATACGTCTGAATAGTAATTCTGAAATGCAGGGGCACACAATTTTAGTTAGTAACTAATTGATACTATATGTTCTTTCGTAAAATTTCTCTAAAACACTTATTATAAATCTGTAACTCAAGACGTAAAAAAATCCTCAACATTAATATGAACTAATCCCTGTCTCAGAACAAGGAGTGATTCAAATACTGCGCCAAAACTCGTAACAGATAGCTTAAACTGTAGGAGACAATTTGATATGACATGTACACAGTTGAGAATGTAGTAATTTATCAACTATTTTACATTTTATTATTTGATTCAAAAAGAGTAAATTTATATTAATAAAATGCTTGTACTAAAGTAAATTTTTGGATCAATATGTAAGATCTACTTGAATGCGATGTTTAACTTATCCCATTCTGGTAAACACAAGCATATAAATATTTCAGAAAATCGTGAATTGTAATTAAGGTTTGGAGAACTGTATTATTTTTTATCAGTTGAAACCAAATCGGCCTGTGAGTATCTGTCAAATGGTAAAATAACAAATAATTCAGTATTATTAAACATGGATTGATATAGTAATCTATAATTTGCGTATTAAATGGATATGTATTTTAAAAAAACGTGACAAATAAAGGCAATAATGTAACTGTAAAATACAATCTTGCACAAGCCACCAATATCCTTGTTTATAAATAATATAGTTATACAAGTGAAGGTTAGTTCGGGTAGGTAGCCAATAGAGGGGTTGGGCAGTAGGATGTGCCCATTCATGAATTTCTCCCGCTAAATTTGTTATAGTAAAAGCAGTCTTCTCGTAGTAGTAAAGAGAAGCCAATGGGAGCTTAAAGGAAGTGACGCAATTATCCAATTACACCAATCGTGTTTGTTACAATTTTGTAGGCGTTTTGCTTTAGATTTAAATATCTTAAAATATTTTGAATTAAGGGATATGATAAGTCTACTGACACTAATTTTTCAAATTCCAAAAATAAGTGATGATGTGATTGTGGATGTTAAATGTTATTCTAAAATACATATTGCAAGACGATGTAACGAAGAAATGTCATTTTTCCTATACATTTTATCTTATAATTGACAATGGATATTGCAGTACAAGCTGAAAAAGGTTCAAAGTACTAACCTTTAATAAATCTTTGCTTGCTTATGAATTAGTTTGTTTGTATAACTTGTTGGGTATGTACTATCCTCAACAATAATTGATGATTATTCATTCAGACTTGTATCATGGCAGTTGTTGTTACGATTCAGGCCTAGATAAAATAAAAATAACTAGAACCATAATAAAATAAGTAATGTCAAAGCCGAGTACATTTAAGTGTGTATCTAATTAACTTTTATGAAGTGATATACCTCACTTCAACCAGTATGAAGGCTAAAATTCTACATATATAACACAATAAAATCCATGAAGATTTCAAACAATTGCAATTAAACGTGGGTGAAAGAAAAATTAAATAGTAGAAATATAAGTAAACTAGTTTGATAATGACATGTAATGTCGAAACTGCAGTCACATAGTGATTAAAATAAAGTGAAGTTATTCAAATTTAATTGAGTGTTTTATTTTACTTATGTATATCCAGTATCATGAATCTTCACAAAGTAACAGCCGAAAGTGTTATATATTTTAAACTAGTTTTGTTTGATAACCCCAACGCAACTTCAATTATTAGGAATTACTATTATTGAAAGCAATTTTTAAAATCGCAGGTAAATATATACAAATTGAAGAAACGTCCATATACAGACCACGTGTAGGCAGTACTTACTATATTGATAATTACCAAGAATGTAAATGTATAATGAAAGTTGCTGCGACTTCCCTGATGAGATGAAGTATTGTGGGTGTAAAAGCAGGATTAATAATAACAATAATATAACACTTCTACAGTAAGAAGGATAGTGTTTCTATTATAATAATAAATTTATTATATCAATAATAAGATATACATACAGTGTACACAATAGCACATCAAGCAAAAATGTAATGATAACGTCAACACAGGGCTAATTTATGTCATTGATATTGTTGAATGCTTCTTGAAGGAGAATGTCCTTTATTTTCTCTTTAGATACGAAAGTAGAAAGATATCTACACATAACTTTGATTTTGTTAAATAATTACCAGTGACGTGTTGTACTGAAGTGGCTTTATTTTGTCCTATGTAATGCGGGATGTGCAGCAAATGGTGATGAGGGGTGGTGACTTCTGTAATCTCACCCCTAGTCATGAGGTGTGACAGCTTTTTCAAAGCCCTCCTTAGTTGTTGCAGATTATGTGTCTAGGCTAATGGACTTATCATAAGTTCTCTGAAGAGAGGTTTGCAGCGAATAGTTTGTGGAACACAGATAATTGCTCGAACAGCCTCCTTCTGCAGGATGGACACCTTTTCTACATAGGCCTACTTACCCCATATTGGTTAAACATTGTTGATATGTGATTTGATAGTCCATAGTATGTCGTAATTCCAGTAGACTATCAGTTATAAATCTGATACGTCTAATTGCATAAGTAGCAGAAGATAAGTGTTTGACTAATTCAACTATCTGCGGCTTCCATGTTAATCTTGTGTCTAGTCTAATATCAAGGAATTTTCAATTCGTAGAATATATGTTTGATCTATGTTTACTAGTAAAATAAATTGTCTCACATTTATCCTGGTTAAGTGATAAATGATTGGCTGTGAACCATTTAAATTTCTAAATTCTGAAGATACCAAAACCTTAAAATAATGTGGTGTTTATAATGCATTTTCTTTGTAAAACGTACTACATTACTGGTTTGAAAGCCTCACATAAACCAGTCGAGTTGATGAAACCATGCAAAGCAACTTAATAAATGTTGTGGTTCGGATAGCTTTTAATTACTTTTTCTTCTTTTACATAATATATTGTCGTAACCCTGAGTGCATAAAAAATACCTAAGTAAAATCAAGCTATTATAACCATCAATCACCCAAAATATCCCTTAATTACACTCTAAGTTAGACATTTAACTTCTTCTTACGTCACACGTTGGGTAAGCCAATAAATTAGAGTAAAATGTTTTCAATATATTTCCTTACTTGAATATAAATCAAATATTTATATGCCCTAACTAACTCAGTCGTTAAAAAAAAATTTCTAATACTTGTATATATTTATTAATAATAAAAATTCTTAGTCCGGACCTGTCTCTTTTATAATATCTAAGAAAGATTATTGTCCAAGTTCTTTTCACCTTAAATGTTGGTAATCCGCAACTAAACGATTTTACCGCTACTCATGTGAACTAACTTTTATAAATCTACTAAATATTTTCTTTAATTGATACAAAAAAAATCTTTATATTCCGTTTAATTTCAAATCTACACCATTTATTAAATCACAGTCTGGTAAGTTAATTTTAAACTGTTACTATATCTTTCCTATACCTTAATCTATATGTTTATTATTATTTTTAGGAGGTCAAACAACCATGAGAATTGCTGAATGTTAACCTATCAAATACATCTACGTAAATAAAAATCAAATATGGTTGAATAACAATAAATATAATGTATCTTCGAGAAATAACATACAATAAACAAGTATTTGATGAAAATGCCAATATTATAACAATTACTCATTCAAACTTGTCCAATATCTTGGTACTTATATTTGGTTATGATAAGAATTGTGGTTATAACCCTATTTTATTTTTCAAGGTAAGTTTAATTTAATGCATGTAATAAACTTTTAAAATGTATACCATTGATTTCTAATACAAATAGTACTATGTAACTGTGATCTATGATTCAGTGTATAATTTCTTATACATTTAATCATTTATTTTTTTATCTATTATTTGCCAATTCATTAAATAAAAGAGATTTTTATATTAAAAGTAACAATTAAACGATACAACCTTTTAATACATATGTGTAACTTCTCGACAAGGACATTCTAACTGATCTCTTTTCCTTTTTTAGCTTCGGTAGAACTGGAATCCTCGGTGATATATTTCTTCTTCAATGTAACAGCTGTTGGTGCCTCGTAAAGATGATTTCTTGTACGTCCAGGAAGTTCTTCACTGCCTTGATGGATAAACTTGCTTGAGATCCACTTCGGTACGGATATTCTTCAGAAAATACACGTCAGATGAGCCAATTATAATATGTTTTCGTCCCAGGAATCCTTTGATAAATAAATCCCCTCTATGGTTAACCCTTAATTAGGCGCATGGGGTCAAGAGAGTTTAAAATTGAAAAACCAATGTGTTAGAGTGTACGAAGTGCGCTGATGCTTTTTGTAGCTTCGTATTTCTCCGAAGAGTACACAAATTAGTTGTGATCAAAGCATCAAAGTGTACGCACGTGTCACTTTACTAATAAGTGGTGACCCCATGCGAGCAATTACGTAACTTTTTTTGAAAGAGGTAAAAGTGTCAACTAAATGCAATAAATGCTGTAAATTTATTTGTCAGCAACACTTTGTTATGTTCTGCGTTGGATGCAGAACAGCAAAATCGGCTGATGAATCCCACTAATCTTTTTTTTTAACTTTGAAATCGGCTGAGTCAAAAGTTATTGGATTAAAATGGAATAGAATTTATTTATTTATTTATTTTTTTAAAATGAAAGTTATGGTTTTTTTTTATTTAGATAATGTATAATAAAGCACTGTAAACAAACTAAAAAAAGTACACTTTATTTTATTTACTTCTTACTCTACATTTGCAATAAGTTTTTGGGGTCACTTGAGACCCCATGTGATTAATTATGTGATTTTCTTAATGCGCTTAATTAAGGGTTAAACTTGAACTTGGAAATTCTTCGCTTCAAAAATAATTCGATACTTTTAAACCTTTTATGGTAAGTAAATTACATTTAGATTTTATGCTTTTAATCACTATAATCTCCTTCTCTTCTTTATTCACTTGATACTGCTTACGTTAATACGATCTTTCACTAATGCTTCTTTTTCGTCATGAATTATTTACCAATATATTAAATTAATAATTTAATATATACAATATGTATTTCTTTTGCTTTAGTTTACTTAATTTCGGCTAAAAACTATTCTTACCGAAATTATCATACACCTCTTCTCATAAATTTATAAGAAGTTTTTCTTCTATTTACCCTCATTACCTTAGTGATAATTTATATATTTGAATTGGCCAATCTCAATTAAACACCTCTTATTTATGTTCAAAATGCATTCTATAATTTTAATATTCTCTTGTATGCCTTCCTATATTTCAATACTCATATTTTAACAATTTTAACCATGAATTAATACATGTATTTAAGTATTCAAAACAATTTTAAAACAGACTATATAAAAAATTCTGTAAATGTCAAAATCTGTCAACCATTGACTTTTCCTCTAATTAAATTATGGCGGGAGTTTTTATCTATTTTGACGTTACCTTTAAACAAAGTTTCCCTTTTAAAATCAATTCTCATCATTTAAGACAATTGAACAAGTTTTTACAATTTTATATTACATACCAAACACTCAATTAATATCAAAATCTCTCTTTTACAGGTTTTGGTATCATTTGCTGAACTATGGACCTTAACCAATGGACTTTACTACATTATCAAATCAACAATTGTAAATATTACTACTAAGTTAATAAACACTAATCTTCATAATACTATTTCTATTCATAAGTTTCTTAAACTTTAAATATCAAAATACAATACATGCCATAACCAAATATAAATATTGATGGTTAGTACCTAGTACTACCTCAATATCTAGTCATACCGAATATATAGAAGACTGTTTTAGACATACTTGTTGAACACATAGAAAAAAATTAGAATAACCCAAACTCTGAACCCGAAACAGACTGACATTTCATGTAGGTGAGTATTTAATAAAAATGCTGACTTTTTAATACCGTTTCTTGTTTAGATTTATTTCTTTAAAAAACATTAATACGTTTTTTAAAAAGCCTTTTGTATGTCTTTTTTTCTATTATGTTATAAAAGGGTAATTGTGAGTATAATAAGGGAAAAAAATAGTAATCCTACGATTCTTCAATAAAACATTTACTTAAATCTACTTTATCACAGTTAAGCTATATAGGTTATGTTGATATGTAATTCAAGGGCAAACGATGTGAAAAGCAAATCAAACAAAATATACTCATATGTAAAATTTTATCAAAATATATTTACATTTTTTATAAACTTCTGGATTAAATTGTGGGAGTGGCGTTGAGAATATTTCATTGGCTGAGCACTTTCATTCATTGGTATTAATCCATTTGAAAGATATCAGAGGACGACACTTTACTACATAAGAAATATTTACAGTTTTCTCTAGGTTGTATAACTATAGTATTTATAAACAAGGCCAATATGTAGGTGCAATTTGCGTCAACCAGTCAGAACAAATCTCATCTTGTCACCACTCTGATTATATAGGCACTCTATTCTGTGCATAATATTATTAAAATTACACAAGAATTCACCTGGCTTGATTTATTTGAACGTTTTTCTCTTAGGCTACTTAAAAGACTAGTACATCAACATTAACTACATACCTACGTTACGTGCGTTGGGAGTTACAATTACAGAAGATTTTAATGGTGTTACAGAAGAAATGATTGTTAATGTTTCCATTTTCTTAAAAACTCCTGTGAATTTCGAATACATGCTTATGGAGTAAATTGCAAATTTTATTTATTAATAACAAACGTTCAGAGTAAGATATTATTAATCTATATAATTAAAACTGTATGTAATAAAGACATTTTCAGCTGTTGAGATTATTTCTTAATTTATTAAAACACAAATTATCGTTTCATAAATTATATGAAAAGTTTTTATAATTGTATGTGAAAATTTATAAATTTTAATAATTAGTTTGAATATAAAACCATAGATGTCGCACAAAAATGCTACTTAAATGCTATTTTGAATATGGACATGACATATGCGGCAATTATACTAATTTCAATGAAGGGGAAGAACGTTAAGAATATTATTTGATCGCACTGTAGTTACAACTTCACAAAAAATGAGGTGTGGCCACCACACGACTTTCTTATACGTATGAGCGTTTGAAACTATACAATTTTAAGATTTTTTTATACAAAACTTATTCAAAATCCTATTCTAAGTACTTTCATTCTCTTAATAAATCGCTATAGAATGCATACTTTGCAAGATATTATCAAGAAAGTGCTACTCGCTAAGAGTAAAAGTGCTACTTCCGGTCCGAATTTTGAAATTTCACATATACAAAAAATATTGAAAATCCAGTTCTAAATACTTTTGTACTCTTGATAAATATATATAGAATGCATAATTTACGACATATTTGCAAAAAATCGCTTTTCGATAAGAGTAAAAGTGGTACTTCCGGTCTGAATTTTGAAATTTTTTTTATACAAAAGATATTGAAAATTATGTTCTAAATACTTTTATACTCGAAACATACTTCTCTAAAAAGCATGACTTGCGAGATATTCGCAAAAAGCTGATTTTCGATACGAGTAAAAGACCTACTTCCGGTTGGAATTTCGAAAAACTTTTTTAAGACAATTTGTCTCAAACTTAATTTTACGTACATATGAATTCTTTATAAATTTGTTTAAACTTAGTAGTTGACGAATAATTGGCGAAATTCGATTTTTTCACTGAAGTAAACTACTACTTCCGGTCTGCCGATTTTACTGAAAATCTAATCAGATCTCAAGAGGGAGATTATATTTGTAAATATAAAATTTGGAATTGATACCTATAGCGGTTTGAGCGCTATCGTGGTCACACACGCACACACACAGACACACACACACACAGACATACACACACACAGACATTTTTTAAAAACCACTTTTTCGGTATCAGGGGACATCAAAACGTGGACATCTGCAAAAATCTCGAGGTCGAAAATTTTCATCATCACAATACTTCCTTATACTACGTATAAGAAAGTAAAACACATTAAAGGAAAAAAGAGTAATTATTGTGAATACATGTTAAAAGTTTATCCCAAAAACATCACGAAATAGATATAACTAACGCATACAAACAACTATTATGAAGATATATGACATAACAATTTTTAAGAAACTCTTAGAGAGAGTGAGTAGTCGACAATACCGATGTGATCAAATACCATGTAATATGTATAGTTGTACGTAGTAAAGGAGTTGAGCAATTGAAAAGTTAGATAGAGAGATCTCCCCTTTTTTAATTTTATCTAAGTTATAGTCGAAAAAACCGGAAACTGTTTCATATCAACTGTCATATGCTATCGCTTACTAATGGACCAAGTTATCAGTAGTTTAATTCATCATTTAAAATTGATTTCAATTTCTCTATGGTTGCTGCTTTTCGCAAAAAAGGATATGTAGGTCTTATTAAATTTGTTATTTATTAGAACAAGCAAACAAATTTTCCATGGTGTACATATCTAAGAGTATTTGTAATAATTGTTGGAAACTACCGGAAGCGTATGTTTTGTTTGATATAAATTATATCCATGATAAAATATTATACTTAATTTGACTATAATGACCTTCAACATACACATAACATGACACCACCTTCACTTTTTTTGGACATGTTCGTTAAAGCTACATTTATAAATATAAAGAATATACAGGGTGTCTCTAAATGGTGCGGAAAAAACGCTACCACACATTTCTGAGGGCGATCTAACCCAACTTACCTCTGTCCAAAAGTGGATGCACCATTGCATTGAATTGCCACAAGAATAACACCCAAATTACAGAAGCATATGTGTCCATATACGGAATGAATTCTTTATATCCAGATTACTCATAAACGGCTGCTCCAATCAACTCCTACCAGGTATACCTTTTCTAGGTAAAAAACATTGGAGAATAAGAATTTTTATTTAAAAGTTAAATACAGTGTGTCTCAAAAAAGTTATTACGTTTTAAATGGATACAATATGCCGCAGGTGGCGCCCTCTACATTTTGCAATGAAAATGAGAGCAGATTTAAATTTTTTACCCCACGAAACCCCTCCTACCCAAATATTGTGACAATATACCAATTATTACAGAAATTATTTATAAAAAACTAAAACCAAATTGAACTTTTGACACTCTGTATCTCCGAAAGCATTCACTTTTGGACTGAGGTAAGTTGGGTTAGATCGTCATATTTTGCCCTCAGAAATGTGTGGTAGCGTTTTTTCCGCACCTTTTAGAGACACCCCAGTATAATACACTGTTGAACTTCACGGATTTAGTTGATAAAATCGAATCTGATAGAAAATACCGCACAGATTTTAAAAAGTTTGGATTATTCAATTTGTCAAACATATTTTAATACCTAAACTCTACAGGTGCAATTAGAGATAACATATACCGTAATAGAATGAAACAGTTTGTCCACGTACGCAAATATATACAATTTTAATATAAGGCTTTTCCGTATATAAATCAAGGAGTTGCCAGGCATAAAATTAGAAAAAAGATATAAAAATATATTTTATGAAGAAATTATAATTAGTAAGAGATTTTATATCTTTTTTTTTTGTTATTATTCTTTCCCAATATTTTACAAGAGAAAAGTACAATATAAGTTGCAAAAACAGAAATTTATCATTCCATATAAAAAAACTTGGAGGTCGAAAATTTTCATTATCACAAAATGCTTGACTGAAATAACGAATACTGGCTTCTTTTTCGAAAAAATACATTATTATATTCCATTGTTGCAAATAATAACTGATTATTTATTTAAAATATAGCAAACAATATACATTAACGATGACATTTTCGAGTATGAGAAAATTTAGATAAATTATTATTAATTGGGACTGGAAAGGTTTATGGCTGATAAGTGTTGTAGAAGATAAAAGTACACACGCGTTAATTGCCAATGAATTTTCTTTGTATATATTTATTGTGACATTTGACTTTTTTTTGTATTACGAATATTCAGTACAGAGAAATGGTGTTTATCAAATTATATCTCGCGCCATCCATAAAAAGTATTATAAAACCAAAATGGTGTGATCGCTCCCTAACGAACGTTTACAAATATTTTGAATTATAATATTCATCACCTGATGAAGCCCTAGTAGGATGAAACAATTGTAGTGAAGCGAATAAACTGTTTTGAACTCAATTTGAATTTATTTCAATTTTTTACTTGTAAAATGCACACGTTCCAAATACTATCAAGCAGATATTTAAGGAATGTTCAAAAATTATCTATTACTTATGTATTCTTTAGAAATTTATCTATGCTTAGTGGTTGATGAGATATTGGTAAAATTTGAAATTTCACTGAAGTAAACCATACTTCCAGTCTACCAATTTGATTGAAAATGTAATCCTCTTGAGTGGAAGATTATACTAATAAATCTAAAGTTTGGTATTGATAGCTATAACCGGTCCGCCGCTAGCGAAGCCACTCAAAGAGAGACTAACACACAGGAATGACTGTAAAACCCACTAACATTAAAATATGGACAACTGCGAAAAATCTTTTCTCATTACAATACACAATATAATTGGCACCTTTCATTAATGTATCATCCATTACCAAACATTTGATTTTTTTTTAATGAAGTGATCTGAACGTAGATCATCATCTAATGATGCTCGATCTTGTTTTAACAGCTTTGATAACTCGCAAGTAGCTTCAATTTTATTCATTTTGTTAAATTATGACTGCACGAACAACACCAACTGTAAATTAATAAAATTAATAATGTTGCACTTGTTGATAATTTGACATTACAAGTTTACGAGGGGATATTTTTATATTATCTACTCGGCCATGACGAAAACAAATGACAATCGCAAATTTGTGCTGTCAAGTTGCTGTGACATTCTGATGTTTACTGACCAAATCAAGTTCGCATCCAAAGAGTTTTTGTTGTCGAGATTTTTGTCTCCGAATAAGAATATCAATGTTTGCCGATGAAGAAGGGATATCGAAAGCTACAGTATTAAAAATTTTGCACAATGATTTAAGAAAATTCCGGATTCCGTAATTGCTTACTCCCGAACAAAATGTATCGGCAACAGATTTGCGAAGCAAACTTTGTGGTTTTGGCCGACTACGAAGAGCATTCTTTTAAAATTATAGATGATAATGAAACGTTAGCATATAATTGATATCCACCGACAAAACAAAAATTCGTGTACTGAGTCCAAAAGAGGTAAGAAAAGCAAACTTAATCAGAGAAGCTAATCAAAAGATTTATGTTGCAGAGATGGATCGTCTCATCAACTTTATAGACCAGTCTTGGCCCGATTGACTATTCTCTTTTTTATAAATGAAAAAAGCGCTAGAGAAGACGCAGTTTTTCTTCGGATGAATAACTAAAAGAGGATTCATCAAAAGAGCGTCTTTTCTTAGAGGCCTTATTGAAAAACGTTGAAAGAAATGTGACCGTTAATGGACCATATAACGACATAAAACTTTTCTGCAAGCTCTTTTGCTTCATAGTTTTGTAGATAATATGAAAATCTCCCCTCGTATCAACTGTGATATTCAAAAAGCCTAAAATAGAAAATTCGATCAAAACTGTCCAGATGGGGTATCTAAAAACTACCCATTATTTTAACAAAACTGGTCTTGGACCACATACTAAATAATAATTCATGGTTGCAATTATCCAATTAGAAATATTGGAACATGTATTTTGTATTTAAGCTAATAGCAAAAGTATAAATGTGTCTCTAATACGGCCCTACAAAAATTCCTCCTCTACATTTACGAAAATACATCCAAAACCAATTTCAGAGTCCATTCTCACAGACGAAATAATGGTAATGTATAATGAACCTCTCTATTCAAAAAGGAGTTGATCGCAAAACAACTATTCATAGTACATATTAGTTGAAAAAATTGTCAAAAAATATTCGAGGAAAACATCAAGCAAAATTATCAAAATGTGTTCGACTTCTGCAATTTCACAGACTGTAAAAGAAGAATGTGCCTTGTAATTGAAGATTCACCGTTTAGTACTGATATAGCTTCTAGTGATCAATATTTATTTTCTTCAGAAAAGAACATAGGGGCGTCGTTTTCATGATTGTATTCCAATATTTTCAGGGAAACACATTGAGATTATTTTTTTATAGAATCACTAATTAATCGGTGCAGTAGATGCAGTTACTGTATTGAAAAATAAAAAGTATAAAATTGTAAATACATATATCATAGGTACAAATTGTTAGCGGTGCTCAAATGTGTACATGACAACTTTTGAAGTCAAATTTATTTATATTTATAACCTAATAAAACAATCAGTGTAGGAAAACCTAATTAACAAACCGATGTACGTGATTTGATGCGACAGTCAAGAATAATTCATTAATTAATTAATTTGCAAGCATTCAGTGTGTAATTATATTTTTGCACGAAAGGAACGTACTTAAATTTGACTTGTGAAATATTTTATGGCAACCACGTTCTCCAAAACTAATATTGAGTAATTTTTAACCCTATAAGGATATACTTTCAATTCACTACGAAATTTCAATACACAGAGTACGTGAAAGCTGTATATATTGTTATAATTTAATTTACTGCTGGTGTTAGCAATAAGGAAATAATACACTTGTTATTTACCAATCCAATAATTAGAAATTTTATTGGAACAAACCATATAGTGTCCACGATGTTACTCTTAAGTTACACTACATTTCATTTTTATTTTACTCTCTTTCTCTCTATGAGTACGTGACCATGATAGTGCCAAAACTGATAAAGTTATAAATACCAAACTTTATACTTAAAAGTATAATCATTCTCTTAAGGGGACGATTTTATTTAAACAAAAACCAACAAATATTTTAAGGTTTTTCTGAGGTAGGTACCTAAAGAATTAAGTTTTATAAAACTTATTAAAATATTTATAGATGGAGTCTAGAAAGTGACTCAAGGTTGAAAATTCAATAGATTCGGCCTTTACTTGATGTAAATCAATATTCCAACAATAGAAATAAAACACAAATAATTGCTTCAGATTTACACTATATTTAAATTAAAAACACAACAGCTGTTTCGCTACACTGTAGCTTCTTCAGGTGATAACAATTGAATTTGTTATCACCTGAAGAATTATGTCCCGAATGGTATTTATCATTATTATTTTTTCCCTTTATACTTTAAAATAAATCATTATATGTATATATGTATCTTTACAGCTGAGTTAGTGAAGCAATATATGCCTCATAGTCTATTAGTCCCTCTCTCTCACTTACTCTCTTAGTGTTAGTTATGCTGTGGCTTCTCTTACTACTTATGAATGGAGAGTGGATAAAACCGAAATCACACCAGAGGCGATTAACAATAATTCATAGCCGATAAAGCTCTAAGAAATTGTCGTAAAATTGTTGGAAGCTGTTAAGGCAATCATTATTATTTAAAATGTAGATATTCAATGCAAATGTTTAGCGATAAACAAAATAAGAACTGGATACTGCTGAAATGAATATCTTTACATATACTATGTGAGTATGATTAATGTGGAATATAAAAGAGCTTCAGGTATCACAAATTAAAAATGAAACAATGAAAGTATTTTTGACATAAATTATATCACGCCTTTTATCGTAGAATAACTAATTCAAATATATTTGTATATAAATAAAACAACTATGACTCGGAGATTGGGTAATTGTGAAGTCACTTATATCTATAGATTCATCATATAAAACATTTGTTCTAAAGCCCAATTGAAGATAAAACAAATCAGACTACGCTTTGTACGATATAAATATTATAAAATATTTAAGTGTGGTAATATATCCATGGAATCGATGAATTATGACACATACTTTACATTCCTACTAAATACTTTATAAAATAGATATGTTTTATGTAAGCCCAACCTATAAAATAATGAGTGGTTATTCCTACATATAGGTTTGTTTCAACACAACTCACAAACTATTTTGTGATTGGTAACTTCGTGTAAGCGATATTCCATAATTCGAAAACGTTAATTATACACACACCTACCGATTTGGTTTTATTTTTCTTCAACAGATATGTACAAATTATAAAATACTAATTTATCTGCAGAAGTGATTGCTTTGACTCACGCCGTTAAATTTATTTCAAAATATATTGTCATTGTTTCGGCGAGACATGGACGTGTTTCGACCTGGTTGGGTCTCCTCGCTTCAGAATTATATTCATATTGTATATGAACGAAGAGCTGGTATACTTGTATGTAGGATTTATTCTGTAATTCGAAAAATTCTTAATTATAATACACGTGTCGACTTGGTTTCATTTTTCTGATTGCTTTTGCAACATTTGATTGTTTCTGACTCGTTTATGATTTTATGTTATAACAAAACGTATATATATAATTCTTAAAAATTCTTGATGCATAACTTGTGGTTGCTTTAAAATATAATCAATCAAATATACATATATACTTGTATGATTTACTACACATACACAGTTGCACCCTCAAAAGATGATCTTTCGTGCACTACATTACAATGTTACTGTTTCAAATGATAATAATCAATTTTGATCAGCAACACGTAATTAAATCTCGTTAACGGTATTATCAATGATAGTAGTTGCCTCATTATTAATCTTATATACGAGGAGGGATCGATAAGTAACGCACAATTTTTTTTTTCTGTAAGAGTATAGTGACCTGGAATGCAAAACTTGCACGAAACGCACTTTGAAGTTCCCACCGTAGTTTTGTGAGCAGGTGTACCTCTAACGGCAGAAGAGCGAACTAAGGAGCAAAGATGGCGCACGTATTACAGCCGTCTGCGTGTGAAGAGCAGAGAAGTGTGCATTTTTTTGTGGGCATAAGGCTGAAACCCCAGTGAAATTCACAGGGAGATGAAATGCGTGTATGCGGAAATCTGTATGGATCGCAGCAACATCAGCAGGTGGTGCAAATTCTTTTTAGAGGGCTGTGTGAATCTGGTGGATTTGCCACGTGTCGGGCGTCCTGTAACAGCATCCAGCGAACAAATGCCATTGACGAGGCGATTTGTTACGACCGCAGAATCCGACTTCGCATACTGGCGAACATTTTCAAAATTTCTTATTGTAGAGTGCATGACCGACTGAACTTTCGTAAGGAGCAGCGAATGATGACAAGCATGGATTACCTGGCACGGTACGCTGCAGATAGACAACCTTTTCTGGAAGGTATCGTTACACGCCTGAAGGCTAGAGATCATCTAAGGAATAATAATAATAATAATACTTTATTGTGTACCCAACAGTAAAAAATCAGCAAGGGGAACACTGTAATTTACAATAGATGTGCGGATTACAAATAATATAATGCAATACATTACACATAAATAATTCATTTAAGTTTGAGCTACAAAAAAATATCATTGAAATACTCGTTTCCATTACAACACATTTGATGTAGTGGATTCCTCAGCATAGCATTTGTCCTGGACGTGGAAGTAAGAAACGGAACTTGCCTTCTGGCAGAAAGCCGTGGCACGTTGAAATGAATCAAACCCAACAGATAGGGACAGTCAATCCTGTTATGTACTAAACCATGTAAAAAGTTGGCACTAGCAATCTCACAACGTATGTCCAGTAGAACAAAATTATGCTACTCCAACTAAACTGCATGGTCAGTATTTCTACAGTGATAAACTCCACTGGCCTTAAAGCTCAAGAAATTTAAAAATTGTCTCTGGATGCTCTCCAATTTCAATTTATAGCATATATAAATTGGATGCCAACGTATTCTAGCTTACTACGCACGAGCGAAGAATAAAGAAGTTCAATAGTGGATGCATTAGCAAAATGCCTACTATCTCTAAGAATAAAACCAAGTGCACCATAGGCAGAAGTGCATACATTAGTTATATGTTTGGCGAAGGATAAATGTTGATCAAATAGCATTCCCAAATCCTTTACCTCCTGCACGCAGGCCAATACCTGTACCCCAATGCTATAATCGAAGTCAATGAGTTCCATCCTCCTAGAATACTTCATAACATGACATTTATTGATATTAAGTGCCAAATTATTATGCTGACTCCATTCACAGAGAGTATCCAAATCAGACTGTATGCGCAGAGCATCCGAGATAGTATCAATACGACGATAGATTTTCAAGTCGTCAGAGTATACCAACCAATCACAAGAAAACGATTCCAAGAGGTCGTTAATAAATAGTATATAAAGCAGAGGGCCCAAATTAGACCCCTGTGGAACGCCTGACGTGGCAGCAAATACAGCAGACTTGAATCCATTGTAGTACACATAATTGATTCGTTCCCTAAGATATGACGTCAGAAAACTAACCAGATTGCCATGAAGTCCCAGTGCATCAAGTTTCCTCAACAGAATGTCGTGTTTAATAGTGTCAAATGTGCACGAAAAATCTGTATGATATCCATTTGAGAGCGAGAATCAAGTGCGGTACTAATATCTTGGGTGATACAAAGCAGATTACTCGTCGTTGAGCGACCAGTCACGAACCAATGCTGTATAGGAGATATTCTTCTCTGATAGTATGCATATATGAATTTGTTCGAGAATCTTGGAGAAGTTGGACAGAATTGCAATCGGACGATAATTCCTCAGGTCACTCCGATCACCTTTCTTCAGAACAGGGCTAATTCAAGCTATCTTCCATCTGGTCGGATAAACATTTTTGCGCAGCACCAGGTTGAAAATAATTCTTAGTGGGCGTACAAACACCATACAGCAATCCTTAATTAGATAGAGTGGTATCTGATCGTCACCAGCAGTCGGGGTCGATTTGAGACGATTGGCACTCCACAAAATATCCTCCTCGCTGAGAGGTTTTATGGTTAAATAATCAGCATCTTTAAGCTGATTTTTGATGTCAGAACCAGTTGAATTTGAGTCTTTCCGGTAAACCTGAGAAAACACGAGTAAATCCCTCAACTATATGGGCAAGGTTGTCATAGCTGCGATCGCCGTCATGCATTACTAACGGAATACGTGAAGTACTTTCCTTGAGATGAATATAGCGCCAACGTTGTTTTGGGTCACTGATTAGGTTTGATTCAGCTTCATAGGAAAATCTCAAGTAAGACTCGTGAATCTGGTTTTTGGTGATGGTCCTTAGCCTGCTGAACTCATGATAAAAGGAAATTTGTTGAGTTGCTCTCCATCTCCGATGATAATAGTTTTTAAGCTTAAGATTCTGTTTATGAGAAGACCACTTACATAAAGGAACAGACATAACAAGAACATTATAGTTTACTATAAAACATGTCAACGCACAAATCAACATCATCACATTTACTTAATTCAGACCAGTCAATTGACAATATATAATTATAAAGAGTTATATAATTAGCTTTACGAAAGTTGTATCGGAAGTTGTTGTTAGAGGGAAATTCAGGGGCATTATGAATTACTGGTATCTTAAAATACATGGAAAGTGCGGGATGATGAGGATCCTTGGCAACAATTGGTGATGGTTCACGTTATAGTAACACTTCGGAAGCAGACCTTGAAAGTATTAAGTCAAGAAGTCTGCCATTGGCATTGGTAATATTATTGAATTGATCTAAATTGATAATAGATGCGAAGATAGTGAGCGCACTAACCCTAGGACCAGTAATATTTAAAGAACAGTACACTGAAATCGTCATCAAGAAGCACAGGATAATCAAGTAATACAAGTTCAAGGAATTCCAAAACCAAATTAAAATCATCAACGCTTAAATTTGGTAGAATATATAGAGCAGCAATGTAAAGTACATAGTCAGCAGTGACATCTGTATACTAGGACATCGACCAAAGGAACGCTATGCGTGAGATAAGAAGTATCAATCACATAATACTTAATGTCTTGACTTAAGGCAATTAACACGTCTCCACCGGTGTTGAGGTTTACCAAGTTAAATTTCCTGTCACTTCGACAAACAGAAAATTTTTCTGTAAAGAGTTCATTGCTTGCAATTGAATCCTTGAGCCAAGTTTCAGAAAAAACAAATATGTATATTAGAGCCAGAATTTAAGATATTTACGTAGCCTTCATGGGTTTTAGTGCGTAACCTGCGAGTATTTTGGTAGTAGATGGACAAATCATGCTATTACTGTTGGGATTAATTAGTTTTTCGGGTTTGATTTTAAAATTGTTGGAATACCTAATCTGTATTTAATGGACAGATTCTGCTCACTATTTGCAATGCGTTCTTGCATTTCAGATTTCATACGGCGATACAGGTCAATCTGCATATGGGTACGGTCACGATTTAACGATATACAATATGTCTCACTAAGTTGGAACCATATGGGAAACTTTTTTATTATTAATTTTAGGGGAAAAAGTTATTCTTCATAAAAACTTCTGCATGCTCTAAAACCTAAAATACAATCATCAGATATTAAATTTTTTCAGTTGTATACTAGATATGTCAAAAATATTAATTTTACCCAAGAGTAAAGTACCTTTATATTTGACAATATCGAACAACTTTATTAAAAAAAGTTGATTAGAACTAAAAATTATGTTCAAATATGCCATTACATCCATTTATATGGAAAATCTCATTTTTTCAATTTTTTGCCGACAATAACAATGCAAATTTAACTGTAGTTACATATTATCTAGGATGCACTGACATACAAATGATTTGTTGTTTGCTAGAAAGGTTTGACAGTGAATATCAAAACGCGTTAGAATTTATATGACACATAAACATGGTAGGGTTATTATTATCTTGTGAAGAGAAAATAGAAATTGTTTTGATTGTGGGAGAAAAGTATAAAACGCATAGAGAAGCAGCAATTATTTTTAATAATAGATATCCCAATAAAAATATTAATCATTCAACTGTTACGAAAATAATAAATAAATTTAAGAGTACTGGAAGTATTAAAAATAATCATAATAGAAAACGCCAAAAGCTGGTTGCCGATGAGAATACGCAGTTTGAAGTAATGCTGTCTGTTGTAGAAAATCCAAAAATGTCATTGCGCAAAAGGAAGTCGTTGATGCAACAAAATGTAAGTAAAGAAACAGTGGCAAGAATTCTAAAACTAAATAAATACAGACCATTTAAACCAAAAATTGTTCACACATTAAAAGATAGGGATTATGACAGGCGCTTTGATCTTTGCTCACTTATCCAAGGAGAGTTAGAAGAGGACACTTTCTTTACGAGGCGTATAATTTTTTCCGATGAAGCAACATTTTCGTCAAATGGAACTGTCTCATCACAACATTGTCGCTGGTGGTCTAAAGAAAATCCCAATTTTATAATAAAGTCTCATGACCAATATTCATTTAAGATGAACGTATGGTGTGGCATTTATAAGAACAGATTAATAGGACCTTTCTTTTTTCATCAACCAATGAATGCCGAACGTTATTTACAGTTTTTACAAACTTACATCAATGACTTCATGGACGAACTACCCATACAAGAACGTCAATGTATTTGGTTCCAACAAGACGGTGCCGCATGCCACAGTACATTAAATGTTAGGGAATATCTTGAACATATGTTCCATGGAAATGTTATTCACAGATACTCAAATCTTTATTGGCCTGCTAGATCCCCTGACTTAACCCTCCTTGATTACTTTTTATGGGGTTACTTGAAACAAAAAGTTTACCAGAAAGGGCCGTTTCAAGATGTTAATCATTTGGAGAGGATAATTATAGTAACATGCCAAGAAATTTCTCCAGAAATGATAAAGAATGTATTACGTCAATTTTCCAAAAGAACGATTAAATGTATTGAACGAGAGGGTGGATATGTCGAGGCATTAGTGGAATGAGTGAAAATTAAATTTCTATTTACTTCTATTATTAATAATATATTAGTTACACAACTTTTTTGTTTTTTCTTATTTACAAAATAAATGCACATGCCTTCATTACGTGTTTAAATTGCGAAATTGTTGTATAGTTTTCTCCCACAATCAAAACAATTTCTATTTTCTCTTTACAAGTTAATAACCATACCATGTTTATGTGTCATATAAATTCTCACGCGTTTTGACATTCACTATCAAACATTTCTACAAATCAATTGTATGTCAGTGCATCCTAGATACCATGTAACTACAGTTAAATTTGCATTGTTATTGTAGGCAAAAATAGAAAAAATGAATTTTTCCATATGAATAGATGTAATGGCATATTTGAACGTAATTTTTAGTTCTAATCAACTTTTTTTAATAAAGTTGTTCGATATTCTCAAATATAAAGGTACTTTACTCTTGAGTAAAATTAATATTTTTTGACATACCTCGTATACAACTGAAAAAATTTAATATCTGATGATCGTATTTTAGATTATAGAACATGCAGAAGTTTTTATAAAGAATAACTTTTTTTCCTAAAATTAATAATAAAAAAGTTTTCCATATGGTTCCAACTTAGTGAGACATATTGTATAAGACCACTCAGAGCTCTTCAGCTTACCGCTATAGCGCAACACCGCATGTACCAAATTCTCAGATGCTAGTTTAAGTTTTATAGGACGCTTACGTGTTTTAAGTGTAGGATTCTTATAATTTATTCCAAATAGAATCCCAAAAAGAAAAACATGAGGAAAAAAACTTGCTTTGAATTTGGACGAATCGATGCATGTGAGGCGGCGTTTTGTAGAGAATAATGACAGTATAGTCGGATCCGATGATGTTCCGTATCCAATTTTCACATCGTCGAATTTGGGTGATAAATAATCACGTACACTACAACCAAAGACAGGATATATAAGGTAGATCAGGGAGAGCATGGCAATGACAACTAAATAACCAAGCTCGCCCCGCGCACCACGAATAAAACACAGGGACACGCTTTTAATCTCTTTGACACTTCTCGTTGATCGTTGTTTGTTGTGGTAAATAAGTGAACGACCACACTTATTTACAGCTGACCAATATCAATTTTCATTCTCAAGTTAATCTTGAGTATATTCTTTGTTAACTATAATGAAAGATTGCATTTTAACAATTCATTGCATATATTCATGTGGAAGATGACAATAAAATTTGTTTTAGAGTTTCAATAAGGAGAAACAAGTTTCTTTTAGTTTATACATATTGCCGTGGTATCTTGCATATTAATGAGATAATAGTAATAGCATATAATAGTAATAGCATTAAGATTTAATTTAAGTGTATAAAATATAAAAGAAACAATAATAATAAGTTTATTGTATTTCAAAATTTTTAACATGAGTATATTGGGTTGCATACACTTTTATGTGAGAAAATGTAGACATAAAAATTGAATTTATATTTACAATTTAAATATGTACTAAAATAAAAGACGAGATAGAATTTAAGATATATATATATATATTTCTTTTATAGAAAAGAGAAACAAGATGTATGGTTTGTGTATAATGAAAAACAACCTGACTTTATAAAATGTGTGAGAATTGCACTGAACATTTTAAATAATGGACCGTTGTTTAAAAATAAAAAAGAAATGAAAGCAAATAACCGAGAAAGGGTTATGCTTATGGATGGTAGTGTAATACGAACTAGTCATCCTAATGCAGTAAAAATGTATGAAGAAAATAGAATTCGATATGCCCGAGAGAAAAATAATTGAATAATTATGTAAACTTGAGAACGTGCATGAGGTAATAAAATTTATTAAATAAATCATACAAAAAGAATAAATATTTACCTTAACTTATGACTAGATAAGTAAATAAAAAAAGGATATAAATAAAAATATTCTGAGACATATAATCAGCAGTAGTGTTTTTTATAAACGACAGCTGGTAATAATAGAATATATTCAGGAATTTGTATATGTAATATTATGTTTCATAAGCTGTAGAGAGGTGTATGGTTTTTGATGACCTACAAAATAAAAAAAAATATAATGTAAACTTGGTTTGTAGTTTATTACAAATAGATATATCACCGTTTGAGAAGTCCTGGATAGAAGGAGGCGACGAAAAGGCAAACCAAATGGACCATAGTAGTACGAGTAATATTATTAAAAGAATACCTGTTATTTGCAATGTTTTTCCAATATCGCCGAGAGCTGGACATAAAACAAAAATAAGATTTGTGTTAGCTAATGGAAAGAATAAATTCATAAACAAATATAAAGAAGATTTATATTAATACAAGTATACCTACGTTGGAGAAACGCTGGACAATTTATAAGAAACTTTTAAATTATAAACGGACAATTCTTGGAGTGTTGACATTTTGAAGTGAGGAACTGTCAAAAGGACAACAAGTGCGTGTGTGTGGGTGTTCAAATCATAACGGCAACTTGAAGAGGCCAAGAGCTCACTGCAGACGCAGGGTGACAACTCAAATGGTAGTTTCTGCAGATGGCGTTGGGAACGGTCACGTGTTTTCCCCGGAAATATAAATGGAAAACAAGAATCGACAAGATTCATTCATTGATTGATTCACAGATTAGCTGGTTATATAAAACTTAAAATCGTAGGGTTAGATACACCACGATTCATATTGATTTCTTTTGTATTAGCGTGTTAATTTTATTTTCATTCAAGTTTCATTCATTTTTATTTTCTTTGTTTAATTGTTTTTTTGTAATTTTGTAAAAATAATGGAGATGCAAATGGCCGAATTTGAAAAGTTTTTCAATGATTCAAAGTAAGTTAGAGACAAAGACTTATCAATGTAGCTATACGAGTATTGAAATATATCGTGCGAACGTATATTCAATATAACGTTATGCAACAGGGATAATAAATATTTTTCTGAGATAGTAATAAGCATTCTTTAGTTTCAAGTTTAAAAGAGATAAAATAATTAATGGTGTTGAGTGTTAAGAGGATATAGCGTGCAAATGTATATTTTCTGGCACAGTATTTGGCATCATTAATAGTTACAATAAAATTTTGATTATGAATTAATGATTTAAGATTAGATTTGAAATAAGGAAAGTGTATCTGGGTAGCGGACTCTGAAATGCTAGCTATAACACGTGCGAATGGTTATAGATAGTAATCAGATTCAAGCTTTTCTCCAAACATTGACCATTGCGAAATTCTAGGTTTATCAGGGCATTACGTGCGAATATAATGTATCTGGTGAAAATAAAACTAGCAGAAAATGTAAACAATATACAAAAGTTAATTGGATTTATTTGTTGAGAAACAGGAAAATATTTTTAGAGTTCTATTTAATTAAGTATATGAAAATATATTCGTATCATAAAGAAACGTTACAACCTAGAACAAGGTACAAACGTTTTCTTATAATTATGTTTCTTATAATATATATATATATATATATATATGGTGAAGACAGTATAGCGATGCTATATTTTTTTTTATGTAATAAATATTAAATAAATTCGACAATTATGTTTTATATGATTTCTGGTTTTTCATTTTAAATAAGCTATAACCTTATCCCAATCTTTAATAAAAACAAGAGATTTGACGAGAGGGAAGAAATTCAGATACATTGAAGAATTCACGTATACTTATAAAGTACGTGCTGTTAAGATATACAGCATGTGTCAATTTTCGTTAGCCATAAGGTGGATTTACACGGGCGCGTGAAGCGTGATGACGTAACGCGTTATCCGACAATAACCAATCACAATGCTGAAAATTTTGAAATAGAAATCTCGCAGTTGGTGGGGGAAAAATAGAACAGTGTTCTATTTTTCTGCGTTTTTAATATGTGCTTCTCTTTTTAGTATGTCAATCTATCTTCTTCTAATATTTACGCGGTAGTTCGAAGATTTTTAAAACTCAACATGTGTGTACCAAATGCTTAAAACAGGTAGCTGTCCTTAATAAAACAAATTTTGTAACACTTGGTTTTAAGTATGCTTTATGAACAGAAATACAAAAAAAAAGAAAATGTATAAAAACACTAATGTGTCTTTTTATAACAATATACTTCTTCTATACTATGAAGATGTTTTCTTTTATTCTAGAAAATATGTAAACCAAAAGTAATTATTTCACGTAGGTATAACATTAGTAAAACAAATAATTCTCATTCAGCAGATAAACTAAAAACAATAATGTAAACTTATGGCATACTTAATATTAATTTAACACTCTTTTATAAAAAAAGTTTGTTTTCATATTTATATTATATATCATACAATTATTTGTATATATTGACAAGCATAAAAATAAAGTATATGCACATGGTGCAGACAATAATCAGATTAGATTATAAATTATTTACTATCTTCATAATATTTTTGTTCGTTTTTTAGATTTGGCTATACATATTTCGCTGTTTCATTAATAAATAATATAACTAGAATACATTATTCCAAATTTGTATGAAAAATTTGTGTGTAAAAATTGCCAGCTGACAGTAAATTACACTAATGAAATGCAAAACACCATAACAATTGTAACATAATATAACTATGAGCTACATAAACTTAATCTGCATTATTAGTTGCCTTTGTCCACTACCATTCAACAGCACCTTCGTTGACAAAATATGCTTTTAAGGTGTCTCTTATAGTTGCAGCACTGGCACTGTGTCTATTACCCCCTACATTATGTACATTTTCCAAAGCACCTGTTTCTTCATTTCTCCTGCTACCAGCGATCACATTGCCTTGTTCCTCACGGTCAACTAGATGGGGGGAACAATATGATCTTTGGTCTGCTGGAAGTTTATCTTCAAGTTGCTTTAACCAGTTATGCAAACATACTGTAGCTTTAACGATATTTTCATATGTGTTCATACTAGCATTTAATGGTCTTCTATAAATAGGCCATGCTGATGATAATATACCAAATGCATGACAAACGATACTTAAATGTCTTTTTTGGCAAATCAAGGCCACCTCTTCCAGGATATGGCCTCATCATATATTGAGTCATTTGAAATGCCTCATCCCTACTAATACAAAAGGCGACATCATACTTGAATTTGGCAGTTTAGATGGCTTCGGTTTTAATAACGACTTGTTTTCTGACAGTTGACCCAATGCACAATTTTTAAACACACCTTCGTCACTTTTTCTTCCTTGCACCCCTATATCCACAAAAGTAAAACAATATTTTGCATCACTGCAAGCCATCAAAACAATGCTATGATTGTTTTTGTAATTATAAAAATTTGAGCCACTATGTGGTGGTCCCTAAAAATACATCATTGTTCTTACACATTTTAACCTTCATATATGACTGTTTACCTGTATATTTATATGTTAGAAATATAAGAAATAGAATTGCGCTAACAAATTCCATTCTTCGTTATTCATGTTTAGAAACTTTCGATTTATACATTTTTGTAATGAGGTTCAATGTGATGTCTAAACAACACTTCAGCGTTTTCGCGCTCTAACTACGCGCCTGCGTTTAAGAAAAAACGCTTCAATTTGAAAGCAAGCCAAGAATTTTCCCGTGAAAGTGTGACGTTACTTACAAAAACGCGTGACGTCATCCCGCTTGACGCGTCCGTGTAAATCCACCTATAGGCGATTAATTCATGCAATACGTGACAACATGGCATCCCTACTTTCCTCTCTAATGCCAGCGCGACCGATACAAACTCAAGTTATGGTTAGCAGTACCTATTCGACCAACGTCTTGGATGTTTGTAATGCGTTGAGAAATAATATTTACGAGTTGCAAGGATTTATTTTTCTTTTTCCTTTCAGTAAATGCATAGAATTATTAAGCTGCGTTCACGCTGCATGACACAAACAAAAGCGTAATTCTAATAAAATTAAAAATAAGGTAAATAAAAAAGGATTCTGAAAATAATAATATATTACTAGATCAGGAGATCGCGGCGGCCATTTGATGTTTCCCGTTCCAGTAATAAGACGGCTTTTGCAGACTAGATCGCAACGTGTTCGCAACTAAAGATTGAATGTAAAATCTGGTGGGGACATCGGACAAAATCGTTGTATGTCGATTGTTGCCGGGATTGGTGACGGACACGTTGCCACGTATTATTTGTATACGTATAAATCGCATGTAAAAATTGAATCCCTATAGCTAATGAAAATTGACACATACGGTATATAAAATATACATTAAGGATAATGAAAATTATCATCATCTTTATTATTTATGTTGCTGGAACAGCACACAACATAATTTATTTGGCAAAGCCTAATATATGGCAATCATATTCCAAATAGTTATGTTGTCACAGCAATATGCAACTATCTCAGTTTATTTATTTAGTGAATTATTTTTCTGTTTTGTTCTAAATTTGTTGCATAATTAGATATCTGTAACTCCATATATTTATAATATATTGCACATAACAGTTGTTCTTTATTTCTGATTTTGTTTGACAAAATATTAAACACCGCTAGCATATAACTAAATATGTAAATATATAGTATAAAATGTTTTCAGTGATAAACTGAATGGAATAAAGAATTGAGAAGCTAATTTTTTTTATTGCTTATTATCACTTTGGAGTGCTATTATTAAGAGATCGCAAAAAAGGACACCTGCACCTAAAAGAACATTTAAATTTTTTTCATAATATGTATAATGATGAGACTGTGATATTTTTTAATCTCGGCCTTCAATAAAATGTCAAGCATATAGATAGTCGGCAAATTGATAAACAAAAACATTACGGATGTTCTCGTGATAATTTTTTCGGATAAGCTCTAATGATTACATGCCGTTTAATATAAAGTATGAACGAAATACATAATGCAGAAACTTCTAATAAATAAATAAATCCCTAAACCGTTCAGCTAAGGTCAGGTGATAATCGTTTTCAGGCCGTGAAAGCGCCTCTAAGATGGCCTAACAATTACACAAATAATCGGCACCACCAACTATCCGTGCTTTCTGAAGCACAGAAAGAAGTAGCTCATAGAATTTGTAAATAAAGACTCCCAGGTGGAGTAGTCCCCCAGGTATTTGCACTTGACCAGGTGTATCATCAATCCAAGGCTTGGTACAGATAGAGTCAACACAGCCTAGATAATAAAGCCGAATAGCTCCGTTGTGACGTACATGTTAGATTGGTTCTATACTTACATTACACAAGATTTAAAATGTAGTAATAGCAAGGAGGATAGAAAAGGAGAGAGCATTGCCGACAAAAAGTGATGCCAAGAGGGCTATATTTACATCCGCCATTGGTGGGTCCATTACCTGCATATTTGCGTAATATATATTTTGTATTTTATTCTTTATTATCGTGTTTCATTGCACGAATTGGAGTAGCAAGAAGAGTGCAAAGCAATTAGAGGCATAGAAAAGGAAAGTTATCTTTCCACAATTGTAGGTAGGTATATAATAGTTATTTACGAACCTAGTGCGGGAAGACTGTTTCCCCGTATGAGCGCACATTGTAAGCACGAGCGACCGCAGGAAGAGAGTGCTTTTAATTGCGGGAATGCGTGGAAGATGTCTTCACGCAAGTGGTTTGTAGAATATTTTTTGTACGAACATTAAATTAAAAAAATATTATTGATTAATGTCATTAGTATCATACCTAACCTAAGATAGATTACATAATTAATTTAAGCATTTCATGTACATACGTAACTATTACTCACCTTTCCTTAAAATTAAGTTATTATATTCATACACATGGCAAACATGAGGTATTTATTCTTATATTTATAAATTTATAGTACATTTATTGTGAATTTTTAATTATTACTCCTATTTCCCAAACTTTTAGTGAAGAATAGTGGAGGGAGTAGCATTTTATAAACCAAATTTTATTACTATCAAGTTAGATTTTTTTTTAAATATCCCAAAGTGCCAGTGTTTTTTTCAATTTTTACAGTCGCCTCGACTGGGAAATACTCTTTCCTGGTCGAGCGACACATGCGCCAAATGTCACTTTACAGGCGGCGAGTACAAAAAGTTATTGATTTCATTCAAAATTTGGTGAATATAAATCTTTTAACATTGAAAATTGTTGATCATAGGATATAAAAAGAGTCCATTAGAAGGAATCTGCGGTTAAAGAATATAGGCCAAATTGGGTTCAAAGGAAAGTAGTATACTTTGGTCTAAGCATTTTGGGAAGAACTGCCATTATAAATATACTCTAACTGCTATGTACCTTAGTGAAGTGCTATACAAATATAAATTGTGAAGCAAGTGCATCATTTTCTTTAGTTACGGTGGAATTGTTTATTAAATATATGTAGCAGCGAGTGAGAGTGAATCAAATTCTCCATCAAGAGAGCCATAAGAACTTGACGAAAAGCTTTTATATATTATTATATTGTAAATAAAGTCTAAAATAAAACCTCATATATGTAAATTCAAGCCACTAGTTAAATGTTGAAGTATGTAGATAATGTACTAATAAATAATTATATATGTGTGTATATAAATTTGCTGATGTGTAAGTTGTTTATACTATTGCTAACCTAAGTACATTCTTAATAATTATTATATTTCAGTTTTACAGAGTAAATATTAAGTGAATATTACAATTGAATGACACACATTTCTATGCTTGCAGAACTATTAATTGTTCTCATGTATTGAAAGTTTATGGGTAACTTGTGGGCACTAGCAAATATTTATTTTTAGAAAAATCTATAAATCTATAATAGAGTTGTTAGGCTTCATAATCTAGGTAGCATTTGTAGAACATACGGGACAGTCCGGAACATTAAATTCAATGATACCAAATTCTGATTATGTCAAACCTTACTCTAGACCTAAACAAGCGTATACATTGAATTTTGAAAATTATGATTTACTTGTAAAAAGGCATCAGGTATTACACTCAGGCAGTTTATTTTTGTTTTATAAATATTTAGGTACACATGTTAAATACAATGTCAGTTTGTTTGCATCTCTAACCACTACCTCAAATCTGACGTCATAGAAAATGCCCGTAATCAACCGAGGGTAGCGGTTGCACTTTATGGCTCGCGGGACACAGATAAAATTCTGTACTAGGCTTATATAACTATTCTATAATACATTAGTCTTTATAGCACATTGTATTGATATATTTCAAATATGTCAATCTAAGTCACAACAGATATTAATGATTCTTTTATATAAATGCGTTTTCAATTTACGCAATATCTGCAAAACTGTTGAATAAATCAATTTTAATATACTTCATTTCATGAAAATTTAAACCAAAATTAAGAAAATTGCTGAAACGGTATTTTCTTACTCTTGCATAAATAACGCCTTCCGGACGTCAATTCCAATTTGCTTTGTGGGAGACTGTTCATTAGGTACAGATTAACATAACAATACCATATCATATCATACAAGCCAGAAAATTCTAATTACCTAATATATGTGGTTTTATTTTATTGTGTTAATTGAAATGTTCTACAATTAGCTAGTAATAGTTGCTCTTTCAATTGTTTACATGAATGTTAAATCGACGATAACGAATGCACATTAATTTGATGCTATCATCTTTGTTTGGATTAGACACAGCTGATTTTTTTGATCAAATCCACTTTCTCTTGTCGTAAGCAACCCATATATTCACTTAGAATCGTAGATAAAATGTGTTTATTAAGTATAAATTAAATATGTTATATTAGTACTTGTATTAAGGAAATCTAAAATGTATGATAAGATCGATCAAGTTTATGTACTGTAAAAAATATACCGGGTAAATTACTGTATTCATATCATATAATCTGTTTCCACCAATGAGCGGAACCCATGTCGGATAGTTATAGAATGTTTAGAAATTAAACGTAATAAAAAATGCCTTTTGTTACTGGACAAGAAGTTCTTAGAGAGATAATACAATTATAATAATCAGGATCAAGTAGGAATAATGTATTTTTCAAGTAAGATAATATTTCTATTTAATTAAATAATCAATATAATTCTTTCATTACCTCCAATTTCGTAAATACTCCATCAAAAACTTTTTTCATTGTCATTGCTCTTTACTATTTATAGTACAAAATGTGCGATACAAGACTTGGATATAGTAAAGCAAATACTGAAGTATGGGAATCTCTTCGTTTACATGATCTCTCTTTACATTAATTCACATTAAAGCTGGAACCAACTTTATTAATGGCAATGTGAATTTTATGCTTCATTTCTATATTCTATTCAACATTTTAAAGCAAATGTTTTAACTTAGGGTAGGCAGTCAGGTGTACATTGCAGAATTGGACTTAATGACGTAATTCGAAATTGGGCACAGTAGTAGTGATATCACTATTACCACGTCAAATTTAGAATTACATTATTCAATTAAATCCAATCTTGCAACGTGTCCCTAACCGCCGATCCCTAATTATAAGTAATATGTTATAACTAGGGAGCGGCAGACAGTAAAAGTTAACAGTAATGTAGTGACATTTCTGCTAAAGATTTGAAAAAAAAATACCTGACACTGTGCGATAAAAGAAATAATCAGATAATGTTTCAAGATATAAAACTGTCTTTGTGAACCGCGATTAATAAACTTCGTGTTTATATCAATTAATTTATCAAAGGACCTTGAAACAGTGATTATTAACATGAACGATTTTTCTGAACCAGTGAAAGTTCAATGACTTGGAAAAATCTAATCAAACTTACGTTTGAAAAAATGTCACCTGGCTTAATTCTTTGAATGTTACTACAATTCGACACAGAAACGGCATGTTAATAACACACACGAGTCAATTCTAAAATTAATAAAAATATACGTCAAAGCTTGACAATTACAACACAAGTGACAGCTGACCTGCAAAATGGCGACCACAACAGCGTTTGTTTAAAAATGGATGCGCACTCGTCGAAGCGCGTTCTGCCCTTCTTCATTTCTCTGATTCTACCGTTGAGGTAGTTACATATAACCCAAATCTTTGGAATGGCAGGAAACTCATAAATTTCTCCAGCTCGGTGAAGCACAATAAACACAATTAGATAAAATACGTATAAAATACTTTTGCAATCAAATACTTGTGAGAAATAACAAAAAAGCACTATACTAATACTACCGAATAACAGTTTAGTGTGCATAATCAGGCAAATAAATACTGTCATAAAAATGAATTTCTAAAACACATTCTAATCCATTAAGCGAGTGGAAGGGAGGTCATGAATGCTTAAAGAGCCAATCAGACGTATAATAGATGAGTTTTATGTTTGGGGAGAAACATAGAGTGAAGTGTTAAATACAATAATGTAACAGTAATAGTTACAAAAATGCGACAAAAATTTTGAAGTTACTAAAACCGTTAAAAATAACTTAATAAAACAGCTGAAAGGGATCGAACGGATTGGACCGTTCGCACATCTGTTACAACTACTTAAACATGAACTAAGCTTTTTGGTGGGGTGTTTTCTATGTAGGTGAGAGCAACTTCATTTTTGTGAACAGAACGTTAAAACTTCGTCCAAAACATAACAAAATGACATACTTGTAATTGATGTAAAGCCTATGAATTGGTTCATGGAAAAGAAAAACGCACACAAAGGGAAAACGATACAAGCATGGCTAAGGGACGAACTTGATCCCGCGTTAATTGAGGCGATATATTAACCTAACGGAACTCCAGATTTAAATCAGCTGGATTATTGCTTGAGGACCGAATAGGAAAACATGACTTGTAGAAAACCCCATTGAAACTCGAAGAGTCTAAACCGTGCCGACAGTGAAAACAGCGAACGATTTTCGTCTGAATAGAGGCATGTCGTGATCTAAAGGTTCTATGGAAACAAACGGAGGATATTTTGAGTTGTATATTTATATTTTGTTACAGTATAATTATAGAAAATAAATGTATATAAAAGTTTTGTCAATAATATTACTTCGATAAAATTGATCCTTAACTGTATTTATGGTACGTCTATATAGGGTGTCCCAGCTAAGACTTCCGGGTCATATATTTCCATTATTATTGAACGAATTTGTTTGAAATTTGAAATGTAGATACTTTATTGAATGAGGATTGTTCTGTTACTTTTGAAATTAGTGAAAGTTAAAAAATGTAATTTTCACTCATCCTTCTTTTTTTTTCAAATTCCACGAAAATATCTAAAGTGTCTATGGGTGTTTTGTGAGTTTAATTGTTTGCACACTGTAAAGACATTAATAATAAGGTTCACTGAAAACTGGTAAGTCTGAAACCAGTATCTTGCATTTAATAAAGAATGTTGCCTTTAACTCGCCTGAATAACAGGAAATAAAAGCTAGTTGAATTCACGTTTTAAAGACTATGGCTGTTTCAGTCTAGCGCAACGCTTCTTCACTTAATAAATCGTCCATATTCCAAATTTTATAAAAATTCGTTGAATAATAATGGAGATATATGACCCGAAAGTCTGAACTGGGACACCGGTATATGTATATGAATAACGGACTATCAAAATCTCATGATCATATAGAATCCCAAGAGGACGTTCAACAGTAGTAACTAATGTAGCCAAATAACAAAGAACAATTTCCAATGTGGATGAACTGATATTAGATATAATGAAATGCAGAGCTCAACACACTAGGCCATCAGATAATGCTTTGTTGAATAACAAAAATATGAATATGAAGAAAGAACAATGGATAGGACATTCAGGGAGGGACAGGGTAGTAAAAAGGATAAGTTGAATTTATTGGGAATAAAAACATCTAGTAGACTGCGAAAAACAATCATACAGTTATTATTTAGAGCAACTCTTTGTCATTTGATGTTTACTTATAACTCAGATACTTATTTTACTTAAAAGTAAAAGAAAATGGAATTAACCAGAGTGCACTCTCGAATCATAATTTACCATGATTTTAAAAGAGGTTTAAGAGCTTATGAGTGCAAAGAGAGTTTAGATTCAGTTTTTAGTGAACAAGTACCTTCCTTGGCTACAATCTGCCGATGGTATAAGGAATTTGAACGCGAAAGCAATTCTGATCAGCATCAAAAAGAAGTAGGCGTCCTCCTACGGCTGTTACCGACAAAGACACTGCTGCTGTTGTAAAAATAAGTGAAGAGGACAATAGCCACTTATGAGGTAATAGAGCATCAACCCAAGATTGGATCCTCAGCTGTTAAAATAAACATAGCCGATCACCTGCATTTTAAAAAAGCGGTAAGTTGTTTTGTGCCGCATCACCGTTCTGACTTCCAAAAAGCAGAGTGTGAGAATTTGCCATGAACCTTTAAATTTCTTAAATAACGGCAGGTACAATTTTTTTCTCTAAAATAGTTACAGGTGACGAAACTTATATTCCCTTTTTCGAACTTCCTATCCGCCAAGAGTATATGGATTCACGAAGATGAGGAAACTCCTACAATGATGAAGGAGCAACGAGCTATGAAAAAGGTTAAGTATGCGGTATACACTGAAAATGTTTGCCTGAAGTGTTCAATAGACTTCCAGACATGGGAATTATGCTCCACTATGATAATACATCGTCCCATACGGCAGTTTCAACTCTCCAATTTCTAGCCGAAAAAAAATAAAAGCAATAGAACACACGCCGTACTCACATGATTTAGCAGTGTGTGACTTTTGGTTATTTTTGGGGTTAAACGCATTTTGCGGGGTAGAACGTTTTCGTCGGAAGAAAAGATTGATAAGTACAGCAGTCAAGGGTATCATTGCCGAAGAGAATTATTTTGAGCATATTTAAAGTAAATTGCTAGAAAATGTTAACCGTGTTTTTATTCTCAATAATTTCAGCTTGTCCCTCGTATGTAATAGTAAATTTAATGACTTCGTCCTTGCTTAAGTCTAATCATACGCACATCTGTGATTGTAAGCGTCGCAGCAACTACACGTATACAGAGATTTACTAGTAATATTCCCTCATTAAGGTAATTATTAATCATAAGTCAGCACTCAATGAATCTCTCGGTTAAAGTTCAAAACACAATGTAAACGATGATGTCATAGATACAATCGATAACAATCACTAGATAAGTGTGTCTACGTTTCACGGTTTCATACGAGAACAAACAAATTATTCCCTTATGAATGAAGGCGTGTGGTGACAATTATAAATCAATATTTTTAAAATTAAAACCAAGTACCTACCTATAATTATTTATGAAATAAGAAAGGCTTAACATATTTTACACGTAGATTTTCAGAAATACCTAGTTATGGAAGTCAAGTCACTAAATTGTTCTTTAACTATCAAAATGTTTATTGATTTTGCCACTTATACACATTTAGACAAAAAATTCCAAGTTACAAATAAGGTAAAATGAATTTTTTTTAAGAGCTTTATAGGATTCCTGACAAGAAATTGATACTGAATTACAAAAAGAAAATAATATAAAGTACCTTTGCAGTCTGTAACAATAACAAAAAGAGGCCACATAGAAGACGTTCCTGTAGGGGGCGGACATGACCGGTTTAAACTACGACGAAATTTCAACGGAGCAAAGAAATAATGTAAACAACACCCACTTACTGAATAGCACTAATTCATATGGTGAACTGCAACATCTGTTTACGCCCGAGAAGTGTCCGAGAATGAGAGCAAAAAATGCCCATAAAATAAGGAATTTATGAGTAAAATCCTTTCTACATCGGCGTAGATAGGAGCGTGAGGGGTTTTTAAAATTTATTGGTTCCTGTTATTTTTTTATTTATTCTTGCCGTGTTTTTAGAATTTATCCTATTTTTTTAAATATTTTTTCACTCTATTAGTTCACTGTGTTTTCAGAATTTTATTTTTAACGTTTTAGAATTTCTGAAAAACATGATTTGTAATTTGTTGAATAAATACTGTATATAAAAGTAAAAAAGTTGAATAAATACTGTATATAAAACTAGTAAAATTATCATTATATTACATTCAGACCAACAATATTATTTCTAAAAATGAGAGTTACGCCATGCATCAATAAAAATATTTATTAATAACCTTTATAATGAAATAACCAAACAATAAATACTAAAGTCCAGGAGAAACAGATCATTCATGATGCAGTTCTCTATTAATAAGGTTATGTGATAAATTATGTATAAAAAATAACCATGATATTTCCCCGGCTTCATTTATGGTAAATAAGTGATAATCAAGCATTGAAATAATGTTATTATTTCAAATACACACTTATTGGACTCTTTAAGGAATTCAGTAATAATTTATAAGATTAGAATACAGAAACGAATACTTGAAGATTGAAAAATCTTTCATATGGGTCAATAACCTATGCGTAGTTGTTATATTACTTATACATATTAGACATCTGGGCATCCTCAACAACCATTAAAGTGGCTTTATGTACACTTCAAAATTACTTAAAAAGTTCTGAATAATATTATTAATACTGTTAAACTTGAAGGTTATTTAGATGAAAGGTCGGTATTTTTAAATTAGAAAGGCTGGAATTTTGCCAATAAATACAATTTTTTTTGGAATGTTTTATAATAAAAGCTAAAGTCTAATGACAAGTGGCGAAAAATATATTTATTGTTTACAAGTAAAAAAGTATGTATTGTTATTATTAGAGTTTATGGAAACAAACATCAAGTAAATAACAACACTTAGATATAAAATGCATAATAATAAAATTTCTGAATGAGCAGTTTAAAGATGAAAATATACAGTTCTGATACTAAATTTGTATTTTCCGATTATTAATGAAGATGTACCTATTGACAAAATACTAAATGGATCAATTTCGTCTTATTTCTTATAATTATTTACATACTGTTTTCTAATGTGTTGTATATTTTGATTTCCCTTCGGTGTTATAATTTTCTTTATGTTATAATAAATACATACTTTCTACTTAAATTCAATCAGTTAAAAGCGAAATATTATTAAAAGATTAGACGTTAAAAGAGTAAAACTCTGTTATGTATATTCTGAATATAAAATAATTATAATTCAGGGGCATGTCATGGATAGTGTGATTAAATAATTGAAATGCTTTCTCTTGAATTGACAACAACCCTAAAGTTATTTTGGAGAGTTTACAACTAAAAGACAGACTTGTCAAATCCCTGCGTCAAATTAAATGTCATACGAAATACATGTCAACGTCAGGCATTGTTTGCTGGCAAAACTGTCATGTTATTTAAGTTAACAGTAATAAGGCTTGTCAATAACTCAGCGTTGTTAATCAAATATTCTGTTTAAATATTTTATCGCCAACCGTCAGTAAAGTGATGCGTTACCATAGCGTTTTACGGAGGTAAAGAAACACTTTATCGTACTGTACAATAAAGTACTTTACCTGCCGCTAATATCTGTCAGCGTAGCCATGACTTATGACTTTAAAAATAAATCGTTTGTCACTGTCATAAACTGTCATAAGTTATTATATCTTTATTTCTTAAATTAACAATTTTCACGGTTGGCGATAAAATTTTGTATGCACCACGTCAGTAAAGTACCTTTATCGAACTCGTCTTTTACTCGCCGCGCTCGCTTCACTCGCTTGGCTCGTAAATCAGACTCGTTCGATAAAGTATCACTTTACTGACTTGTTACATAAATAACTATTATCGCCAACCGTCAGTAAAGTAATGCGTTACCATAGCGTTTTACGGAGGTAAAGAAACACTTTATCGTACTGTACAATAAAGTACTTTACCTGCCGCTAATATCTGTCAGCGTAGCCATGACTGATGACTTTAAAAATAAATCGTTTGTCACTGTCATAAACTGTCATAAGTTATTACATCTTTATTTCTTAAATTAACAATTTTCACGGTTGACGATAAAATTTTGTATGCACCACGTCAGTAAAGTACCTTTACCGAACTCGTCTGTTACTCGCCGCGCTCGCTTCACTCGCTTGGCTCGTAAATCAGACTCGTTCGATAAAGTATCACTTTACTGACTTGTTACATAAATAACTATTATAGACACATGTTTATATAGATATATCACTAATACCTATGTTTGGTGCTATTGTGCACTCTATAAAAATCATGTACTTTCTCATACATTAATACAAATAATTTTTATATCAATATATTTGATTGATTAGAATAATCCTAATTTAAATACATATAATAAACTTGATAATATTATATTGGTTATTGACGGATAAATAGCCTAGATTCGTGAAGTTAAATGGTGAAATAGTTTGTTTTTTGTTAAATACATATTTAAATTTGAATTGAAAAATTATCTTAATTATACAGGATGTCCAGACCATGCGAGGACGGAAGATTACGGCTTTATTATCAAAGTTAAAGAAAAGTGTTCTAGACAAAAGCTGTAGCCACTCGTAAAATGCACATTCTAAAATTATTTTCAACTATACAGAGTGTTGCGTAAGTGAGTGACGATACAAAACTTGTGTTTTTTTAAATGGAACACCCCATATATTTTGGCATATAGATGCTACTCTTAAAAAGAAGGACATGAATATAAACATGTGTAGGGGTATAAGGCCGTCTCTAGTTGCATTTTAAAAAGAACTATGAAAAGTCCTCGTATGTGCTGCCATCTCTGTAAAGGTTTAGTACTACATATATTTCAAAAATGTATTCAAATTGTAAAATAGCTTAATGATTTCTTGACAAAATATAAAATGTTCTAATTAAAATTTCGAAAGATATAAAGAACGTATATTTACCATCTAAATTAAAACAGTAACATTAAATACAATAATAAAAAGAATATAACTTATTTAAAATTTTCTTACATTTAGGAAATATTCTTTTCAAGGTATATGTCACTATGTGCCTTTGAAGCACAGGTTTGATCACTACAGCAGTTATTTCTTTTTTAAACATAATCAATTGCTGCTGTAGATGAAAGGACAGCATTTATAAAAGTGGTGAACAGTTTCAATAAAATGTTTTGTTTAGGGAAGCAAACTTCCTGAACATACAAATATGTATAAACAATTCAGATCACCCGAACTTGCTGTTTCCGTGATTGTGGTACAATGATTAATATGATCAAAATGGTTACATGAGGATCGATGATTTTAAAATATATCTCTATATGGAAATGATTTATTAATATAAAATAATGTTAAATGAGTATTATATTAAAATAAGACACTTTTATAAACAACTCTTTAGATGTTTCGGATTCAGTAAAATGTGATTTGCATTTACTACCATAAGTTAGAGTAGTCTATAGTTTTTTTTAGTATCAGCTAAAGATTAATATATTACAAGTTTAAAGAAAATCATTTTTAAACATTAACTCGGCTTACTGTACTTCGTATTAATAAATTCCAACTATTTATACCGAATACAGAAATGTTTTGGTTATTGGAAGAATTGTGGTTTCTTACTTTTACGTAAAATACAGTATTTTTGAAAATATATTTTTTTTATAAAATCAGAACAAAACAATTATAAAAGTAGTTTTCTTCCCATTCTAACGTTACAATGTGACAGATTTCACAAAATGGCAATATATACGGGGTAGAAATATGCTTTAATAGAATATGAATTTAAAATTATTAGCTTGAATTCAACTCAAACAAAGATGTTTCCAAGTTGCCAACATGAAAATTTCTAAATTGCAATGCGTAAATTAATCTCAAACATCCGATATTTTAACGTGTTATTTATTGACTACCTATAAGCAGAGTATAGAGGTATAAATATAAACAATAGTCTCACTCCCTGTCGGCACCTTTGATCTTTCCATTCCAAATTCGTACCGCACAACTCACCCACGAGTCGCCAGAGGCGTAGATGATTATGGTAAACAAAGGACGTAAGGACGTATACCAGTGGCGTTGACAAGAAATAAGAATAGTAAAATGTGAACAAATTTTTATTGAAAAATAATATTGAACACAGTATGGACGTACAAAAATTGTATTTATACCTCCACACATACAAAAAATTACAAGTTCGCCCCTCCCGTTAACTAAAGCTGGGAGAGAGAATGAGTTGAGTAAATAGAGTTACTGCACACTCTCCCAAGAGTCTGTCTAAAATCCCAATAATTTGTCACACTTATAGCACAGTATATAGCTATGTAATAGAAACAGTAGTTTCTCTCGAGGGAAATAATTGTCCTCCTACCGACGACCTTGAACCGACGCGTGCGTGAAAATTTCTGAATGCGCAGTAGTCAGCCATCAGCTGTTGAGTTGGCGGGATTATTTGATGCGACTGCTGGGCATGCGATTTGTGAATGGCCGTTAATATAAGTTATGCTGTACACCAATTATACAAAATGTTTGACAAACAATTTATTATGAACACTAATTTTACAAATTAATGGGTAGTTGTACACAGATTAAACAAGGCATTTGTAAAACTAAATTATACATTCTTTTGGCATTTATAATTAACGTCAAATAAATTTATTAACACATTATTAATTTAGAATTTTTGTTTAAAATGTGTGTCAAAAATTTTTTTTGATTATTGTGCATTTCCTTGAAACATTTCCATATAATTTAATGGATGCTGACGTACTTCCAACATTTTTGACAAACAAATTGTTTTTTATAATTAGTGTGCACGCAGAGCATAACATTTTATCAATATTAAACGAATAAAACACTTGGTTATATTGTTTCACTTAAGCACAGATTTATTGTACTCTGACACGTGTTTCGACCTCTCGGTCATTAACGAAGAGTTTACAGACTTAAACTAAACTAAGAAAGTTACCAATACCTATTTATATGTGTGGGCTAGTGTCTTAAGTACAGTGTCAATAATGGGGGTGTTTATAAAGTCCAGTTGTGTGTTTGTGACATGTTTATTTGCTGTTGTAGCTTTTTTAATTTCTAGAATTTCTAATAAATCTAATTTCCCACCTTTATAACTATTATGTAATAATGTATAATTATTGGTATCAAATACATGTACAAGGTCTATGCAATGTTCAGCAAAGCCTGTATTTTTATTATTGTTTAAAATTGACTTTTTGTGTTCATTAATGCGATCTTGTACGGGTCTGCCTGTTTGGCCAATGTAGATTGCGTCACAATCACTGCAACCTACCTCATAAACACCTGATTTGTCACACAATTTTGCTTTTTCTTTGTTATTAACTAAGATTTTTCCTAAATTTACTTTGTTCACTTGGATAATATTTAAACCTAACTTTTTTAATTCGTTAGAAACTCTGCTGCTAAGACCTGGAATATATAGTTAAGAGAATGATACCGCTTGTTGTTTGTATGTTGAGTTTGTTCAATGTAAAATTTTTTTATAAGGATCTTTTTTTGTTTATCAATAATTGTAGTGTTTCGTTTCGCGAATACTTGGAACAAAAATGCCCCATTATTGTTGTGCACCTCGGTGCAAGAATAGTTCGAACAATTCTAAATTAAGCTTTTTCAGGTTTCCGAAAGAACCAATGCGGTAAGATCCTCAGGCGCATTAAAATGTCCTCAACTGTTAAAATGTGCATATTGTGTATTGTAGTTGTGAATAATTACTCAAACTTCATGACAAATTCACCACCACCAACGCAAAATTTAATTTTCGAAGATTGATTATGTACCGACAATGGGAAAATATAACTGAACAAAATGGCTTCACTTATTTTATAGGTTATTTGGGACACAAATGTTTTGAAAAGCATAGTTTTCCAACAATTATACGTTTAAAACACAAGAAATGAATGAATTCAAATTTTACACTTATTTTAAGGCATGTCCTAACTTTGTGAAACAGCTTTACTAATTTGGCAACGCCCGACCATAATTTCAGTATACCTATATATAAATACCGCATTAGGAAAAAGCCTTCTGTGAATTTTTTTCTTCATTTTCCTTCGAACCAAATGTTAGCTTTAAATTAAAACAGAAGTTGGAGGAGATATCATATAAACATCCCTGCGAAAATTTTCCTACTGAATTTTTGATAAAGCTATTTATTCGTGTAAGAATTTTTTATACTTTGAAATTTTGCAATAGAAATGTCAAAGTTAGTGGCAATTCAAATAAAATAACAATTTTACAACACCATTGATGAATTGTGTCAAGAAATTTAAGTAATCTTCAGGTTAGAGGAGCCTTTTTTTGTGTTGTACGTATAATGTATTACATTTTAAATGCGTGTGTAATATGTACTTAATAAAAAGCAGTGTTTTATCATCGTTTTTTGTATTATTGATATAGCTTTTTCATAATTTTAAAAATAGATTAACATAATTATCTCATAAACGATTTGGTTCTGCGTCACTGGCTTATTCCTGAATAGAAAAATTTACTACGCCTCTGGTTGCGCGTGCGTGAATGCGCAGTACTATTTTGGGACACAAACATCAAAGGTGCCGACGGCGAGAGAAACTACTGTCTATACAGCTCTATACTGTGCTTATAGCTACTGTGCTATAAGTGTGACAGTGGTGGTGTCTTACTGACTGATAGTAAAATACTATTTTCAGTATCTGGCACTATCTGGCAAAGTGCCTGCACCGTAACGGACTTTATGAATTCAAATCTTATCTCGGAGGCAGTTTTTTATTTTTAAACTTCGTTTTACTTAATAGAGCTTATGTAGGAATTGCACATTGTGTGATCCAATATTCAATCACTTTTTGTGAGTTTGAAAAACGACCTGAAGAGATATAGACCATTTTTGGATTTAGATTCTTTAGATAGACATTTTTTCTATGACATTATTTACATACCTCTTTAAATGTTTAAAGTCAAATAACTTTTTTTTTACTTATTTCACACTTACAACTATGATGAGACTTGTTTTCACAATAGTTCAGAGTAGTTACTTTAACTTGCAATTATCTTTTGCAATTATTAGACAGTATTATAACCATTATTATTTCAATATGCAGATATGCTCCTGAAAATCATAAATACGACAAAACAGAAGCCTGCCAGAATGTTTTATGGAAGAATTATACATCTTTTGTATAAATTCGAAAAACTAGCTTCAATAAAAATTAATAAGTCTGTAAAACTATCTATACTACATATTTTTAGAATTCGTGTCCGACTATTATTCCGGGAAATTACGACCAAATATTTTTTGACAGACTCAAACCCACACTCCTCACAAATTCGGAAAGTATTATTGGTGCCAACTACATACTAGAGTCTAAATCCATAGCACAAACTTTTGGTAAACATATGACTGCATCACAAAATAACTGAGTATAAATGAAAAAAAATTCTGAGTACTAAAAATTTAATACTCTTCCAACCAATATGTAGTGAGCTAGCCTTGCCATCTTCCAAGAAACTATTATGTTATTGGTTTTAGCATTCCATCATTTCTATCACACTACTTTGAAATTTCCTTATTCTACTACTTGGTACGATGGCCAAGTACCAGAGTATTTTGAAATTAGAATTTCTTTAAAATTACATTTTTGTTTTAGCAGACTAAGCAAGGGCATAGATTAGCAAAAATATGTCAACAACACAGACTAAACAATCCAGACCGGCAACTTAATCCTAGATTTTATCCAGAGTACTCATCCTTGTTTAGCAAGCGTAAATTTCAATACTCTACCATCTTTGTCAGATTCACTGAACTTGGAGATGAGATGGCGCTAGCGTCAATTGAAATGTTTGTTATGCTGTGGTTATATGTCATTCAAACTACATTTCAAGTTTGACACGTTTGACATATTTTTGCAATTCTTTGTCGTACATCGTATTAATTATATGTTGATACAAATATGGTGTCCAAGTGTTTATTGTGCGGATTTGGGCACGATGAAGTTAACAAAATGCACAGGTTTCCTGCAAATATCGACTAGTGAGTATAAATATTGTAAAGTTGTGCTTTAGATATGCATATTACAAAATTTCTTAGTCATCATATTAGGTATATTATATTACAAGATTTGTATTATGTTTGTCTTCTCGTTACTGGTTGTGTAATTTAATTTTACTATGTATTGTATAAGTATATGTATCAATAAAAACTATTATTATTATATCCCTATGTTTTCCTTGACAGTTTTCACTTGATTACATTATATTTCTTTTAATCTTAGTAGTTTATTGTGTCTAATAGGTCACCGTAAGAGCGATGTTATAATACATGTAAGTAAAAGATTAATATTTATATTTCGTATCACATATTTAATATGTAACACCACAAAATTACACATAAGATGCTCAAACTATGGCTATAATTGTTACAGTAAGTAATATTTATTACCATAGTTTTAGTAACTTTTGTGTATGTTTCTGATACATAAATAACGTATTTAATAAGCGTATTCTAAAAACAAGTTCATTTCAAATTCCGCGCCTATATGCTGCTAGCGCCATCTTCGTACTAAGTTCACTGATGTGTGACAAGGATAGAAGATCTTGGATATTTTTTTTTCAAGTAGTTGCCGGTCTGGGTTGTTTAGTCTGTGTCAACAAGATAAAAATAGATATTTGACATTCAGTGTCAACCAATGATCTAATAATATAGAACTACTAGATGGACTGTAGAGAGAGAGGAATTGACCTCTACATACAAAGGAGACAGATATACAAAACCGTTAGTTGTGGGCAAAACATGGCGATATCGCATTGTTTTGTATATAAACTTTCTCAATTTTGTTGATTTATACATATTTATTTGTCTTTTTGGTAATTTGGATTATGTATTTTATTAATAGATTTCTTCTAGTATTGATTTTATTTCATACACCACTGACTTTATTTTTATTTAAAGAAATACGAGCATAAAGACAACTGTGGATTTATGATGATTGAATCAACTTTTTTTATTTATAAAATTGTGATTGTAATTAGATACATTTTAGGAATTTCATTTTTATTTGATATAGGCATATAGGTAATGTATATAAATTGAGAATCATCAAGAATATTGGCAATTGTTAACTTCAGCTTATAATTTAACAGTGTTGTTCTCATGGATTTAGTGTCATATATATTTGGTTAAAAGTGCTATTATCAGTAACAAAATTAGAAATAAATATTTTAAATTGTTGAATATTATATATACCAGCTTCGCAGTGCTTGGAGTCACATATTTAAGACACAATGGTAATGTCATGTGCAGCGTATGGTTGTACTAATAGGGCAGAAAAGGGAATGAACGTATAATTTCACAGGTTAACTATTCTTAATAAAATACATGATTTGTAAATTTGATATAAAAAATTTTAGTTTTCAATCTAATCGAGTACTATGCAAGCAGTGGATAATTTGTACTAAACGAAAGGATTTTAAGCCATCAAAATATTCAAGATTGTGTTCAGAGCATTTTGTTCCTGAAGATTTTGTTATAAGTTATGGAAGAAAATATTTGCCCCAAAATGCAATTCAAAGTATTTTCAATTTTCCTGCTCACTTGAGAAAAATTCCCTGTAATAGCAGATCTCAACGATTAAAAATTACTGATGCACCAAGCAAAGAACTGTTAAAGTAAGATTTCTATTTGTAGTTATTATTCTACCTAGATATTTTTAATGTTCTATTTACCTTATAGCTCAGAATCCCCAAATGTAACTAATGTTGAAGTATTTGAATTAGTCACAGAAAAAACACCTCACGAAATAATACAAGTTGTTATTCTAGCTTTATGTATTTTTAATATTTCTTTCTCCATTTTACTTCGATCACATATTTACCATTTACGTATTTGTTAATCCATATTAATTATATGTACATATATTTTAATAAAAAATTAAGCATTAATTGTCTTTTATTTTGAATATATCAGAAGTTGTAAGGAACACCTAAGAAAAGCTGTCAGTTTCTATATTTATTTTTTCAGAACGTAATATTTTGAAAAATTCTAGTGGTCAATTCAAAATTTCCAACTGATATCTGTATAGTGATTTTTAAAAAAAATTTCTAATACTACTGTTTTAAATAAAAACTGAATGATCATCACACATGCTAAAATAGGTATTATTAGAAGAACAAAATCATATAGTCATTAAAAGTCATTTATTTAATTTTCTTTCCTTAATGAAGAATGGCAACTAGCATAGATACCTTTAAAATGTTATTAAACAGAATATATTTAATACCATATTAATAATATATATTTAATTATTTATCTTTTTGATTATTAAAGTTGCAATACCTTTACTTTCCTCATAATATAGCATATTTTTAACAAAATAATACTTTTAAACATTATAAGCCATTACAAGCTATAGCAATATATTTGAATTTTGCCCACATAAAACGGTCAATTTTGTTCATCCTTGTCAAACTTTCGACGCTCATATATTTTCCTTCTTTCTCCTATGGTGTGGGTCACTTCCTAATCAGCAAGACATAGCGTACACTGCATCTAGTAGTATAATAGTATTAGATCATTGGTGTCAACATAATAGTATCACACTATACTCAACATACAGCATCTTAAAGTATGCAGTTTGTGTCTATTAGAAGAAACTTATTGATCAAATAACAAAGAGCAACATAAATGACAAATCTTGTGTATTATTTTATATTTTTATATATACTATCTTATATATTATTTTTTATGTATTTTTGTGTGAATAAAAATTATGAATATTAAAAATTGACTTACCCATTTTCCAATATTGTTCGACATATTACTTCTTTAACACCTAAATTTTGAGCCTTCTCAGCAGAAAACTGATGAAGATTCCACGTAGCTACTCTAATAGCTTCCTTATTATTTCTCAAATGTTTAAATTCTTCTGTAAATACAGGTCTTGGAGAATATGCAGAGAGCAATTCAAAAATGTCATTAAGGGATGATTGTAATAATCCATTAGACATATTAAATTTAATAGGTGCACTACTTGATTTTTTATGCCTGTTTAAAGGAATTACTCCATTACAAGTACCATTGCTTAAAATATCACTAGAACTTCGTGACACTGTATCCACAGTCAATTGATATCTCATGTTGCTGAAGCGTACATTGTCCAAGCCTTTAACTTTAAGTAAATCCTCTACCTATAGCAAAACAGAAAATAATAAGCATAGAATATTATACGTTATATTTTGGACAACCTTCTTAAATGCTCCTTTTTTGGTTCTATAATGGAATATATTTGCAGCCATTTCTTGTGTCATTCCAGGTACACATTGCAATTCAAATACACTAGCATTATTTACATCAACTAAACGTTTACTTGGTCTTGGTGTCACTTTATTCTCCACACTTAAACTATCATAACTTTGAGATCGTGATGAATTACTACTACTATTGTTCTTAACACATACTTCACATTTAATAAATTCAAATTTTTCAGCACCTATACCACGCACTAATGCCAGATCTTCAATCTTTCTAAATCTTCCAATGGCTTTTCTATATTCAACTATGTTTTTAGCAATTTCTCTGTTTATTTCAGGTAATGTCATTAGTTCTTCTTCAGTTGCTAAGTTAATGTTTAATAGTTCATACTTTTGATCATCATCAATGAGTACAAATGTATGACTTAAGGGGGTCTTCTGTGAAGCAGACCTTCGTAAAAACGGAGATCGTAAAGACCGCTTACGAGATTGCTTGGGTACACTTGAAGTCTGTCCCATAGCGGATTTTCACTCGCGGACATAACAACTGACTCTGCGCTTCAACGGCAGCTACTTCATATTCGATACCCAATCGTACCCAATTCTCAACTCAATATATAAATATATTTATATACCGCCGATGATGACCCTGAATTATTATCAAAATAGTGGGGGTCGAAAAACATCAGGAGGAAATTTTGAATAGCATTAATCAAATTTAAATTTACCTAACTGAATCATGTGTTTTGAATGTTCACCCATACGAATGTTTCTCGAAGTTTATGTTCATTCTGTTAGACCATATTAGACTTTACCAGACTTTACTCTTACTTGCTTTTTAGTGCTGCTCAGTATATTTGGCATTACCGTAAGCATTAGAGGTGGGTCGTTCGCGAACGAACCGGTTCAGTGAACCGAATCCCACCAGGGAACCGAGGGAGCCGGTTCACTAAATTTCAATGAACCGGATCTCGGCTCACTTGGAAAGTAACTGTGCGCGCGATTGAACCGACCTGGATAATTGCTTTCATTCAGCAGACACAACAGTTGCGCAACTGTTCAGTGATCATGTGCAGTAGACGAGCGCTCACTCTGAACATGTTCAGGAGCGGTCGGCATTTTTGTGAGCGGAAAAATTCTATGCTCACTTGGTGAGCGTATCCTGTACGCATGCGCCATTGATTAATTCCAAGACCAACCTAATACATACTTCTGAAGAAAGTTACTAGAAAAGTGAGATGCAGCAAATTAAAGGTATTGTGCAGAAATAAATGTATTATAATATTGGAGTTCACCCAGTATTTTATTCGGGGTTGGAAAAACCAACCCTTCCACTAAAAACTACGCCAAAACTGATTGCAGAAAAACAATTTATTATTATTGTTTATTCGGTTTAATCTCTATAATTTTAACATATGGCAGCAATGAAAAGTACCAGAGACAGACGATGACATAAAGGTGAGCGGTCCTGTCCAGCGAACACTCAACTGTTGTGAAGTGAACGGTTGGAGCGGGATCAGTTCCCGATCCGCCTGCTGAAAGAAAGCATTCAAACAGTAATGCAATCCGTCGGATCTGCTTCGGTCGCGAACCGAGAGCACCGGTTGATAATGAATTGGATCCCGGTTCGTTTGAGCCGACGACGGCGCGGCGCCGAGAATTACATGTCCTTTACGTTCCTGGCATGGTATGCTATTACGGATCCACACGGTTCAAATGAGCCGGTTCCGGGACCCGGCTCACAATGAGGAGCTGAACCGAGTGAGCAGAGTCAAAGAAAGGAACCGTTTTGCCCACCTCTAGTAAGCATCTCCTTACCAACTGCATATATTTTAAAAGTAAAATTTGACAGCGATTGTCAATCATTCTAACCTAACTACTATGTGCTACTATTACTATGTAATTATGGCAATTACCTTCGAATAAAAATTTTCGTCTAAATTTACACTAGCGAATGTTACGAGAGTAATTTTACGTAAGTCAGAATGTAGGCTTCCGTTTGTTCTAATAACGTTTTTTTGTGTGAGGAAATGAAAATACCAGGAATGTCTATGAAGCATGTAGTAAATTCAGGTTTATAAAAATTGTTCCTATTCAAATAGTAAATAGTAATATTAATGGTAAATTATCTGCTGAAAACGTTCGTGGATATAGATCAAATGTGTGATCACCTTTATGGACATCAGATTTTTTCGAAACGAAACTTAATACCGGTAATACACAAAGTTATATTATAGGAATGTAGCGAATGCGAATGTAAACAAAAATATAACCTGATTTCATATTAAATGTCAGATTCATTCATATCTTCGAGCCCATATTTTCAATATGAAAATATAATAGAATGTTTAATATATTTATACATTAGTTCTGTAAATCAGAATGTGTACTGAAAATTATCATTGGCATCATGATTATATACGATTGGCTTGGGATTCTGGGTTTACATTTAATGTACACAGGGCAAAAACAAGTTTTGACTGGAGTAATATAGGTAACCAAATACATTCATAATAGATTAAAATTTTTGTAGTTTATGAAAAAAAAATTGTAGGTATATTGGACATAGATAGAATAATTCGTGATAGAGATGTTGCTCTTGTGGAGAAACATATGGGCACTGTTTTAAATTACTGTTTAGATGAAGAGCAGACAAAAATATTAGAACCCACATTTGTAAAGCTTTTTCAATTGGGTCAGTTATCAGTACAGTATCTACAGTTTTGTAAGAGATATTTAGATAACACTGTTGTTTTACTTAAGAAAGAGCTTGCACATCACAAACAGGTTTAGCATTTTTTAGACACTTAAAAGGTAAATAATTATATTTTTTAATTTTAGGATAATTCAAAATTAAAAGAGGTAATGGAAGAATTAAAAACTGAGATATCAGATCTAAAGAAAAATGTTAAAGAATTAAAGCAATCTTCACAAATACAAACTACAGAAAATACTTCATCTCCAACATTTAAGTGCAATATTTGTTCAAAAATATTTGTCAGTGAAGAATTTTTAATAGCACATGTTAAACGAAGACATGAAATTGACTTAAATCCTTTTCAAACAGAAACAGATAGACTTCAGCTAGAAATTAAAGAATTAAAAGAACGCCTAAATAGCACAGAGAAACTTATACACAGCGATAATAATACAAAATATATTCAACAAAAACAGGAAAATTTCCCTAATAATGATGCTGTAATAGAAAACACAGCACATGTTGGTGAGCTGAAAGACAAGTTTGAGCATCTTAGGCAATATGTTGAAAAAGAATTAACACTTCTTAGAAGTGAAAAGCATTATCAAGAAAAATATGAAAAATGGTTTGAGATGGTATTTCAAAAACTAGACAATTCAAAGAATGAATTACAAATGAATGAGGAAAAGTCAAATATGATTGGAGATGGTGATAAACTAATGCATAAGGAAAGTTCTACCCAAACTACTGCAGAAACATATGTAGAGAGTGAAACCATGACTGATGAAGTACCAAATGCAGTTTCTGGGGAAAATATAGATATAAAACAAATGATGGTAGATATTGACATAGAGAAAATACAAAATGAAATTAAATCTAACACTGTTAACCAGTTTGACCAAATGCAAGGCATTTTAGAGAAAAAGGTGTGCACACTGTGTCTATTGATTTTCTATAAAAAAAGGAAACCTGGTCATACTTTAAAATGACATCCATAAAAATATTTTATGGATGGCAATATTTTCCATAGGTATATATATAGTATGATCAAAAGGTCTTTGGATCGCTATAGCCATGAAACGCAAAGCTATCTATAGAATTATTTACTTCTGTGGTTCTTGACTTTGAAGTATACATAAGCACAACATAAGTCAACCTAAATAACCTAAATAATTATAACCTAAAATCTATTTTATTTGTGACTTATGTATACTTCAAAGTCAAGAGCCACAGAAGTAGATAATTCTATAGATAGCTTTACGTTTCATGGCTATAGCGATCCAAAGACTTTTTGATCATACGTTATATATATATATATATATTATATAATATATAACTGGGAATGGAAAGCTTTTTCCGTTTACTTGTAGGAAAAAAGTACTTTTTTTTTATAAAAGTTTTTGCTTGCATTTTGCCCATGAAAATGACGGAAAATGTTTCAAACTGCCTCTTTTATGGCAAACCATTAATTTTAATTTACATTGTAATAGTATTAGTAGATCAGTGCAGTTATGTAATGTATTAATGAAATGTTTACTTATGTGTGCTTAAACTAATTACTTTATTTTTTCTATATTGAAACTAATAATCATAGTATGTAAGAATAATTCAGATTTCAAGTTTTTAATAAAATAGACATAAAAAAATCAGTGCAATATATATCAAAATCATGTTCGCAAACAATTGCAGAAAATCTTTGGCTACATTATAGCATCTATAATGCACACATACTTATTTTTTTCATTATATGTACAATTTACAAGTTATTCAACATTTTCAGCTCTCTGGTGGATTCGAACAAATACAAACACAAATGAATTCCTTTTGGAAAAAATTAAGTGATATGGAATTGGAAAAAAAGCAAAATGCAATCAATATTGCTTCAACTCAGCAGGAACATAATTCCAGTGCAATAGTGGTACCATGTCCAATGCCACATGGGGATTATCATCATGTTAACACTTTATTTCATGATGGTAATGGTTCCTCTGAAACAACTATCAATAAGAAAACTTATCCAGTACCAGCACCAAGAATTGTCCAAACATATTCCACCATTAGGCGTAGCAAACCAAAAGATAAAACTCCTGATTCACCAATGAAAATTATTACTGTAGGACAACCTAATGTAATTAACAAATATCAAACTGACTCTTCTGAAGACACGTTTTCAGAAGAGTCTGTTGAGATTGTTAAAGCTCCTTTGCAAGTTGCATGTGCTAAGAAGGTGAAGTCTGATGAATTAAAAGAAAAAAATATTGTAAAACCTAAATCTGGGTCAAAATATACAACAATTTACAAAAACAAAATATCAGAAGCAATCTCAAGCAGTGAAATTGAAGAAGAAGAAAGTATTGATGCACAGCCTCAGCTTAAACAATCTACCACTTCAACCTTGGGTCAAAGGTCTTTAACTAGTTTGAAGCAAATGATAAAAGATGAAGATGTTATGAAGGGTTTAAATGCTGAATTGCATGAGATGGTTAATTTGAGACTTAAAGAAATTGGTATATCACCCAACTGGAAAGGAATACCCGAAAAATCTTATAAGCAAGCCATTCGTGTAGTAAATCACCAAACAGAATTATCAAGAAAGGTGAGTTTTGTATTCATATTATGGGTAATAAGGAGAAAATAAATATTGCTTTGTTCTAGAAATACTCTAATTACAGTATTGTTCGAGAAGTTATTTTAAAAATTTTAAATGAAAAAATCAAAAAGCAGAGTAGGAATATAAAGTCCAATTTGGAAAGGGTGAAACACAGGGATGGCAAAAAAAAATCAGCAAAACAAATGTCAACAAAGTAATAAAGTTGTTTCTTATTTACTTGATTTTAATGCAAACTTGATTTCAGACGAATAAAACAAGAAAAACCATCGAAATATCCTCTTCACAATACATTTACAGTTGATGTGAAAAATGAAGAAAAACAAAATAAATTGGATACCTATACTAGAAAACCCATGGACAGGGATGTACCACAAGTGTCTTCTAATGTTATACATGAAAAGCCAACTTCGATTGGTGCAACTCCTGTCAAGAAAAAAGTTTTATTTGATTTAGAAGATTCATCTAGTACTTCCAAAGTTGTTGTACCACCTGTCATTGTAGACATTGCACAAGGCCAAGATGTTGCTTTAGAAAATAAGAGAGTAAATATTGAACGGGTTACTGTAGCAAACGTGAGGAAGAAGGAACATTATAAGGATATCTATGAAAGTGGAAAAGCATTGGTACAAAACGTCCAGAATGTAGTGGACACTCATGATGCAGAAAGTACAACCACTTTGGCTAGTTCCATATCAGAAACACCCAAATTAAAAGCTAATATGGTTGAAGTTAAGATGCAAAATATGACCAAAGATGATATTTCTGATTGGGATATTAGTGATATCCTCACATGAAGCTTAAAGAAAAAATACTTATTGCACAAATTAATTATTATTCTTTTATAATAAATGATTACGCATTATACAAAAAAAGTTTTATTTTCATTTCAACAACTAAGCATGAAGGTTTTAAAACCTTATCAGAATGTTATTTGTTTGGGTAGTTTACCACTTTTTACTTTCTTATACGTAGTATAAGGAAGTATTGTGATGATGAAAATTTTCGACCTCGAGATTTTTGCAGATGTCCACGTTTTGAGGTCCCCTGATACCAAAAAAGTGGTTTTTAAAAAATGTCTGTGTGTCTGTGTGTGTGTGTGTGTGTCTGTGTGTGTGTGACCACGATAGCGGTCAAACCGCTGTAGATATCAATTCCAAATTTTGTATTTACGAATATAATCTCCCTCTTGAGAACTGATTAGATTTTGAGCAAAATCGGCAGACCGGAAGTAGTAGTTTACTTCAGTGAAAAAATCGAATTTTGCAAATATTTCGTCAATTACTAAGTTTAAACAAATTTATAAAGAATTCAAATGTACTCAAAATTAAATTTGAGGAAAATTGTTTTAATAAAGTTTTTAGAAATTCCTACCGGAAGTAGGTCTTTTACTCTTATCGAAAATCAGTTTTTTGCGAATATCTCGCAAGTCATGCTTTCTAGACAGGTACATTACAAGTATAAATGTATTTAGAACATACTTTTAAATATCTTTTGTATAAAAAAAATTTCAAAATTTAGACCGGAAGTACCACTTTTACTCTTAACGAATAGCGATTTTTTGCAAATATGTCGTAAATTATGCATTCTATATATATTTATGAAGAGTACAAAAGTATTTAGAGTTGGATTTGGAATATTTTTTGTATAAATGAAATTTCAAAATTCGGACCGGAAGTAACACTTTCATACGTATAAGAAAGTCGTGTGGTGGCCACACCTCATTTTTTTGTTATGCATATATATTTTTTAGTAACATACATGAATCTACATAAAAAGACTATCAAATGTGTTTGTTGAACAGAGAAGCTTGAAATTTATATTTCAATAGATTTAGTAGATCTGCTCATTATATTTTAATACATTTCTCTGCGGAGGTAACAATATTTCATCTTATGTAGTATTTTGTTTAGTAGCATGTAAATGTTATTTTTTAATAGAAAATCAGGATTATTACCCGTTTGGCCTCCTTAACCTCTGCTTGATATATCAAAAAATTACTTATAGAATCTTTAATAAAAAATAGTGTAGGTAACTGTTTCCCAGAAGTTTTAATGAAATCACCACTCAGCCAAGCTATCTAGTATGAGATTTATATTTTATTTCTTGTTATAAAACTGAGCAAGTTGAATTACAAATTCGGAAAAATCCAATAATTTTAAAAGCATGCGCCTCTTCATTCTTTAGTATCTATTAATTCCATTTTAAAATTTTAGAGGGCGACACTGCATTTATTTTTCAGATTTTTGTACGTAGGTACCTAACACAAATTGCTGTACCTAATCAACAGTAGTTAGCGTTTCTAAAGGTGGTAAAGGTATCGATAAACAGGGTGAACTTCATATTCAAAAATCATGTTGCGAAGTGTTGCATTTTTAAGAAATATCCATTTAAATAATAATAGAAATTTCAGAAAATTTAGTGGTACAGTTCCAATAATCTTTCACGAGGAAGTTAAGTACGCACTTGAACATTCTTTACCAATTGTAGCTTTGGAATCTACTATAGTTACACATGGCATGCCATATCCTGAAAATATACAATGTGCATTAGAGGTTGAAGAAGAAATTCGTAAGAAGGTGATTGAGCAATTGCTTTATATCCATAACAATAAAAATTAATACTCTCTTATGAAGTTTTTATATTATTAGGAATTTATTATAACAATGAAAAAATTTGCCTTTTGCCTACATTATTTCTTTGAGACAATAAAGTTCTTAATTATATTAAAATAATTATTACTAATTATAAATGAAAAAATAGGGATATTAAGAACAATTCAATAAAATATATTCTATGTATAATTTATTAAAAATTTAAAGTATTTAAACATTCTTGTTGATTCAGTGCCACTCAATAAGAAAAGAATTCCAAATTATTTTAATAATATTTGAGGAAAGTGCCATCTAGTGGTGTTATACAGAATGTTTGGACTGTAACAATACTTTGTGCTGCATAATGCTCAGACGCTACTTAACTTTTTTAAATTTCTTCTATGAATATGATTTGTATGATCTTTGCAGCAAACTGAGAACTGATGCAATTGGAATAATATATTAGAAAAAAATACTATTTTTTTTCGGTTTAACATACGTGATTTTTTTTTGCTTCTCAATCTTACATTCTAAAATAGTAATTATTCGTATGGAAAAACATTAATCATTTAAATTTTTTGACTTGTACAGGGTGTTATTCCCGCTACTATAGCAATTTTGGGTGGCAAGATTAGAGTTGGTTTAACTGGAAAGGAAATATCAGAATTAGGGGATATAAAGGTCAGTGCAGCTGTAAAAACATCAAGAAGGGATTTAGCTTACGTTGTTTCTAATAAATTAAATGGTGGAACTACTGTTTCTGGAACACTGATAATTGCTCAGAAAGCTGAAATTCCTATATTTGCTACCGGTGGTAAGTAATATCTTGTTTGAAAACTGTATAGTGTAGAATATACAGGCGTCACTCAACTTGTATGTTCGATATTTATAATTTGAGACATATGTGTTGGCGCCATAAATTATAATTATACATGTTTCTTTCGAAATTTGTCTGCCCTAGTAAATTGTACAATTTAAATTTATGTTTTTGTAACTTCTTTTTTTTCAAGTTTGAGTATCGCTTTATTCTTATCTAATTATCATTCAAATTGAAGTCAGACCTGTCCTCGATCTCTACTAGTTCTTCTGATATTTACGAGTTTTTTTAACGGTAATTGAAATACAATCATTGTCAAACAACGTATTATATCAATTTTGGCATACGAAAATCCATGTTTAATTTTTTTTTGAAATGGAATGGTTTGCTATTAATATCTATTTTTAGATAATCGAATATATAATTCGAAATCTATTTATTGTTTTGAATACTATTCTCTTGTAGAAATTATTGTACTTTATTCATAAAGCATTTACAATTTTTTTAAATAATGAATAAGCTTTTTTAGGCTTTAATACAACAAAAGGTCAGTACAGCCTTATTTTGAAAGTTGGAAATTTTAAGAATGTAATTATAATCGGAAACGTAGAGATATGTTTTCTTTGTTTTATTATCGTTTTTAATCCAAAAACGTTACTTATGTATTTATCTCACCCGAACATGGCGAAAAGAACGGCAAAAGCAGCCCATGCTATATTACCAATATTCATCTTCTGAAAACCTAATATTCCTGTGTTTCTTACGTCAGCCATTATCCTCGAGCATGATCTAGTGATGCCAGGTTCTTGATAAAAAGTTTTCCCTTCAATATTTTTTCTTAATATTAACATGAAGTTCAAAACAATCCGTTTTATACAATTACTGAAGATTTTTTAGCCAGAATTTTATTAAAAAGAATCCGCAGTAGGTCCTTACCCACAGTCTCAACAATTAGCAAATAGGAGATCGTGAAGACTAGTAGAGACGTGTTATATATTTTTGCCGCATTTTTCAATATTTATTTTAAAAAAAAGCAATTATTGCTTTTGATGACCTATCTCATCTGGGAACGCTGGCACAATGATGGATACAAACCCTAAATTGCATGTTGCTCATATATCTTTATTCTCGTCGATTGCACGTAGACACTGAAACTGCTGGTTGTATATTAATAAAACTTGCTGCTAAACCCAAACTGAAGCCTATTATAAAATTAGAATGAGTATCTATCTTGTAACTTAATTTTCGATAATCGAACACTGTACTGCATACTCTGACTAGTTTATTTAATTTTCTTCATGATACTGATACACATTTTGTATAACATTTCACTGCTCTCTTACCTTGCATTTCTGAGACAGCCGGAGGGAAACGTTTCTACGCGGGTTGCATTTTTAAAAATTGTTTAGGCATCGCTTGTATGTACATCCTGTCACAGAATAACTATTCCTAATTTTCAGAGATGATAGACAACGCTTAAATAAACATTTTTCTATTAATAAACTAGTGTCCGGGAATTATTCAGTATCGCGATAAAAAGAAATTGAAATTGTCATTTTACGTGTCACATCTTTATTAGATAAATTAGTGTTTGATAGAAAATGCATCATTTTACAAATATTGAATTAGCATACATGCATCTTGCCTACGGGGCAGCTTACGCTGATGCTAACGAAGCGAGACGAATTTATGCGGAGCTGCATCCCCAGCTTCCCATTCGTCGTCATACACCATTTCCAAGATTTGCGTATTCGAGATACTGGTGAATTCCAAGTAAATAAAAGAGATTCGGAAGCCAATCCTACTGTTCGACGTGGTGACTTTGGGACCAAGTTCTGCAACAATTTGAGAATAACCCGAAAAAAAGCACTCGTGCTATTGCCCAGGCGATGCGTACAAGTCACACAACTTTACGGAGGGTATTGAAGGAATATTAGAAGCATCCGCTTCACATTTAAAAAGTGCAAACGTTAATTCCAGCTGATTATCCCAACAGAGTTCAATTTGCCGAATGGTACTTGAATAAAATTAACGACAAACCAAGATTTCCTTGGAGTGTATTATGGACAAATTACGCATGTTTTACAGGATATGGTTATTTTAATACACACAATAGTCACATTTGGATCGAAGAAAGTCCTCACGCCGTTCACAGGTTATATCATCAATGGAAGTTTTCTGTTAATATTTGGGCTGGGATTGTTGAATTATGTAGTGGGATCATATTTACTGCTTGCACGGTTAGATGGTCATGTGTATAGCATTTTTCTGGAACATACTTTACAAGACTTGCTTGAAAATGTCCCACTTAATATTCGTTTTACAGCATGATGGTGCACCAACACACTTTGGATTAAATTGCCGACATGATCTAAATGCACAGTTTTATAACAGATGGATCGGAAGAGGGGGCCGATTTCTTGACCTGCACGTTCACCAGATATGACTCAAGTTATTTTTTGTATTTGGGGTCATATTAAATCACTGGTGTATGAAACACCTGTTACTACAGAAGAAGAGTTAGTTGCTCAAACTACAAGTATTCCATAGCAATTTCGAAGAATTCGGCGTTCGATTGCAAATCGTTACAACTTGTGTATTGAAAATTGTGGTAGTAACTTCGAACAATTATTATAAAGTTTAATGTAGTATTATTTCTAATAAAATGTTCCTCAACTTAACTCTTTCCTGTTGTAATTGAGATTTTTATTAAAGATTTCTAGTTTATCTTGACAGCCATTAGTTCATTAATAAAAAATGTTTATTTAAGTGCCCTCTATCATTTCTGAAAATTAGGAATAGTTATTCTGTGACACCCTGTATAATTGCTATTTAATGTATCTATTACTGTCTATCAATTTTTTTTGTATTTATGCTCCACATTTCTAAAATAAAACTTGATGTATTTTTAAGGACTCGGAGGCGTTCACAGAGAAGGTGAAAAGACGTTTGATATATCCGCAGATTTAATAGAATTAGGGAAAACTTCTATGGCAGTGTTTTCTAGCGGTATAAAATCTATTTTGGATATACCCAAGACTTTAGAATACTTAGTAAATTTATATAATGTTATTAACAAGTAGTTGAATGATTAGCCGATGTTTTTTTTAGGAAACTCAAGGTGTTTTCGTTGCGACATTCGGTGCGACCAAAGAATTTCCAGGTTTCTATTGCGCTAGAAGCGGATATAGTGTTCCGTATAATATAAACAGTGCGAAAGAAGCTGCTCTCATCATCAGAAGTAATAAAGAATTAAATCTGAATTCTGGTATGGTATTTGGTGTACCTGTTCCTGACGAATATTCCTTAGACAAAGATGTTTTAAATGCAATAATTAAAGAAGCGTTGAAATTAGCGGAAGATAAAGGTATTTCTGGCAAAGAAATAACACCTTTTCTACTAAGCCTGGTGGCTGACGCTACTAAAGGGAAATCATTAATGACTAGTATCCTTTTTTTTAAAGAGTATAATAGTGACTGAGATTAGGAGGAAGCTGTTTAGATTAAAACCCAGTAAATATATATATTTGCTGCAAACAGGTCTATTAGCTCCATAGCTTTGTAATAACTCTTCACTCAATTCAGTGTTTTATTACTTTTTAGTTATGTGTTTCTTTTTCAAGTAATTTTTTCGTTTACATTAACTAATCTTTTGCTGCTTATATGCTTCTTATTTTGTTTTGCCATAGGTTTTTGAATTTTTGGTATGCTCCTTTTAGCTATGTCTTCTGCTTTCTTTCAACCAAAGATATTTTCTTTCTATATATGTACAGGGTGTCCCAAAAATAAAAAGACGGAGTAGCAGGTATGTAAAGTCCGAACAGAAACAGGCCCAAATATACCGCAATAACGAAGAAATTAAAAATTTAATTTTCTATGTTGTTTTTTTAGATAAAAAAATTACATTACGGACCTGGCACAGAATGTATGTTTATAAATACACGTAAGAATGCTCATTTGTAAATAGAAACGAACACGCATTCATAGAAAATACGCTTTTATTTGTATAAAACGGGAAAAAAACGTTAAATCGTACTCATTCATATAAAACATTTTTTGCCCGATGCGTCTAGATAACGCAGCTATGTAGTCGATTGTTGACCCAGATGGGCGACGCACTTTACTGCAGACAGTAAAAGATTGTTTTTATTTTTAAAATAGGAAGGTTGTTGCTCTTTAATGTGTTTGTAGTCGGAAACAGCTGACTATTATTATTTTAGAATATTCAATAAATCGTAGTAAATATCAAGAATGTAATAATTTTTTTCTAGCTGCTGTAAAATTAAAGTAATTAATGGTTTTATATTTATTATGAAGTATGTATTCCTCCTCCTTTTTTTTAACACAAGTAATATGGTGGTCCTGAAAGGGACCGATTGTGAAAGTGAAGCATGTGGATATTTAGTCCAGGGTCGGCGTAAGGCCAACTGAATTCTTTATTATTTTTTTTCTGCCGTCTGCGCACGAATAAAGACTTGATATTTTGAGGGTACGTTTTTACACAATCTATCTTCCGATTTCTGCTACTCCGTCTTTTTATTTCTGGGACACCTGTATTTGTTTGCCTTGCTCATTGTTTCGGTTTTTTGTATGTGACTGTAGGACATACCTATTTTAATATTTCTGCAAAGACTTTTGATCTTATTACTCTGTATAACGACATTGCACTTTTATTATCTTTAATAATTCTTATTCCTACTTCCTTAGATTTATCTACATATTCTATAATTCGTAACGCTAATAACAGATTCTAGGGAAGACGCCATATTCAACGTGATCTATTTTAATCACATCCTTATCATTTGTTTGTATATCAGGCCTGGATTATTGTAGTGAAACCATAGTCATTATTACAATATGTTAAAGTGAGACAGGCATATTTGCCGTATAATGTATGTCAGATCAAAACGGAAAAAATATGCTCATGTCATTAAGTAACCTCTTCCAGTGCAAAGGATATATTGAGAAGTATTACATCCATTGTATTATGACTTTTATTGGTATTGATAGTTGCTTCACCTACCTTTCTGAGCTCCTTCATTACGAGTTGCTAGCTGAATGATTTTACCATTTTATAAAATATAATCTTCTCAATTTTTTCTTTCTTCTACTTCCTTTTATTCTTCACCTTTGTGTGTGTGTAGTTCAATTATTATGGATTTTGATTGATCTAGGACTGACATACATTTAATTTTTGTTCTAATCTCATTCTTATTGTTATATCGTCGATAACGCGAAGACGATTTTACTTTCTTATACGTAGTATAAGGAAGTATTGTGATGATGAAAATTTTCTAACTCGAGATTTTTGCAGATGTCCACGTTTTGAGGTCCCCTGATACAAAAAAAGTGGTTTTTAAAAAGTCTCTCTCTCTCTCTCTCTCTCTCTCTCTCTCTCTCTCTCTCACCACGATAGCGGTCAAACCGCTGTTGATATCAATTCCAAATTTTGTATTTACGAATATAATTTCCCTCTTGAGAACTGATTAGATTTTGAGCAAAATCGGCAGACCGGAAGTAGTAGTTTACTTCAGTGAAAAAATCGAATTTTGCAAATATTTCGTCAATTACAAAGTTTAAACAAATTTATAAAGAATTCAAATGTACTCAAAATTAAACTTGAGAAAAATTGTGTTAATAAAGTTTTTCGAAATTCCCACCGGAAGTAGGTCTTTTACTCTTATCGAAAATCAGTTTTTTGCGAATATCTCGCAAGTCATGCTTTCTAGGCAGGTACATTACGAGTATAAAAGTATTTAGAACGTACTTTTCAATATCTTTTGTATACACTTTTTTGATATCTTGCGAAGTATGCATTCTATAGCGATTTATTCAGAGAATGAAAATTCTTAGAATAGGATTTTGAATGAGTTTTGTATTAAAAAAATTCTTAAAATTGTACAGTTTGAAACGCTCATACGTATGAGAAAGTCGTGTGGTGGCCACACCTCATTTTTTTTTCTTATTGTATATTTTAATATTACATACCTTGTTGTAGGCAGATAACCCTGTTTTAAACCTGCGTTTTCTTTTAAACGTTTTTGATATCTTATTATCGAATTAACTTTAATTTTGCCCATATTTCAACGTATTTTAATCTAATGATTACCATTTTCTATTGAAACATATTTTTTTTTGTCATAAATAGTTGCTTCCATTTTAAAGAATGTAGGTACTTGCGTGAAGTCAGTATATCTTATTCATATCATATTTTCTTCAGAAACAAATTATAGTACTTTAATTTTCTATTTAACGGTCCTACGGCAACTCCACTAGTTTTACTTGTTAGGAATATATTTGGACAACTTTAGTTTTGAACTTGAACCAGGTACAGGTTTCAAACTTTTTTATTTGCAAGTAATTTTAGAAATATATTTTTCTTATTCTAAAGTTGTCCGTTTTGCTTCGCTCTGTAGGTGGCAGTGATTATGTTTAGCGTAAATTAAAGTTGGTAGGTTTTCCATTGCCACTCAAAGAAAAATGTATTTATTGGACAGGCAACTAATTTTCTCTATTTGTTTTAAATCAGAATAAACAGAGTCGACTTAAATGCATTACAATATACAGGGTGATTCTTAATATATGCGACAAACTTTAGGAGCTGATTCCTGGGGTTATTTTGATCATAAAAGTTCATAAGAACATATGTCCAAAACCGCTTAGTTCAGAAGTTATACAATGTTTAATAGAAAGTTAAAATAATAAATGATTTTATTATAAATTAACAAAATAATTAGTAAAACAAAATTAACTTATAGTAACTGTTGAAATTGACCGCCCCCAACTGTACTACAAGCTGCTATCCTCCGTCGTATTGACTGTCGAGTCCGTTCGAAAATACCAGGGGTATTTCGAATTGTTTCAAAAGCTGCTATAATACGATTTCTTAGTTCATCGACATTTTCTATGGGAGTCGTGTAAACTAATGATTTAAGGTGGCCCCAGAGAAAAAAGTCCAATGAATTTAAGTCTGAAGACCGAGGAGACCACGATTGTGTACCTCCTCGTCCTATCCACCGATTTGGATACGTACTGTCCAGAAACTCGCGAGCAAGTAAACTAAAATGCGCTGGAGCACCGTCATGCATAAAATACATTTGTAATCTTAACTGCAACGGAACTTCTTCCAGCAGTAGTGGTAACTCCTCTTCAAGAAAATTGCGGTATACCTCGCCATTTAACCGCATCGGAAAAAAATGTGGACCTAACAAGTGATCTGCATCAATTCCGGCCCACACATTGACAGAGAATTGATGCTGATGACGGGCATTCATTATTTCTCGCGGATTTTCTTCGGCCCATATGTGATTATTACGAAAATTAATAATCGCGTTTCTAGAGAAAGTAGCCTCGTCGGTGAAGAATATTTGAGCCAAATAGTTAGGATTTTCTACGACTTCGTGTTGCATCCATTGACAAAAAGCTAATCTTTGTAGAAAATCTGCTGGCAATAGAGCCTGCACCCGTTGAATGTGATATGGATACAACAGTTGATCTTTCAATATTCTCCAAACTGTGGCCTGACTAATGTTTAAATCAAACGCAATTTTTCTGGTGTTTGTTGTAGGATGTTCCTCAATTTCATTTAATACCATTTCTTCAACTTGTGGAGTTCTCACTGTAGATGGGGGCCCGCTATCAGTCGTCCGTTTTTTTAAAACTTTCCGTTTCACTAAGACGTTGACGAAGACGGACAAACATGGAATGATGCGGTATGATACGCTTCGGGTATCGTTCTGCATAAAGACGTCTAGCAGCACGCGCATTTCCATTGGCTAGACCGTAAATGAAATGCATATCACACATCTCAGCATTCGTATAATTCATTTTAGAAAACAGAAACTGGCAATAAACTGAATGAATACTCTGACACTATTGACAAATATTGAAATGACAAATAATTAATTCCAAAATACCGTACATAATCACAACACGTGCTTCTTGAGCAACTGGTAAACACCAACTGATTAGCATCGACAACGCGACCACTACGCATATTAGAGAAACAGGCACAGGCTTGTTTACGAGCTTGTATTACAGTTGGGAGCGGTCATTTTCAACAGTTACTATAAGTTAATTTTGTTTTACTAATTATTTTGTTAATTTATAATAAAACCATTTATTATTTTAACTTTCTATTAAACATTGTATAACTTCTGAACAAAGTGGTTTTGGACATATGTTCTTATGAACTTTTATGATCAAAATAATCCCAGGAATCAGCTCCTAAAGTTTGTCGCATATATTAAGAATCACCCTGTATATTTTTATACGATTTCGAAAAGTAAAAAGAATAAAATAATTATCTTAATTTATTTTTAATATATGAATGTATGTTAACCTTAACCAAAATGTCCAGACATTGCTTTAGTGAAAAATAATGCTTCGGTTGCAGCGAACGTTGCTATAGAATTAAGTCGCCTGGCTGGAACTGGTGGCGGCTCTGGCTTTCGGCCAGATATAACGACCAGAAACGAGGATAATGAACGAAATCTGGAAAAACGTCCGGTAAGCTTAATTGTTAATAATCTAGGCTTGTGATGTTTATAGTTAGTCATAACGAGTATAATATCATTGTGTGGCTCGATTGTGTCAGCTTTGTTTATACATGTATGTGTTTTCGGTTTGTGCTCAGAATTATACAAAGGTCAAGTTGCTTTTTAAAGTAGAGCAGATATTTAGGGGTTTAGATGAAAAAATATTTCATTGCTTATACTAGATGCATTTCATACTGCAATAAGTGTTTTTTTTTTAAATTAGAATAGCTTACAAGTAAAATATTTATATTAAATCTTTGGTTGTCCTTTACTGTTTAAACGTAATTGAAGGAATGCTTTTATACAAAGGTTAATTGTCAAAAAAAGGAAATGAGCATTCTTTATTATACAGGGCGAAACATATACAGGGTGTAACAAAATAAGTGTAAAACATTTCAGGGGGTGATTCCTTAGCGAAAAAGAGATAGGGTCTTTCATATAAAAAAACTTCAATGGAGCATCCCTTGTTAAGATACAGCCCCATAAAGGGGGTACATAAAATTTGTTTTACAATTTTTCTCACAAACACTAAAAATGTAATTTATTTCCAATGTAACTTTTTGTCTGATTATTTGTTTACCATTTAAAAATCTATTTCCAATACCTTGTTTCATTCGAAACAAAAAATGTCTGTTGAATTTTTTGCCCAAAAGTAATCAGTTCGCAGCAAAAAATTATTTTACGAACAACTACAGAGATACATCGTCATAAATGCGAACTGGATTAGTATTGTTATTTTGTAGTTACTACCTGCATCAAAATACATATGATTAAAGATGAATAAACAAAACTAATTTATTAATAACAAAACATAAAACATGTAGAAATCATAGTAAATGTTCAATATGTCCACCTTCAGTCATTACACATGCGTCTAGACGTCGGCGCATTGAGCCACGTATTCGCTCAAATATTCCTGGATTCTCTCTAATTACCCTGCACGCATCGATGATGCGGTTTCTTAAGTCCTCTACATCGCGAACAGGAGTAGGATAAACCAAAGTCTGTAAATGGCCCCAAGTAGAGAAATCGAGAGGATTGAGATCCGGGGATCGAGCGGGCCAATTCTGTGGTCCTCCTCGACCTATCCAATGATTTGGATATGTTTGGGTTAAATGCTGACGTGCTGCTTGACTAAAATGGGCGGGAGCCCCATCATGCATAAAAAACATATCCCTTCTGACGCCCAAAGGAACTTCCTCCAGCAGTACTGGATGCACTTCTCTTAAAAATTGAGTGTATGCCTCACCATTTAATCGAGGAGGTAGAAAATGAGGGCCAATTAAATAATCCCCAATAACTCCGAGCCACAAGTTAAGAGAAAAGTGTTCTTGATGGTTAGCTTGTACAATAGTGTGAGGGTTTTCATCAGCCCATATGTGGTTATTATGAAAATTAATTATCTTGTCCCGAGAAACAGTACATTCGTCTGTGAATTCGATCGTATTCAGAAAGTCAGGATTTCTTCTAATCATTTCCAGCATCCAATTGGAAAATTCAAGACGGTTCGGAAAATCTCGCTGTAACAGTGCCTGTACTCGTTGCAGATGGTAAGGGTATAAGAGTTGTTCCTTTAAAATTCGAAATACCGTCATATGATCAACATTTAACTCGAAAGCAATCTTTCTAGTACTGCTAGTAGGGTGTTCTTCAACCAAATTAAGTACTGCGTCTTCAATATGTGTTGTTCTAACTTCTCGATGGCGACCACAATCCTGCGTTCTTTTGTCGAATGAACCATATTCTCGTAATCGTTGATGATGTCGGGCAAATATTCTATGCGAAGGAAGCTGCCGTTGAGGATACATTTCAGCATATCTTCTAGAAGCTTCTAACCCATTCCCCTGCGACAGACCGTAAACGTAATGCATATCAGCCATTTCCTCATTTGTGTATGCCATTTTAATAACAAGTGAATTATTAAACTAACAAATTACGAACAAAACAACGACACACAATTAAGTATTAATTCAATTTCAAAAATTTACAAACTGACAGCGTGATACCACTACTAGCGGCCTACTAAATAAATTAGTTTTACATTTTCGTTTTATGACGATGTATCTCTGTAGTTGTTCGTAAAATATTTTTTTGCTGCGAACTGATTACTTTTGGGCAAAAAATTCAAGAGACATTTTTTGTTTCGAATGAAACAAGCTATTGGGAATAAATTTTTAAATGGTAAACAAATAATCAGACAAAAAGTTACATTGGAAATAAATTACATTTTTAGTGTTTGTGAGAAAAATTGTAAAACAAATTTTATGTACCCCCTTTATGGGTTTTTTTTATATGAAAGACCCTATCTCTTTTTCGCTAAGGAATCACCCCCTGAAATGTTTTACACTTATTTTGTTACACCCCGTATAGTAAAATGAATATGCAAGTTATTTATTAAAGTGAAGTTTTATGATCATGCATCATCTAGTACTTACGTTTAACGGCGATCATTTCTTATAGTAGGTATACCATTAATAATTTGATCCAATAATGCTTCATTCGTCACAATTTTTGTTGTATAAATCCTTGATTAAATTTAGGTATGCAACAAAAGTAACTAATGGTATTTAGAGTTGGTGACCATGGGAAAGCATATTCTTTTGTTTAACATTGAATGTTACAACATTCAATTTTTCTGTGAATTGAATTTACAATTAAAATAAATAACCGTTTACTGATTTTAAAAGTTTCATTCAAACGTGACAAGTGGATTTTCGTCAGACCATCAATGTTCATTGTGGTATTCCTTAACTCATTCGCTAATTAATTGAGTTATATCGCTAAATAAGATGATTGTTTTCGATTTTGATTTGTTCTGAACACACCAAAAGAGACAATCAATAAATTCTCCAATTATTATAAATTATTATACAATACATATACAATATAACGTACAACATGAATGGGTTCTGTTATGAAAATAATTATTGTATGTTATTAATGTTTACGTTCCCATTGATTTCGTATGAATAGTAGGGTGTTCAGGGATCTGTTTTGAGATATCTGCTCTTGGAACTACACATAAATAACATATAATCTATGGATAAATGAAAATGTTTCCTGTATGGCCATGACACGAAACTGTATCCACGAAAAAGAATATGTTTGGTAATTGTGTGCAACCTCAGTCCGACTTAACTGTGAACAATTGTTGTTCCTACAGTTAACGGTTATCCGTTTCTAACAAGGAAATCACTACAATAGTATAGAGAGTGGCAAGTGGTTGCACCGATTTGGAATGTGAATAAAACCCAAATTAAAGGAGACCAACCTCTTTTTTTTTTAAAAGTAATTATCATGATAGTTGCCTAGTTCGTCTAAAATAAAGACCTTTATTATTATTATTATTATTATTATTATTATTATTATTATATTATGAAATGCTATTCTTTTAAAATCTTATTACTTAAATGATGTTTGTTGTTGTAGAAGGCTTTCTCGAATGTTCACCGTTACTTTACGAACATTATCCTGTGAAATTGTAGTGATTTCTTGTTGCCGCCTTTAAGTATTTCAAATTTCATGGTTAATGTTGGTAAATTCATGCTTCATAAAAAATTGCAAGGGTTCAATGTGACACTATTTTGCTGGAACCACACATTTCTGGATGGTGATCGTTAAGTAGGTAACTCTTTCAAATCAGACCATAAAAAATTCTGAAGCATGAAGCAATAACCGTGGGACCGTGGAGTGGTGCTGGTGAAATTCCAGTGGTTTTGCTTCAGACTAATATTAGCCTTTATGTTTGATAACAGTGCCCGTTAGGTGGAGCTTCATCGTTACAATTCAAAAATTCATGTAAGGGGAGTACTCTGAAGAATATTCTGATATGAAATTGAACGTGTTTCAAAAAGTCTTTCATTTAACTCCTGTATATACCATCATAATTTTGAAAGGTGCATTTAAAGCGATGATTTGTCCCAACATTTCAAAATGACATTCGTAACGCGGCCACATGTTTGCGTGTTGAACGGCTGGGAGGTCCCAGTATTGATGCCAGAAGATTTTCGGACAAGTGGAGAAACTATATGATAAAAGTTTGCAGCTCACCCGTCCGCAACAACATCATAATGATCAATATAAAACTAAATACGGGAGATACGTTCTGATGTTATTATAGATTCGTTGTATTTCATAAAGTGTTCGACAGTGAAAGCGCAGTTCTCACCATATCAAAGCATATAACTCAAAATGGCTCAAACACACAAATACAAAGCGACCCACTATTTTTTTAGCCTACCCAAGAGCACAGCAATGACATTTTTCTAGACCCTGTAGAAATACGGAATTAATGGGGGATTGTTGGATACATACGAGAGGCTATCGCTCACCAATTATTTAAGTATGCATGATGTTTTCATTTTGGACGCTATTCTTCAGATTTCTCCGGTGTTTAGGCCTGTAACAATTTTAACTGGACCTCATTCCCAAAGAGACGCTTCTCCATTCTACACTGAAAAAAATCTCCTCAGGAATTTTAGCTACAGCCCTGTAATTATCTTTTTGTAGTTGTAAGTGTTACAATTGTAGCAAACCTATGAACATGGTTGTAGGAGAATAATATTAATCTTTGTAATTATATTTCTAAAAAACACTTTTTCGAGTGTAGTAAAATTAACTAATGTTAACAAATAATTTCAAGAAGCAGTATTTACAACATCTTGTAGTAAAATATATACCAATTTTTGGTAAAAGTTTAAAAATATAATAATATGTTTATTAAAATCTTGATGTGTATAGTTTTCTGCGTTAACTTTGATTCTTGGTAATACAATAATGTCTTGAGAATTTGCACAAAAAAGTCTATTCTAAATATAGAACTGACATCATGTGCATTACCATTCGTAGTTTAGAGAACCGGTGAACTGACAGGCAAGAGTGCACGCAAAATTTTTCAGCCTTTGCCGATCAACACCCGCGAGACCCCAAGTTTTAGGGCCTTTTATTTTTGGTGTGCCCAGAATATCATTTGGCTTTGTTTTATTATACAAGTGTACATTTTATATATGCCGTGTATTGTGATTGTGCGGTTTTGAGAGGTAGGTACTCATGCTGTTTATTGTTAACAATTACGGGACATTTTCTTAGAGAAATAAATTTGAACGAACCAATATTAACATTTAAAGGTAAGTACTTTCAATATATAGTAATATGCGTACTACGTTTTAATCAATTATGGAATATTGCATATACCTAATTTGATATATCAATTAAAATAGATATTCAATTATTTAACTTAGAGTATATGTGTGTTTAAGTAGAATTGTGTATTTTTTTTATTTTACCTTATGTAAGAATATATTCATTCTCTTGTATAGGTATTATAATTGTGAAATACTTATTTTTAGCATTCTATTCCTCATTCATGTTCTGTAAGAGCTTTTTACTCAAAGTCAAACATTCTACTTTGTAAGTGTCGTCTAAGTTGCACGAAAATTATTTTTTATTTTGAATAACACTGCAAATTATAAAAGTATAGGAATGGAAATCATTATAAAAAATGCCAATGAAATAAATTATTAAATTAAATTATTTGTTATAGAACAATGATTAAATGAATTATTTAAAAGTATACATTCGCGTCAACAAAACATAATTCTATCTACAAGTTTGTATAAAATAAAATGTCTTTTTTAAATTCTAATGAATTTCATTTAAACCAAAAAGACCAATGGAATCGACATATGTATATAGACTGAAACACTATTAACAAAAACTATCAAACCACGTTTTCCAACTGATGCAAAAAACACAGATTTCGAGATTATTCTAATTTTATACCCACAAACAAAATTCAAACTATAGATAAATTAGGCAAACGCTAAATAAATCATCGGCAACTCAAGGCACAAAAACCAATAATAGTAGAAAAATTATAAATAGAGTGAAAACTACCGTCTGTGAGGCACAGGAAAAGTATGTGAAAAATGTCAATATAACTTTAAACGATAAAATACATCTTATTTCATGGACAGCCGTTAAACATTTTCAATTTAAAAACTGCTATTATCACTAAAACTATTATTAATCATTTCATCCGATAAGCATTCTGAATAAAATATTGCATAGTTGTAAACTATATATAAGGGTGTATAAAAACAACTAAGCAATATTGAACATCTAAAACACAATTATATTTAGTTATTCGCTATATATCGGAATTATATGGTGTCTCAAAAACTGAAACGCAATAAAGACAAAATCCGCAATAAATTTAGAAGAATAAAGGGGAGCGGTACCTCAACTGTAAGCGGAATAAGAGGCGATAGCGGGCCTTCAAGGCCTGCCGTATTAGCTAGTAGTGGATAACTGCCGCAACTTTCATTTTTTGTCAATAATGTATGAAATGAAGGCTTTCTTTTTTAAAATAATCCCTTCTTTCAATATATGCAAAAATATAGTGGGTGTTTCATTTAAAAAAAAGTAACATTTGTAAGTAGCGCGAAAATTAGTAGTTCAACCGTCTTTTTGGTTCCGTCATCACTGTTCACGATAAAAATACTACTATTACTTTGCTAATTTAACCGATACTGTAGCTTTATTAATAACAAAGTTAGCAATAGTGCCGACTTAATTTATAACACCCTGTATATACCAAAAGGTAAATATTTGTTTTTGATAAATATAGAAAAAGTATTTTCGAAATATCAAGCAAATATTGGGTACGTAGGTATTCGATGCTACTAGGGACCGTATTTCTTTTTTAAATATGAAAATTAGGATTACATAATCAAAACTAGTGCTTTTATTATGAGATAGTATAGAGAAGAGATATCATCTTAAAATATTAATAATAATATTTCTTACCATTACGAAGAATCATCAGACGTCGGACATACACGAATTCTTTATCGTTGTGTCTCCGTCCTACGATTGTAATTTCCGGTTTTCCGGTTATGTCTGTTCCATTTCAGATTTGAAATTGAGTGAGTTGACTTCGGAGAATTGCTTATTTCACGAAAACGAAAACTGTCTTTTTTGTATAATAGATGTCCTTTCGATTTGATTATACACATGCTTACTCCCTCATGTTACCTTGTAAAAGAGAATTAGAAATTTTTAAGAAGATTTTACGGTTTTTGTACCGGTTTTCGCAGTAACAAAAGAAAAAAAAACATTGTTACAACTTTGTAATAAAATTATATAGGGCTTAATAATCATTTTCCTAGTCTGAGTCTCTTTGAGGTATAGGAAATACAGCAACAAATTCCGAAATTATGTATAAATGACTTCTTGTCAGTAGATTCCCTAAAGATGTTACGGCTGAGCAGCTGGTCGATTTTTCAAACTCAAGTGCGGAATCTGAATTCGTTTCTGCAAGTGTTGAGTACCTACATTGTAATAAAATGCGAATTTTGTCAAAGATAAATGCTTGTAACTTTTTAGAAAGTTTAAAAAAGTTAAACTGGTTGGAAATAGTCAAATCCAAAAGTAATGCTAATGAACAGTGGAATATCTTCCTTAATACTTACACTTAAATGATTACTAATAAACCTTAATGCTAGTAAACGCAAAAACTTCGGAACTGAAATTATTCTATGTAAGAATAGATTAGATTTAATTTTAACGCTCTCAAAATTTATTCCTAGTTATAAAGAGATGTACAAAACAAATAAAAGGAAGCATGACTTTTTATTACAAAAGAAGAAATTGTAAGTATACGTATGAAGAAAGAATTCAAAAATCTGACAACAGATCCAAATGCATGTATATAGGCCATATGCAATGATATACTTGGCAAAATTTCATCCAGAGGTGTTGAAATTAATGGAAATCCTGCGCAAGTTCCACTTCTCTTTAAAAAATATCCCCAATTACTACAAGACATCCGAGAAATTCTGTATACGCATGATAGACGGGTGCCTGTAATTGACTTACAGCTTGCTATTTAGAAATTTCTATTTTATTTAATTGGCAACTTGAAAATGTCTTCCTTCAAGTATTCTATCGCCAGTGTCGTGTATAAATATTTAATTTACAAAATAAACATAACTTTGTAATCATATGATCATGCTTACGTGCAACTATTTCATTGCCAATATGATGAAACAGCATTAATAAACCTGTTATTTCGAATTCATATTCTTTTAAAGGTGATTAGCATATGTCGATAATTTTTAAAGTCACTGCTGGAAAACCCTTTAATCTGCCCTTATGGAATTCTTATGGCAAATTTGATAATTAATTTGAATTCAGCCTGATAATACAAAACGTAAAAATCGCTAAAATGCAAATGTAGGCGGCGTAGATCTATTACAGACACATTATAGTTGAAGGATGTTTTACCTGATAATAAATAAATTTCCTTGTGACATTGATGGTATATCGGCAAGTATTGTGAAAATGTATATACCCGTACTAAAAGATGTTGTTAAGCAAACTTCCTATTTTGAGAGTACCATAAATAAAATTCAATTTCAGTTCAAATACACATCTATTTATTTTCGGTGAGCGCCGATATGTCGGGATCGTTCTGCATCGAACATAAGATCTACAGCATATATACATGTGAATCGCTCGAGAAGATATAATGGCCCTATATTACTCACATGCCAGACACTGCCGTCCGTACGTATACATAGGAGGTCTTGCATCGCCTTCGGTGTACAGTCCTGTAGCCCTGTCGGCAGACAATAAATTCGGCCGCTAAGACTGTTTACGCTCGAAGCCAGCTCCGCATCAGTATGCGCACAATATTTGTATGTAAAAAATACATTAAGTGACAATATATTTTAAAAACGTAGACTCTCATTTTTAAGAACAAAAATACTTACCATGCCGGGTGTGTATATATTGCCCGGTTATCTAAACAGTGTTTAAGGATTTATTGTACAAAGTTGGCAACATATTTGCTAGTTTATTTGATCTAAATTAGTATATTTTGCTCTAATAATATTTGCGCCATTTTCTACATTTGAATTTGTTCTTTGTGCTTTTTACCCTTATTTTATTTTTTGAAGATTGTATTCTATATAATTAGAAACTTCGTTTTAGTAAATTAACTGTAGGCATTTCTTTTGTGAATACTGCATATGAGAATTCCTATCTACATAGCGCATAATTATAATTTCCATTCTGAAATAAATAACAAGGTGCAACAAACTTGAGTAACATTGAAACAAATTTATTGATTACTTACTGCTATTAAAAATACAAAAATTTTGTGAAAAATAAAAAAAACTAAAACAATATACATACATATATTCCTATGAAATTAATGCCAAAAATATGTAAAATATATTATGACTTGTAACAAAATCATAAAAGTAGGAAATGTTTGTTAAAAAAGAAAAGTCTGCATCTACGGTCTTAAGCTGGATTATCAGTCACATTCTAATGGTATACGATATTGCACAGTCCATTACCATATCTGACACGATTTAACTTGCACCAAATTCCTGTAGGATGATTAAAGCACGATACTTTTACTGAAAGATCATATATCAGCTGTTTATTAAATACAGTAGATTCTAACTAACTTTATGTCCTTTAAACAAAAAAGGTTGATTGAGAAAACCTTATTTCCAAATTGGTTTACAAGATTTCAACTTAAAAAAACGTTATGTTTTGGCGGAATCGGAGTGAGAAATTATTACTGGTACTGTCACCAGTAATAATGTCTAATGTTGAATTTAACTGCATGTCAACTTTACAAGCATGTACATTATTCATCCAAACCCAGTTCAGCCAGAACGTACTTAAAGTAACCTACCTTCATTAGCACTAACTTGAACCTGTCAGTTTCTATAGAATTTCTTCCATGTTTCAATTTAATTTGTAATTTTTCAATCTAGCTTAATATGTTAATGACATTTCTAGAATGAGTCCAAAATATGTTCGACTAATATGATATCTTAATAAGGTACTGTTAAATGCAATGACAAAGAGGAAAAGAGCAACTGCAAGCATAAATTGCCACAGGATCTTAAAATCTTCACGAATTGATATAAAGTCCCAGAATTGTAGTAGAATTAAAAACTTCCAAAACTGAATCGTCCTCATCAGAAAAAATAATGTACTTGTGGTTATCAATTAAATCGTATTTCTGTGTAACTTTTACACATACTCATATTATATTATTTTTATATTTAATTATGCTGTTCATTTTATTTATAATGTAACGTTTTCGGGTTCGCAATAAACAACTCGTGCAATTATTTATTTAAAACAGTCTGTATATTTATACACTTAAAATTATATAACAATATAAAAACATAAAACTAACGTATCACACTTAAAATACCACAATCTAATTAAAATTAACACTTGTATTTATTTCTATTACTAATGTCCGTGTCCGTATATTAATGTAACACTTCTATTTATATAACACCACTATTTACATTTATTTCTTTGGCTACCACTATTTATTTATTTCCATATATATTTATTTCCACGCGCGTCGGCTACTTCTTAATCCCGAATTACTCCGCAATTAATTCATCCATCGTTGACCCAGTCGCCTTATATACACCTACGAAACATCTCGAAGCATTCGCGTAAAACTCCATCCTTCTCTCGATGTTTATAGAATATTCCATAGACATTCTGTCTCCGCTGGACTATGCCGTACGGCGTGGAGATTGATTTATGGTGGTGTGTAAATAAGAGCGTTTTTGTACGTCGCCCGGTCCGCCTCTTTTTTTTGCGTGTGACAATTTCGTTTTATCGCGCCGAGAGGTCTGATTCTTTTATTTAATGTAAACTCATTTCGTTACAATAACTATATACCTAATTCCAAAAAATACTTTCATACAGCATAAGCGCTGTCAATTAGTGTCCGTAATACAAAATCAAATTTCTTAGGTTATGCGCATGCGTAAGTAATCCCAATCACTGTTTAATATTTTATCAGGTACTTCAAACACCGGTTAAATTAAGGACGTGCTTAATCAATGTTTAGCGCTAATCGGTGTTGGAAAAACGCAAATTTGTAATAACCGGTGTTTTAATCAATGATTACGCTAACCGGCGTTTTAATCGGAGTTGGAAAAACCGGCCCTTAAAGTCTTAAAAGTGAATAATCGTTATTCCGAGTCAAAATGAGGAACCTCCTCCTTCTTTGTCCATTCGCTGCGCGTTAGTTTACTCGGTTTCCACGCGACGTTTTACGTAAGTGCACATGCTTCATTATTTGCTTATATGCATTCCTAACTCCTAACGTCAATATTTATAACACAGTTTTACTATAATATACAAGGTATTTATAAATAAAATGTAATAATCGATATACGATTTTTATACTATTTATAACAATTACAATAATGTCGATAGTTAATTCATTTAGATTCCAATTGGAAGTAGAATAATAATATGTAACTGGACAAAAATATAAACCTAGTTCAGAAGGTTAAGAAGCTAAGAGATACAAATTCGTACTAAAGTGATAAATTAAAATTAGAAAATCAAGATTTTGAAGAATGATCAAAGCGGTATGGTATACACAACAAAACGAATTGCTGCCGTGCAAATTAAAAATGTACCATGGAAATTATCCCATTTAAATCAGATGCTATATAATGAATCGCAGAAGTCTTCTGAAGCCCCATTAAATAATGTGTAAACTAAATAAATATACACAAAATTTATCATTGAAATTCTCCCATTTAAATCAGATTCTATTTAATGAATCGCAGAAGTCTCATAATGTGTAAACTAATTTACAAAATGAAATACTTCAATCAATACCTATTTTGAATCATTTTGCTTTGACATTTTTAAAGCTACTACTGCAGGTGTGCTGTATTATTTCTGAAACACACTGAAATTCCGTGGAAGGTACTATCGCTTTTAAGCACGATATATCATTATTGATTGATTGCGTCAATGTGCTAAAGTGCAGCTTGATGCATTTTTAGTTACAGTGTGATTCTCACAGGTGTAGGAAATTAACTATAAATATTGGAGGATGACGTCTTTTACTGGTTTGGATTCGTATATTTATGTGTTTGCATGGACTTGGAAATACACTATCGCCCAAGGAAGTATGGATATGTAGAGTACCTATGTGAAAATGTGGTCGTAATTTAAACTTTTTTATTATAATAATGATGATCAGGGAATTTGTGAATGTTAACGTTTTATTAACGCATATTAGTTAATTAACCAATTTTTATCGATACAAAATCTCCAATGTTTTTATGACTGTTTGTTGCACTAATGAAGTGGTATGAGGAGACCAATTTTTTTTTTGAAAATATAAGATCATTTCTTAAAATCTTGATAAAGGTTATAAAATATCATCTGTCAAAGTTGTCACATCCATATATCATATACGATAGACGTTGTAAATCAAACGTCTATTAACCGTTTATTTATTGATTTTAGTACTTTTGTTTCCTTTCTAAAGATTGGTCCCAAATAAACGGTTATCTCCCTTAATCTGCGACCGCATATAGCGAAATCGACTGTATATAAATTACATTATGCGTACTTGATATTGCAAGGAATATAAATAAAATTGGGTATTATTTAATAATTTACTCCTCAAGTTAGTATTAAATGTGTTTATCAGACAACGGGTTTTAATTCATCCTGTCGTGGCTTGTTATATGCACAAACACTATATCGAATTTTCACACATCCTTGTATAGCGTTGGTGTTTATTTAATAATAATAATAATAATAATAATAATAATAATAATAATATTTATTTCCCACAAAGAACATAAACAGTCATAGGGATTAGTCATAAGAAAGAATATAGATATATACAAGTGTACAGTCACATTTAGGCCACACAATATAAATACACATCACTATATAAATAAAAATTAAAAATTAGTTGATTAATTAACACATGTTTTCAAACAGATTTGTACTAAGGCTGTGCATCATTAAAGAATTCATTCAAATGATAGTATGGTCTGTCAGTTAAGAAATTCTTTAGGGAAGATTTAAAATTATAGATTGATAGATTTTTCATCTCATTTGGAACATTGTTGTAAATTTTCACACCCATGCACAGGAGACTATTCGATGTTAAAGCAAGCCTGTGGCTTGGTTGATGTATTTCAGGATTTCGAATGCTATAGCCGTGCATAGGATTATTGGTTGTGACGATTGACCCTCTATTCTTATGTATGTATACAGCGGCTTCATATATACCTATACAAAGACACCACGGTTAGCAGTTTAAACTAGCTAAATAATGGTCTACAAGTGGTTCGCTGCGGGACGTTTGCCATCACTCTCACGGCTCTCTTCTGCAGTATCAAAGTTTTAGTTATCGCTGGACTGGAGCCCCAGATGATAATTCCATATCGTAAATGTGACTCTATGTCGGATAGATATATCAGTCTCAATATATCTATATCTAATATCTCTTTAAGGTATCTAAGTTTAAATATTGACTTTGATATACTTGTGTTCATCTGGTTGATGTGATTATTCCATCGTAAATCACAGGAGAACGTAATGCCCAACGTTTTGATGTTCTTTACAGCATCTATGTCAGTGTTTTCCAGTGTTAGTTGGAGACTGGTTGGTGAGGTGGGTGTAGTGGTGAAAACTACATGTTTTGTTTTTGACTTATTTAGGGATAAGTTGTTAAAGGAAAACCACCTGTAAGCATCAGCCAAAACGGAGCTCGTCCTTTCTTGAACGTTAGTGCTGCTGCGATCAACCAGTATAGTAGTGTCATCTGCATAAGAGATTGTGAAGTGGTCTCGAAGGAAAGTATGTATATCATTCACAAACAGGTTAAATAATAGCGGTGACAGTATGGTGCCCTGGGTACTCCGATTGTCACCGGTAACAGCTTGGAGTGTAAAGTTTCTTTTATATTGTTATTGGTCATTGTTATTCTCACGAATTGCACCCTGTTCGATATATAGGATGTCACCCAATCCAAGGCAACCCCCCTAATTCCCATCCGGTGAAGTTTTTGCGTTAATATATCATGTTGAACACAGTCGAACGCCTTGCTCAAGTCACAAAATATTCCAACCGGTATTTGCTTGTTTTCCAAGTGTGCTAAAATGTTGTTATACATGTCTGTGATCGCGGTAATCGTTGATCTACCTGTTCTGAAACCGTGCTGTTGTTACAGACGACGTTATATCTCTCCAGGAAAGAATTCAATCGCCGCAGCATGGCGCATTCCAACAGCTTCGCTACCGAGGAAGTCAGAGAAATGGGTCTATAGTTTGAGATATCACTTGTATCACCTTTCTTGTAAAGTGGAATAGTGACAGATTTTTTAAACAATGCCGGAAATAGCCCCTGCTCCAAAGATTGATTTATCAGATACGTGATTGGTTTTACAATATAGTGCCTGGCATCTTTCAATATATCCGCCGATATATCGTCTGACCCTGGTGAACTCTTCTTATTGATATGTGACAGTAGTCAACACATGTAAACTTAAGAAATATCTTATTAGAATATTTTGCCACGAAACCAAATTTTATTGTATGACTAAATATCATACATTGATATCTAATCAATTTTCTTATATTTACACAAATTAATCCACAATTGCTCTTGTTCTTTTAAATATGTATATTCATCTTAAATAACCAGAAGAAATATATTAAAATAAAGAGTTATCTTTCCACACCCTAATAAAAACGGTACCTGCTTAACATATTTGTGGTTACATTAGCGTTAGTCCAAAAACGTACGCTAGCACATGAATTAATTCATTTTCTTTGTTATTCAATTGTTTACTTTTTTCACAGTCAACTTCGATAATATATAGAAAAATTTTCGTAAAATCAAAAAGAGTAGAACAACACATTCAACAACTTTTACTTCCATCAGAAAAAATCCTCACTTTTTTTTCAAGTTTTTGCAAACTTTTTTACCATTTATTCATATTTATAAGAATTATATCATTGAGAAAATAATGAGGTGTGGCCACCATACGACTTTCTTATACGTATAGAATGTTAAGAATTTATTCTCTTAATAAATATCTATAGAATGCATAATTTACCATATATTTGCAAAAAATCGCTTTTCCATAAAAGTAAAAGTGTTACTTCCGGTACGAATTTTCAAAATTTTTTCGTACAAAAGGTATTGAGAATTATGTTTTAAATACTTTTGTACTCGTAATGTACTTGCCAAGAAAGCATGTAGGCAAATAATACACCAGAAGCCAAGAGATTTTCTATAGATCTTGCCTAAAGGCGTCATAATCAAAGTGCTTAAACGACCTTGCATAAATTCCCGTCTAGTAACCCTCTTAGATTTAACGTGTATTTTATAGCACATTCCCCCATGATCTGAACATCCAACATGGAAAGTTGTTGAGTCCTGCGCAGGTGCATCCCTACTCACAACGATGAGATCCAATAGTGTTGAAAAATTAGCCGTAATAGGCATGGGACTGTCAATTAATTGCAGAACATCAAGAATATTGAACAAATCCAATGGACTAATCACTGAGTCACACTATCATGTAGATTTAATAGATTTGCGCTGAAATCCCCCAGGCAACTGAATAATACGACATGGTTGTGTTCTCAGAAAGGGTATCCTCCAATTCATTAAGAAACACCATGAAGTTTTTGTTTGGTTCTCTATACAAAACAGTGGCGGCTCTTTATGAGAGCAAGTGAGCAATTGCACCCCCTGGAATTTTGAAACAAAACAAACCAAGCGGCGACTAACTGTGAAAGTATTTATTTATTACGTATTCATAGTTATTGAACAGGAACGTGGCGTGTGCGGCGCGCGTAACAACCTACATGCACCGATCGTCGTCACAGATATAATGACGACTAATAGCGCACGAGAAACTATTCGAATGTTTACCCCTTCCACCGAGAGAAACATACCCATGAGCAAAGCCCAACCGTTGCTCCGTTAAGCCATTAACATTACATTGAAGGTGGGGAGAACTGTATTTTGTTCTACTTCCATATCGTATAATACATAGCCTGTGAGCAAGATCCCCAGTCTGCTCACCGCTGTTGTAAGATGAATTTCGTGTCTGCGTTACAGAATAACACGTTTTCGCGGTTAACGTGTGATAAAAAAATAGCAATAAAAGTCTTAAACGGCCGATGCCTCAATTATGTTTAGAAAATAAACAATTTGTTAAAGGTAAAGACGTTATAAGAAAATTCAAAATGAATATTTATCAGAAAAATGACTGGATTTGTGGGTGTGAAATTAAAAATACTTTGTTTTGTTTTCCGTGTCTTTTGTTTGGTGGTGAACCGTCTTGGTCAATGAACGGAATAAAAGACTTAATTCATCTTAGTGCTAAAATTACGAAAAATGAAAATTCCGAAGGGCATTTGAAAAATATATTTAGTCTAAGAATGTTAGGAAAAAATAACATTCAGAATGTTTTAGATTCATCATATAGAAAAGCAGTTCAACAACACAATGAACAGGTAACAAAAAATAGGCATGTGTTAAATTTAATAATAAATTGCATTAGATTTTGTGGCGCGTTTGAACTGGCACTTCGGGGTCATGATGAACGGCCAACGTCGAATACCAAGGGCATTTTTCGGGAACTGATAAATTTTACGGCAGAATTGGATAAATCGCTCATAGATCACATCGAAGCAGCACCGGTTTTTAAGGGATTATCAAAAACGATACAGAATGAGCTGCTTGATGCAATGTTGAACGTGTATCATGAACAAGTTTCCAGTGAAATTAAAGCAACCTATTTCATATCTGTGGTAGCTGATGAAACCACAGATGTGTCCAATCAGTTTCAGTTGGTGGTTGTTTTAAGATATATTGTGACCGCGAGACCGGTCGAAAGATTTTGGAAATTTCTTTTGCCTAGTGGACATGATGCTAATTCTTTATCTGCGTCTATCCTTAACGAAATTAGTTTGCTTGTTGATGACCCAGAAAATCTGATTGCACAGAGCTATGATGGGGCAGCAGTCATGAGTGGTGCTATTAACGGCGTGCAAAGACATGTCCAAGGGCCAATTTTGTACATTGTTACGCACATCAGACAAATCTTATTATGTCACATGCTACATCGAGCAGTAGTAATTGCAGAATTTTTTTGCCAATCTGACGGGATTATGTACTTTTTTCTCCACTTCACCACAACGAGCTGCAAGATTGGAAGAATTCCTTCAGAGAAAAAGCTTACATCGTTCTTCAAAAATAAGATGGAACTTCAATTCTAGGACAGTGAATACAATATATGAGCACCGAGAAGAAATAATTGAAGCTCTAGAACAAATCGAGGGAGAAGCTAGTTTACAAACTACCATTCATCAAGCTGGTGCCAATTTGCGAATTTTAGAGGAGGAAAATTTTATCTATGGGTTAACTTTCTTTCATAAAATTATGCCACATGTGGACATATTGTTTAATCAATTACAAAATGTCAATACAGATGCATTAAAAATCAAGAATAATTTAGATAATTTTGAACGCGCTATTGGAAGAAATCGAACCGACATCGCTGACACAGATAATCAGTTGGTTAAACAAAATTACTCAGAACTGACTCCTCGACCATCAACGCGACGAAGAGTAACTGATGGTAGCCAAAGACGGAGGGAAACTATTGAAGTGTGCGATATTATTTTGCTTAAAATAAAAACTAGATTTCGGTATACAGGGCACTTAATATTAGCAAACTTAATTTTTTTTAAACAGTTCTCCTCTTTTCAAAAAAAATTTACGGAAGATTGCCTTAAAGAAGCAGTAAAATTTTATCCATGCCTCAATGAAAGCAGACTACGAACTGAATGAAGTGATCTATATTCTAGAGAAGAATTTAGGCAAAATATAGAAGTCAGTGCTGTAGGTCTGCTAGGCCTTCTGCTGCATGGATTAAGCGACACCTTTAATGAAGTTGTTAAGCTTTTAAAAATTGTCATTACAATCCCAATGACAACGTCTGAAGCGGAACGCCAGTTTTCACGGCTGAAGAGAATAAAAACTTTCCTGAGAAATACAATGAAAGAAGACAGATTAAATGCCCTTACTATGTTATCTTGTGAAAAAGAATTTATAAATGATATCCCAAATTTTAATGAAAAAGTGATAGAACTGTTCTGCAAGTCAAAGACACGCAAAATGGACTTCGTTTATCGTCAGATGTAATCAAACTGTAGTGTTATATTTACTATTCCCTCAAAACAAACTGTACAATGAACAGTACCTGTCTGGAACAGTATGTCGGTGAAACTTATAAAGATTGGGTAAGCGTTCTTGTATTATACTTTTTAATTTTGAAATTATGCGCTCCCTATGTGAACCACCCCGAGCCGCCACTGATACAAAACACCGATGTATGTATCTTTACCATATCCTAGCAGACGTATCCAAAGATATTCAACCAGATTCTTCAGAATATGATGCCTGCACGGCCACACGAACATGGGACTTGTAACAAAAGGCTCTATCATTTCTATATAATTTATACTCGGTATGGTAAAAACACAGGAAAGTAAATCACTCGTTAACTATGTCTCATATAGAGCAATTATATTGTAATTGTTATGAAGAATTATATTCTTCAGGCCTAGTATGTGGCTAATAAGGATTGAATATTAATGTGAGCAAAGTTAATAAGCGACATTTTGATTGGTATTGCGAAATGTACTGCCAGAAGACTTTATACTACTAAGTAATTGCATAAAACTATACAAGAATAATTATAGTAAACTGGATTAGTACTATCTATTATAAACAATATCTTTGTTTATCTTTTACAGATCTGCTCAACGGGCCATGCTTGCGAAGAACAGGCCCATATCTCCTGATGCTATTAATAAATATTTTAATTTGAAAAATACTTAAATAATGAGAAAATACTGTTACTTAATTTGCATGAAATAAATAACATAATTTCATTATTTATTGTTTTCGTTTTGTATCTTATTTTACAAACCTTCTATCTCTTACTCTTTACTAAAACAGTAAGCTGATTATCTGGCGACATTGTGTACTCGAAAATAATGAAGATATAGTATGTCCACGATTCTTACCAGATACGATCCTCGACATCAATATCTTATAAATTCTTGTATATTATATTATTACTATCAAGAGATGGTTTATACAATGATTCTTTTATTAAATTTCAGGTCGTCATTGGAGGGTGCATTCTTGATCGTTGCGCTACTCTAGTTGACACTGATATAAAGGTAAGTAATAGTTAAGTAAATTAAAAACCATGTTATTTTTTTCTAACAATACACTTTATTAAATAATAATAGATATATACATCAACAGAGTTAGCAGCTCTTAACAAACTCTAAACTAATTTCACTATCGGGAAGCGTAGGTTACAGTCCTTACGTTTTATTTTTAATGATATTAATTTCACGGACGAACCGGTTGTATTTATTTTACTGTTATTTTTAAGTAATTTAATTTTTATTTTTTTGTCTTGAATAATTAATTTAACTTTTTTAATTTTAAATATTACCTTTCATTTCTTTAACCAGCAAAAATGAAAGTGAAAACAGACAAAAATATACAAATTTCCGACTTGTATTAAATCACTTTTCACCAAATTTACCCTCTTCTCTCTCTTCCCCACTAAATTATTCTCATTTTTTCTCTATTGTTTTATAGAATTTAGGAAGCGAACGAATTTTGAAAAGTTTTATCGCACTTTAATAATTGGACGTGTTTTCTAAGAATGTATTGACGTATTTATACATCAGCCTGCTGATGCCAAAAAGGATAAGGATAAATATATATATAGCTACGTATGTAAGTAGTTTTAATTGCTTACGAAAAGTTCTGTGGGAATGTGATTTGAAATTCAAATTTCGTTCGCGTATTATTTGGGAACGCACTAGATTTCGGGTCTACTGTATAAAGGATTTTCCAACAAAAGCCTCGAGACTTTGAGACAATATTGTACCAGATCGTTTATAAAAATGATTTGAATATATTTACATTAACCATCCACAGGATGGAGTTTGTTACAGACGGATTATTTTAAAACTATATACATTATTAATATAAATTAAATTAATCTGGATAAATTGAGCACTTGTGAATTTTAAACAATTTATTAGAATGAAGACAAACTCGTTTCACAAAAATATATGATTTATTTCATACACTAAATGTACATTTCGTTTGCAAAGCAAACATCATCGATAGTATAACAAATTTATTCGTGTTTTTACATTATATAGATATTCGAACGTTTATTGTTGAACAGCCATGGGCAACCCGCTATCACCGTTTCTTGCGAACCTTTTCCTTAATTATTTTGAAAATGATATAAAAGAAAATGGACCAATGTTTCCTAAATTTTTGGTCAGATATGTAGATGCCATTTTTGCAATTATTCCAAGAGATTTTGATTTAGACCAGTTTATCAATTACATTAATAATCAGCACCCATCTATCAAGTTTACTCATGAAATGGAAATTGAACACACCCTATACCTTTTTGGAATTACTTATCTCTATTACGGAGAATAGTTTCCATGTTGACCACACATACAGATAATTATATTCATAACACTTCGTACACTTCCTTCAGTCTTAAGCAAATTACATTCTTTTTTCTTCTCAATAGACTACAGAACACACCACTTTCAGAAATAAATTATAATAAAAAGTAATCATATACCGTAGTCGACAAATTTAATTTCTGGTACGAAAGTAGAAGAGGAAAAGAGCACGGCGAAATAAAGTACCTAAAGACATATAGCGAGGCTGCCAAGTACACCCGGCAAATATTTGCTATCAAATGTGAAAAACCCCCGACTGCGTTGCTTCTCCCACCACTGTTGGAAAGCAGGCATCGCTGCATATTACGAGGGATATTCGGAAAGTAAGGTCCAAATCGCAGTAGCTAATCGAATGTCGCGCGAAAATGGAAACGCGCATGCGCACCAACTCCCGACATGCCTAGCTCGTCAAACGACGCCATTCGCATTGGTATTGTAGCAGTGTGTTGTTTACAGTGTCCGTTCAAAATGTTTAAAACAATTGATCAGCCCGCCGACTGTGAAATACGGTCAGTGATTCGGTTTTTGACAGCAAGGAACGTTTCAGCAGCGGATATTCATAGACAAATTAGTGAAGTTTATGGCCCCAGTGCGATGAGTGACAGCAAAGTGCGTAAGTGGGTGAGAGCTTTTAAGGACGGGAAAATGTTGATGATGAACCGCGATCAGGCCGACCATCAGTGATCTCAGAAGATTTGGTCAATGGCGTGGACGAAAAGATTCGGGAAGACCGGCGATTCACAATTTCAACTTTAGCATTGGAATTTCCGAATGTGGGTAGAACAACTCTGCACAAAATTGTCTCTGAAAATTTGAAATTTCACAAATTGTGCGCACGTTATCCTCACAGGCGGCGGACGTCTATGACTCAGGCATACAAAAGCTGGTAGAACGTTATGACAAATGTTTAAACAAACATGGAAACTATGTGGAAAAATAGAGAAACATGTAAATAATTAAATATAAACAGTCTGCGATGGTTTCATGGTGACATCAGAAGTCTGACCTTACTTTCCGAATATCCCTCGTATAAGGACATGTGATAGATAGCTAGTATAGAGCTCTAAACAGAAATTAAAATTTGTCGACTACGGTATATACAAAGTAGCCGCTGAGAAGGGTTACGAGGAAAATATAGTAGATCGAATAAAACACAAATTAGAGAGGAAAACTTTAATTACCACCAGAACTAGAATCCATAAAAGTAGAAAATAAAATTGCTTGTAAATTTTGTTTAAATAAAAGATGGGAATTTCAAATTTCAAACATATGTAAAAGATACAAAATAACACCTTCATTTGCCAACGAACAGAATACTAAGAGCCTATTACATAACATTGGAAAGTTAGACCCTTTAAAATACTCAGGAATTCATACCACCTTTACACATTCAGTAAACACCCATCATAGTTTATAATATTACTGTAATAAAAGTAGGGTTAGATTTAAGCAGGTCTTAACTACTACAATAAGGATGTTTGTCATAATAAACGTTCAAATATCTATACAATGTAAAAACACGAATAAATTTGTTATACTATCGATGATGTTTGCTTGGCAAACGAAATCTACATTTAGTGTATGAAATAAATCATATATTCTTGTGAAACGAGTTTGTTTTCTTTCTAATTAATAAATTAAATTATTTTGAATATTCTTCTCTTGATATATATAAATACAGCCTCCAATATAAATATGTTGAATTTCGTCTGTCATTTTTATGAGTTACGTTATAGAAACCAGTTTTTCTCGTTATGATATTGCTTTGAAGAGTGGAATCTTTAATTCATAATAATTGCTGTCTTTAAATTTACATTAATAATCTCGAACTAGTCCCGAATTATTTTTGTAAGTTCAAAATTCAAGTATATCAAATGATACTATACCTTTTTCTTTATACATCAAAACAAGCCGAGATACTTTCAGCAAATATATTATTCAGGAATTATCTGATATTTATTCTTCTTTTATTCGAAATATATGCCACGTATAGACTATGACACCATTCCAGAGCATTTTTATAATTTATTTAATTAAAATAATCAAGAATTAATTGATATTGTTATATGTATTTATTATAATTATTCTCACCAGATTTGAAATGTAATACTAAACTCCCAGTGGTTTTAGAACAAAATCGTGTAACATATTAAAATTACATCTTCAGTTGTAGATTTATAAAACGTGAACTGAACCTGTATGTTGAGGTAGTAGGAATTGAAAATATAAAATAATAATACAAAGTACCTATGTATCTTTATTTCATTCTTTTTCTGCACATAATCAGTACTGTCGTTTTGGGAAGTCACTATGTATGTAATATCCTTAAAAAAGACTTGAATTTCGTATATTCGTTCTTCAAAAAATGTAATGTTATTTTTCTCATTGTCTAAAAACTCCAATTTTGTGCTTGATTACTTATCTACCTGTACCTTGTTATTGATCCTTCATTTAAATTTTCCGATTGAGAAAATTTCTCTAGTACCGACCAAATGAAGATAAAACGAAAACTTTGCCGCTGACTTCGACGTTAATGTAGCGAAAAGTTCACGACGATGCGAACCGGTGTAAAGTACTAGAAAAATTTCAAAATTTATAGATGAAACTCACCGAAGCGCTATGTAAGTGTTATTTGTAACCTACACTGTTTATTCGTGCTTGAAATTTCTTTAAATTTCGGTCTCCTTCCGATCCGGTTCTTCCTGTTGCATTACTTGCTTTATTTCAATTGGTCAGTATTTCGCGTTAGTAATTGACAATTATTTTTATAAAAGAAGTATCAATTTGAAAAGTATGACTTTCTATAAAACAAAACAAACTAATCTGCTATTTGTCCGCCCAACGTTTTAGACCAGAAACTTGATCGGAGACTTTGGCTTTATACTATACAATAATCACTAAAAAGACTGTTATCTCAGTAATTGCTCTATACGTATTTCAACACCTAAGTTCTTATCAAGAGCAGTACTGATCAATAAGAACCCCTATGTTTGTATACTACAGCGCATTCAGAAAAACACTGAATTTTAAATTTAGAGAGATGGCTTTACACGTTAATCTAAGCTATAATGATCTACACCTTTTAACGGTATTGATAAATTTCGATTAAATGTATCTAAATCCCATCACACCCAGAACGTATTGCTGATCGAAAATACATTGGCCGGTGTAAACTGAGCACCAAATTTGTGGATTTACCTGCCCTTCAAATAGGATTGCTTAATCCTAAAGGTAATCCAGACACCATGTACCCTTGGAGTAACGAAGTAATTAAACAAAATACAGGGTTTACCCATGAGGTATTAATTAATTCCTTTTTAGGTCCTTTTCTCAGTCTTGAGTTTTGTTGTATACAGGGAAGTTCTTAACTTGTATATATGTATAGTGAATTTCTTAACTTACATCAATTATGAGATCTCTTTCATTGGGCAGTAACAACAGAAAACGTTTGACAGTGGTTAACAAGTACACCTTTTCAAAACAAAAAGCGTTTTAAAGTGGTAAGATTTTTGGTGTCGTACAAAAAAATCGCCAAATTGTGCTGCAAAAGTGTTTACGTTTGTTGCAGAAAATTTAGTGAGCAGAAGCCAGTTAGAACATAATTCATGAAGATAATGAATCATTTTATTCAACACATCCGTCTATTTATATTTTTATGAAAAAACAGAGAATTTTAAGTAGAAACTAATGTAAAAATTAAAAGAGTACATCCACTCAACGAAAGTTACTACACATTCACAAAATAGAAATTATGAATTCTGTGTGTATTAAATAATGGAACGATGGCACTATTACACTCATCATTTTATTTGTCCGTTTGATAATGCTTAGCTTTTTTATTTTCTATATCTATATTTTTGTATAATTAAGTATTTTTTATTTTCTATCTCATGTGCTGTTTGACATATGGTCATCAGTTTCAGATACACCATTTTATATTGCATAGTTAGAGCTTTAATTTAGTACGCTGTGCGATTTTGATATACCCTTTGTAGGTACATTTTAAGCTAGTGCCCAAATTACCAACAGGATTAAAATTGCAGGTAGGTTAGTGCCCAATTTACTTCCACCCAAATACATAAATCCTTTAAGTCGATGTGAGCTATTGCGTCACGTACCAGTATAAACTTATTTATTCTTAAAATGTCTAGTAAATGATTTCAAAAATTTGCTTTAACAAAATAGCTCTTCAGAAGAAAATTTACTTGAGTTTATTCAAAAACTTGAAAATTATAAGTTGCAAGCAGGTGAAATTTACATTTCGATCGACGTTAAGTTCATTGTTTTCTTCAGTACTAATTCTAGAAACCATGAACTGTCTGGAACCTGTGTTTCTTACAATTAGTAATATGTAATAATGAAAAGGCAACAGTAGATGGATACATGCATTTAACAACCTTTTGCAAGTCCCATAATTGCTTCAAATACAAGAAAAATGGTATGAATTACGACATGCTGCACACGGAAATAGTTTGTTTTCATTTATTGCGAATTTATTTATGAGTAATTGTGAAACAGACTTCAAAAAGAACACCAAGTATTTTTCTAAAGAATGGATGAATACTTTTGCAATTTTTGGGACTAAAGTGTATGACACCGAAGCGTTTCTTAATGACTTAATTTCACAATGCTCCACGCTTATATTTACTTTTGAAAACGAAAACAATGGACAAATAGCATTTTTTGATACACTTTGTATATTTATAGAAAGGAAATCAATTATCAAATATTATAAAAGAGTCAAATAATTGTGTTCAACAAAAACTGACTTATTTTTTTTTTTAACCAATTGTTTGTTTCCCATTTATAAGAGATAAATATGAAAAAGAACTATGTTATGGAAGGTATTAGGTTTGTTCGTAGAGAAAATTTGTGATAGTTATTCGACAGTTTCCGACTTTTCTAATGGGTATGCGCGAGTCAAACTAGTTCGAGATTTTGACATTACGAACGCTTTACTTACTAATGTTGACTAGGTTTATTTTGAAATATATGTATATATACAGGGTGTATTTGAAATAAGGGGACAGAGTATGATTAATGGAAAGATTTAATTTTATTAGACTCAAATCCAAAATATTTTGCGCAAATTCAAATTTTAAAAATTACAAAGATATTTTTAAAATATTCGTCGCGCCACTGCACTTTAATACGACTGTAGGGTATGCAAGAGTGCGGTACTAAGTAGGAGTGTGAAGGCGTGCGAGGTCAGTCTCGTTTGATTGTTACGTGTGGATGTTTCAACTATGGCTTACACAACGCACGAACTGAAATAAATTGTTTTTTTTTAAATTCATTTGCGTCCAATTAAAATAAAAGTTTCTCATAAGTAGAGTTGGGCAAATTTTACAACACAAATTTGTTTTTGTGAGAAATAAGAAGTAAAAAGTCGTTGAATTTAATCATAATAACAGTAATAGTACTTACTATACATTTATTGCGGAAGAAAATGTAATATCTAAATAATCTCGGCATCTCAATAAAAAAAATTCTCGTTGTTGAAAACAAAGGTATTTTAAAAGAGAACAAAAGAAATCGAATAAAGTACACGCATCAAATTTATCCCAAATCAGTTGATATTTCATATTAAGGTTGTTGAACTCTTAGCATGAACACCTGTTTAGAAATAGTAAACAATGCTATCATTGGTGTGTGTATATGTTTATTTAGTTCCATAAAAATATTATTTATTACGACTCATGACGTCGGCTGTCTGGCCTAACTGGCGTGATACCTGCTAAATCCATAGGCGGCACATTAAACACTTTTCGGGGGTTTTTAATTTTGGCGTTCGTGTCGTAATTGACTCACAATTTTTGGGATTTATATTCTACATAATTGCGTCTTTCCTTTTATCATACTCTGTCCCCTTATTTCAAATACATCCTGTATATAATTTGATAACAATCCAAATATAAAGTGTTTATTTGCAAATCATTTTTATAGTACTTGAGACATAATAATATCTGTTTTAAGAGATTTAATAGAAGAAGTTTTAATATTACCAAGTATCAGCAATAGCATTAAAACTGGGAGGCAATCTGTGAAAATTAATATACATTATGAACCTATGAAAATACAAAATTATTAATATTTATAGAATTATGTTTTGTATATTTCCATCAATTTATCTTTTACACAATTATGATTATATCTTAAACAAAAATATGAATATAATCGGAGGTTATGTATTTCCACTATGTACAAATAAAACAATCGTAATTGTTAACATCTAGACACAACTGACTCTCTAATCTCAAAGGAATTTAAGGAATTCTACTTGAAATACGTAAACACGCATGTGCGAACTTTTAATCAGAGTTAAAAACACCTAATTTTTGTGATAGTTTAACACCAAACTACTCTCCGAACATCGATCAAAAAATACGCATGCGTCGTGCAGTTTCTGATAACTATCTAATGCGAACAAACCTATTGAGCGTATTCTAAGAGAGATGCAACAAATGTAATTCTGAAATTCCACATCTTTGATATTTCAATGCACTGAAACCAAGAAAATTATTGTACCGGCTTTTAATAATATATCAAGAAATTTTAACACGATTTTTTTACAATTATGGTTTGCAAGTCGCGTTTAAATTGTGTAAGTCTTTTGGGCAACCTCAAAGATAAAACTGCGGTGGAATTTACGAAACTAATTGCAATAAATGTGATTTACTATTTCCGATTTAATAGGGCACACAAGTCTGGTATTGCTCGACATATTTTGGACTTTGCTTTAATAAGCAGCCTCAAATTTAAAAAGGTGTGAATAATTATAGAGACTTATATACAAGAAATGTATTAAAAGTAATTAGCTATCTTGGCGTAGCGAAAATTAATAACAAAATGACAATTTGAGAGCAAGCTGTCATGTAGAAAGTTTCATTGACTAACAAGATATAATGCAAACGAGAAATGTGTAAAAGTGAAAATGTGAACAATCGTTACTATCTATGAAGTTTTATCAAACGGTCTTGATCTATCATAGACATTCGTTTAATTCCACTACCCAAATAATATCGACGTTTAATTAAAAGAGTAATATAAAAATTAGAACTGTCGTATGTCGCAAGTCTATGATAGGTCAAGACCATTTGATAAAATTGCATAGATAGTAGCAATTGTTCTATGCTTAATTGTTCACATTTTCACATTCGCATACTACGTATAAGAAAGTAAAAATAATTTATTTTTAAATTTTGGTCGCAATCTAAATATTTCTGTATCAGCCACGAATTTTTATGACATTCTCCAGAAGTAGTAGGTACACTAAAATCCGAATATAAAACACATTTTCTAGATTTTTGATGCTTCACATAAATTGATCTAAAACTTGTTAGATTTTAAATTCTGGATTCGCAATGTTAATGTTTGCATTTGAAAAAGAAGTGATTAGAACGCGACGTCTACAGGAAAGAAGCTGATACCAATAGATACTTTAAAGCAAACTAACCAACACAAATAGTTATAGTTTTCGACAAGCAAGCCCCATTGATCACGCGACGATTAACTAAGCCCTTCATTCCTTGGCTAACTGAAAACTTAAAGCTTTTGATGTCCTTGAGAGATCGTGCTAAAAGTCAGTATCGCCGATTTGCGTGCCTTGGGGATTGGAGCTACTATAAGATATTACGGAATTTGACTACCAATACATTCAGGTTGGAAAAGAAGGCCTACTTTGATTATTTGTCAAGTAAGAAGGACCACACTCGGCTATGGAAACATTTGAGCCAGCTTGGGTTAAGTCCCAAGCGTTCGTCAGAAATTCCTCCTTACTTGTGCGATGTAAATAAAATAAATGATTATTTTGTGAACAAGTTGCCGGTGTCAGCCAGTGATGTGGGTCACATTAAAGATCTCTATGAAAAATATCACATTGGGCTGAACTTTCTGTTTGAGCCTGTTGATACGTCCCAAATATACAGCATTATATCATCAATGCGATTTGCATCATATGGGGCTGATGACATCAATATCACAATGCTGAAAGTATGTTGCCCCTATATATTGCCTTTTATCACGCACATAATTAATACATGCATAGTTGACTTGGTGTTCCCGAATTGCTGGCGGCAGGCATTGGTTTCTCCAGTACCTAAGTCCACGGAATCAAAACAAATGAAAGACCTTCGACCCATTAGCTTGCAGCCTATAATGTCCAAGATCCTAGAGAAGGTCCTTGCTGCACAGATAGCTGTTTTTGTTGCAAGAGAGAACATTTTGCCCTCTACTCAGTTGGGGTTCAAGCCGGGATTTAGCTGCGAAACGGCTCTGCTGTCTATGACTGATGACCTGATTACGGCTTCTGATGAAAACCTTGTATCCTGTCTGGTCTTACATTATTATAGCAAGGCATTCGATACCGTTAATCATGGCACTCTTCTTTGTATTTTGAAATCTATTGGCTTTAATGGTAGTGCCCTCACTCTAATGACAAATTATCCATATGGCCGTAAGCACGTGGTAAGATTAAATGGCAATTGCTCTGCTCCCCTTGCCTAAGTGCAAGGTGTACCCCAGGGTTCCGTTCTTGGGCCAATACTATTCACTATATACACCTCTAAATTATTACTGTGTATAGAGCACTGCAAATCACATATCTATGTTGTTGATACTCAGCTTTATTACTCCTTTCCCCCATGTGAATGGCAAGCGCTATGCACAGAATTAACACCGATCTTTCAAATCTATTTGATGCATTTGTCAATCACAGCCTTCATATTGTAACGAAATGAGTGTACGACGACAAAAAGCAGAGCCCATAAATCATCTCGGCTCGGCGTATAAAAACGATATGTAAACAAGTCGATGACTCATCTCCACGCCGTATGGCTTGCATAGCGAAAGGGACGAGAACGTTTCTCGTACATGTGGAGAAAAAGCGGGACTGTGCTGGTATGTTCTAGTAATCTTCGCATGTGTATATAAGGCGGCGGGATTCATTGCGGAATTCATTGCGGAGAAGTAATTGCGGAGTAATTCGGGATAAAGAAGTGGTCTCGTGGGAACAGTGGAAATAAATAGTGGTAGCCAAATAAATAAATATAGTAGTGCCGTCTTATATAAATAGAACTGTTACATAAATACTGACAGAGATATTAGTAATGGAAATAAATAAATACCTGTGATAACTAAATTGTAGTAGTTTAAGTGTGTTACGTTGGTTTTTATATTTTTATATTGTTATATAATTTTAAGTATATAAATATACAGACTGTTTTTAAATAAATAATTGCACCAGTTGTTTATTGGAACCCGAAAACGTTACAATTGGTGTCAGAAGTGGGATAAACACAAGTGCAAATAAATAAATAAATAAATAACTAAATGGCTACCAAACGTTTGGAAGAATTAAAGGTCTCCGAGTTGAGGGCAGAATTGGAAGAAAGGGACGCAGATACGTCTGGAAAAAAAGCAATTCTCCAGGATCGGCTTCGTGACCTTTTAATAAGTGAAGGTGAGGATCCCGAGAAATATTTGTTTCAAGTACAGCATGATCTAAGCTTAATAATCGAGACTCTAAGAGATGCAGTTGCAAAACAATTCGAGACTGATATGAAGACTATAAAAGAACATTTCAAGACTCTAAGAGATGAAATTGCAAATAATTCAAAAGCTTTGAAAGATGAAATTGCAAAACAACGCGAGACTACTTTTAAGGAAGACATTCAAAAGAATTCATCGAATGGGAGGCAGGAATTTTCTAAGGCCATCGAAGCCGTAGAACAGAAAGTTGAGGAGCGCGTGTTCGGAATGGGGGACGAGTTTGGGGTTCAGCTTCAGTTGCCAGCGATGAACGACTGCGGTCCCCATGATATCTCAAGCGGAAGCCTGGAGATTGCCCGAACAGCGAAGGCAAAGATAAAGCCTCCCACCTTCGATGGAAGGACGTCATGGATGACGTGCCGGAATCAATTCGAAGCCGCTGCAGGAGCAAATGGGTGGACGTCCCCGAAGAAAGCTACTGGTCTGATTGTGTCATTAAGAGGACAGGCCAGTGATGTTCTACAGACCTTACTTCCAGAAGAGTGTCAAGACTATCCTCAACTAATCATGCGTCTTGAGATGAAGTATGGGCATGCACACCTGGAACAGGTAGTCGGACGACTGGTGAATCAGGTGCAACCTAAGAGAAGAACGCTCCGATGCTGGAATTGGAAATGGAAATGGAAATGGAGATGGAAATGGGCCATGCGCATAGTAAATGCGCGAAGAAGCCCAAGAAAACCATAGCGGAGCAGCGAAAAATGAAACGGGTCGATGAGAAGAGGCAATCGTCGACTCAGTATCGTAGAACCTCAAAATAAATAGTGCGAAGTGCATCTGTGCAACACCAAAACGCTGATGCTGTTGCAAGAAGACCACGTCCAGGAGGCTGCAGGCATAGCAACCGCCTAGAAGAAAAATCGGCCAACACATTCGGAACAATCGTGGTTGACGATCCGTGGCATCCTGACAATTTGCGGATTGGTCAAGAAGCTGATGAAGACCTTGGTTCATTGATGGTTTGGAAAGGAATTGGTCGCGGACCGGCTTGGCAAGAAGTGGCTCCTCGTTCACAGGGACTGGAATCCTACTGGGCTCAATGGGACTCTCTGAAGGTAGAGGATGATCTACTCAAGTGTGTTGTGGAGAACCCAAATGGAGAAGACTGCGTCAGTGGATCATGGCGAAGGTTGGAGGATGTCCACGAGCGAGTACGCCATCACACTCAGGATGCCAGCGACAGGACGAAGAATCGTTACCACGTGCAAGCCGAGAGAGGACCTTGTTTGGTTGTATGATCCTCAACGTCGCCGATGCCTGTCCCCAAAGCTCCAACAATACTGGGAGGGACCATACGAAATACTAGAGCAAATAGATGACGTCGTTTATCGCATGAGACTAACACCTCATAGTGAGCCAGGGATGGTGTGTTTCATTACATTGGCCCATACCATGGACGTGACGGCGGTGAAGTGGCGGATGTGGGACAAATTACCAGAAAACCTAGAGAGCCAACTTATGGGAATCCCTTGTCGATTTACGAGGACGTGCACTCGAGCAGGATGTGGGGAGGCTGGCAATTCCGAGGCTGGGCTGCGGATTAGACCGTTTGGAGTGGAAAATAGCAGGAAACATGCTGGAGGTGGTGTTTCGGCGTGCTGGTATGGAAATGGTCGTGTGCGGCTGTCGGCCCAAACAGCCCGTTGTGCAGCCTGGGGCGGTAGATTGCCATTTCTACAAGACGGCTGGGTGCACCCGTAGGCCTCGGTGTGGATTTCGTCATCCGCCAGCGACAAGAACATGGAATAGTGTGTTTCGGGACGAAACGCAGGTTTTAAGAAGGGGGCAATGTAACGAAATGAGTGTACGACGACAAAAAGCAGAGCCCATAAATCATCTCGGCTCGGCGTATAAAAACGATATGTAAACAAGTCGATGACTCATCTCCACGCCGTATGGCTTGCATAGCGAAAGGGACGAGAACGTTTCTCGTACATGTGGAGAAAAAGCGGGACTGTGCTGGTATGTTCTAGTAATCTTCGCATGTGTATATAAGGCGGCGGGATTCATTGCGGAATTCATTGCGGAGAAGTAATTGCGGAGTAATTCGGGATAAAGAAGTGGTCTCGTGGGAACAGTGGAAATAGATAGTGGTAGCCAAATAAATAAATATAGTAGTGCCGTCTGATATAAATAGAACTGTTACATAAATACGGACAGAGATATTAGTAATGGAAATAAATAAATACCTGTGATAACTAAATTGTAGTAGTTTAAGTGTGTTACGTTAGTTTTTATATTTTTATATTGTTATATAATTTTAAGTATATAAATATACAGACTGTTTTTAAATAAATAATTGCACGAGTTGTTTATTGGAACCCGAAAACGTTACAATATAAACCCGGATAAATCGCAAGTCGTCCTTTTCGGTCCTAAAAAAACTTGCTTCAACATTGGCAGAACTCTAGAGATTGTTATTGATAATATACATTTACTGGTTGTGAATAGAGTGAGGAGTCTTAGTCTCTACATTGACAATACATTCAGATATAAGGATCAGATATCCAAATATATTACCACTGCTTATATTAATTTGAAGAGATTATACCCTTACAGGCGTACTCTTAATGAATCAGTGAAGAAAATGTTGTGTGAGGCTTTTGTTTTGTCGTATTTTTCTTACTGTTCAACACTGTCATAGCATTTCTTTACCAGCTCCAGAATTCAAAGAATACAAAATGCTTGTCTACGATACATTTACAATATACGAAAATTTGATCACATCTCTCACAAACTGAGTGATGCGGGCTGGTTGTGGATGGCGGGACGTAGGAGGGTGCTGGCATTGTGTCTCTATCATGGTATACTTTTGCATAGGTCTCCACCATATCTTTATAATAGGATTAGATTTAGGTCAGATGTACACAGTGTGAACACCAGATTTCGTGTATTAATCTCTCCCACGCCCCACAAGACTTCCCTATATGAACGATCTTTTACGTATCAGGTATACTGTAATTACAATCCCCTACCATCTGAGTTTAAGTCCCTCACAGTACCCAAGTTCAAATCTAGACTCAAGTCACACCTTTTATCGCGGTAATGGGTTGACGCATGCTGCTTGCTGGTCATCGATATGGACGTTCACAACATAAAAAGTCACTTGCACTTTTTATGTTTTATTATTTATTATTATATTATACATTTTAGTTTATGGTGCTCATCATCGAATTTTAAGCTAAGTTAGTTTTAAACAGGGTCTTTTTTTTGTTGTATATTGCTCTTATTTTTTACCAAGGTCAAGTAAACAGTTTCTACTGGGGTTCGCCTTGCCATTATTTTTTACCTATCATTGTATTTTTTGTTATTTTTGATATTTGTACTATGTACATTTCTTTATACATAATAAAGACATTTATTATTATGTATTGGAATAGAATTGAATCTCTTATAAAATTTGTTTCCTTGTAATGATTTCTTCTTCTATAACGATTCAAATAAAGCATCATAAAAACGACATTGAAAAACTCGACTTTTGTTTCACGCGAACCCCGAATTAATGAAAAATGAATTATTTCACAAAATTTTCCAACAATATGTCTATGTAGCTTAGCTAAAATTAAATTGTAATAATTTATAATTTAATTAGAATAATCACTTTAATACTGTGAATGTAGAATTACTAAATCCCCTTTATTTTATATACCTATATGTATATTCGCTTACCGTTTATCACATTACTGATCAAATTTGCGTTATACAAATACCTTGATGATGTTACATTCTTTTTGATTCAGGCGTCATTAGTTTTACAATTGAATTTCTTTTTTAATTTTGACTCTCGCTGCGTATTTTGCACGTGTAACGAAGCTGAAAATCAATATTCGATAATTGAATGCTGACTGCATGCATGACATATGTTTTATCGCGCTATATGAATAGTTTTAATTTAGAATTAGTGTACAGTTATAATATTTTTCAGAATTACAGGATTTCTAAAAAGTGATATTTTTTCAGGAAAATAATTTGTTTATGTGTATTTTTATTTTGTGTGTCACAATGCTTGATTAGAAAAAAATAGAAATATGAAAATTGAACAGTAATAAATAATGAATCAACAGTAAGATCATAAGTGCTCAACTCTTGTCGGCAAGATTTTTATTTTGTATGAGCATTGGCTGCTTGGCAATTAAACTAGATCAAATTGACGAAAAGAACCCGAGCGCGGAGCGCGAGGGTTCTTTTCCCAAGAATTTGATCGAGTTTAATTGCCAAGCAACCAATGCTCATACAAAATAAAAATCTTGCCTGACAAGAGTTGAGAACGAATGATCTTCGGTTGGAGAATTAACTGAATGAAGCGTTAAATACGTCAAATTTTTAACAACTTTATTTATGAGAACAATTATAATTATAATTAAAAGTACAATTAGTGAACGTAGCTTGAGAATTATTTTGTTTTGAAGTTGATGGAAATGCGACATGAGGTAAATCTGAACTAGAATTTTGATAAATGATGTTCGAGTTGGTGTGTCGTATTTGGTTGATGATGTTGGTGTGGTGGTTCTCGTCAATATGAAGATATGGTTTTATTGAAGATGCATTACTGTGGCCAGTAATCTTAATTAATTCTTGTTCATTTATTCCAGATTTTGTTAAATGCGAAACAATACTAGAACGATGCGAGTGATTTGTCAATTTCCTTTTTTTAATATCTAATCCAATTTTTACCGCGGAGGACTTGGTCCACTTCGCAATCTCATTGTGACCTACAGGAGAATTTTTGTACCATTTTCCAGTTGTTTTCCAGTGAGGATTTGCAGTTAAAAATAGTCTATTAGATGTAATGTGTGGACTACGTTTTTCTTGCAGTTTGTTGAATAACCTTACTGGACATCGGTCTATGTTTTCCTTGTTAGGCGTAAGCCACTTATTCTCTGCGCATTTTTCAGCACCACCTATATTATTTAAAGTTTAATGAATTTCTTTAGTTATTGTTAACCTACCTTGACAAGTTTTTGTAAATATAAGATTATAAATAATCCTGCCTGTCGCACATCCATCGTTTCCTATTTCTTCTTTAAAATAGTCCGTGATACAATTGCTTCCTTCCCCACCGCGCCACGCTAATTCAAAAGAAACAATGTGGAAAAACTTTTTCTGAAGACCTTCTGGAGTATCTTCGTCAAAGCTGTTTATAATATTGTCAATTTCTTCAAGAGAGAATGCTTCAGCGCTTACTTTCCGTTTCTCCGGAATTGATTGCAGCTGCTTGCGTTTGGTGTTCCTCGCTTCTCGTGCAGCTTTGAAGACTATATCCGAGAATGGGTCAATTCTTCTATTATATTTGTTAAAATACAAGTCTTGCACTAACTTGGCGGTTGTATTCCATAGCGTTTTGACACAAGATTCCTTATAATCTTCTCCATTACGTTTCCGCATATTAAATGCATAATCTTTTAAAATACTTGCAATCATATCAGTGGACAAAGATTCGCTTAATTCATATTTGCGTTGTTGGCAAAATTCTGCAAATTGATTCCACACACTTTCTCTACACTGAGTTGTCTTTCTCGGAATCGAATTTTGAATGTTTTCATTAATTGAAGCGTCAGGAATGTTGCCGAAGCGCGACATTTTTACTTTTGTCAAAATGACATTTGATTTTTTAAATATTAATGGTTGCTAAAATAATGCTAAAACAATGAGGTATCGGCAAGAAAAATAGCATACATTCTTTTCAGTTAAAGAAATCATTTCTAACTTGTGATTGGTGCATGTGACACTGTTTTTAATGTCTCATTGGTCTACAACACTATGAAGTTAATTATCTATAGAAGATACTACGTTTATTTTTCGTATATTGCAATAACATCTCCAATATCTTCCCTCTGAATACATTTTGCCTAAGAGATTTTTTTTATCAAACCCTTGAATTTCATCACCTTTCTTATACTGAAATATTTTACAGCATAAATCATCGCCATTCTTTACATCATTACATAATCTCTATCTGTATTTGACAATTTAATTCTGTTAAATAATTGCACCATAACTATAAACTGTTGATGCTTAAATTTCCAGTATTTCATATTACTCATTTTCACAAGAAAAGAAAAGCTTTAGCTTTCTTCATATTAATACGGTAGTCATGTTCTAGGTGTATATCATATTCTTATAGTGAATTCGTATTTCAGTGGGTGCTTTGATTACGTATGTTTTGTTTTCTGTCACTTCCCTTCACGTTATGTTTCTATTTAAAAATCATAATAATAAGTAATGCCTTAACACTTGCAACAGCTTCGCGCCAATAACAGAAGATTTCAGTGGCCATGTGTTATTATAACGCCAGCGAATTTGGTACTATGTAAGTGTCTGCATATCTGTAGGTATTTACAAGGACCATCGGAGCCAACTGAAAAACTAAACTTAGTGGACCGTATTGGAATTCAAGCCCCGGAGCCGCAGGCTAAGTGTACTTGAGCATTTGCAGTTACAAATAAAAATAAAATTGAAAATTCGTATGTTGCACAAGCAGCTGTTTAATTATGCTGACCGATGCAGTTCTTATCTTAAGACAGTAACTAACAAAATTAAACAGCAAATACGAGGTACAATTAATCAAAAGCTCTAGTATTGGCTTAGGTCTGGTTATGGAGAAAATACAGGTTGAGACTTTCAACATGCACAGTAAGTTTCCATGAAGGAACTTACGGAAATCTGAAAAGTTTGTTAAAGAAGATAAAGTACGAAGAGTATTCCTGGAATATTTGTGCGGATTTTAAAGTTATTGTAATTCTTTGCCCTTATTATCAGCCTTTAGTAGAAAAAGAAAAGATTATATTACGAGCTTTGCACTTAGTTTTAAAACTAGCACTTATGAAAAACGTTGTTAAAACACGATCTAGAGGATGACGGTTTAAATAGAAAAGTTTCGAACAATAACAGAGGAAAATTAAAAGAAGATGTCATTGTTGGACTTCAATTATGAAAAAGTAGTAAGCGCTAGATAATTTGAAACCAAATTTACAGCTCGAGAAAAAGCTGAATGTTTGTCCAGCTTGTGGGAAACAAAAAGTAGAAAAGAACAAAACTTTTGTAATGATCATGAAACAAACATTTCACTACTGGATGCAATATTTGCCTAAAGTGCGCATTCTACATTATTACTTGAACTTTTGTCCGGAAAATATGGGCGACGCTTTCTATACAATCTCATCTGTATAAATAAAAATCAAATGCAGTTCGATGGGAAGCGGATCATTTGAGAACGCCTGGACCGAGTTGGCTAATTTTTTTAAAAATGTTCGTAGTAGTCCGAATAAGGCTTTTAGGGAAAGAAAAATTGTAAAATTGGAAAACTCGGGAAAACTGAAAGTACTTTTTGCTATAGGTTTTTGTATGAACGAAAAACCATAAATCACGAATTGAATTATGGATATACGTCATTCTTTTTTTTGTTTTATTCGTTTTGTTTCTGGAATAGTTTTCAGGGAAAAAAATCGGAACAATTACAAAGGAAAGTTGGAAAATTCGGACAAAATACAAAATTCTTAATTTTTTTATGCAGTCTCGATCATAACTAACGATAGGTACGACATATTCGGTTGATTTTTCTTGTTATGTTCACGGTATGGAAATAACAAAATTGAATGTTTTTATTGAAAAAAAGTTTAGAAGTTCTGGAGAATAATCTGTATATATAATCGTTGGTGCGTCTGTGGTGATCGTGTAACTTCTGAACGCCTTGACGGGTTTGGGTTATATTCACACAATGCGTGATAAAAGATTTCTCCAGGTACAGCAACATTGCTGAAAACTTATTTTCTGGATCAGTTGTCACAATTAAATTATTGGTTTTGCAATATTGTTGACTTGCAACAAATGTAATAAAATGTAAGTGAGACAGACGAAGAGGATACGGACGAAGAATTTAAAAGCACTTTAAAAACCACCATCATTCCTACATGATTCAGATGGTCTAAATGATCACGACGGTTTTTCTTCGAACGGTTTGGGCTATGGCTCAAGGGAATGAGGACATTGTGTATAATTTGTGGATGAGTGACCAGGGACACTTTCATCTTTCGGAGTACGTTACCAAATAGAAATTTACGTACTGGCGTGACACCTTGTCCAACCGAACTTCATTATCATTAATTCTTGCAAGGTTTGTTGTGAGATTGCTTCGTCAGGGATTATCGGTGCATTCTTTTTAATGCACATGTCATTGTGAATGCTCTGCGGTATACAGTATGTTACGCACATTTTTTATGCCTCAAGTTATCCAGTACGAGGTGGTCGATCGGCAACACTCGATGAATTCAAGAAAAATATTCGACAAGAGTTAGCAAGAACACCAGAGCAAATGTTATGGGATTATTATCATTGCGAATTTTTAGAAATGCCTTGACGAATGTTTGCGTAGAAAAGAAGGTGGTATTTTTATAAATATACTTGTTATTTTAAAATTTTCTGTTTCACTGCCAAATTATGTCTTTTATCCATCTGATGAACCCATAACAGAAGGTAACATTTTAATGTCATTATAATTTTGTGACCTTTATCATTTGCGTTTTACTGGTAACTAAATAATATTAATGGTTGGAGTTACATGAAATGTTAAATTAGCTTAAGAAAGTTTTATTTGACAATTCAAGTAAGGGAAGGCGTGCGAAGTAGGTAGAAATTAACATTTTAAGATGTATTATAAATAATGTGCTTACTCGCAATAATGAAATTGTTTGTCTTCAAGTATGGCATGTACATTGAGTTTTCCAGAGTAAACATGTTATAAAAGCATGTGTTGAAAAAGTGGGTTTGAATAATATATATATATACCTTCACATTAGGATCACTTGAAAACTTCAAATTTTGTGTTTTCTAGAAGTTATTATTTATACTGCCTGAAGTTGAAGCACTATTAACTATGTTGCAATTTTTTTGATTCAAATAACACGTGAACTTTTTATATCTACTTTACACCATGATTTATATTATTAAAGAACGTGCAAGTATTTGCATGGAGAGGTCGTGTTTATTAAATTACATTAAATATATCTGTACCAGCAGTGGATTCAATTATTACGTTATCGCAAACTTTGTTCGCGCATTTGTATACAAACAGAGGGAATTAATTAACATGGAAAGTTTCGAGTGCTAGTTTCCGAAGCGATGTCGTCTTGAGAAATTATTCTAGAAGAACTTTGTCGGCTTAAAGTTTTGGAATAGATTGTCATGTGAGATAACCGTGATATTGATTAATGTAGATAAATGAAAACGTTTTTCCTTTGTGGAGAGTAAAAAGGTATGGGCAGAAAAAAAGTCTGGAAACTTTTCTTAAATAAACTTCAATTAAATTTATTAGGTTGTACAGGCTCACTTGTACTTCAACAAATTATGTAAGTACCTATACAATTTTCTTCTTTTTAATAATCTTAAGTGTCTAACTTTGAACAAGTTTCAGCTATACTCATTACTTTCCCCAATCACATTAATATCAGTCTGTCGTCATTAAATTAGGACCACATTGAAAAATTCTTTATGTTTGTGTAGGACATAGCTTACAAGTGCATAAATTACATTACTAATTTTGAACTATATGTAACGTACTTACAAACACATTATTTATATTCGATCAGCTTGTTTTTAGTAGTACTAGCGGATACTTAAGCTCAGTCAACTTGTCAAGAACGTCTGGAGCCATCTAGTATGAACATTGTGGGTGCAGTGTTCCAAGCTTCTATTAATTTCAATGCCATCAGAGGGAAGAATTATCAATTGAAATAGTAGAAGTAGCAATTTTTGAAATGTCTCGTACTATAAGATTCTTCTATACTGGGAAACGTTCCTACCATCACTGTATTTTGAAGTGTTACGTTTTATTTTAATATATTTAAATTATTTTTGATTGTAGTGTTTAAATGGGAAAATACGTTTTTCTAAGCCGATATATTTAAATGCGTGGAAACACGTATTCACTGTGTCCTAAGTTAAATGTTCATCTTTTTGATAATTGTAAAAACATTGTGAAAGTAGTCAAGAATTTTAAACATTTAATACTATAGAGAAATGAACGTAAATTATTATTTTCTAATCTTTTGGATATTTTAATATGATTCGAGCTTGTTAGTATATTATTTACCTGGCGTTTTATTGTGTAAATGTACTTTAAATGTGATACTGTACTAATTTTTTTTATTATTTAATTCATTTCCTATTTGATTTATATAGTTATAACAAATATTAAATATTTATACAAATACTTTTTAAAGAATTTTTAATCCAATTCCATTAAATTCAGATTGTCATGAATAAAATAAATATTGGAGATTCTAATATAATTTTTTTATTAGATTGACATTTTTATGGTAGTGCATCCTAGTGGTGTTGCAAATGTAACTATCCGTTACTAAAGTATTCGTTACTCGATAAGATCCGAAGTAACGAATACTGGTTTCAAATATTCGTTACTTTGTCAAACAGTTACTCTCATAATATATAACTTTTAGAACACATTCTTGTCTAAAATATTTTATTAAAAAATATAATATAGAATAAATAACTTTGTATAAAATATTTTAATTTAACCAATTATTAGTATTACTTGTATTTGCGTAGGTCGATTTCATGATAAAACTTTGTTTGAACTTATTGTATTGATGCAATGTAAAATAAATTTTGTGCCATGTACTACATTCTACATTTATTTCTGTGATTTAATATCGGAGGCGGAGATTTTTATGGTTTTGTGATAGAATATCTCGCCTATCGTAAATAAAATGAGGACTCCTTAAAAAATACTTTAGGCTTTGGCATTTTTCTTTTGATTTTGAGTTGGAATGTTTTGTGCGATTCTTTTAACGAATTTTATTTATTTAACGTAATATACACGGTGTTCATTTCAAAACCTTCCACTCCACATTTCTGGATATATGGGAATCTATGAAAAATTCCCTGAAACACCTAGAAGCATTATCGTGGGGTCCATTTCTTGATGCAAAAATTGACTTAACCACTTTAACACCCCGCCCCCGGGAGCTACCCCCACAAAAATCTTAAATGGGAACGGGGATCCAGTAATACGTTATTTTAAAGGTCTTTTGTTTTCAAAGTTATTTAAGTATTTAAATATTTTTTTGCAGAAAAATTCTGTCTTATAATTTTTCAAAATGTTCGTTGATCGCGAAACAATGGTATAGCCGATGTTCAAAACGGCGGCGTACATTTTCAAAAACATCTCTTTGAATTCAACGGTTGGTTGCGTTAATTCTCTGACGAAGTTCGTCTAAATTATGAGGTGGACCGGTAAATTCCATCTCTATCCAGTTGTTTTTTGAGGGTATCAATAATTAGCGGCATTGATAGTATTTTCCAACATATGAAGATTTAGATTTCCATTGAAAAAGGCGGACCAGTCACTTGGTCCCAAGAGATGTCTGCCCATACATTAATTTTTTCAGGATATTGGGTGTGTCCTTCTACAGACAGATGAAGGTTGTTTTGTTACATATTTTCAATTTATAAGGATGAAGTTTTGTAATTTTATGAATAGAACCCAAGCAAGTTCCAGTTGTCGCAGAAATCTGATGAAATGATGTAGGTAGGATTTATGCCGAAATGACATTTCCAATTGAACGCCTTCATTTAAAACTCTCGCCTGATTATGTTTTACATTTGCAGCAGATCCAGTCTGAGTAAATTTATCAATAAGATTTAGGACATGTCTATGAGATGGCATGCCTTTCGTTAAATGTTGCGGCAGTTCGTCAAGCACATTGATTTTCGGCTCCATAAATTAATACAATTTCAACCCTTTCTTGTACATTGTAAGCCATTGTTTTTATTTTATTTAAATAACTTTGGGTTAAACATTATTTTACTGTGCTGTTACAAAAATTGATCAATGAACGCAAAATCGGTAAAAAAAAACACCATACAACATAACTAAAAAGCTAAAGAACCACAAGATTATTTATTTTCGATGTTTTTGAGAAATTTATAAAAGTTTTTAATATTGGCTTTTGCTCCGATGCTTCTATACATTGACTGGCTAGAAATATAAAACAACCCAAGCCAACAGATTTTTTTAAAAATTTTCAAATCGACTTAATCAATTTTACAAAGTAAACGCCAAAATTTACTGTTTTAAAACATAGTAGCTTCCGGCGCAGGGGGCTAAAGTGGGTGAGTCAATTTTTGCATCAAGAAATGGCCCTCATGATAATATTTCTTACGTCTTTCAGGGAATTTCTCCTAGATTTCAAGAAGTTTAGGGTGGGAAGTTTTGATATGAACACACTGTATATTAAAATTACTATATAAGTGAACATTTTGTTTGTACCATATATTAACTATATAGATTCCCGCATCGCACATTTGAACGAGTACTCGGTAACGAATAAAAAGTAACGGATATTGGATTCGAAAGTAACAAATAGTTACAAGTACTGAAAAGTAACCGAAACCAACATCACTAGTGCATCCCGCTCATGAGATCTTAAGCTTTACGCTTGTCAGGAACTACTGGAACCTTCTAGTGTAGATTGTATGTGTAAAGTGCTTAATAGATTTGTTACATAAGCTAAAAAACATTCGAGCTAACAGATTTTTAGTAATGCTTACATGTCAGCTACAATTAACAGACCTTTTATCTACATGCCCATCCGCCCGATTGATTACTAACCTAAGTAGTTTTTATTATTCTATTAGAATGTATGAAGCTAGTATTTACTCAAGTGCTTGCCCGTGTTTCGTATACCTTTAACTTTTCACAATTAATATATGGAAAATACAACCACAAGCTAAAATTCCAGAGAAACCTAGTCTCTTTTATTACAAGAACAAATATTACATATGTGGATATATGTAAATTAGAAATAGTAATTACTTAAAAATTTCATATTCGCATTCAGTTCTTTATGTTTTGTAATGGTCTTACATATACAAAGAAAGCAAGCATTAGCATTAACCATGCAAAGAGGATTAAATACCGGAATAGATTAGACGGAATTTCTACCTCTTCCAGGTATGCCTGCTGCCTTGTGCATGAATACGAGGAGGATATCTTCGAGCTTCCACATCGTTTTAATTAACAATATAATGCGATTATATTCCCTTTAAACTTCTTGCATTTGCAGGCTATAACTTGCTTTTCCATACGTCGATATTATTAACAGTTTATGTATATTATCAACATATGTGAGTGACGTTGTAACAGTATAGTACTATTTATCATCATTATTACCATGTTTCAATAGAGACTTAAAAAGTATAATCGGATATAGATTTTTGTCTATTTTAGACTTCAGTAAAGGTCTTTTTTAGATTATTTACAATGGTTCTCGATAATGAGAAGATAATAGTGTGATAGGAATGTTTTAGTGGAAGGTGTAACGTTTTCTTATTGTGTTCTTATACATATTTAACTATATTACATATGATTTTGGTTAAATCACAAAATATCTAGTTATATAAATTGTAATGGTGATGCAGCCGATGTCTGAAATATGTTGATAACTGTGGAACGATGGAGAATAATGAATGAATAGGTATAAATGTTGATGTTAGAGACACGTTCATATACGAGGGAAGATCGAAATGTTTCTAGAACGAACCAGAGGATGGTGTTGTGCACGTATATCGGTCATGTGTTTTGAGTGACCTATCTAGTATATAACTACTGTCAAATTTTTAGATAGATCGTAAATATAATAAAGCTGGTATAAGCAAAGTAGGCAGTGCGCGCGTTTCCTTAATCATGAATAACGTATGTCTCAAAAGTTTTCGGAAAAAATCCAACAACATTAATTTCTAGTAAAATAATCTGATTCAGTTGCCGTTGGAATGAAAATTTAGTATACTGATTGATGCTTAATATAAAATATGATTTTGTACATAAATCCAAGCACTGGGAGAGTTATTGGGAGAGACAAGCCAAGTAAGTCTCTGTAGATCTTCTCCCCACAAAGACGTTCTGGACAGGCGACAAGTGGAACTTAATAAACAGATAAACCTATGCATAAACACAGTGCTCAAAAATCTTAGCAAAGTTTGATAATTAGGTCGGTAATTTTTGATATCATTAGATGTTCCGTCTTTAGGAACTGATATTATTCGCGCAAACTTCCAGATGTTCGGAACCGTGAAGATTTGAAAAAGTTTCACTAGCGGAACAGCAAGAACACAACGCCAATTCGTAATTAAAAAACTGGAGACCTGATCGTTCCCGCTAGTAAATCCCTCTTTCAGCTTTACAAATCGCCAGCACAACCTCGCTCTCAGATATTGAGTAAACGTTAATTAATGCGTTGAACACGTTACATAGTTAGTGGAAAAACGCGCATAGAAGGGGCAGAGAAAACAATTTGAAAATATGTAGTGGAAGCATCGATAGTAGAATCTTATTTATTCATTAACTTCTTGTGTCATTTTTTAACTTTACTAGGAACATGTATTAGAGTAAACACTGCAATTGTATAACTTCATATTTTTAAACTTTATGAACCGTACAAAATATTTGTTTCTTAAGACATATTTGGAATTAATTTGAGTGTTTGATAAAATTTACATAGTGCGCGCCTATAGATGGTGTTAACGCTCAAGTAGAAATTTTGACAATTTTTTGTGTTGTCATGACGCATAGAATAAATATAGGAGAATTATTGAATGACGATTTGTAATGTCAGTAAGGTGTCTATTGAAAAGCTATTCCGATGTAAACAAAATAAAGACATAATATCAGTGTACAGTAGTGTCTTACTCCAAAAATAGTACAATAATTTGACCATGTTACGTAAGAAATTCTTTTATCAAATTACAATTGATTGTTAGAAAACGTAAATAAATTAAAATCAGATTTGGTTTTTTGAAGTACCTGATTTCTTTTACAGATCATATAGGTCTAAATAATTATCGACTTCTTGTTTCGGATGACTGGTGTTTTGTTTTATAGTTAATAATGAAATAAAAACTTTTCTACTTTGAAGGAACCCTCACAAAATTAGGAAGACATTTAGTTTTTGTAAACGACAGTGATACTGACCTCATAGATAATACCATATACTTTCAGCAAGATACTATACACGAGCTTTTCTAAACAATTGCTTTACACTTCTTGATTATTTTTATGGGATTATTCAAGTCAAAGGTATATGTCAAGAGATAACAAAATTTAACTGAACTAGAACTTCATTAAAGATGAAATGCCTACGATCAATCCGAAGACAATGCAAAATGTGCAAGTATATTGTCGGGAAATAGATTGACGGCAGTTCCAACACTTAATTTGATAATTGTTTTTATTGTTTTTGCTTAGCAAAGAAGTTTTTGTTCATTTCAGGTTAATAATAAAATTCACGTTTTCTAACATTCAGTTTTCATTTACTCGATCTCTTTTGTTATATAGACATGGTAACGTTTTGATACTGTCAGTTCGACAATTAAAATATCTCTCAAAATCAATAAAAAGTAATTGCTATTTAAAAAAAGACGCCATTACTAAAAAAAAAATGATTAATACAAAAATGTGAACACATCTAATAAAATCGATATTTTATCAACAATTTTTATTCCGGCACATACTGTTTACAGGGTGAGTCATTAGTAGCCGCTTTTTCTTTCGTTTTTTAAATAAAGACAAAACAATTAGTGGAAGATTTATGGTTGCTTGTGGTACATATTGTAAAGATACTTTAAGCTCTGACGCCCTTCCGGTTACACCGGAAATGAACGGAACTTACTTTTTTTCAAATGACACTATATATTTTTGAATTTTCTAGTACTGCTTAAATTGTCTATTCAACTGTTTTTTCTGTTTCAACATTTAGCCTATAGTTTTGACTCATTAATTTGTTTTGAAAATATTTGACCAAAACACGTGTTCAGAAAAAAATCATTTTCACATTGTTTTTAAAAGTAACAAGAAAATGGGTGTGCTTAAAACCACACAGCAGAAGTGTAAACTTCATAAAGGCGAGGTTAATAATACGAAATACAATTTTTTTTTCGTTCTATATTACATTTAAAAAATATATATTTTTTATTATTGTGTATATATTATTTTAGTACATTTCCCTCGGTCTGATCATGATTTGTATCAAACTCTAAAAATGAAACAACAGGTTTGTGATAACTGAAATATGAAATAAATAGTTTGGAATGAAAATTTGCTAAATATCAAAACAAGTAAACCACTTTAATTTAGCACCTTTAGAACTAAATTAAATTAAATTGTGTCTCAATTTAAATTAAATTGATTGAAAAATTTAACGGTTGCCCAAAGATTGTGTGTATATCTTGTCCGCGAAAAACTTTAACGTACTCGGGACGCATGTATATATATAAATACACGATATCAATACTGGCTTTAGACTCCCACCCTTGGTCTAATGGTTAAGTGCTGGCCTCTCACTCAGGCGGCTCAAATCTGCTCTGGGACATGAATTTATTTATTCATTTAAATTTCGATTTAATTGAAATTAAATAATAATAAAATTGTTCCCTTAGTCGACTCGAGCCGACATTACCCGAACGAGCGTTACATATCCGAGCGTGACGGGTCAGTCTTGTTCACTGCCTACAATCAGCGCAACGCGCCTAAAGAAGTCTACACTTCAAAAACATTAAGTTTGTGGGTGCTTGTAGCCAAGAAAATTCTTCATCGTTTGGTATAAATTGCACTCGACAATTCCTCAAACAGCTTTGTTTTTTCAAAGCTTGTTTCCTGAAATTTTCTCATACCAAAAACCTATTTTTTTTAAATGGAACAACCGATATTTTATTCAGGCATTTAGTTTCTCTTTTTATTCTCTTTCATTTTTTTTAACAATGTTCTATACTTATCTTTTGTAATTTCTGAGATAATTACTATACGAGCAATCAGCGATCAATTAAAGAACTACGAGCGCTGTTATTCGGTGTACCCAAATATTCGTTCAAACAATGGAAGGCAGGAGTGGGGCCCGACTTCCTTAGTCAACTGTCAAACAAAGTAAAGGTTAAATCCAACTATCCCAAATAATAATAATTTTACAGAATGAAGAGCATCGCATTTCAATTTTTTAATTTCGGCAATGTCCAGTTGCAGTATTTCATTTTTTACACTGTTGGTTAACAACGAAATAAAATAAAGGTTATGTTTACTGACATATTTGAAGATGCCACCCCACTAAAAGGTGCATGAAACAATGCTGCTTTCTTCAATCTAATTTGCCTAATTGCTCTTATTCTTTCATTGTTGAACCTCTTCATAAGAGTTGGCTGTAGTTTTTCAAAATTATAAATTGATGTCCAAAAACTTTGATAGAAAAAAATTAGCAACAAAATAACGCAATTTAAATAACCCAAAACTATTGAGCAACGTAACAACAATCAAAAGTAACAAAAACAAATTTCATTAAAGAATATGATCAACATAACCACAACTTTCTGCAGTGCACGTGAGTATTCTGTTTTTCAAAGAAGTACTAACTTTGCGAAAAATGTTTTGACATATTCTTGTAAACGCTTTTCTGATTTTAATGTTCATGTCTTCAAAAAGTGTTGAAAATCCGTCCGTAGAAAACGGAAGATACTATTCCTCATTAACATTTTCATCAAAGAAATATGGGCCAAGTATGTAACTACCCACTATTCCTCCTCACACATCTAATGCCCAACGATTTGGATAGTTTGCAGGTGTGATAAAGTGTCGGTTTTTATGTGTTATAATAACAAAAATTGTGTCGGTGAACGTATCCACTTTAATAGAAGTCAGGATAACTTATCTGCTGCCCATTGACAAAAATGTAAGCGATTCTGAACATTTCTTTCATCTAACTCTGTGTAGAAATATGCCAGGGATGAATTAAATATTTCCTAATTATTCTGGATTCTCAAATTTGACTTACATTTAACTGATGACTAATTTTCGTAGTACTAGTATGGGGGTGTTCGACTACACTCGCAAGTACCATAAACCAGAGTTATTGGTTTTGTCCGCTCTTTTTCATATTTAATAGTTTCTGTTCACTCGAACCGTTCTTTTATACTTTGAAAGGTTTCTGGCTTCGGTTGACTTCTGGTAGGGATCGCTATGCGTAAAGTCTGTATGCTAGCAATGATTTTTTTTTAGATTCACCCAAAACGTCAAACATATCTATTAAGTTTTTATAAGAATAATTCATTTGGATGATAACTAATAGGGATGCTTTTATAAATTTGACAGATACGTTTACCGACTTTTTTTAAGAATTGACTCAGGCAGTCGACCGCATTCCATCCTTTCTTGCATAGAACAATGCTCGTAGTTCTTTATTTGACCGCTGGTTGCTCCTATAGTGATTATCCCAGAGATTACAAAAGATAGGATTAGGACATTAACAAAAACGAAAGAGAATAAAAAAGGGAACAAAACGCCACAATAAAAAAGCGAGTGTTCCATTAAAAAAATAAATTTTTGGCATGTGAAAATTTCAGGAAGTAGGCTTTGAAAAAACAAAGTTTTTTGGGGTATTGTCGAGTGCAACTTATACCAAATGATGCAGAATTTTCTTGGCTACAAGCACCACCAAAGTAAATGTTTTCACTTTTAAAAACAATCAAAAAAATTTTTTTTTCTGAACACGTGTTTTCGTCAAAAATTTCCAAAAAAAGAAAATTAATAACTCAAAAACTAATGGCCCAATTTTGAAAAAGAAAAAATAGTTAAATATACAATTTAAAACTTAAGTAAGTAAGAGTAAGTCATTTAAAAAAATTAAGTATCATACATTTTAGGTGAAACCGAAAGTGCGTCAGAGCTTAAAGTATTTTTAGAATATGCGCCACAAGCAACCATAAATCTTCCACTGATTGTTTTTCCTTTTATTTAAAACACAAAAGAGCAATCGAAGAAGCGGCTACTAATGACTCGCCCTGTACAACTTCCCTTTTGAATATTAATTTTATTGTCACATAAGGGGTTTGCAAGTAATTCTACTTTTTGTTTTTATATGAAACCTACCATATTTGCTTCATCTTGTGTATACATATAGTACCTATTTTGTGGTATTTTGCTAATTATTTTATTATTGCCAGCAATACGATAGGCTTCCTTGCTTACACATAACTGTAGTCTATCTATATTCTAGCTTTCATATATGTTATGCCATAAATTAATATCTGGGAGTGAAATGTCTTCTAAAATTGCTTTTCAAATAATATTCTATAGTGAATTTCTAAATTTGGAGGTGTATCATAAATTCCTCAAAAGAGTGGAAATTCTTCGACTACAAGAAAAGTTTATTTCATAAACTAAAGGAATTGATCTACTACCTTAGAAAGTTCAGTAAGTACATTATAATAAATCCAATTCGAGGAATAGTTTTGGTTATGAATATGAAATTTCAGTTATACAGGTACATGACCACATGACATCGTACTAACAATGACTGTGAAAGTGTGTGTGAAAAGTATGCAACTTTGTAAAAACACCTGAATACAATTTTCAACTATCGCATGCTATATGATACTCCTATTATAAGGTTTCTGAGTTTTAGCGTGTTTCAGTTCTAAATATAAAATGTACATATAAAGTTTACACTTTAATGAACGTAAATAATTTTATTTTCTGAACAACGATATTGGTATATGCGGTATAGATGTAATATAGAATATACGTATATTCTAATAATACAGAAACGTGTAGTTTTTGAATATAGTAGATGCCGTGAATTTTAAATTCATATATTTCGTGGCAAACGTGTATTCGTACGTGACTGTGCAAAGAAATTTTGCCACACCAGCATTCGTGATTTATGACATAAATATATTTCACGTTTGTAAATAGCTTCATACATTTATTCACTCATTATGTAGAAGTATTAAATACAGGTTTCTTTAATTAATAAACAGTTGCGGATATCATTATGTATGTCATACGTATATCCTATGATTTGGAGCAGGACTGAATGCACACCGATATAAAACAATTTGTTTCTCAAAGAAAATGTTTTAAAGACATTTTTGGCAAATTTTTAATCAATAATGTGTTTATATTATTTATTATAAATTTCAGATTACTTTATAATTAAGGTTTGTTTAATTTGTGTGTATCACTCCTTCAAACATATTGCATAATTGATGTGCACCTGCCTAACCTGTTAATATAGGTGAAAAGGTTTCATTTATTCTTATGGAATTATACCATATATCAGGCTGCAAAAAATGTTAAGAAATATTGCTGAGAACATGGATTTACATAAACACTAAGACAACACTATCGCGCCTTATAAGGAGTATATATAAAGAGGGTAAATGAGAATAAACAAAAAGCTAATGCCACATATATACAAGTGTCACGCAATAAAATAAATGCAGTATGGAATGTCATTAATAATTAATTAAAGGAATGTCATTCATAATTAATTAAAACTACTCCCTCCGATGATATTTGCTCGCTGTCGTCTCTTAACTTGAAGGAGTATTTCTATTTGGGCTTGGTGAACAAACTGCTAGCAGTATAAAATCAGTTCACTCTTTTCATGATGTACTGCATAATCACCGCCTGGAAAATTCTAATTCTTTTTATTTTTCTCCCGCAACTCCAGAGAAAATAAGGAACATAATAAAAAATCAAAAGACTAAAGACACTAAAGACATGTACAACCTCTCAACCATTCTGCTTAGAGAAATACTTCAAGAAATATGCATACTGCTGGCTAATATTTTTAACAGCTAAATGGAACAGGCCGTGTTTCCATGTTTGCTTAAAGTTGGTAGAATTGTGTCCATTTTTAAAAACGGTAACGAAGATAATTGTGAAAACTATTGTCCCATATGTGTTCCGCCAACGATATGCAAGGTGTCTGAGCAGATTATTGCATCAAGAGTAAAGACTAGTAGTATTATGGCATGACTTCAGACTACAACAAGTGGCATATTACACATGGTAAAACATATTTACAAGCTTTTGATGAGTGCAAATGTACAGAGATGAATATGCGAAACCTAACAAAGGCTTTTGACTCGGTTTGACATGAGATATTACTACACAAATTAGAATACTATGAAATCAGAGGAGAACCATTACACCTACTGAAATTGCACCTCTGGAGAAACACCAGATATCAGCTCATGAGCGCGAGTTGGGGTGTACCGCAGGGTCCAATACTTGGCATCATTTTCCATTAAACATTCAAGAGGTCAACATATGTATGTATGCAGATGACACATCTCTACTAGTTCATGGAGCAGATCAAGAAACATTCAGTAGGAAATATGAGAAAGCCTCTCAAGAGGCAGAAACTTGGTTCGCTTTCAATAATCTGAAGGCAAACATGAATAAAGCGCAAAGTGTACTATTTTCTATAAGAAATGTAAGCAACTCTGAAAGAGCGAAGTTCATAGGCATTACTGTGGGACTGATACATAAATGACCTAACAAGAAAATTATCTTCTGCCCTGTTCGCTATAAGAAGACTTAAACATATGGCGACCCATGATGCAATTAAACTGGCATACTTTTCAAACGTCCATTCACTGCTGTACTACGAAATACTCTTCTGAGGAGCGGCGGCGGAGGGTCATAAATTCTTTATTCTACAGAAAAAGGCTATAAGGTCGCTATGTAACTTGAAATATCATGAAATATAATATAAAGAAAGTATCATAAATACTCCACACGCACACGTATAATAATGAAACAAGAGCACTATACTATATCAAGTTTTTTTAAGAAGAAAGTCAGAAGTATGCTGATCGGCATGGAATGCTACAGTGTCTAGGAATACTTGTCTCAGCAGGCACAACTTGTTTAATTTTTTTTCTTTATAATGATACTTTGTTTGCTATGATTAATCGTTTGTTTGTTTTGTAACGTATATATTATTTTGTTTTATTTATATAAAGTTTTTGACCAATACATGTTGTTCACTTCTTGGTTTATAGTTTTATGTATGACAATTTTAAGTAATGGTGCTATTGGAAAATGAACATAGGCTAAGGAATAGTATGCACAATACTAACAACATAATGTATATATATAGTGAGATACGTTTGAGAGATTGGAAATGGTATAAAATTTCTTAGTATCTGGATCAATAATGTAGGTTTTAGATAGTGATTATTAAAATATATAGAAAAACCTGCTTAAAGACAGCATTTTGTATATTTTTTTATGTTTAGAGTGCATAAACTCATTTAGAGAAGTACATGACTTGTTCAGAAAACTGACTTTTGTATCTAGGCTAAGTAAATTATGGCCTTATTCACATATAATTATGCCACAAAATAGTACTTTTATCCAAATGTAGATAGGAGACAGAATTTCGTTAATTTCGTTCTTGAGTAAAGAGCTTGTTTCGGAAACTTTCCGCATTATCTTTTATTCTGTACATGAACTTCCTATAACAATTATGTTCTTCTATAAATAAAAACTGAAACACCAAATACAATTAAGTTTTACCAGTAGGTAACCTGTTCAAGTTAATATAATATTGGAAATATATTTCAGTCGCAAGACAAATTCGATTTGTGGAAATACTATTTTGAAGTAAAGTTGCGAAAATATCTGAACAACTGTTAAAATTAACAACTATGGTATCTAAACTTCAGTGTACGAAAGCACATATTAGAAAATATTTCCCTTATGTTTATTATGCTTAGATGTACATAGGTATACTTGGAATAGACAAACGGTAGTTTTATTGAATTGACTGATACTTTACAAATTATTAATAGTAGCTCTTGGATGTTGACTTCTAAAATACTTGAATATTTGTTTTGACTATTAACTGATTTCAATATTCACTATGATAGGTAATGAGGACAAACGCAGTAAATTCCATGATGTGTAACACGTTGTAAAATATTGCCCTCACTAACTGTCATACCTGCCTTCGCTGGGGGAATGAAAATAAAGAAGGTTGCTGTTGTTTATATTTACATGAATACTTTTTCAGGAAGTAAATATAGACGTCAGATAATTGTATAGATGTTTGGAGAACATTAGAACTGTGTTAATAGCTTATTCAAAGGTCCTTTGATATTATCGATTATTCTATATGTTTCAATGCTATTACAGGTAATGCAATACTAAGTCATGAAAGACACCTGCATAATTTTAAGAGATATTATTGAGAAAATTACTTGTTATCAACGTATTTTATACATTCGCAATTTTCTTTACATTTTGACTAGTCCTCTTATTGGGGTTGCTTTTAAAATGAAGCATGGAACATGAAATATTTGTTGTACATCCCCGAAATAAACAATAAGAAGTGGAAGGTGTGGTTGAAAACACCTGTTCATGGCCATATATAAAAGCTAAGAGGAGGAATACGATATCTTTTTCTTATTTATATATTCATTCATTTTTTATATTATTTGGTTGATGTTGTGTCGATATTGGCTTCACGTTGATTAATAAATAGCTAAAAAAGTAATCTTTAACAGAAAATGCTGTATACTTCAATTAATAATGTATCAAGAATTTATGGAAGTAGGCATATTCGTGTACATGAAGAATTTGCAATGCCATATTTGGATGATGAAAAATATATTTCTTGGTTTGTACAAATTTTCAACATATTAGTGTCAATACAGTTTAAGTAATTATTAAAATAAAAAGACGCTCTGGTATCTGTCTTACTTATGCTCAATATGATTAGTATAAAAGAAAAATTTTACAGTAGACCATAAATTTAGTGTATTTGAGAAAGATCGAGAGCTTTCGATTTTGTCAACTTGGCGGTTAAGGCGAGGCACTATTCAGTTAAATTATATAAGCTCATATAAATACACTGTTCTTGTCTGCACACTTCATCTGTTATCACTGGCACTGTTGTGCAGTGTCCTCGAACATATGTGTGCTATTTTGAAGTAGTTAATAGTTGTGTGTATGTGTGTGTTTATTTCTTTTTGTATTTTTGGTTAACTGCGGGGCGCACTAGAAGCAGGATTTTGACTTCGTTGTCGTAGTCTTCGTAATCATCTTTAATTATCGCGTAACTCTTTCCATTCTTCTCTTCACGTTTCTTCGTTCTTGTGGCCGTCATCTTTTTTTCTTAGGCGGGTTGCGCGTGATTCACCTTGGATCCTCCGGTCAGCGCAGCAACGCGCCTAGCAGCACTCTTCGTCTCTGGTGCGAGCCCTTGAAGGACCTTTTTTCTTGAATATTTCTTCGAGCGGTGTGGCCAGGGGACCCTTCTTCACGCGACCCCATCGGCCGCGATTAAATAGGCCCTCCAGGCGATACTTTAGTCAAATATTTTCATGGCTCCGAAACTCTCTCATTTCGAAATTATTGTTACCGTTGGGATTTTTTGTTTGTGTCATGGGGGAGGATAATAGCGCAACACTCTCGGGCCGCACGAGCAGACTTTCTCTTTCGCTTTCGGCGGCCTCTGCTCTTACCGTACCGGGAACAGCTCCGTTTATGCTGCTCAAGTCCATTTCCGCCTTGAGTATTCTTATTTTCTGGATCATCTCGCGTATTTCGTACCGTAGAATACCGAGGAAGCATAATTTGAGGAAGGCTAGCACGCAATAACCTAATATTGTTAGAATCGAGGCGGTGGCGCGAAGGTACGCCACCAGTTTTTCTTCGCAACCCGCCGCGTGAGGTTTCGCACACTTCGTGGTCACGTTTCCGAAGTCTTCGCAACAACTCGAGGGAATTTCCCATCTCCCGCTTCCGTTGCCGTAATCTTGGGGTCCGCCGACTCCGCAGCAGCTGTCTTCTGCTTGCAGTCGATCCCACAAAAGGGTGAGATCTCCGCCTATACCGTATTCTTGATTGAATCGAGCTCTTAGAGCTGGTTTCAGTTCTTGACACACTTTTTCGAATCTGAACGCCCAGAACGCACCGATCACAATGTCCCCGAATAAAAGCACCAAGAGTAACAGCCAGTACGCATTTAATAGTCTTTCTGAAAGTCGAATTGCCGCGACACAACCAAGTAGTTGAAGAGCACCGCCTTGGGTGGCTAACGCCAGATAGGCATAGAGGAAGCTCGGCTGGTATAAAGTGAGCGAGGGTATGAGCGATCGTCTGTAGTCCAAGATAAGGTTCTGAACGGCGGCTCCAACAAACGCCAACGTTCCGGCGAGTATAGCCGTGTTGCAAGTGTATATCCATAGGCGGTAATAGCGCATGGCGCGCGAGCCTACCTCCACGGCACTCGCTGCCACACCGCTACCGCCCTTGCGCCGCAGAGGCATCCGCCTTCGGAGCCCCCCCTCACCAGGCTTGATGCCCATCGCCCCCCATGCAACCACTCCTGGAACAAATAATAATATTAGTACTATACAAAAACTGAATATTACTGAAAATAAGCAATATGTTATAAAAATAAATACAGCCAATGGGTATCAATTTTAGTGCATCAAAATTGTTCCACACCTTCTTCCATGAAAACATATTCTAGTTGCCACAGAATGACTCTGCTTATAATATGCAGGTTTGCAGGCTTTGGTGAATCATTGGCACAAAATATTTAATAATATATTTTTGTTATAAGTAACTTTATTTAAACTTATTTATTTGCTATAATTTACGGTTTAGTAACTAACAAAATTATTAAATAAATGAAGGGGCCGGTGCTTGTCAACTAGGAGTAATTTTCTCCGAACATCTCTCATAAGGTTCTGGACGTCATGAATATCTATTTCGTGTATCTTTCTAAAAATTCTGCCGCGTTGTTGTCACTCATTTTCAGCTTGCTATCCTCTATCATACACTTTGTGAGATAAGAGTGTCCAAAAATCTTCAATTGAACGGACCTAAGGTAAATGAGGTGTGGTTTTCTTCTTTTGGTATGAAAGGTATGTTATTTTGGTGAAGCCAATTTTGAATTGCTCTGGCATAATGGTAGGACGCTAAGTAGGACCAAAACATTATATCTTCTCCAACGTGACCTTGCCTTACCAAATTAAATGATTTAGTGACGCAGTTTTTAATATAACTTTCATAATCTACAGCTTCCTCCCATAATTGACTCACATAAGGTCTGGATATCCCTCTAGTTGCAATTGCATATAAGACCAGAACATTACCAGATAATTTCGCTTTTTCTTTATATTTCACATTGTTAAGACACTCTTAGATATTGTCCGTATAAAAACCATCGTTTCCTTTAATTTCCGTGTTGGCAAGTGTAAAGTATTTTTCATCTTCCATCACGATGACTTCATTCGCAAAATGTATTCGCCTTAGTTGACGATAGCATCTTGGTATCCGTGCTAATTGATTTAGGGTACCTATATTTAGGACACTTTCTTCTTTTTCCATATTTTTGAATATTTCTTGTTAATTTTCGCGATACGGTAGTCTTTGAAAAACGGAATTCACGCGCTAATTTTTTTAAGGAAACCCCAATTCTGCATTTTGCTCTTTTCATACTAATTTTTCTGTTCTTTCTCGGGTAAATATTTTTGGTTTTCCACTTTTTAGGAGATTTGGCCTTCTTTCTTCACATTTGGCTGTAGCACGGTAAATCCTACTGCGCGAAATATTTTGGTTTTGAAAACCATTCCATATTTGCAACTGACTACAAAAGTATATGAATTAATTTAATTGAAAGGGAAACCCTTAACTATATTATTTAGAATAGATGAGACAAACTTTGCTAAATTACAGGAGAGTGAACCTATGCATGATACAACTGGACGTGTAGTATGATATCTACTTTATGAATCTTGGAAGGTCCATAAAATTTGGGTGCTACCGAATCAAAAATTTTAATGCGTCAGTATTAAATAACGACCTAACCAAATATCGTACCACTTCTGGTATTTTCCTACTTAAACCATTTAGCAACCATCTTTTCCTATCTGTAACTATGCTAGGGGTAGGAAAATGCACATTTTAAATCAATAATAGATTTTCTTCTTCCAAGATGAGAAGTTTTATAGACAATGTTTTGGCACTGCTATCACGCTTTACAACTAATGCTCTGTTGCCGTTTATATCATCACTTTTTTATTGCGATGTTGATGATATAACCTTAGGGAGAAGAGCAGCAGGGAGATCAAGAAGAGAACGAGTTACAAATCAACGAATAAGAGAAATTATGACAGTGGGTGAACGCACGATAGTAGACGAGATAAGAACAAAACAACTGGTATGGTACGGGCATGTGCAGAGAATGGAGAACGAAAGACTACCTAAACAAATAATGCAATGGAATCCAAATGGGCGAAGAAAACGAGGGAGACCACGGAGGAGCTGGAGAGAAGGAATATACAGCGAAATGAGGTTTAGAGGTCTGGATGACGAGTTATGGGCGAATAGAAACGAGTGGAGATTGGAAATCGGAAGACGACGGACGTTATAAAACCGATTTATATATATGATATAACCTCCCTAGAGATAGTGAAGATGGTTGTTGACGAGCTGATGTATGAAAGACATAAGCGCTAGTAGGATTCTCAATTATAATTCACCGCACAGTTTTCATCTTCATTGTAAACGCAATACTAATTAGGAAATTAAAAAAAAAAGGTTATTAGGTTGAGTCATGAAGGCTATAATAGGAAGAATTACGATTTGATAACTGACATTTTGTTGAAAAATGGTTACCCCAGCAATTTCATTAATAGTATCTTATACAGCAACAATGATAGAGTATCGAAAGGTTTGTTGCTTAATAAGGTGTTTGGTTTGCTTTAATAAGTATACTCAAAAACAATGACACCCAGCCGCTAACCTATGACATCAAAAGTATTGTAAATTTATTCAAAAAATTGAAAGATCCAGTTCCCTTAGCGGTCTGTATGCTAAGGGAACAGGATCTTTTTTTTGTTCGATTATGTGCTCCTAAATCGACTTTTGGGAGTGTTTTCACTTGGATTTTCTTAAAAATAGTTATCAAAAAATGAGGTGTGGCCACCACATGACTTTCTTATACGTATGAGCGTTTCAAATTATAGAATTTTAAGAATTTTTTTTACAAAAATTATTCAAAATGCTATTCTAAGTACTTCTATTCTCTTAATAAATCTCTATTAGAATGCATACTTTGCAAGATATTGTCAAAAAAGTGCTCCTCGCTAAGAGTAAAAGTGCTACTTCCGGTCCGAATTTTGAAATTTCATATGTACAAAAAATATTGCAAATCCAGTTTTAAATACTTTTGTACTCTTGATAAATATATATAGAATGCATAACTTACGACATATTTGCAAAAAATCGCTATTCGATAAGAGTACAAGTGGTGCTTCCGGTCTGAATTTTGAAATTTTTTTTGTACAAAAGATATTGGAAATTATGTTTTAAATACTTTTATACCCCTAACGTACTTGTCTAAAAAGCATGATTTGCGAAATATTCGCAAAAAACTGATTTTCGATAAGAGTAAAAGACCTACTTCCGGTAGGAATTTCGAAAAACTTTTTAAATAAAATTATTCTCGATTTTAATTCTAAATACATATGAATTCTTTATAAATTTGTTTAAACTTAGTAGTTGACGAAATATTGGCAAAATTCGATTTCTTCGTTGAAGTAAACTGCTACTTCCGGTCTAGCGATTTTACTAAAAAACTAATCAGATCTCAAGAGGGAGATTATACACGCAAATACAAAATTTGGGATTGATATCTACAGCGGTTTGACCGCTATCGTGGTCACACACACACACACACACACACATACACACACACACACACACACAGAGAGAGAGAGAGAGAGAGAGAGAGAGAGACATTTTTTAAAAACCACTTTTTTCGGTATCAGGGGACTTCAAAACGTGGACATCTGCAAAAATCTCGAGGTCGAAAATTTTCATCATCACAATACTTCCTTATAATACGTATAAGAAAGTAAAAAGAAGCTTCCTTTATATATTGCGTATAAGAAACATAGGCTTTGCGATTTAGTCTTACTTAGTATCTGATAATGACATACACATGTTAAAGAAGAATAGAATTGTGAAGAATTTGAACTATCACTGAAGACTAAATATTGTAATTTACCATTAGAAGGATAAGCCAGACATTTTATACATATAAAGAAACGTAGAGGCTTCTATGAAAACTAGTAACAAATAGAAAAGCAAGCTGCTCCCATTTGTATTTTCTGCCTGAAGATCCTTAATTTATTGGGGATAAAAACATCACTACACGACAGACAATGCTGACCCATGTGAAAATTTACCCAACTGTGATAAAACATAGAAATATGCATTATGTATAAAAACGTGGTGCGGTTGTTTTATTTTATTTTGAAGATTTATGAATTTAATGGCATTTTACTATTTTGAGAAATAGTTGGATATGTATATTTAACTATAGGCACATAGATCATGTTAATCGTAAATTGAAGAAACTGGGCTTTGTTGAATATGAGGGCATAACTGAGAAGTTAAATTATAATAAAAACGCCACTATATAACCAATTTTATTTCTGAATCACAAACTTTACCCATTATTAATATAAATCCAAGTACATAATTAATATTATCACCGTATTTATTTTAGAAACGTAAGTATATATTTGTAACACGTGTTCTCTAAAAGCAAATTTGGTGGTGCTTAAAGCTCGCGATTCCGGTGAATCTTATAATGAAAGTGGAGCCAGCAGTATTTTAAATGTAAATCAGGTGGTTTGGGATTCATGTTATGGCCCATCAAGGTGTACTAAATTATTTAATACGGTTTCAATCTTTCTCGTTCTCGAGAACACAGGCGCAACCGCCTCTGTTCTCTTTGTTTGGATATTTAAAATTGACAAGTCTCTTAGAAACACGAAATAGAGATTATCCACAAAGGGATTTAATGTACTCGTACTATATATAACGGGTAATATAGATATACGAGGTATGTCTCACAATTACTGAGAATGAATATTTTACGCTATATGTGGCAACGTTCATCGAATTGTGGCAGAAAATTTGTCCAAAACAGGTGCGCAAGAACTTGTCTGATGAATAAAAGAAAAATTGCTACTCCATTAGCCAACAATTTCCGGATCGCTTAACAACCGAACCCAACTTCATGCACAGAGTGATAATAGGTGACGAATCACGAGTATTTGAATGTGATCCAGAAACAAAGCGACAAATCGCTGCACCTGCATCACCGCGGCCGAAGAAAGCTCGCATGAGAAAATCTTGAATCAAAGGCATGCTTATCATCTTTTTTTGAATCGCGTGGAATTGTCCACAAAGAATTCGTATTGCCTGGGCAAACGGTGTATCAAACCCTTTACCACGAGGTCCTTGAACGTATGCGGAAAAGAGTTTTGCGTGTGCGACCTGACATCGCCAGATCGTGGATCCTGACATCGCCAGATCGTGGATCCTGCATCACTATAATGCTCCCAGTCACTGCTCATTGTCGGTTGGATAATTTTTGGCAGAGAAAAACATTCCAATACACTCACACCCACTCTACTGTCCAAGCATGGCTCCATGTGCTTTTGTCTTCTTTTTCCAACGCTTAAGCGGCAACTAAAAGGTTCCCATTACGGAACAATAAACAACATCCAAAGAATCACGACGCGGGTTCTAAACTGCCTAACGGAACAAGACTTCTATAATTGTTACCAGGAATGGAAAACTCACTGGAGACGCTGTGTGCATTCCCAAGGAGTATACTTTAAAGGGGACAATATTAATTTATAGATACATGAAATAAAACACTTTAAAACTGATCATTCTCATTAATTTTGAGACATACCTCGTATTTAATGAACTTTAGAGTGTAGAATTATTTAATGATGTGAATATAGGTGATATATTAGTTATTCTAAGAAATAAATGCCTTGTATTCTATTTTTGCCTAAAGCTAAATTCAAATGCTTATTGGAAAACAAGTTTGTACTAAGCAGGGCCGTAGCCACGGGGGGGGGGGGGGCTACAGGGGGCTCAGCCCCCCCCGTAGAACTGGTTGCGCCCCCCCTAGCAAAATGGAGGATGGATTACACTTTTTTATAATACGTTTTTTCATTTCTATTATATGCAATAAAATAATTCACTGAAATAATAAATTATTATCCTTTAATTTCCAATTTCATGATCAGACATCACTATGGATGCCTGTGAGTAAGGCTGGTTGCATTCTCCAGATATTTTAATGTAAAATTTGGTTCCAAAAAAAATAGATAGTTGGCAACGCTGCTCCCGGTATATTCATTGTTACTCACGTAAGTGACGCACATGCGGCACATGGTGATTCTTGTGGATTTGTGCGCACGTGGTTACGGTCGCGTCGAGGTTAAGTGCTATAATATCTCTATTAGCTGTGCTATTAGAATAAAATTTTGGAAGGCCTTAAGAGTTAAGAGAAATCAACGTTTTGTCCTGTTTTGGAAGCATATTGAGATTAATTCGACCATTTTACGGTAGGTATTTTCACACCGATTACACGTAAATTCACCGTTTATGTGATATGCAAGATACAGTGATATGGTAATTATGGTATGTTTTTCTAATTTTTTAGGTAATAAAATGGATAGATATTTAATTTTCAAAGGAAAACATATGACAGAAGAAAAAATAACGTCAAATTCTCCATCTGGCGAGACGTCGAGTGCTTGTTCATCAAAAAATTCTGATACATTAATTCCATCTGATATTGCTCGTGAAGGTGAAGAAATAACGAGAACAATATTAAAAACGTACCCAAGAAGTAAAGAAAATAGAAGTTTTCAAACAGGCTGGTTTGAAAGATTTGATTGGATTGAATATTCAGAAATAACAGACAGTGTTTATTGTTATCCATGTAGACAATTTCACGTTCGCAGTAGCACTTCTAAAGACCATACGTTTACTAAAAATGGTTTTTGTAATTGGAAACATGCTTTAGACCTGCACAAAGGATTGCCTAAACATGAAAATTCTTCTTCACATAAAGCAGCTATGGCTGTATGGAATGAAAAACGCGCTCGTGAATTACATAATTTACCTGTATCTACTCTAGTCAATGAAAATGTATTAGAACATAATAGATACTACATACAGTCAATAGCAGAAATAATGATATTTTTAGCAGTAAATGAGCTTCCAGCGAGAGGAACCTACAGTATAGAGGAACATGAGGAAAAAAGTTTATTTATGAATTTATTTAAATATACGCTGCAAAAAGACAAAAAACTAGCTGAATGCTTTAACCACATTCCTAAAAACGCTACTTATTTGTCTCCAGATATTCAAAATGAAGTTCTACAGATTCTTGAAGAATGTCTTCGAGACATGATTGTTGCAGATGTTAATTCTTCAGACGTGCCATGGTTCACTCTACTGGAGGACGGAACCAAAGACAAGAATGGAAGGGAAAATATTGCTATTGCTATTCGGTATGTTAAGTCTGGCAAAGTGTTTGAATCTCTTCTAACAGTCAAAACAGTAACAAATTTAGACGCCCAGTCTTTTGCTGATTTAACATTGAGAACATTTAATGAATATGGATTAAAGCATGAAAATATTCTCAGCCAATGTTTCGACGGTGCAGCGGTTATGAGTGGTAAGAAAGGTGGAGTTCAAGCAATTATTCAAAACAAGCTGAAAAGAACAATACCATATGTTCATTGTTGCAACCATAGATTGCATTTAGTTCTAATAAAATCTATAAATGAAGTGAATTATATCAGACAATTTTTTGAGCAGTGTGAAATGCTCTATAATTTTTTTCGGCAACATACTGTTGCAAATGCCTACAAAGGACAAGCATTATGCAGACTCCTGGAACAACGTTGGTCGGGTCATTTACATGTTACGAACACAATACAAAAAAATTATGAAACAATTATTACAACGTTACAAACTCTGTCAGTTGATAGTCATTTGCAAGGCGATAAAAAAGCAGAGGCAATTGGCTTGCTTCAAATATTAAAAGAAATTCAGTTTCGTTTTTATTGTATTTCAATGGTAAAAATATTGCAAACGATTGAACCAGCAGATAATATTTTACAGGCTCGTGAAACCAGTTTAAGCCAAGCTGCATCAATTATTGAATCTGTTATAGAAGCAATCAAAGACCTTAGAAATGACGAGCAATTCTTTAAGATGTATCACGATTGCACCAGTGAGGATTCTGAAACACCAGATGTTCAAAATTCTAAACGTAGAAGAAGAGAAAATGTCACTCTAAAAAATTTTTTAGTGACGGAAACTATGGGTGCAAGAAGTAACGAGAACAGTCACGATGCTGCTGTATTATTAAAAAGTCAGTATTTTGAAATCATAGATATCATTTTGATGGAAATGGAGAGAAGATTTAATGAAAATACTGTACTTATAAATGCGATACAATCCGCAGAAAATCTGGATTTTGAAGGAGTACAGTACTTGCAAAAATTGGGAGTAACAGTACCTAGCAAAGAAGAATTGCAAGTGGTTAAAAAGTACTTAGAAAAAAAAGAAAATGCGGATTTATTCAGGGAGCTATATGAACAAAGAGTTGCATTTTCAGACACGTATCACATGTTAGCTGCGGCCAGAACATTCGGTTGCAGTACAGCGGTATGTGAATCAACTTTTTCAGTGCTTACTAGACTAGACTGCCCTCAGCGACGGTCTATGACGCAAAGTAGGTTGGGGGGTTTAACTTTTCTGGCATTCGAAAAAGAAAGAACTGCAAAAATTAAAATGGATATTTTTTTAAAAATATTTAATGAAAGAAAGCATAGAAAGCTACAGCTTTTCTAAAACGATACAATTATGTCTTAATGTTTTATATAGTACCTACATAATTTATATTATGAAATGAAGTATTCACATTAAATTGTATAAGTAATATTATTTGTTTAACATGTATTATTTGTTTCATTGATAACAAGTTTCATAAAAGCTTTACTTTCTTATGAACACTATTTTTGTCAGTGTAAAAATATTAATTAAAAAAAAATGTCAATTTAGATACATAAATAGATACATAGGGTAGGGTAGGGGTGCTTATAATATGTAACATATTTTTCTCAAAAATAGTACAGCCCCCCCTGAAAGTATTTGCGCCCTCTCTAAAATTTCAGTCTGGCTACGGCCCTGGTACTAAGGAATATATTGTTTATGCAATATTTTCTTCAAAATTAAGCATTCGGTGTCATTAGAGATCTAGTCAGTTATGTTGGATCCTCATAAAACATCGTGATACATTTTTATGGAAAATAAATAAACTAATTTTTTGAAAAAAATATTTGTGCTCCCCTGACATTTGAATTTTAGTAGAATTGAAAATTTTATCAAAGCAGCGACGATGTTCCCAAAAACAGCTCAAAGCATTGAGGTAGTCGTTCGGGTGTGTGTACGTTAACAGTTAATATTAAAAATGAGGTGTGGCCACCACACGACTTTCTTATACGTATGAGCGTTTCAAACTATACAATTTTAAGAATTTTTTTATACAAAACTTATTCAAAATCCTATTCTAAGTACTTTCATTCTCTTAATAAATCGCTATAGAATGCATACTTTGCAAGATATTCGAAAAAAAAGTGCTACTCGCTAAGAGTAAAAGTGCTACTTCCAGTCCGAATTTTGAAATTTCATGTACACAAAAAATATTGCAAATCTAACTCTAAATACTTTTGTACTCTTAATAAATATATATAGAATGCATAATTTACGACATATTTGCAAAAAATCGCTATTCGGTAAGAGTAAAACTGTTACTTCCGGTCCGAATTTTGAAATTTTTTTTATAGAAAAGATATTGAAAAGTATGTTGTAAATACTTTTATACCCGTAACGTACCTGTCTAAGAAGCTTGACTTGCGAAATATTCGCAAAAAACCGATTTTTGATAAGAGTAAAAGACCTACTTCCGGTAGGAATTTCGAAAAACTTTTTAAATAAAATTGTTCTCAATTTTAATTTTAAGTACATATGGATTCTTTATAAATTTGTTTAAACTTGGTATTTGACGAAATATTGGCAAAATTCGATTTTTTCACTGAAGTAAACTGCCACTTCCGGTCTACCGATTTTACTGAAAAACTAATCAGATTTCAAGAGGGAGATTATACACGTAAATACAAAATTTGGAATTGATATCTACAGCGGTTTGACCGCTATCGTGGTCACACACACACACACACACACACACACACACAGAGAGAGAGAGAGAGAGAGAGAGAGAGAGAGAGAGAAAGAGAGAGAGAGAGAGAGAGAGAGAGAGAGAGAGAGAGACAGACACACAGACATTTTTTAAAAACCACTTTTTCGGTGTCAGGGGACTTCAAAACGTGGACATCTGCAAAAATCTCGAGGTCGAAAATTTTCATCATCACAATACTTCCTTATACTACGTATAAGAAAGTAAAAAATTAGGTGTGGCCACCACACGACTTTCTTATACGTATGAGCGTTTCAAATTATAGAATTTTAAGAATTTTTTATACAAAACTTATTCAAAATCCTATTCTAAGTACTTCTATTCTCTTAATAAATCTCTATAGAATGCATACTTTGCAAGATATTATCAAAAAAGTGCTCCGCTCTAAGAGTAAAAGTGCTACTTCCGGTCCGAATTTTGAAATTTAATATATACAAAAAATATTGCAAATCCAGTTCTAAATACTTTTGTACTCTTGATAAATATATATAGAATGCATAACTTACGACATATTTGCAAAAAATCGCTATTCGATAAGAGTAAAAGTGGTACTTCCGGTCTGAATTTTGAAATTTTTTTTATACAAAAGATATTGAAAATTATGTTTTAAATACCTTTATATCCGTAACGTACAGCTAAAAAGCATGACTTGCGAAATATTCGCAAAAAACTGATTTTCGATAAGAGTAAAAGACCTACTTCCGGTAGGAATTTCGAAAAACTTTCTAATTAAAATTATTCTCAATTTTAATTTTAAGTATATATGAATTCTTTATAAATTTGTTTAAACTTAGTAATTGACGAAATATTGGCAAAATTCGATTTTTTCGCTGAAGTAAACTGCTACTTCCGGTCTGCCGATTTTACTGAAAAACTAATCAGATCTCAAGAGGGAGATAATACACGTAAATACAAAATTTGGAATTGATATCTACAGCGGTTTGACCGCTATCGTGGTCACACACACACACACACACACACACACACACACAGACACACACACAGACACACAGACACACACACACACACACAGGCACACAGACATTTTTTAAAAACCACTTTTTTGGTATCAGGGGACTTCAAAACGTGGACATCTGCAAAAATCTCGAGGTCGAAAATTTTCATCATCACAATACTTCCTTATACTACGTATAAGAAAGTAAAAGTAGTTAATTTGCAGTATTAATTAAATGCGTGTTATAATAGAACTGTTACTTAATTAAGACATGGACATGATTTGATGTTTCAAGTTTATTTTTTGTATATCTGGCCGAGAATTTATGACGCCTACCTCGTACATCGCGGTAAACACTGTTCGTAGGTACGAGTTTCATATCTTGTTCGCTCAGAATTCCGTACGTACATATAACGACAATAATAATATATACAGGGTTAGTTAAAAGTATGGAGACGGCGATTTATTGTCGTTAATATTCATGTTAGAGAATTATGTTCAATATAAAAATTTGTTAGGATATTTTGATCAACATTTGAGAATATTTGATTTTTTTTTCTTCAATTCTTTTTTGGTTACGCCTGTCCGCGCAGTTTTTTTTAAATGGGAACTAGTGAATTTTACTCTACCATTCGATAGAGATTTTTTTTCTCTTTACAATAATATTTTTGTTTTTTTTAAAATTCATTTTAATAACTTTTACAAGAAAAATTAAGCAAATTAATAACAAAGTAAATTAAAGTAAGTGTTCAAATTGTCGTCCATTAGTAATTTGACAATGACCCAATCGATTTACAAAACCCCGAACAGAGTTCTGTAAAAAATCTCGGGGAATTTCTTGTATCGTTCTGGTAATTCGGATTTGTAAATCTTCGACGTTATCGGGCTTATCTTCGTAAACTTTGTTTTTTACGTATCCCCAAAGAAAAAAATCTAATGGACTTAAATCTGGCGAACGGGCTGGTCATTCAATGGTTCCTCGTCTTCCAATCCATCTGTGGGGAAAAACGTTGTCCAGATATTGACGAACATTTACACCATAATGTGGTGGGGCGCCATCTTGCTGGAACCAGATACTGTCATTGGGCAGGTGTTCATTGTTTTCATGTGGATAGAGCGTAGCAGAAGCAGGTATTATTTCATTTTGCAATAACTGCAAAAACAGACCCGAGGTTAAATTGCCATTGATGAAAAAGGGACCGATAATATGACCGCCAAGAATGCCAACCCAAACATTAACCTTTTGGGGGTACTGCGTATGGTGCTCCAAAAACCAAATGGGATTTTCCGATGACCAGTATCTGCAGTTATGTCTGTTTACTTCACCGGTAAGGCAAAAAGTAGCTTCGTCAGAGAAAATAATATTGTTGACAAAATTTTCATTATTATTGCAAATATTTAACATTTCTTCAGAAAATTGTAATCTCCTATCAAAATCATCTTCCGTTAACTCGTGTACAAGGTGTACCTTATAAGGTTTATACTTTTCACTTTTTAAAAATGACACGATCGATGACTGCGAAATATTGAAATTGGCCGCTAATTGATTGGTTGATAAATGAGGATCTTCAGATACAGCCAATAAAATATCCAGTTTGTTATCATCGCTTTTTGCTGTTCTAGGTCTACCACTCCTTGGCAAATCTTTAACGCTACCAGTTTGTTCAAAGCGTCTTAAAGTTTTACCAACAACGGATTTAGAAATTGGATTTCTATTTGGATGCGTATCATTAAATAAATTACAAACGTCTTGTAAACTTCTGCGTCTATCTCCATAACCCAACATCATAAGTATTTCAATTCGTTCATGTTCACTTAAACTCGCCATTGTTAATATTAACAGCAACAAATTGCACAAATGAATTATTTCTGTCAAAGATTTGACGTACACAATAACCACTGATAAAATTATGTCGCTCAAGTTTGTTTATCGCATCGCTTCTGTCTATCTGCGATGTACCGAACATCTGTGAAACACTTGAACCGGCCTTTTCTTATAAAAAAGTTATTAAAATGAATTTTAAAAAAACAAAAATATTATTGTAAAGAGAAAACAATTCTCTATCGAATGATAGAGTAATATTTACTAGTTCCCATTTAAAAAAACTGCGCGGACAGGCGTAACTAAAAAACAATTGAAGAAAAAAAAATCAAATATTCTCAAATGTAGATCAAAATATCCTAACAAACTTTTATATTGAACATAATTCTCTAAAATGAATATTAACGACAATAAATCGCCGTCTCCATACTTTTAACTAACCCTGTATGTATGTATATGGTTGTTCATCGCCTTTTATTGCCGTTGAACACAAGGACATTATCCTTGTCGCCAATAGATTTATAGATACATAAAACATATAATTGATATCTATATTATATATACGATATGAAAATTAACAATCGGTGTGTACGTGTGTACCACTAAACTTAGTAATATACAATAAAACTTGCTTAACAAGAATAGATTGGTTGATTTACTTCGTTCATTATAATTCATTATTACTGCGTGATATTAAACAAAATTGGAAATTTCAATATATTCATTTTCATTCATTTCATGCTAAAAAGGGATTTTTATTGGGGTTAATATAACAATCGAAAAATAACATAAAGAGCAAACGTTACACGCGATTTAATATTTTCATTGTTGCTAACTGTTTTTTATTGGATCGTTAACGTTTAGGATTCGGCAAATTTGCACCATAAATGTACCTTTATTGTGTATTTCTTTCTTTTTTTTTAGTATCACTGAAAGTTTTATTTGTTAAATCTGAAATTTAGTATTAGATGGCTATAGTTTATTCCACCTAGGAATCGAAGTACGGGCTCTTATGCAGTATAACCCTCCTTTGCTATTTTATAATGATTCGTATATAACTCTCCTTATTTGGTACATAGAACGTTGTCAAGTTGCTTGACGTAATTTTCACAAGAAGAATATTTGAACATATCCACCAATGTCAGTGTGACAATCAGCTATTACATACTGCTATTACTATCGTTATGAAATTTACGTAATACCCATCCTGCTATATGAATTTTGCTTAATACCTATCCAACATTTATTATTTATAGAAATTATGCAACGTTGCGTGCGATCTCCATAAGAGTAATACTTTAATTCCAGGGTGGAATAGACAATAGTATTTATAGCTTTACTTAGCACACATACATTAAGACAGGCGTTTACCAACAAATAGAAACTTATGCAACTTAAATTACTCGCGGGACGGGTAGACGCAAGGGGGTGTGAGTAAGTGAAGCTACACGATATTCGGTTTCCTTCACAGCGCTTTGGTTATATTCATAGATTAAGGAATACTATAGATGGGAAACATACCGTAGTTGTCAAGTTTTAATTTCGGTTTACACTTCTATCGCATGCAGAATATGACCTTATAATATGCAGCGATGCCTGCTGGCTAACAGTGGTGGGAGAGCACCGCAGTGTCGATGTCGGGGGACCCTCACGCGAGTATACTGTCTTGGCAGCCTCGCTTATGTTTATCTTTAGTTTATTTCGTCGCGCTCTTTTCCTCTTTCTACTTTCGTATCAGAAATTAAAATATGTCGACTACGGTATGTATAAAGAATGAGTACTTACGGAACTGTTGATGTTGTTGATGTTTTATTATAATAAGCCAATTTTCGCTTGCCCATAACTGTTATATTATTATATACTCGAATATTATAGGTGTATATGACATTTAAATGCCAGTGACAGTTTGTAATTAAACTGTCACTCACATTTAAGTCTGCAATAGCCGACCGATTCCGATAGATTTTCGTCTTCGCTGGGACCGGTAGAGATACCGTAAAGTGGGGATAGAGGACGCGTAAAACCTTGTGTGAAATGTGTGTGACAAGGTTTACTGTTTAATGTTTTTTATCTTTAAAAATAAGTACATAAATTTTCTTTATTCTTTATATCGTACATCAAATGTGCAGCTGGCGCGTAGAGGTCGTTTTTTTTCTTTTGTGTACCAACCTTAGTTAGTAGACACTAATCAAATTCATGCATTTTTGTGGATATTTCTAAAACACATAACTTTCTTAAGAAAATAAATTTGTACAAAAACGGACATTGACATTATGAATTGATGCCTTTTGCACCACTAACCCAAATTTGAGATTCTAAAATTACAAAATAAATTCAAAAAATGCGAAAGGGCGATGCCTTAATTTTAGATAGGTAAACGCCCCTCTTAATGTATTTTAGGTATTACAAATGAATTATTGAAAAATGTATTCCTATATATACATGCTAAGTCATATCCGTGGGGAAGGCGGATTGTTTTCGGAAATCTATGTATAGACGGTCACAACTTTTGGTATTGTTGTTCATTATGAAATAACTTAATGTGACTTTTTTCCAATTACTAACATGATGTGTAAAAAACTTAATTACCCTTATGTGAGTCATTTTTGTCTAAAACTCATTTGTTTGAAATGGAAAAGTTGGTATAACCCGCTGCAAAATTTAAAGTGTAAAGTTATCTGATGAACAGCCTACCACTATTTACATTATTCCAAGGCGGTTATATCCAAACGAGTCAGCTGTACTACTATGATTAAAGGATCGACTGCGTGATACGATGAGTACAATTACATACTATCCGTTCATCGGATCTTTTGAGTCACATGATTAATTGCGTGCGTTATCAAGGACATCCGCACCTAGAATGTATATATACTCATTTCTTTCCAATCTCAATGACTAGATAAGGATAGAAATTTTAAACTTTAAGGTGGGGTTGTCTTCTCCATAAGAGTAATAAGACAGACAGAGAAAATATACCGCCATGACATATTACTGCGGTAGTCAATTTATTAAATTTTGACATATAACATTGTGCTTTGCGTTTTGGCACAGGTTTGGGTTTAATTTCGTTATATTGCTTTTCTAATTATCTTTTCAGAACTAAAAAAAATGTACCTATTTAATACATTTTCTGTAAGTATTCTAATCACTAAATTTATTGGTTATAGGTTAAGAATTTATATTTATTACAGAGATATGCCTGAGAAACGTCTGAATTCACATTCTCAACAACTTGTATTAAATGTCCTGGACTTTTTTGAGAAAAACAAAGTCGTGCACTTCTCATAAATATAAATGCACCTCTTGAGGTAAGAATTATATAATATATTTTTTGAAATCATAATAAAGGTTTGAATATTGCAGAGAACAGCTGCTGCCCTTAAAATCTCCGCACAAGCTATCAGAAATATAAAACAACGAAAAGGAAAAGACCCAGTACTTTCTTCACCCAGTAAAAAAAGAGCTCGTGTCAAACCCAAAACAGAAGATTTACGAGAATCTTTAAAGATGGAAGTACGAAACACTATTTATAACATGTATAAAGAGAGTATGTTATTAATTCATTTATGTTTCACAATTTTAATATATTTGAAATTATTTCAGAGAAACATGTTAGTCTGCTTACATTGAAAAACGAATTACACACCAAAGCAGTAATCGATATTGGAAAATAAAAGCATGATATAGCCCTTTACCGAAGCATTTTCTTGAGGAAGTATACAGATAATTTAAAGTCAAATTCTCCAAGACCGGTGATATTCCTTGATGAAACATGGATATATTCAAAAGATAATTGAGGAAGATCTTGGCATGATACATCTACAAAAAGTGTTCGAAAGCCAGAAGGTTATGATGGCAAAAGGTTTATAGTTTTACATGCCGGAGCTGAATCAGGGTTTATTGAAGGTGCAAGTTTGATATTTGCATCGAAAACCAAAGCAAAAGACTATCATGCTTAAATGAACAGTAAAAAGTTTGAGGAATGGATTAAAATACAATTCATGCCACATTTACCAAACAATTCACTGGCTGCCCAGCAATAATAAGTTTTTCCGGTGAATTCACAAAATATGAATTGTTGGATTTAGTTAGGAGAAACAAACCTGAGAAACTGTATTTAATCCTATAATGAAACATCCAGTTCAGATTCAGATTTAGAATCTGAGTGACGTTTTTGTAATATAAAACAATGTGTGTTTACCTGAAGAACTTCTTTATTTTATGTGGAAATGTACGTGTTTTTGTTTCGGTGAAACATTTATAAGAAGTTAATTTAAAACCAATGGATGTGTAGTGCATTATTATGAAATGTGAATCAATACTTTCGGCTCACTCTACATGCATGGCTGGTAACAGCCGAACATTATAGTTATGTTGGTGCATTATTATTTCTAGTATACGAAGAAAAAGAAAGCCACTCATGCACTGATTAAGGATTAATTATTTAAACTTGTCTTTAAATTTACAATACCTAACAAAATAATCAGAGGATTGTTTAATAAGATTTATTTATTAAGATAGTTTCACTTAATTATAATAGAAGCAATAGTTAATAAATAGTAATATGAAAATAAGTTTAATCATATAGAAATATTATGTGTGAGATTATAACAGTTTATTATAGATATTTAGCATACAATATATAACAGTTTAAAAAAATGTAAATAGATTTCCAATATATTAATAAATAAATTTAACTTATTATTAAAGTTTTGTGTTTTGTCTGTAATGAAATGCCTATTTAAATTCTAAAATAATGGCCACGTTGTACAGGAATAAATTAATATTGTATAGTGCCATAACTAATTATAAATACAAAATTATTTACAACTTACATATGTTAATTACAGCATTAAATACAATCACAATTTTATCTACTGTTTAATTTTTGCATATTCTTACATTTTTTTAACACATACTGAAATGAGATACTTTAAGGTGCTAACGAGTTCTTCTTTTAGAATAACTAAAATTCACTTGCAGAATTCCTAGTGCTTCCTTTATTAAAAATGCTGTTTCTCCTAGAACAACATATCCTGGATTAAGATTGTTGCAAAAATTACTTCTTCCATTCATTTTTCAGATGTAGGTCATCCCGAGCATCACTAATGTAGCACATACTTCACTGAGGAGTTATTGCTATTAAAATTTCTATCGTGCTTATAAATAGAACAGTACTACTGCTGAGCTAAATTATTATCTGGTTTTCCAATGATAATTACTCACAAATTGTAAAAATAACCATAAAACAAAAATTATTTTGAACTGAACTGATTTTCCACAAAATAATTCCATTAAAAAATTGTCACTAGAAAATAGGTAGAGGTGCATTTAAACATTTTATGTGTTCTATATTCAGACTGACATGATTTGTTGTTAAATATTTTGAGATATTATTCCACTATTATGTTTTTTTTTCATACTAAGGAACTATACATAACCCATATGTTGTAAGATGAATGAATGACAGACCGGCAAATTTTGTTCATAACCCCAACGGTTATTATTGTTTTACACTGTTTTATTAAATTTCATTTTGATAGATATAGCTAATTTTAAGCAATGAATAAAACATGGTATAAAATATAAAAAATATTAGATATAAGCATTATAAGTTCTTTATTTTTAAATGTTTAATTCTATTTTGTAAGGAATGAATTTGAGCCAGAAGTGTTGATTTAATTCATACGGATCAAAATTAATCACGTGACTCAAAAGATCCGATGGACGGATAGTATGCATGTCTGTTTCATAAATGCCGTGAACTTATTATATAACTGTGAGTTAATATCTATTTTCTACTCCCATACTTTAATTGTATTATTAGATATGCCGAACCTGTACTTTAATGATGTCCATTAAGATACAAGTTTATGTCCAATACGAATACAGATTTTTCATTATATTCAATATGGCGACTGCATATCTGACAGATATAAAAATTAATTAAACGTGACAGTTCTCTGCAATTTACTAGTAAGTAGTTAAAATTTGTGCTTTTTTGAAAATATAAACGGTAAAAATGCGGGATAATGACAGTGAAATGTAAAATTTGACTCCATCAGAAATTATGGAACAGGCCTTAGTAGCCACGAACAATTTACTACCAGCTAAATGGGCAAAAACGTACGGAAAATTTTACGCACAATTTATGGAATGTTCAAAAAATAATGTTTTATTATGGGGTCGTAAAAAAAATAGTGTATGCAACTTGCATTCTATGGCTATTAAGACACTCGTATTCATTACAATACTCGCCTTCGGCTCGTATTGTAATTTTCTTACTCGTGTCTTAATAGCTATCATTAAATGCTCATTGCATAATATACTATTATAAGCATAATAATGTTATTTTTAAAGCATTATTGCCTATGTCGTTGATGGTACTTAACTACCGGAAATTAAGCTCAATTGTAATGACTACATCGAATTCATATAATATCTAGCTACTGTACATATAACATCTAGTTACTATACGTTGTTCTTGTATTTATTTATCTTGCCACCAGGGAGGGAAATGTTAAATTGAGTCTGCGTAGATATCGTTTTACTTATACCTGTAGTTGGTAGGTGGCGCATTTTAAGATCTGTTCACGCAATTTTAGGATCAGATATGACACTTTAGCGCTTAGCTTCGCAGACTGTGTGTTGTTGTTGGTTATTATTAGTAACTATGGTAACTATATAGCTTTTTAAATATTTTTGTTGACAGTACTTAAAATTATTAATCACAATTATAAAATAGTAACTTATTTCTTAAAATTGCATGTAGGTAAATATTTATTCTGTATAATTCGAGTAATTTATTTATTAGCATTTTTTTCTAGACTTCCTAGTAATTATGCCGAGAAGAAAATGTTATGTGTCAAATTGTGACCAAAATGTAAAAGTTTTTCATGCATTTCCACATCCAAAATCAATTCGTTTTCATGAGTGGTTGGAAGCTACAGGATATCCTAATTTATTCAATGTTATAAGAGAAGATCGACGATTTTCAATTAAGGAATAAATAAGTTCAAATGTAAGAATAATTTAGAATGGTTTCTCCTTAATATTTTGAAATAGAAATAAGTTTTCAAATAAAAATAAAGCATTACTAAAAAGATATGTTTCTAATTTATTACTAAGTTAGTATTTTTTAAATATGTAAACTTTACTTACATTAATATTTTTTATTCTTCACTTTAAATGACTTAAAATATAGCAATATGTGTAGCAGATTTTACTTTAAAATACATCTACTATTTTATCTCCGAACATTTAAAGTGAAGAATAAAAACTATTAAGGCAAATACAAAATGGAATAGAAATACATAATATTTAAATTTCCCGGTTCATTGGTTTGATCCATTTTAGTACTGCCTGTAGTTGGTAAGACTTTTGCAAGTTAGCATTGAATTAATCTTCGACATATTTTGTTGTGAATAATTGTTTGATGTTGCCAAACGTCTATATATCTATTTTTAAAATAGTGAGACGAATTACTGAACAGACCACTTTGACTGTGAAATCTAATTGGTTGAAAGCAAGGCCAAATGACACCGTATCAAACTTGCTCACATTCTGTCAACTGACATTGTTTATGGTTAAGCCTTGTTGTTGTTTCTATTCTTTCCCCGTTATTTCATTATATACTTTACCAGTTCTATTCAGAGCTCGACAGTAATAGTTATCAGATATACTCGTAAGTTTGTTTTCAAGATTTTCGTGCATGTAATTTGGGACAGGGGTATGTTCAGAAATTCGTCTCACTTCTTTAAAAATAGACTATAGTTGGTTATTTATAACTGCTGAATTTTCAAGTCGTACTTCTTTGTAAGAATTCTACTTTTAAAACGCAAGGGGCACTTTACTGATAAAGAAAAGGCCGCGGCGCGCGACGTAGTATCATAAGTAACGAATTAATAAAAAATCTCAATAAAGCAATGTTTTAATATACTCAGCACATAAACGTCATTTGACAACTAACTACTGACATTATCTGACATAACTCAAAAAAAACCATTGACAACCTTTTTTTTTTAAATTCAATCGCACCTGGCCTGGAGAACATGTCGAACAATGTCGTTGTATAATTGTAAGGAGGTAATACAAGGCAACGGTAACACTAGTAGCAGCATATAATGGTTTCTGTGGGTGTTAATTAAACTAAAGAACGCAAATCTTACTGAAGGGTGAAATATTCCCAAAACTCTTGCTAACCCATCTACCTATGACTTCGCCTATCACTCAAACCGCTGCCGGCTCTGTTGAAGATGGTCGGAGTTCCAAAACAGGTGAAATAATTGGCGTTATTCATACGCTAAGATCTATTAAGGTCATTCGTGTAAGAGACCGTTAGTTGTTTAAAACAAACAAACAAAATTAACAAAGGAACATCAAGAAAAAAGACTTACATGTTCAAAAAAAAAATCAACTTCGGTTTATTTACTGCCCGATAAATAAATAATTTCAAAATTGAATTGATCTATATTAATGAATATAATCAACAGGTATAAATATAAAACGGTGATATGGAGGTGCAAAAATATAAAATAAGATAATGTTAATAAATATTGCGAAAACAAAACGTTTCCAAGGAACTAACAAAAGGAAACGTAAGAGTAAAAATTGTAAATTATTTGATGAAAATTAAATGATTCACTAGGGCATGTCCTTTTAAAATGATTAATTGACTGATAAAAATTAAATGAACTCTGAGGCAAGTGAAACAACATTAATAAAATACCAATATTCAAAAAAGACATAAATTCGTATGCAAATTACACTAAAAAAAATGCCCTGTGCCCTTACCGCAGCAGGTTTGTATCAGATTGTATCACACATATATAATAACGTAAGGAATTGTCGGAAGCTTTTAATCAAAACGTCACGATTTACATTAGTTATTAACAAATGCTAGATGTGTATATTTTAAAAATTCTCTAACAAAGTAATTATCACGAGGGCATTTATTAATAGTATTTACATAGACTGGTAGACTGAAGACCTGTGTAATCAGTTTAAAAAGAAACATATATACCAGATTTGAGAAAACGCTAAATACGAAAACTTGACGACCTATACGGTTACAGCTCTCTCAAATTACAGTTGGATGGAGTATCCCTAGATAGTAGAAGGACAAGGAAGCCTTTTAGCTTACACTAGCTCTCTTAAAAATAATAAGAAAAAGAAAGAAAGTATTACTCACAGAAAGCTAACATAGCCACTAAATGCACGTGTTAACGAACATATTAAAATTATAGAAAATTAAGGTTTAGAACGTTACCTGTTTGGTTACAGGGAGGCTTCACAAAGAAAAGATAACCAAATGATGGTGTCTGGCAATTACACATCCCTTTTTTCGGTTTTGATTGATTCAGTATTCAAGTGATAATTAAATTCCAATAAAAAATGCACAAGAAAAAACAAATAAACGAATGGACCTCGTAGTCAACTTGCCAAATTGATGTCTAGGAAATGATTTACTCTACATTGTGTCCCATAATCAATCGAGGAAACGATAAATATAAAATTTGATGAAAAATATACACAGAAATTTTCCTGTGTCCCAACAATTTTTTTTTTTGATTTATGGATACATACAAAAAAAGCATCGCAAACATCGCAACCAAAATTATTTAATATTCTGCCAATAATAAGTAGGGGCGGACATGATCAGTTTAAAGTACGACGAAGTTACAACGGAGCAAAGAAATAATGTAAACAACACCCACTTACTGAATAGCACTAATTCATATGGTGAACTGCAATATCTGTTTACGCCTGAGAAGTGCCCGAGAATGAGAGCAAAAAATGCCCATAAAATAAGGAATTTATGAGTAAAATCCTTTCTACATCCGCGTAGATAGGAGCGTGAGGGGTTTTTAAAATTTATTATATTTACCCTATATTTTGCAAGAGAAATAATGTAAATATGTATACACTTATTGTTATTTAGTGTCAATAACATACGCGTACATTTCTAGTTATCATTTATTTAGATCTAGAACGTTGTTTATGTTACTTTTTCTGATATGAAAATGAATTGTCAGTGATTCCGAAATTTATTTCAAAGTCTGTAAAATATCGTTACAGAATGTCCAAATATCACACGTTCGTCACTTAGCTTTGCTAAAACATACAGAAATAGTTTTTATGCAGAGAATTTCGATAGTTTACAAAATTTCGTTACATGGTTAAATGACGATGCTCGAAGTATTTCTGAGTGCAAGGAACTAACACAAATCCCAAATTTAAAACATCAGTTGTTATTCCTTCAGGAACACTCTGGAAATTTGCCTAAACTAATCACATATTTTGAAAATCGAAATCTCAAATTAAAAGATGGATTAACCGCATTAGACAGGGCTATTAATAATTTCAAAAGTATTCCAAGTGACTTCGGATGTGGCCTTCGGCAAAAGTTAGACGCAGTGTTTAATAGAAATCTAGATTTAATAACATTGCTAAATACGCTGAAATAAAAGAATATTTCCAGTACGCACCTATAACCAGTTGCGATGTAGAAATGACGATTTCTATCTACAAGGATGTACTTAATTCAAAGAGAACAAGTCTTACAAAAGAGAAAATGAACAAATAATAAGGTATTTTGTATTTTATAGATCACCAGTCACTTGTTATCCAATTATATAAATAAAATTAAAACCTCACAACATTTCAATAGTGCGCCCATGGTCATCAACCGTTTGTGTCCGCCTCCTAATAATAAGATAAGAGAATTAAAACAATGAATATTTAATAAAGGGGAAAAGTCATAACAGATACCGATACAGCAACCTATTATACATAGCATTTACATGTCATATAAAGTGGATGCCCAAAAAGAAATGAACAAAATTTATTATATAAGCGATATAGGTAAAGAAAATTAACTGGACATCGTTCGAGAGCGTTGTAGCGGTAACTAAATATTAAGAAAAATTTACATACCGCATGTGTCAAATATCATTAGGTATAGGGATTCAATGTTTGCGTGCAATCTATACGTATACATACAATACGTGGCAACGTGGTGCCCCTACTGTCCGTCACCAGTGCCGGCAACAACCGATACGACAACGATTTTCTCCGATCTCCATTCTCCCACTACTCACCACCGAGGTTTTACATTCAATGTTTAGCTGCGAACACGTTGCGGTCTGCAATAAAAGCATTCAGTAAAATTAATTTATAATGAGTCTCTATACACCCGCTGAAAAGCTTCAGATAGTAAAATGGTTCTATGGTAATAACTCTGCAACAACGTGCATAAATATGTTTGCGCTGACTTTTGCAGACCGTCGTGTACCTTGCAAACAAACAATTTATAATATTATTAATACATTTGAAAAATGTTTCTGTCTGAATAACTGCACGAAATGCAAACCTAGAGAGATATCCCCACAAAAAATTGAGGAAAGTGAACGGCGGGATGTATTAGTTTGTAGTATTGTCGAAATAGACAACACGATATCAACTAGAAGTGCTGCCGAGAATTTGGGTATAAGTAACAAAAATGTTTCACGTATTTGGAAACGTAATGGTTTGAAATGTTTTAAGTATTCGAAAACCCAAGAAATATTTCCGGAGGACCGTTTTCTAAGAATGGAGTTTTGTCAATCCGTTATGCATAAAATACATCGAGACGACAATTTCGTTAGAAGTATTTGCTTCACCGATGAGTCAACTTTTCCATTGCACGGAAAGGACAATCCCTCTGTTCTTCGATATTGGGCTACGGAAAATGAACACCGGCATTTTGCAAACCGCACCCAATACCCTTAAAAAGTAAACGTTTGGGCAGGTATTTTAGGTGATCATTTGATAGAACCTTTTTTTTTATTGATGGTATATTAAATGCTGACAAGTACCTCGAATTATTGCAAAATCAAATACTTCCCGCCATTCAAAACACTGGAGTAAATCAGAAAATCATTTGGTTTCAATCTGATGGCTGTCCAGCACATAATGCAGTCAGGGAAAAGGAATTTCTAGGGAATACTTTCCCTGGTCGTCTTATTACTGGAACGGGAAACATCAAATGGCCTCCGCGATCTCCTGATCTCTCTCCAAATGATTTTTTTGTGGGGATATTTAAATAATATTGTTTATACCCATGAAGCTGGTAGAGCAGAAAACATAGTTGCCTTGAGAGAAAAAATAATTGAGGCTGCTAATTCAGTAACTGCTCACATGTTAGAAACCGTAAGAGTAAATTTCTACGACCGCCTAGGGCAATGTCTTCCTGTGCAGGGAGGAATTTTTGAGCCCCTTGTGTAGTTTATAATTATTTTCAGAATCCTTTTTTATTTATTTTATTAGGGTTATTTTTTTATTTTATTATGGTTATTTTTTATTTTATTATGGTTATTTTTTAATTTTATTAGAATTACGCTTTTGTTTGTATCATGCAGCGTGAACGCAGCTTAATAATTCTCTGTATTTACTGAAAGGAAAAAGAAAAACAAATCCTTGCAACTAGTAAATATTATTTCTGAACGCATTACAAACACCCAAGCCGGCGGTCGAATAGTTACTGCTAACTTGTATTTACGAGCATGCATCGGTCGTGCTGGCATTGGAAAGGAAAGTAGGGGTACCATGTTGCCACGTACTGTATGGATTGATCGCCTATGGCTAATGAAAATTGACACATGCGGTATACAACGTGTCCCAGATAATATATTTTCAGCATGGGGATCTCGCTTATTATAAAAAATACAGGTTGCGTTAAATTAGATGAATTATTCTTAGGAATAATAGTGAAATTATACGATATTCTTCAATTTCCAAATTTCCATGTATTTCAGGGCTTACAGCAAGTGTTTAATAAAATACATTTTTTAATATTTTCCTTGTTCTTTTTACAAATAAATAACACATATGCTATATCATTGTAAAGATAATAAAAACACGCCGAATTCTTTCAAAGTTCATAAGAAAAATTCGTTCCATAAGAAAAATTAGATTTAAGAGTTAAAACTAAAAAATGAAAAATGCAAGAAAAAAACCAAGTCGATATTTAAATTCTGCATTAAAAGTGCCTCAAGAAAGTGCAAATAAAAATGATGTGTCTACTAAAACAAAAAAGTTATTACATAGAAAAAAAATGACATTCTTCTTTTCCTTGATATAAGTCCTGAAATACATGAAGTGAAGAATATCGTATCATTTCACTAATTCTAAAGAATAATTCATCTAATTTAACCAGACCTGTATCTTTTGTAATATGCGAGATCCCCATTCTTGGACACGTTGTATACAGGCGAACTTTTAGACCGCAATAAACGTTATAATAATTATTATTTGACTTAATTAATTTTTTTAATAATTTTACAACTTCATACAAATGATACAATTTTACAACTTTAAAATGTTATTAAACTTTGTTATTTGCAAAATAATTTGGCGCATATAGAGACCCACATCTTCAGCACCGACCAGTAGCTACAGAGGCATCCTGCTTGACTTGTGCATGGCGAGTTCTATTGCATTATAAGTGGCGTACAATTATTAAGTGTTAAATTATTCAGCTAGATGTCGTTACAAATACATGTGTTATAAGTACCATCTCCTCTCATAGCACGAAATGTATTATTTGTTAATATATTCTTGCTATGTTACATTGTTAAATTTTAGGACTCCGGCGCGAGAGCCCGGAGTCTTATTTGACCGATTTCACAGGACGAAAATCACCCGCGATTGTCGGTAAAATACACGAATTTCAAAAATTCATAATTCGGAAACTACTAGGCCGATTTCGGTCAGATTTTGACAGGGTGTCCTTAGAAGACTCTGAATTCAGACACATATACACACATCCCTAGTAAGACGCGTCACGACGCGTGACAGTAGTTTATCGGGTCCCATGAGGACAGTAAACCACAACCATGTTAAATTTTATTAGTGTATTAATATTGTAATGAACAAATTAGATCGGACCGCAAAGTCAAGTTAAGAGTGTTATTGTTTTGTCAGTAGCGATGACCTGCAAAAAGTGTACAAAAGAAGTGAAAACTTGTGTAACATGTAGTGATTGTAGAAATATATTCCATCCAAGTTGTCTACTAAAAGTATCTGGCATTTACGTGGACTAAAGAAGAAAAGTACATTGCTGCAGCAATATAACCTATAAAATGGAGGAACTAGAAAACAAAAACAAGGAAATAACTTTAATGGAAAAGGGAATGGAGGAATTAAAGGCAAAATATGAGAGCATTGAGAAGGAAGAACTAGTAAGTGAATCAGAAGAAAAAATAAAAAAGCCGATAGCCTGTTATAAATGTAAGGAAAAGGAGGTAGAAATAGAAGCACTGAAGAATAGAATACATGCAGCAAATAGTAAGCTGCTGGAAAGAACAATATTACAGTATAGTCAAACAGAAAGTAAAAGCGACGGTGAAGAAAACGATAAACACACTTTTGAAACAATGGAAATAATAAACCAAGAGGTGAGGCTTGATAAGTTGGAAGAACATATCAGGCAAATGGAAGATAGGTATGATAGGGTATTGGAAGAAATACAAGAAAAAACTTGCAATTGGAAATTATATAACGATGACGGTCTGCATGCGGGTATACAACAGGATAAAAGAATAGAAAATAAAAACAATAACAAATATACAACACACAACAAGGAGTACACAGAGACATCTGGTAAAGAGATCCAAGATTTAAACATAATAGATGATACAAGAGATGCTAGAGAAGCACAAATAGTACAGAAAACTGTAAATATGAAGTGTACATCAAGAAATTCTAACTTGGCGGGTACAACAGATGGCGTTATTGACATGGACGCAATAGACAAACAACCCGAGAATCAAAATAAATCGAAAGACGACAGTATCAGTTTACATAAAAGAAATGCAAACAAAAACTCTCAAAGAAAAACTATTGGTAATATTAATAAAAACGTAGCGTTTCGAAAAACGGAGAGGAAATGGATATATGCAGACAGATTTAGAGTAAATTATACGGACAATGAACTCGTGGAATTTTTAAGCAATAAATTTAATACAAACGATATAATAATTGAAACATTTACAAAGATAGATTACACAACTAAAGAGAACTATAGAGCCTTTAAAATTGGATTTCCGGGCATACTGGAAGACGACAAAATCTTTGAAGCCACAAACTGGCCAAACAACATCTGCGTGCGGTTTTTTCGGGGGTTTGTCAGAAAAAATTATCACTACCGGAGCGCGAGAAATAATAACACGAGACGCACAAAAACTTATCACGGAAGAAGATTTTAGAAAAAATTTAAATATAACAGAAACAGCAACATTAAATATACTTAACTACAATATACAGGGCTTGCTAAAAAGATAGACGCATTGGAAATAGAGTTACTAACTAACAAGGTAAACGTAGCGTGCTTAACGGAACACTTTCTGAATAAAGAAAGACTGGAGAATGTAAAAATAAAAAACTTTAATATAATAAGCTGTTTCTGTAGAACTAATAATAAGCATGGAGGTTCCTTAATTATGACAAATTTAAGAGATAAAGTGGTAGAAAGACAGGATATAGTGGGATTATCTATGGAAAAGGAAATTGAAATATCAGCAGTTGAATTTACAACCTCCAAACTAATAATTATTGCATTGTATAGGCCCCCAACGGGAAGGATGAATATATTTACACAAAAAATCAATGAATTGGTCTTCCTATTAAATATGGAAAAGATACGAAAAGAAGTTTTTATAGCGGGTGATTTCAATGTTAACTTTATCATAAACACCACAACGATAGAGGACTTACGTAATCTACTTAACACTTATTGTTTAGAGCAGATCTTTGAAGAGCTGTCCAGAATAACGAATACGAGTTGTACTCTCATAGATAATGTTTTCACAAATGTTGAAGCTCAAAATCTAGTCAAACAAACAATTAATCTCCATCTATCTGATCATATGGCACAGATTGTTCAATATAATGGTTCGACCACACCAAAAGAACCCACAACAACAGTAAAAGAAGTAAGAATTATGAACAAAAAAAATATTGTAGCATTCAAAGCACTTATTAGTGATGAAGTTCTCTTGATGGACGAAACATTGGACGCTGCCAGGATGTTCGAACAATTTCACGGGAGATTCGTTCATGCATTTGAGTACTGTTTTCCCGAAAAAAAGGTAAAAGCAAAAAAAGATACGCGAGTGAGTTGTGAGGTGAGCGATGAAGTCATTAAGTTGAAAAACACACTGGACGCGTGGGCGAGTGTAGCAAGAATAACTAAGAACCAAACTATCTACAAAATATAAAAAATTACAGAACTAAAACAAAAAGCTAATACTGACTATTTAGAGAAAAGCGACAACAAAATAAAAGCGGTCTGGAAGTTGATCAATGCTGAGAGAAGGCCTACAAATGTAGAAAAGCCAGTAACTTCGTCATTATCCGCGGAGGACATGAATAAATATTTTTGTGGCATGGGTGAGGAAGTGGCTAATGGCATACAGCCAACACAAACGTACAGTGAGTTACTGTCTGCTCTGTCTTTAAACACAGCTGGCTCATTTTACTTTGCCCCGATAGCACCCGATGAAATAGAGATGATCATAAGGAGCCTTAAATCCAAGAATACAGTGGATGTGTATGGCATCTCGACAAATTTTCTTAAGGAAATTGTTAACGAACTGAGAACACCACTGACCATACTTTTCAACAAATGTATAGAAAATGGCCTATTTCCAACACCTTTAAAAGTGGGAAAAGTATTTATTGCCTGTGTTCAAGAAGGGCGACAAGGGTGACTGTAGCAACTATCGCCCAATATGTATTCTACCAGCAATCTCCAAAATCTTTGAAAAAGCGATAGCATCGAGATTGGTAGGCTATTTGGAAGCAAAGGGATATTTATCTTCCGAGCAACATGGCTATAGAAGGGGTCGTTCGACGACTACTGGAATAATGCAAATCACCGAATACATATATCAAGCATTTGACAATAACAACTACGCTGAAATCAACCTACTGGATCTAACCAAGGCGTTTGATACTGTGAGTCCTGATGTTTTATGCGAGAAGCTTATGTATTATGGAGTAAGGGGGGTACCTCTGGACCTACTGAAATCCTATATGGCAAATAGAATGCAACTAACGGAATGGAACAACAAACAATCACAGCTCAAGAGAATACACTTTGGAGTACCACAGGGTTCCATACTGGGCCCTCTGCTATTTATTATATATATCAATGATCTACCGACTAGTGTGGTTGGAGCAGAGCTGTGTCTTTACGCAGACGACACTTCCGTTGTGGTGCAGGGGAAAACCAATCAGGAAACTAAACTAAGATCGGAAAACGCAGTGCAAGTGGTGAGTGATTGGTTCACCGCCAACAAGTTAAAGTTAAACATAAATAAAACTCAAAACGTTGTCTTCAGTACCAGAAATACGAACCAAAATACTTCTGCAAGATTTCTGGGTGTCACTATTGATTCGCATTTGAGATGGCATCAGCACATAGATGGTTTGGCTCGCACTTTGTCCTCAGCACTGTATGCCATCAAAAGATTAAAATATATTGCAACTCATGTGGCAGCAAGGCTGGCTTACTTCGCGAACTTTCATTCGCATTTGTGCTATGGGATACTATTCTGGGGAACATCTGCGGAGGCTCGGAGGATCTTTGTGATACAAAAAAAGGCCATCAGAATGCTGTGTGGCTTGAAGGTGAATGAAACATGTAGAACACGATTTAGGGAGGAAGGAATATTGACATTAACATCGATCTACATACTTTCAGCAGTGGTGTATGTACACAACAACAAGGAGGCCTTTACCACGAATGGGTACAATCATGGGTATTCAACCCGTGAGAGGGACTGGCTGAGGATCCCACATCATAGGGTGTGTTCCTCGCAGCAATCCATCTTTTACTGGGGGTCGAAATTATACAATAACCTGCCGCCGAGCTTTAAGGGCCTCCCAATCAGCTTGTTTAAGAGAAAAGTGAAGAACCACTTGATTAATGGAGAATACTACACAATAGAAGAATTCCTTAGACACTAGTCATTCCTCTTCTATATACAAATGATCTTATTTGATTTATTATTTGATTTTATTATTTTGTGTTTTTTTTTCTGTCTTCTTTGTTATTTGTTAAGAGTGTTGTTAGTATTAGTATTATGTCATTAGTAGACAATTGTAATGCATTACAAGTTTGAGAATATTGACAATTTTATGTAACAGAGGTCTTACAAATATATAGTCTATTATTATTATTATTAAATGTGAAGGGAATTACCAAAAATTTAATCTTAATATATTCTTTTAGTTGTGCATTATTTTTGTTACATTATATAATTACCCACCTTTAAATTTGCGCATAAACTGCCATATTTTAGGTAAGGAGTCTGATACTGACATAAGGTGTTTTCGGAAATTAAACCCGGTCATTGGGGTTACAACACGGTTAGCACGAATGCGTTGGTTAATTCAGTCGGGTAAAAACAACCTTGTTCGTAAAATCTAAAAAGTAACCGGGTTCAACAACCCTGTTCGATTTTCATAACCCTGGTAAGTGAGTAGGGTAATGCAGGTTGTTTTACCCCCTCTCCGGTCCATTTCTTCTGTCGTATTGCCAGTACAGCTAAATTATGTTATGAAGATAGCTATTTATAAGGTTATATGCAGACGTTTACGTTACGTTACTCAACGTGACCGCAATTGCGTTCGGAAATGTTTCATTTAACCGGGTAAAGTTACTGAACCTCTTAGGTACTTTCTAACCGGGTCAGGTTAATGCTATATATTTTCCGAAAACGCCTATAAGGTGTTTTCGGAAATTAAACCCGGTCATTGGGGTTACAACACGGTTAGCACGAATGCGTTCGTACATTCAGTCGGGTGAAAACAACCGTGTTCGTAAATTCGAAAAAGTAACCGGGTTCAACAACCCGGTTCGATTTTCATAACCCTGGTAACTGAGTAGGGTAATGCGGGTTGTTTTACCCCCTCTCAGGTCCATTTTTTCTGTCGTATTGCCAGTACAGCTAAATTATGTTATGAAGATAGCTATTTATAAGGTTATATGCAGACGTTTACGTTACGTTACTCAACGTGACCGCAATTGCGTTCGGAAATGTTTCATTTAACCGGGTAAAGTTACTGAACCTGTTAGGTACTTTCTAACCGGGTCAGGTTAATTCTATACATTTTCCGAAAACGCCTATAATATTTGTTATGATTGACTAACCTCCAGACAAATAATAGTTTAGATAAACAAAAAACACATTGTACTAGTTACAGTTATTTCAATTTTTTGTTAATTCAAAAGGATAATTAAAAGGAAACAAATACGCTGTGACGTCAATAATTGCTTTATTGTGTTTCTATACCCCATGGGAGAGGCCGACGTTAAAGTCTGTAGCCATAATGAGTTATACACATACTTTGCCATAATAAAGTCTGGTGGCAGATAAATATGAATATCTTGGAAACGACAATAAGGGATTTACATGGTAAAGGTCAGATATTCTCACATAAATGAAGGACCGGAATTAAATCTTGATTCTCATTTTTCGTACTTTATTTTAATACATCTTATGGTACAGGTAATTCAATTTTCTATATAGCTTAAAGGATAATTTGATTTTTTCTCCATACAATAGAATAGAAAAGTATGTATGGTCATTACTTAGTTGATTGATATAGCTTTCTAATGGCCCAGCGAGTCTTCTTGATATGGGTTGGAAAACCATATTAATATCGTCAGTGCGCATAAAATAGGCTAGAAACTAGATAGGTGGCGCTGAAGTCAAGTTATTAACAAATTCTATATTTATAGATCAACATGACATCACAATATATGTTGGTTTGGTGACAAAAAAAATCACAAAATCTGGACTATATAAGTGGTCGACCTATTAATAAATTTTGTATTTATAAACAGAAATGATTTATACAGGGTGTCCAGAAACTCTCCTGACAAACGAAGACCGAAGATTCCTCAGATAATTTTAAGACAATTTAACCCAATTCACCCTAGTCCGAAAATGCTTCCTAAGGGAGCTAGAGCTCTTTGAAGATGGCGCCTTGTAATTAGTTTTTTTTTAATATCTCCCGAACGCTTCTATTTAGAAAAACAAAAACTGGTATGCTTATTTATCCTCCAGAGATGAATCGATTCCATCAATTGCGAATTTCTAGTACCGGTCATAGGCGTCCGTTTTGGGAATGTAAACGGTTATTTTAACGCATAACTTTTTTGTCTTTAATTTTTAAGCATTTGTGACACTAGATTATTAAATTTTCAGGTATTCTAGTACTAAAAGGTACTCTTACTTTAAGTCGGTAGGATACACCGTTTTCTAGAAAAATCGTTTGAAAATTTTTCGTTTTTTCGTCATTTCATCTTTCGTCATTTCAACTTCGCGAACTGGCAACAATTTGACAATTAAAAACGTAGGTTTTATTTCTGTTGGCAGTTCAGAGCGAACTAGTGCAAAAAATAATGAATTGAATTTTAATGACGAAAAAATGAAAAATTTTCAGATCGATTTTTCTAGAAAACGGTGTATCCTACCGACTTAAAGTAAGAGTAGCTTTTAGTACTAGAATACCTGAAAATTTAATAATCTAGTGTCACAAATGCTTAAAAGTTAAAGACAAAAAAGTTATGCGTTAAAATAACCGTTTACCTACCCAAAACGGACGCCTATGACCTTAGGAAGCGCCTACTAATGACTCACCCTGTATATTTACTATATTTTATATATAAATATATTCTGGAAGTTACGGCGTGTATAAAAACAAACTGGTCTAGTTTTTCATAATAATAATAATTTCGGATAATCAATGAGAATTGATTATCCGAAATGTAGTATAAGGAAAATTCTTGGTATAGCTATAATTTTTGCATTTTTAGGTTTAACTTATACGTTAATATTTATTAAAGAGATTTTTTTAATTCTAATTGAAAAATTGTTTTTGGTAGGCGTTATTTGGTCACTAATATTAACACTAAGTCTGAATATTCCTTGGCTACACCGTACTGATGACGACCAATAGTCAGAAACACGTGTCTACCGTTGCTCTACCGCGGAATTTACCCGTTATTATTCTCTTTCTTGCTTATTTATCCTCCAGAGATGAATCGATTCCATCAATTGCGAATTTCTAGTACCGGTCATAGGCGTCCGTTTTGGGAATGTAAACGGTTATTTTAACGCATAACTTTTTTGTCTTTAACTTTTAAGCATTTGTGACACTAGATTATTAAATTTTCAGGTATTCTAGTACTAAAAGGTACTCTTACTTTAAGTCGGTAGGATACACCGTTTTCTAGAAAAATCGTTTGAAAGTTTTTCGTTTTTTCGTCATTTCATCTTTCGTCATTTCAACTTTGCGAACTGACAACAATTTGACAATTAAAAACGTAGGTTTTATTTCTGTTGGCAGTTCAGAGCGAACTAGTGCAAAAAATAATGAATTGAATTTTAATGACGAAAAAACGAAAAATTTTCAGATCGATTTTTCTAGAAAACGGTGTATCCTACCGACTTAAAGTAAGAGTAGCTTTTAGTACTAGAATACCTGAAAATTTAATAATCTAGTGTCACAAATGCTTAAAAGTTAAAGACAAAAAAGTTATGCGTTAAAATAACCGTTTACCTACCCAAAACGGACGCCTATGACCTTAGGAAGCATTTTCGGACTAGGGTGAATTGGGTTAAATTGTCTTAAAATTATCTGAGGAATCTCCGGTCTTCGTTTGTCAGGAGAGTTTCTGGACACCCTGTATATACCTACACAATATGTTTGCGTGGTCAACCAAATTGGTTTGGTATATGCTGCCGTTCGATTGATGGCGTTATTTTTATTGGTAGAATTGAATTTTGACATATACACATAATTTATCTTTGAATTTTGACATAGGCCATTTTAAGGTCATCATGCCTATCCTGCAATCGCACTAACCACCTCTTGTGTCTAGGCTTTCTTATACAGGGGCTTTAACCAAATCAAGTGGATCTCGCTATCGCTGGGCACATAACTAGATTTCAATCCTTAAGAAACGCCATCTATTCAAAGCATTATCAACTACTCGGTAATCGCTGAGCTATTTTTAAATCACCTGCTAAAAATATTCGGTATGATTGGATTATATCGAGCCTACTGTTATTAACATTAGACTGATTTGACAATTTGACATTTATTTTGTATATTCTTTTCGACTTAAATTCTAATACTAGAAACATTTATACAGGATGAGTCATTAGTAGCCGCTTCTTCGATTGCTCTTTTGTGTTTTAAATAAAAGAAAAACAATTAGTGGAAGATTCATAGTTGCTTGTGACGCATATTGTAAAAATACTTTAAGCTCTGACGCACTTTTGAAAATATTTGACCAAAACACGTGTTCAGAAAAAAAAATATTTTCACATTGTTTTTAAAAGTAAAAACATTAACTTTGGTGGTGCTTGTAGCCAAGAAAATTCTGCATCATTTGGTCTAAGTTGCACTCGACAATACCTCAAAAAACTATTTCAAAGCCTACTTCTTGAAATCTTCAAATACCCAGAACTTCTTTTTTTTAATGGAACACCCAGTATTTTATTGAGGCATTTTGTTCCTTTTTTTATTCTCTTTCATTTTTTGTTAACAATATCCTATACCTTTGTAACTACGAGCGCTGTTGTTTTATACAAAAAATATTCGTTCAACCAATGGAAGGCAGGAATGGGGCCCGACATCCTTAGTCAACTGTCAAACAAAGTAAATGTTAAATCCAACTATCGCAAAAGTAATAATTTTACAGAATGAAGAGCTTCGCATTTCAATTTTCTAATTCCGGCAATGTCCAGTTGCAGTATTTTATTTTTTACACTGTTCGTTAACAACTAAATAAAATAAAGCTTATGTTTACTGACATATTTGAAGATGTCCTCAAAAAATTTTGAAAATTCCTCCGTAGAAGCTCCCCCATTAACATTTTCATCAAAGAAATATGGTACAATTATGTAACTACCCACTATTCCTCCCCACACATTTAATGACCAACGATTTTGAAAGTTAGCAGGTGTGACAAAGTGAGGGTTTTTATGGTTATAATAACGAAAATTGTGACGATGAAGGTATTCATTTTAATAGAAGGTGGCTTCGTCGGTAAACAACAAAAAAATGAAATAGCCAGAATAATTTATCTGCTACCCATTGACAAAAATGTAAGCGATTCTGAAAATGTCTTTCATCTAACACTGTGTATGAATATGTTACGGATGAATTACATATTTGCTGATTATTCTGGATTCTCAAATTTGACCTACATCTAACTGACGACTAATTTTCGCAGTACTAGTATGAGGCTGTTCGACTACACTAGCACGTACCATAAACGTTTTATCCTCACCAGTTATTGCTTTTTCCGCTCTTTTTTCATATTCAATACTTTCTGTTCACTCAAACCGTCCCTTTTGTACTTTCGAAGGTTTCTGGCCTCGGTTGACTTTTACCAGGGTTCGCTGTGCATAAAGTCTGGATGCTAGCAAAGAGTTTCTTTCAGATTCACCCAAAACGTCAATCATATCTATTAACTCTTCATAAGAATAATTCATTTAGATGCTTTTAGAAGTTTAACATAAATGTTTACCGATACCGACTTTCTTTAACAGTTAACTCAAGCAGTCGACCGCAATGCAATGGACGAATATTTGGGGCATAGAACAGCGCTCGTAGTTCTTTATTTGACCGCTAATTGCTCCTATAGTGATTATCTCAGAAATAAAAAAGATAGGTATAGGGCAGTTTTAAACAAAACGAAAGAGAATAAAAGAGGGAACAAAATGCCACAATAAAATACTGGGTGTTCCATTTAAAAAGAATTAGTTTTTGGTATGTGCGAATTTCAGGAAGTAGGCTTCGAAAAAACAAAAGTTTTTTGAGATATTGTCGAGTGCAACTTATACCAAATGATCCATAATTTTCTTGGCTACAAACATCACCAAAGTGAATGTTTTTACTTTAAAACAATGCAAAAATGTTCTTTTTTCTGAACACGTGTTTTCGTCAATAATTTCCAAAAAAAATTAATAACTCAAAAAGTAATAGCTCAATTTTGAGAAACAAGAAACAGTTAAATAGACAATTTAACCAAGTACTAGAAAATCCAAAAATATATAGTGAGTCATTTAAAATAAATAAATTTCATGCATTTCCGTTGAAACTGGAAGTGCGTCAGAGCTTAAAGTATTTTTAGAATATGCGCCCCAAGCAACTATGAATCTTCCACTATTTGTTTTTTCCTTTATTTAAAACACAAAGAGCAATCAAAGAAGCGCCTACTAATGACTCACCCTGTATATTTACTATATTTTATATATAAATATATTCTGGAAGTTACGGCGTGTATAAAAACAAACTGGTCTAGTTTTTCATAATAATAATAATTTCGGATAATCAATGAGAATTGATTATCCGAAATGTAGTATAAGGAAAATTCTTGGTATAGCTATAATTTTTGCATTTTTAGGTTTAACTTATATGTTAATATTTATTAAAGAGATTTTTTTAATTCTAATTGAAAAATTGTTTTTGGTAGACGTTATTTGGTCACTAATATTAACACTAAGTCTGAATATTCCTTGGCTACACCGTACTGATGACGACCAATAGTCAGAAAAACGTGTCTACCGTTGCTCTACCGCGGAATTTACCCGTTATTATTCTCTTTCTTGTCATTTAATGTATCCGCGTTATTTCCTCTTTTTTTTGATTTATCTTTCCTGGGTCTCGGATGGGACGTAGGTTGGCATTAGTCTTCCTCGTGGCGACTTTAGTTGTTGTCTTCAAATTTGAGGATCTTCTAGCTGAAGCTATAAATGGGAGTCTGTCACCTGATGGTCTTCCGTATAGCTTATATCTCCAAGGTTATCCCACCTTATTCCTTGGCTACACCGTACTGATGACGACCAATAGTCAGAAACACGTGTCTACGGTTGCTCTGCCACGGAATTTACACGTTATTATTCTCTTTCTTGTTATATATATATATATATATATATATATATATATATATATATATATAAATATAAAATGTTGTTTTTCTTTACCCCTTTTTTGTAAAATATGTGTTTTTTTGTTTTTTCTTGGGTTAATTGGGTAAAAATAAATTACAAAATTAAAATAATACGATCCATTTACTTTAACGTTTCAATGTTTATAACATCTTTTTCAAAAAGTCCAATCACAAATTAAAACTACAAATAATACAAACAGTCATAAATAAAAGAACGGCACAAAGGTGACAAAAAACTTACGTCGTAAATTCCAACACTTTTACACATAACAGTTCTCTGACACACAAAACGTTTTGTTATTAGTTTTTTATAATTGACTCCCATCGGGAACAGTAAGTTGCATAAACGAAATTTTATATTGGGCTTTTTTACCCTTTTAAATATCATTTTATAATTTGGCAACTAATTTATATGTTAAAATTGTGTACATATATGTCGACGTTTTAAACATTATTTGCGAGCTCTTCAACAAGCAATGACAAAATGTTAAATGTTTTTGTGGCATTATTTCTTTCTATGATGTTTTTTGATTTTTTATCCTCCCACTTGGCAGTTATCACGTCTGTATTTTAAGGTGAAATAATAGTATTATTAATTTTGTATATCGAAAATGTTATTATATTATTAATTTTATATATGAAAAAACCCAAACCGTAAAATCAAGAAGTGGGTCACATGTAATAATTGTTATTATAGGATGGGAAAGTAGATGTTTGAAAGATTTTCGGTATCTGCCCGATCATTAATAGCATTCTTATTTTTTTTGATATGAACCATTTCCAAAAATTCTCTCGCCTTTGAATTATATTCTTTGTCGATAATTTTAACATTTTTATAATCAAAACTATGTTTTGTGGTGGATACATGTTTTTTTTAAAGCGGTAGTATTCTTACAGTATTTGTGGCCACATATAGTATGTACATGAAAATACTTAGATCTGTTTTCACTAAATAGTTTATTTAACTAATTATATATTTCGCAGTTACTACTGATGATGTATAGCAGGGCACAGGAAATGTACGTCTAGTTTAATAAACTATTTTGTGAAAAATTAATTCCAAATATTTCCCGATAGATTTTTTTATTTATTCTTGCAGCACTTCAGGGCTAATTTTCTCATCAATAAATATTTTAGACAAGACACAAAGCTAAGGATTAGGAATGGATTCTAGAGAAGTAGAATATGTAATATACTGTTGCACTACCAGAAATATGTGAAGTGTCCGAATAAGATCTTCAACTTGAAACTGCTGACTTCTGTAGAATATTCTTGCTTGTTTTAGTTTTCATACGTTCTTTTATAAGTCAGCGAGTAACTCTTAAGATATGTTGGTGTATAATTCTTAGGACTAGCGTAATAATAGTATATTACATATCGAGGTGGAAAGTGTTTCATTACTGTCGAGACAGGAATGAAACTTGTCACCGAGGTGAAATTTACAACCATAATTATTATTTGTAATAAAAATTCCGGTGAAAGTTTTGACATATTGAGTTGTAATATTTGTAATGTTCAGCGTAAACGTCAAATAAATGTACCTCAGTTTTTTCGGTGAATAAATTATAAAAGAAATGTTGAGTAGTAAAGTCTTCAAGGACTGCACTCCACTGGAACTGAGGAAAACTGTCCTCCCGTAGCAATCCAGATATCTTAGCTCTAATGGAGAAGGACAAGAAATCACTATGTAACAATTAATTTTAATAATAAGTTCTTGTTCTTCTTATTAATTAAAATGTGGTTGCAAGTTTTTTTTAATGTATTATCAAAATTTAAGATGAATTAGCATTTGATTGATATTGAGGTTGGGAAATGAGGGCGGGAAGTGAAGACGGGAACTAAACGTGAACAAAGCCACACTTCCAAACTTTTAAAAAATCAGAAATGCCAACACTACACGTATGGTTGTAAATAAAATTATTTATTCTCCCCATGAAATAAAACAGATTGTATGATTCTAATATAAAATATTGCTTTAAATAAGTATAAAAAAAAATTAAATTTGAATTGGAAAATGTTGAATATAAAGTACTATAATACATATATCAACCCTTTTGACAAACGGGAACGTTTTTTCCGGTGCCTAACATCACAGATTTATAACGAAGCCTTGGCAAACAAAGCGGAAAAGAATTACATCACGCCCTGTATGTAAACTAGTTTGAATGTTCTGGTAAACTTTGCGTTGTCAGGGACAGGCGAAAAAAGTTTGTCCACGAGTTTTGAAATATACTTTACTGGAAATACCCAGAACAATCCTATACATATTTAGATTTGTTGGTACATACATGCGATATACACATAAGTGTATTTATATAGCTGACCGAACATTTGGTGTAGGGGAAAACCGTCGGATAGGGACAACTCCTTCGGGAATTGTTACATCAAGTATGCGATTGTTTACTCATACTACGATAAACACGATGACAATTTGATTGTTATGATGAATTTGATTTGTTTGTTCTTGTTTAATTATGTTTGTTTTCTATGTGCTCTCTCGAATCTGATGAAAAACAGTTTAATGGTCATATATCAAATTTTAAGTTTGTCATTAGAGGTAAATCTATTTGTAGACTTAACTTAACATATACCGGTTGTTTTCTAATGTGTGACTTAATTTTATTCTGTATAAGATGATATGGACATTGCAACATATATCAACATGGCTAATTAAGTTTATTAATGTGAGTTACCTAGATCCATGTTAAGAGTTGATTTGAATTAAATTTCTTTCCCGTTGCACCAACAAAAAACAATGAGGTGTGACTTTACTATACGTATAAAGGATACGCGTTACATTCAATTGTACGTCATACTAGATCCATTGTGACTCGTTTTGTTTATGTTTCCGGATCTATTTTTGTTTCTGTCAGTGACATTTGATATAACCAAAAAAAAATTATTCACAATACATACAGTAACTATAACGTAATATATTTTGTAATTGAAATGCTCTAGGATTTCAGTCTTGCTCATCAACTTCCGTCTTTCATAACGTAATTAAAGCAAAAATAAATATGAAAATTTGACAGGAAAAATACACAGAACACACGCTTTTTTGACAGATACGATTTATCTGCCAACACCGAATTGAACTATTAGTCTATTAAAAATATGTAAGAGGGAAATTTAATATTGAAACGAAAATCATGTGTTTATTTGCCATGAATGTGTATAATACAACCAATTTATACATTTTTTATCTAAACTAATGAAATAAAAGCCCCCAAATATAATTTAACAAAGTAACTTTTTTAGTTTCTCTAATACAGTTATGACAACATGTAAACGTCATCAGTGACGTACAATTAAATATAACGCGCTTTCTCTATATGTGTGTTCGGAAAAGTGTATACAAAAGTTGCTACAAATTGAGTTATTTATCTTCTTAATAAAATAAACCTTTTCGTAATAGTGTTACTTCCGAAGAGAATTTTAAAAATTTTTTAATATAGAAATTATCCCAAATATAGCTCAAGGTAGTTTTATTCTTTTAGTAAATTTTTATTGTTACTTAAATTAATGGCTAATATTCCTAATAAACAAACAGCAGGACATGACTTGTTACCCAGTTTCTTGATTCGTGATTGTAGATACATTTTAGCAGTGCCTTTGAGAATAATTATCAATATGTCCATTACAACATCTGTTTTGCCTCAAGTTTGGAAAATACTAGAATCGTTCCCGTACATAAGAAAGGAGATCGCACATCTCTGTATAATTACAGACCTACTTCCATATTATCAAATTTTGCAAAGATATTTGAGCGAGTACTATATATTTGCATCTATAATCATACAGTTTCTTTTATTGCACCCAACCAGCATGGATTTATGTCGGGTCGTTCTACGTTACGAACCTGGCTACGATATCTCAGTTTATCTGCGAAACTCTAGACAAACGTGGACAGGTTGATGTTATTTATACGGACTTGTCGAAAGCATTTGACATGATTGATCATAAAATTTTAATGTCCAAAATCAGTTCTCTGGGCTTCTCTCCCTCCTGTGTTTCTCTACTTACATCTTATCTGCATCAGAGGAGATGCTATGTAACTTACAACGGCTACTCATCAAATGACTTCGATCTCACCTCAGGAGTGCCACAGGGATCAAATCTGGGTCCATTATTGTTCATTTTATTTATCAATGATTTGCTTCTCAAGATGTGCTTGGATACGCGGATGACATTAAGCTATACTCAGAGGTCTCAACATTGGATGATATAAATAAACTCCAACACAACTTAGATGTGCTAGTTGAATGGTGTGACTCTAATAAACTCAAGCTAAATGTAAACAAATGTTGCGCAGTTTCGTATACTCGTGGTTTCCTTAATAGTTCATCTGCGTACTTCATTAACGGCACTAACATAAAAATGGTACCAGAAGTTAAAGATTTGGGAGTTTTATTTGACTCAAGCCTTACTTTCAAATCACACATTTCAAGCATATGCTCAGAAGCCTTCAAACTCCTCGGTTTCATCATGCGGATTTCTAAGTACTTCAGAGATATGTCACTGCTTAAGTCATTATACTCTGCATATGTTGTGAGTAAAATAGAATATGCCGCCTTAATTTGGTATCCGATATATGCCTGTGATACCTTACCTTTGGATCGGATACACAGAAAATTCTTGAAGTTTCTGTCTTTTAAACATGATGGAATTTATCCCGAGAGGGGCACATCACAGGAAGAGCTACTAACGCGTCATGACATGACTTCTTTGTCCGGCCGGAGAGATACTCTGTGTGGAAAGTTTTTATATAAGCTCCTGTCTAATAAAATTGATTATCCATTACTACTTGAGCGGTTGTCCTTTCTTGTCCCGCGATTTAACACAAGATATGGATGCACTTTCTTGGTACCATTTGCACGGACAAACATAATGAAACGTGCACCAATTTATACGTTATCCCGCCTGGGCAATGGACTGTTTGAGGATGTTTTTGCCTAAATATGGATGAACATTACTGCGTTGCTGAATATTATATATACATATATTTTTCTTTTTTCTTTTTTTTTTAAATTCATATTGAGAATTTTATTTAAATTTATATTACATTGTTTTGAATTGTATACACGAATGATTATATTTATCCTGTTATTGGGCACTGTTGGGTAATAAAGATTATTATTATTATAGAAAAATAAGAAATATTTGCAGCTATTCGATAAGAGTAAACGTATTACTTCCGATCCAAATGTTATATTTTATTAACAAAAACTGTTCTAATTCGGACTGTAAATACTTCTGTATTTCACATAAAACTCTATAGAATTCATGATTTGCGAGATATTTGCAAAAAACTGTTTTTCGCTAAGACAAAACGACTTCCGGTAGGAATTTCCAAAAACATCTTTTATAAAATATTTCTAGAATTCACTTTTTAAGTCTTTTTTATTCTTTAGTAATACGTCTAAACTTAGTAGTTAGTATCAGAGAACTTTAAAACGTGAACGACTATTAGGTGTTGCCGAAGGGAGTGGGTGAGAGAGAGAGAGAGACATTTTTTAAAAAGCAGTTTGTCGGTGTCAGGGGACTTTAACCCTTTCAAGACGTATTTTTATTTTTTTCATTAAGATTATTATTTGATTTTCGGTTCCATATTTGGAAATTGGGAGGCTTTTAGTGATGTTTGTAATTTTGTCAAATTTTTTTAACGTATTTTAGTTTTTTTTTAGCGGGACATATGGTCCCATTAGTCCATTACGTTGGGACAATATTTCCCACCAGTTTTGAAAAAACACACAAAAATAAGTTGAACAAATAATTTTAGTCAAAATATTACATGATTTTACATATGAAAAGGGGTGAAACAGTCATTGCATAACGGCACACTACATGCTTTGCAAACAGTTCTTGTCCGTTTCTCCATCGTCATTTGTGAACATCTTGTGCACCTTCTCCGTTTCTGCTCGACAATCGGCATATGGTCACCAACATTCAACATTGTTTTTTGCCGCTTTGATGGTCTTCCGGAAGTTGAACGTCTCTTCACCCCGGCTTTGCTTTTCCCTTGTTCAATAAGACTTTCTCCCAAGGCTACCAAGAATTCCAAAAATGGAATCTTTTTACGTCTCACTTCATTGTAAATAATAAAAGAGTTTACAGCAGTTATCATTAATAATTTGTAAAAAACTTTTTTCCACCACTTGGTAGACTTGCGGTCAAATTCATATAGGCCAGCTAAATGATCAGTCAAATCGACCCCTCCCATATATTTGTTGTAGAAGGCGATTATCTCGGGGCATTCAACAGCAAGTTTTTCGCCATTCTTTTGCTTTCGGTCAACAAATGTACGCTGATCCCCATGACAGTTGCTAATTGCCAAAACTTCCTTGGTATCGAGCCATCTAGTAAACGTAATCCCGTCATTTGTGCATAGAAATGTTGATTCATTCTTCTCTAATTTACCCTGGCTCTTTGGTATGTTCTTTCGCGTACCAATACAAGTTCCTACTGCAGCATATAGCAATGTTTTCATCAATGTCAAAGATGTAAAAAATCGGTCGAAACATATTACGACATCAGTTTTCGTAATTGAGCTGGTAAGTTTTCTAACAACCCTTTCCCCTAATGTTCCATCTGCTTGCCCATCCTGCTTTCCACTATACACATCGAGGTCATAAACATAACCGCTAAGAGAGTCGCTTCTTACCCATAACTTTATTCCACGTTTGATGGGCTTCAAGGGCAAATACTGTTTTAGACTCGATCTGCCCTTGAATTTTGCCATACTTTCATCTATAGACTGATAAACCGAATCCGTTCTTGCATTTTGATATGTATGTTTGAAACACTCCAGAAGCTCCTCGATATAATAAATCTTGGAACAATCTGCTGGTTTCTCAGGGCTATTGAAGTATAATTTGGATATAAGTAGTTTATAACGGTCACGTGATATTGCATTTTTTATTGCAGTATTACCCATGGAGGTATGCTTTGACCAATAGCAACTCAAACTTGGAAGTGTGTTATAAGCCATTACCATCATAACACCAGTTACCATCATAATTTCTGAAGGGTCTGTTTGTTTAACTTTTTTCTTAGTTTTCTTTTCCAAAATGGTTAACCTCTCATTAGTACATTGCGATATAAACATGTACAAGCTTCTTGGAAATAACTTCAGAAAAATATCAATTTCTGTAGACTGACTATTTATAGAGTTCAAAAGAATTTCTGTATTCCTAGCAGTGGGGAGTTGAATCCTTGGGGTATAGTTCTGTGGCACTGAATTCCAGATTATGTTGTCTGATCCAGAAGATGTTGAAGGCACTGGTTGAAGAATTGTCGATGCGTTTGGAACGTTGGAATTAACTGTATCTGGATAACTATCGAGAAAAACTTCTTTAGCTTCAGGTTCGATAACGCCATCATCGGAACTTGAAGTCTGCATATCGCCTTTAGATGCATGTTCAAATTCGGAATCCGAAGGAGCCCAGTCTGAATCTTCATCCTCACTGTTACGATAAGGATCAGTATCAGTCTCTGACAAGTCCAAATTTTCAGCGAATTCTTCAAGCTCCTTTTGAGTTAATTTTCTTTTGCTCATTCTAAAGAAATGAAAAACCATTTATACGCCTACTGGGATAAATCATCCCATCAAAGTAGCCTGCTGGGACATAATGTCCCTTGAAAATAAAACCTAACGTATTGACTCAGCCAAAACGTTATATGGTGCAAATACTAGGCGCACTAAAGTAGGGGTGCTTACATGATTACACACGGTACACAGCAAATAATTAATCAAAAAACAAATACCAAATTCACTAAATAAACGCACTAGGTGCAACCACGTGTACGAAAAATTTGAGGTTATCTCGTTTTATTAGTAAACAAACATACGCTAGATTACTTTGGTCGTTGAAAGGACTGAACTGGCATTTATATACGTTTATTTGGGATCACTATTCCCAATAGTCTAAATAAAATATGCCTTGGGACGTATTGTCCCGTTAGTCTCGAAAGGGTTAAAACGTGAATATCTGCAAAAATCTCGAGGTTGAACATTTTTAAATCAAACGCTCAAAATTATGAACCATGGAAATTTGCTAATGTTTAACTCTCTAGCATTCAATTGACTTAATGTCGCTTACATTTGATTTAAGTCATCCGATGTTGTCGGCTACGTAGTTTATACAGTATGTTTGATATTTGCCTTAAAAATATTATTGATCTCAAATCCATGGGTCTTGCTGGCCATTCCTGTGTACAACCTTTGTTTTCGACGACTTTGTTTGCATGATAACGTGCAGGGACACCGTCTAACTGCTACAACATATTACTTCTAAGATTTAAGAGCGCGACACTAGAATCTTCTAAAAATCGAGGGGGGTAAGTATGTGGTGAGGTACACGTTGCAGTCTAGATGTGCAACAATACAACACATCGGCGAGTGCGAAGTATATACGAAATATAATGCAACAAAGAGAGTACGTTGATTGAATACGGAAGGCAATTTTTAACCTGAACAACAGTCGTCTAGCGTCTTCCAGTCGACCAAACATTAGCATACTTATGAATTAGGTAGATGCTGCCGCGTACACCCCACAAATACACATTATTGGAGACGTACTGATTTCAGTCAATCTCCCATATACAATACTTTCCTTGTCCTAAATCCGATTATGGCAGCCGCTCCAGAAAGAGATGAGTACTTCGTTCTATAAGACCTTTTTGCCCACTTACCATCGCACACAACTGTGATTTTTGGAACCCCATCAGGGCCAACATCGCCAGCTGCAATTGCAAGAACCTTTTCTTCATCTGCAGCTTTATTCATTTCGCTAAGAGCGCTCTCTTCTATTAAATCGGATACTCTTTCTTGAATACCTTTATAGTTTCCAGCCGAGACTGTTGGTACATTTAATGAACTAAAGAGTTCCTTCATATTTTGATAGCCACAACCTATCGATGTAATCCCTTGTACAATGCTGGTTACATCTATTTCTAATTTAGGATCTGCAGTACTGATTGTGCCTTCAAAATTACACATATTGCATTTGAGGGTGAATGTTGAGATCGAACCATTTCTTAATTCTTTTACAAAAGCCATATTTTCTAATCTGCAGTTAAATATGTGATCGTGACTTTCTAACTGAACCAATTGGGCAAAAAAATACCCGAAATCCAAAATCCTTCTTCCTTCAATAGTGATCTCTTTTCTAAACTGTTGACAATCCGGAACCACTTCATTTGTGTCTTTAGCGGGTGTACTGCAGTACAGGTCACCTATACTGTTTCGTTCACTTTCAGTCACTTCCGAAATTGATGCTCGACAAGAAGGCGTCATATCTGAATTATTATTATCATCTATCGGACTACGTGAAGAAGTCGAAAGCGATGGTAAATTTGTATTCAGTGTGGAAACACTATTTTCTTCGATTGGTACAGATGTTTCCGTTTGCGGATTTTTCCTGTAATAAACATTTATATGAAAACATGTGTCAACATCTTATTTGTTTATAATCTTTATGAAAAAGTCTAATTATTTTATTTATACAGGGAACTTTTATACGCAAAAACTGTTGGTCATATTACTACGTTTTTTCTTGCTTAATTTAGTTTTATCACAATAATTATAATAAAATGTTGATTCCTAACATTTAAGAGGTTAGACAATACGTCATTCCTAATTTACCACTAAGTACTTACTGTTAATTTTGTTGATATGTTGCAAAATGAATGAAATGAACCCTAGGGTTAACATATTGATGGTTGAGAATTGTCAAATTAATACAATTTCTTTCATGCGCTATTACGTTAACTTACTATATTGTAAAAAGAACGAAACTGGTTGAGATAATGATTTTTTATTTAAAAAAAAAAGATGATTGTGAATAAAATAGTATACATAACGCGGCCAAGCTCATGTTAACTTTTTTAAATAAAATATATTTAAAGAAAAACTTACCTCCACTTTTGTAAATACATAGCGCCCCTATTTTTTTTACTCTTTGCACTCAAATAGAGTCTCTGCTTAGAACCTTTGCGGTAATCCATAACATAAAATGTAAAATTGCCACCGAACTACCCGAACTACACACACTCAGCGGAAGATAGGCACTGTTTTGTTGGGCGATTCTCTCCTCGCAGGCATTCTCGAAAGACGGTAGGTGGCAGCATCCCCCGAGGCGAAAAATTTTAATTGTAATGACTTACGCCTAGTATTATATCTTCTTTATTTATGAATTGAATTTAAAAATTAAAAAAAATCTGAAGAGACGAAAGGCTATTCTAGGTTCCTGGTTAAGAACATTTTTGATAAGTTATTAAAAAAAGGGGGGACTTCATGTTAAAACTACACATTTTCAGCTCGTTATTTCATATATTTTTAATTTTTTTTCTCATAAAACTCTTAACTGGAAACATAGATTGATATTTATGTAAGAGATTGCAGAAAAGTATAATTAATTATGGCTAATATTTTCTGAAAAATCCGTTGAGCAGTAAGCGTCTGCATTGCTTATGAAAATTGCCGTGTGTCGCGCTCTTAAGTACACCTAGGTACATCTAGAGCTGTAGCAGTTTGTAGAGCATGAATTAACGAAAATTTTGCATTTAAAGAATGCCATGACTGAAATAGGTCTACCACATGTAATATTGTAATCCTGCTCCACACGTAAATGGACCACATAAAAAAAAGGTGGTTTTTGAGAATGGCAAACGAGATCCACGAATTTGATCACCATTGTTTGTATTTCAGAAACTACACTGAAGCTTGCCAAAGAATAATTCCAAACATTTTGTTGAATGTTAGCGAGTCATTCAAGTTGAGAGTTTGATTATGCATTGAAAGAGAGTATTTGTTTTTAGTTTATAACAATAGGTTTGTAGAGAGTTTATTTTTTAGTTTTATTGTTTTCTAAGTTACGATTATATTTTATTGTTTTTACCATCACACACGTGTAATAAAATAGTTACTTTATTATCGATTTGCAGTGTCAAACCATCAAATAACATTTTTATTTAATAGATTTAGTTAATGTTTTGTCCAAGGACCGGTACATCTAAGACATTATTAATTTGTAATATAGGTATATTAAATCGGTAAAGCAATATAATTCTGGCCGCGCTTGCAATTGCAGGTTCGGTAATCAAATGCTTTGGCCGGCTAATATGGTTAAATCTATCTATCTATTTATCTATCTATCTATATATAATCTGTATTGGTTTTATTTCTTGATATGAGGCCTAATGTAAATGATGTGAAATAAATACTAAGACGTTAACGTGTCACATTTTTAATGTCTTTATTAGAAATTCTATAAAACAGTGTTCTATGTATGTATTATAACAATATAAAATATATAACTTACATTTAAAATAGATTAGGCACTAATTGTAGATATATATAATAATATATTTTTTAAAGATAAATGTCATTACAAATTTTATGATTTCCAGATTAAGTTAGCATACAATGAATTAAATAAATAATAAAAAGGATATTTTTTGGGTTTATGTTAGTAAGGAGAAGTAAATTTTTGAAAGTGCATTAATTACACTTCTGTCATTAACACAAACTGATTCATTTTTCTTAATTTTGGCTTTATTTTTAATAATACTAAAATTCTAAATACTGAGATGAAAATAAATCCCGATCAATATTGGAACTCATCCAAATTAAGAAAAATGAATCAGTTTGTGTTAATGATCGAAGTGAAATTAATGCACTCTCAAAAATTTACTTCACCTTACTGACAAACCAAAAAAAAATTCCTTTTTATAATTTCAGAAATCAGTTGATTTATTATTTATTTAGTACCTATAATTTCATTGTATGCTAACTTAATCTAGAAATCATAAAATTTGTAATGACATTGATAATTTTCTTATGTGTCAATAATTTTTAATAACATTTATCATGCAAAAGCAAAAATCCCTTACCACAAAAATTAAAAAGATATGAAGATCTATATACTTATTTTGGCAACTAAGTTGTCATCTTCAGTATAAACCTGTAGAAAAACAGAAAAGAGTGTTAAACGTAGTGTTTTTGGCTAAGGTGTAACCTTAGAAGATATGCTCTTCACCAAATCACCAGGGAATAACGCATATCTCACTGATTTGGTGATTTGTTGAAGAGCATCTTCACCTTAGACAAAAACACTACGTTTAACACTCTTTTCTGTTTTTCTACAGGTTTATACTGAAGGTGCCAACTTATTTGCCGAAATTGCTTTAAATTAAGAACAGAACCAGTTTCCAAAACTTTTTTTACCATCTTCCTTATACCATAACATTGTATTAAATATATTTTTTGTGATAACGTTAACATTTCACCAAAAATTATAGAATTACAGTTTGAAGTTATTTTTGACACATAAATTAGTGTTTGACGTTTTGAAGTCAAAGCTTGCACCACAAAAAGTAATAGATGATATGCGATGAAAAAAATGAAAACAAAATTTTTGGAACATACATAAGTGGAATTAAAATTCTAATTACAGATTTGATCATTTGAAATTAAGCATAAAATTTAATTTCCTTAGAATTTTATTGTAAAATCAAAAATAAGATTTTTTTCCCTCGTGTAAACTCAATCCGGGGATATACTGTATACGTACTAGCTGCTGATAATAAGTTGTATTGCGGTGGCCAAAACTGGTAGAGTTAAGGCTATACGCCCGGCCTCGAAATCGTTTTTCCCATTTCCTAATCGTATTTTTCATGAAAACCTTACCGAATTTACACGCTAATTTAAGAAAAAAATGCCTTTCAATGGATAAATCATAATTTTTTCAAAATTGTCCAAAGGGCCCTAAATAAAAATAAAAATGTAAGGAATTTCAAAAAACAAGTCTTTATTAAACATTATGTAACACTCAACAGCAATACATAAATTTTATTTTTACTTAATTTTTAAAAATAAGGTCACGAAACGGAAAACAAAATTTTGAAATTTGGGCGAAATTCACTGAAATCAAATAGAGTATGTGGTACGCTCGCACATGGTGTCGAGAGGTAGCTCCGCCTACCATTTCGGGCAGTTTCTACGCAGTTTGTAAAATATTTCTGAGATCGGTGTAAAAGCAATATCTCTTCCCGTCCCTAACCGTATACCTGCTGGAAGCGCATGCTAGAACTCACACGGCTTGCGCGCAGGGAATATAATTATTATATTTGACTCGCAATAATTTGCTTCTGAAACGATCTAGAAATTTATTTCTTGCACAAAAAATAATTTTGGAATGTTGGCTTTATTTTGTTTCACATATATATATGGGTAAATTCTGAAAAATAAGATTAGTTACTCGATAGCTGAAAAATACCTTACACAAATTGGTGGTCTACTAAAACTTTTTTTTTTTATATAATTTACACGCCATAAAGAAAAATCGAAAACACTAGTATCATCCAAATACTTTAGGGTATAACCTTAAAAAAAACAGATCCCTAGCTCTCTGCATTGCTGAGATATCACGAGATAAGTATTAATAATTGAAGAAAATGAAAATTTTAAAAAAGCTTTAAAAACGATTTTTCGACCTTTTTGCGATTTCGATTTTAATTTTCCAACTCAAAATTTGAATCCGGCAGGTGATTTTACATATTCAGCTTCACTTTTTTTGTGTGTTTGAGAAAATATAGATTGTCTAATTTAGGGGGTTTGCTTCCCGACTGCCAAACATGTGGGCCAACCGGCGATTATCTGAGACCATAACGCAGCCATAAATTACAGGCAGATTAGATTAGGTGACAAGTTCTTTTCTCTATCTTTTTCCTCAGCATAAGACAGAGCACGCGGACCCTTAAACATTTGTCTTTTATTACATTTGCACGAAAAGCAGTGGTACGCCTATTTCAAATCCAACTCAGCTTGAAGCGGGCGTTCAGCCTTAAAGGATGTTTCAGTATGCGTCACTGTTGGGGATAAGCGTTGTTGTTGGTGTAGTTCGACCATTGAGCTACGTGCAAATTTCTGATATAAAGGTTTTTGCAAACATGCATTTATGACGGATGAGCGATCTAAATTGAGTTATTGATAAGCGTAAATTCAAGTATGGTATAAATGTTCATTGTTTAATGGACATTATTTTGCTTGTTTATGGTATTGTATTGGATTGTCCAGGAGTATGCAAATATTACTGAAAGCATAGTATTCCCAGCAAAAAGAGGAGGTATGCTCATTCTTATAGCAGTTTTTATTTCGTCATACTTTTCATTGTTTGCCTTTTTACACTATTGTCTAGTATTTATATTTCCGTTTCTGTATGAGATAAAAAGATTGATTATTATTATTATTACCTACAACAAATAATATGTTCAAGCAATTAATCATTTCTCATTTCGATTTATAAATATAATTTCAACAACTATTAAGAACAACAGAAACCCATCTTGTGGTATAATGGCAAGTATGTATTATTTATAACGGCAGCAAGGAAGCAGATTGTAGGCGGACATAATTATTACGGCCCACACAATTCCCGTTTTTTGGCATTCAAAAACTATAGTGCTTATTCATTTTCTTCACGAGCAATGCACGATCAATGCCAACTACTTTTCCGAAGCTTTAGAATAGGTGAAGGCGCCATATCTAATTTGCTAGGAATTTCAATTTAGAGTGTGCTGCTGCTTCAACACATTGTCCATATGCTTATTCATTTTCTTCACGAACAATGTACGGAAAATGCCATCTATTTTTGCAAACTCTTAGAAAAGGTGTAGGCGCCATATCGAAAGGACTTGGAACTCCAAATCAAGTGTGTTTCTTCAGTACAATGCGAAGCACCATATCGTACTATACAACAACCTTACAAAGTTTCATTGGAAATTTATTGACCATCTACCTTATAGCCCAGACTTGTCGTCTTGCGCCTATGGCATGCCTGGGTCATAAATTGAGGCTTTACGAGGGCAGAAGTTTGTGGGTTAAATGGAAAAAATCGTATACAATTAGCAATCCCCGTGTATATTGACAATAACAGATAGACTCTAGATAATTTAGAAAATAAGCATTTTGCTTTTTCATTTTATGTTTTAAGTTGATTGATTAGGCGTCTGTTCTAAACTTGCTTTACAAATAATCATTATTAATTTTCGAAATGATTAGTATTCCGCATAGTTACAGAATATTAAGTAGTTGTTTAGGTGTTGAGTCATTTTCAGAGCTATCGGGAATAGAAGACATTCGTTAGATATTAAATATGATTTATGCACGCGATAAGAGAGGGAGTATACCCAGTGGCGCCGGTCGACTCACATAACCGTCGGGTGAGTAACCCTTTCACGGATTGTTTGGTGCATTTCGATGTCGTAACAATGGCAATTCCATGCATTGAAGCGGAAGAAAACGGGTCAAAAGATTATCGCGTACATAGGAAATCGCGTGACCGCTTGTCACTTCACCTTCTGGCAACTAACGATCAACAACAAGCGGGTCGGTGCCAGTTACACGAATCCACCGAGATCCGCATTGCGACTTCGAATTCACTCTGCTCCAATCGTCCTATCGCATACTAATGACTGTCTTTGCTGTTTCAAAGAAGACTCCATTCCTTCACGGTGAGAAACAGACCATCTGACAAACATTTCTCTGACTGTTTTCTGGAAAGCGTGCCAGTGTTCAGGAAGATAGTTGTATTCCGGACTCTATTTACTACTGGAGTTTAACTAGATAACCGCCATTTGTCTGCGAGCGTTTATAGTTCCGACAACGGGATGGTTTGACAAGTGAATTGAGACGAATTCTTAGGCGTGCAGTAACTACGTGTGTTGGTATAGTTTAATGTGCTATACAGATATGATTTTACAAGTAAAAAAATGAGGTGTGGCCACCACACGACTTTCTTATACGTATGAGCGTTTCAAACTATACAATTTTAAGAATTTTTTTATACAAAACTTATTCAAAATCCTATTCTAGGTACTTTCATTCGCTTAATAAATCGCTATAGAATGCATACTTTGCAAGATATTATCAAAAAAGTGCTCCTCGCTAAGAGTAAAAGTGCTGCTTCCGGTCCGAATTTTGAAATTTCATATATACAAAAAATATTGCAAATCCAGTTCTAAATACTTTTGTACTCTTGATAAATATATATAGAATGCATAACTTACGATATATTTGCAAAAAATCGCTATTCGATAAGAGTAAAAGTGGTACTACCGGTCTGAATTTTGAAATTTGTTTTATACAAAAGATATTGAAAATTATGTTTTAAATACTTTTATACCCGTAACGTACTTGTCTAAAAAGCATGACTTGCGAAATATTCGCAAAAAACTGATTTTCGATAACAGTAAAAGACCTACTTCCGGTAGGAATTTCGAAAAACTTTTTAAATAAAATTATTCTCAATTTTAATTTTAAGTATATATGAATTCTTTATAAATTTGTTTAAACTTAGTAGTTGACGAAATATTCGCAAAATTCGATTTTTTCGCTGAAGTAAACTGCTACTTCCGGTCTACCGATTTTACTGAAAAACTAATCAGATCTCAAGAGGGAGATTATATACGTAAATACAAAATTTGGAATTGATATCTACAGCGGTTTGGCCGCTATCGTGGTCACACACACACACACAGAGAGAGAGAGACACACAGACACACAGACACACAGACACACAGACACACAGACACACAGACACACAGACACACAGACACACAGACATTTTTTAAAAACCACTTTTTCGGTATCAGGGGACTTCAAAACGCACCTTTTCGGTATCAGGGGACTTCAAAACGTGGACATCTGCAAAAATCTAGAGGTCGAAAATTTTCATCATCACAATACTTCCTTATACTACGTATAAGAGAGTAAAATTGAAATAAATTCAAATTGATTTCAAAACAGTTTATTTATTCACTTCACTGCAATTGTTTCACACTACTAGGGCTTCATCAGGTGAAGAATATTATAATATTCATCACCTGATGAATAAATAGACTGTTTTGAACTCAATTTGAATTTATTTCAATCAATTATTTAGAAATGATTTTCGTTGTATTATGTTAATAATAAGAAGCCTATTATACGAGGGCTGTTCTTGTTCTGCTGAGCCTGGTAAAACACAGTTTATTTACAAAAAATGTTTATTTACAATTTTTCAAAGTATTCTTCTCCACAGTTAATGCATTTTTGCATTCGTGCAAACCAATCTTGAAAAAAAATTTCTCCAATCTTCTGGCCGTAGTTTGTTCATTTCTTTTTTAAAGACATCAACTGCTTCTTCGGCCGATGTAAAACGTAAACCGAATCCATGGAGAACAAAGCTTACGGACTTTCAAATTTTTGTGTAAAACAATGTTAATTGCTTTCACACCAATCTTAAAAGTTACTTGATTGCTTCTGACAGTAGTATGCCGGTCTTCTATAATCATGTTCCGAATAAGAGCAATATTTTTTTTCTGTAACTACCGTTTTTGGCTTAAGAGCTTCAAAACTGTCATTGTACACCACTTTACGGTAGCGAAGCAACACGACTTGTCACCAAATACTTGACTGATTTCCTCAAAACATTCTGTACGGCTTAAGCTACGCTTGAAATTGTAAAAAATCACCGCTCGATAATGTTCCTTGTTTAGTTCCATGATTTATTGGCGAAAGGAATACTTTAAACTAATGTAACTTACAAACAATCAGGTATATTTGACAACTGTTACTATAACTAAACTTATAAGCAACTGCTTGCAATTGCCATACAAAATTTCTCGCAAAATATCATCGCCTACTAGATAGGATCAGCTGATTCCCTCGTATGAGACCAATTCTATCCTATAATTCCTTTTCTTTTGATTCAAATGTTTTTGACATTTTCGCGGTCAATTTTGAATTGAGGTTTCTGGATTTTATTCTGATTTTACTTGCTAGCTTCAAATGCGTAATAATGTAAAGTATAATTTTGAGAGAGATAAAATCTCTTATGTTTCGAAATATATTTTTTTTCTGTGTGAAACAGTTAATGAAATTTATGTAACTCTTAATTAACACTAACAATACTTTTATACTAAGAATTCACGTGCTCTTCCATTAAATCACCAGTATCTATGGGTACAAGTCCTTTAAACGCCTTGCAGATGGTATGCGCGGTATTTCATATGTCATGGAATGATTTAAATGCAGTGTGAAAGAATTATTGAACTTCCGAATTAACATTGACAACATTAACTAGCCATATCATTATAGTATATTATTATAACAATTTCGCCTTGGCTACGACTCGAACGTTCACGCCATGATTGCTGGTTACGTGCTCTATTAACGAAAGATACAAATAGATTGTCTACCTTACCGTGTTAGAATATTATCTATGATACATTTTATGTATGTGTTGCATTTTTGGAATAATACTGCTATTCCTTGCTTTAATGTGTCTGGCTTTTCAGTTCTTACAATTAACTGAATTTCGCCAGGTAAGTTTAAAAGGTATGTTTCTAATGCTGTTTGTGAATATATTTTACTTCTAACATCTTTGTTCGTTATTGCGAAAAAACAGTTCTCATGACTATTTACTATGGGGTATTTATTTCTAAACTCAAAAATGGTATACTTTTTTGGAGAAATTCCCCAGATTCGGGCCGGGTTTTTGTAATTCAAAAGCAAATCTTTCGAGTGATTTTTGGGTTTCCCTTTAGAGAATCATGTCGTGGAAAATTCAAGTCTGCCGGTCTTTTTACTGTCGCAGCTTTGTATATTTTTGAATGTTTAATTTTTAATTTTAAAAACAAGGAGAAATTTGATCATTTCCTACCGAGTCAAGATTACAAGACTCGATCTCAAATTACATATAATTATCCAATACACAGACTTAGCATGTTGGAAAAAAGTCCGTCCTATTCCAGCATAAAATTATTCAGTAAACTTCCTCAACAAATAAAAGGTATGACAACATTTAAAAATTTCAGAAGGGCTACGCTCAATCTCCTGGTTGATTTAGAGCCCTACACAATCGGGGAATTTTTAGACAGCTAATTTCCTTGCGACAATTTACTTCAACAGATGTACATTTCAAGATTATTATAAAGATAATGAACTATTTATTTTATAATTATAATTTAAATTTATGTAATATGTAGTATAATATGAATGATTACCTGACATATTTCAACTCACAGATGTATATGTATATACAGGATGTCCAGAAACTCTCCTGACAAACGAAGACCGGAGGAGATTCCTCAGATAATTTTAAGACAATTTAACCCAATTCACCCTAGTCCGAAAATGCTTCCTAGGGGAGCTCGAGCTCTTTGAAGATGGCGCCTTGTAATTATTTTTTTTTAAAATCTCCCGAACGCTTCTATTTAGAAAAACAAAAACTGGTATGCTTATTTTTCCTCCAGAGATGAATCGATTCCATCAATTGCGAATTTCTAGTACCGGTCATAGGCGTCCGTTTTGGGTAGGTAAACGGTTATTTTAACGCATAACTTTTTTGTGTTTAACTTTTAAGCATTTGTGACACTAGATTATTAAATTTTCAGGTATTCTAGTACTAAAAAGTACTCTTACTTTAAGTCGGTAGGATACACCGTTTTCTAGAAAAATCGATTCGTCATTAAAATTCAATTTATTATGTACCTAATTATTTTCAGCGACGAAGTTGGCTAGGACTATCAAGGCATGGATGAAAATTAATTTAATAAATCATCTTTTGTTTCAATAAATGCAGCACACAATTCGTAAAAAAAGTTTGGGAAAAGAAGCAAAATTCAATTTGAAACAAAATTTTAGCTGAAGGTTTTTAAAAACAAAGTATTTATTACAATGGAACGAAACTAACAAAAAAAGAATAAGTATCAAAGGTAGATAGTTACAAAATATGCTCGATGTGATGACCATTAGTCTCTATGCATAAATTTACCCTTTTGCTTAGAGAACGCCGAATTCTTGCAAAAATTCCAAAGTTATTTCTAAATTCTTTGCAAGCATCTGGTTTCCTTAGCCAGAGTTGTGCACGATTTTGTATCGGAACGGAATAAACAAATGCTTTTATGTATCCCCAAACAAAATAATCGCAAGGATTCAAATCCGGCGACCTTGCTGGCCAAGCAACTAGACCGCCTCTTCCAATCCAATGGTCTTCGTAGTTATTATCTAGAAAGTCTCGTACATTCCTGCTAAAGTGGGCCGGACAGCCGTCCTGTAGAAACCATAAGTTTTGCCGAATATTTAAACGTACCTCATCTAACAAATCAGGTAAAATATTTTGCAGGAAATGTAAGTAATCAACACCATTTAAACGAGCAGGTAATTCCACAGGTCCAAGTAGATAATCGTCAACTACTCCAATCCAGACGTCTATGCTAAACCTATACTGATGCTTAAATTCTTGAACAACGTGGGGATTGTCACCAACGTACGAATAATAGTGTGCATTATGTACATTAAAAATTCTATTTTTTGAGAATGAAGCTTCGTCACCAAACAAAATGTACCTGAAAAAATCTTCATCTTGATTTATCTGATTTTGTAACCATCTAGCGAATTCTACACGAGCAGGAAAATCTCCTTCTAGCAGTGCTTGCACCTTTGTAAAATGAAAAGGATATAAATTTTCTTTGTGTAAGATATTTCCTACGGAAGATTTTGAAATTGTGGGGTACATGGCAGATAGTCTTCGAACGCTAATTTCTGGATTTTCCTCAACTTCCATTAAAATAACATCTTCATGTTCTGCTGTTACATCATTATGTCTCCCTGTTTCATTTTTTTTGGGACCACTGAACCTGTTTCTCTTAATCGTTGATGAAGAGCTGTAAATGTTGAGTGAGTGGGATGCTGGCGATTGGGAAATTTTTCAGCGTATCTACGTTGCGCTGCTCGAGCGTTACACCTCATTTCGCCATAAACTAAATGCATATCGGCGTATTCTTCATTAGTAAAAACCATTTTTTTTAAATTGAAATCGTTGTGTTTGAATGCTACAAAGTAAAAAATTAAAAGATAAACTTCGCGAACTGACAATTTGACAATTAAAAACGTAGGTTTTATTTCTGTTGGCAGTTCAGAGCGAACTAGTGCAAAAAATAATAAATTGAATTTTAATGACGAAAAAACGAAACATCTTCAAATCGATTTTTCTAGAAAACGGTGTATCCTACCGACTTAAAGTAAGAGTACCTTTTAGTACTAGAATACCTGAAAATTTAATAATCTAGTGTCACAAATGCTTAAAAGTTAAAGACAAAAAAGTTATGCGTTAAAATAACCGTTAACCTACCCAAATCGGACGCCTATGACCGGTACTAGAAATTCGCAATTGATGGAATCGATCCATCTCTGGAGGATAAATAAGCATACCAGTTTTTGTTTTTCTAAATAGAAGCGTTCGGGAGATATTAAAAAAAAACTAATTACAAGGCGCCATCTTCAAAGAGCTCTAGCTCCCTTAGGAAGCATTTTCGGACTAGGGTGAATTGAGTTAAATTGTCTTAAAATTATCTGAGGAATATCCGGTCTTCGTTTGTCAGGAGAGTTTCTGGACACCCTGTATATGTATTACCTTTGTGACTGTTTGAAATTAAATAAATTATTATTATTATTATTATTATTATTATTATTATTATTATTAAGTATGCCAACCCGGTACCAATGCCGGCGACGTATACATTGTATATACGTATGCATGAGATGCCCTATGGCTAATGATATTTGACACAATCGGTATAGTGCTTAAGATTCATAATTATAATACTAGAAATATAAGTATTTTTTTTATATAAAATGTGTACAAACATCGAAAAACATTATAAGTTAGCTGTAGACATTAGAAATTGTGTATATATAAGTACTTTTAAAGTAGGTTATTCCTGTGAAAGTATATATGGTAAACGTTGCATAATTGGTACTTGCATTGAATTAAGTAAGTTATTGTATTAATAGACAAATGCTGACAATCTGTAATATATGTAGTGTATATTAGTTTATAAGTCTGTTTCATGTAAACAATAACGTATAGATATGTAAGATAATGTAAAATAATAGCAATTGTTAAATAAACGTATATTTTTAGTATTAATAATAATGGTTTTTCTCAATAATAATTATATTACATTTATTCCAGAACCGAAAGAAGTACGAACACTCTTTTCCACAGCTAAGCCATCGAATTTCAGTATATTTTTAATATCGGAAGTCAACATAATCAGAATCACACTTTTAGACTTTTAGAGATACTGCTACAACCTCACAAGCTCTACCAGACTGTTTATTTCTTCTGTCAACTGTCGCTTTAGAATCGATTTATTATTGACTACACTAACAATTATTATGTTGCAAGTAATACAAACAATACCTGAGAAGTAGGTTGTATGGATAGAATGTGATATAGTTGCCCAGAATAGCATGTCCGCGGCAAAAATTCCCCTCAATGCATATCGTGTACCTTGTACCTTTAAAAAAATAGCCTTTTTTAAATGTTTATGAGTGACAGCAGCTAAATCTATTTTGCGAGGCATTCAAAAATTAACAATTAAAAAGTAATTTTATAATTTTGATAAATCTTCTGCTAGTTATTGGCATCATTACATGTTTTGTACATTTACAAAGTGTGTCTTTCGTTCCATTTTGTTTCTAAATAGTTTTTGCATCTTTTGCTTTGTATTTTTTTTACATAGTTTTTTCTTGACCATTTCTGAAATAGACTTATGTACATTCTACATGTTAACTCTGTTGTCGCTTGTTTTTCTGCTGCCGCCGATATTTTGCCATCGGCAACATCTTCAGTGCTCCTGTATATTTCAGGTAATCACAGAAGCAGCAAGAATCCTGAATATATGCCTTAGGGTAGTGGATGAGATATCGGCAGCAGAATAAGAGATGGCGAGGCTATTTCAACCCAGAAAGCAAGGTACTATATATAACATACAATTTTGTAATAAGGGTTTATTATAAGTAATTATCACTAACAATTTGCTACTTAGCATAATAGATTTTATGGTGGGCTTGAACCACTCTATCGGTTGAGATTCCTAAAATGTTGCCAGAGAAAACACATTCAAAGTAAAACTTGCTTTTGTAACTCGTTCTTTAATGTATTATATTATTCTTGCATGCATTTTATTTCAAAACAAAATAGTACACGAGAAATAATTTTACAGAAGTAAATTTTGTACGCTAACAAGTCAAAAATGTGTTTTCTTATAATGTAGTAAATACCGCAATCATGGACATGGAGATACAAAGCATAATCAAAAAAGTGTTGTGTGTATTCTTATTCGTACACTCTCAGACTAAAGTATTTATATGTCCAAACAATTATCTCTTAGACGGCAGTCCTAGTGAATATCTACTCATCAAACGATATTAGTTTAGTGGATGTCTGTGAATACCGTTAGATGAGTAGATATTCACTCATCGGCATTCATCCACTAAACTTTTGTATCTTATTGTGATGAAAAGAATTTTTTTGATCGCCATAACCTTCATTTGCTTTTTATTTGAAGGAGTATTAAAATTAATGTAAATTTTATTATTTGTGTTAGTTTCGAAAATTTAACGGTTTCATAGATATTCGTGTTTAAAGAAAGTAAGAGTAATTTTAAAGTTTTGTCTTTATTTTGTTTAAATATTTAATTTGTAGGAAAAAATAGCAGTAAACATATTCAGAATTCTTGCTATTATAGTTACTTCACAATTTAAATTTTATAGTTAGTTTCTTTTTATAAATTCCACTTCATAGGCATCCATAGGTATGCAGGCAGAAAAGCATTCATGTCTGTCTCATATGTATGTATGCTTGCTTTGATTATTTAGGAAATATTTTGACATTAGCACACATTAGTGACATTTGCTTGATTAGTAATTGTCTTTATAATTAGCTTCATTATAACCTATGATTCTAACATTTACTCACTTTGTGTTGAGATTGTATTAAAAATATGATTTTACACACAAATGAAGACAAACTGAATATGGTTTTAATTTATGGAGAATCCCGTAAAAATGCATCTGAAGCAATTAAAAGAACAGCATGATCTATCTGTAACGACTTGCCGTAGGATTCTAAAATAAAATAAATACTTTCCGTATAAAGTTCATTTAGTGCACCATTCAAGAATTGGAGATGATAGATAGATAGATATAGATATATTTGAAAATACCAGTGGCGTACAAATAGTTAGAAATACAAACATTCACACAGAAATACAATAATACATAGCACTTAACGTATAGCCAGTTTCCAAAACAGGTGTATACCAGACTTGGGTCGAATACTGTAATCCGGTATTCGAATACGAATCCTGAATACTGTATTCAAAATTGTATTCGAATAATCATGATTCGAATACAAAGAAACAAAAGCATTTGAATACTGCTGTATTTGAATACCTGGATTCATTTGCATGTGAATACTTCATGAATATTCCAACTGAAAAGAACATATGCGCACATAAGGCTTGATTGTTATCTATTTAGTTAATTTATAAAAATATATAAAAAATAAAAAATATATATTAAATAGAGCTTAAAATATAATTTTTTGATACACAGTGTCACCAGGGAGATTATATGAAATAATTCTTTAATAAAAAACATTATTAATTTTTATTTCTTAAAGTTTTAATAAAAAAATATATAAACAACGGTATTAAAGTTATAAATAAAACTTAAAGTTCTTTGGTAGATACGCCGTGAGATAACAAAAACATAAACTTACTATTTAATAAAAAATAAAGAAATCTTGATTTTTGATTATGAAAGTTATAAAAAAAAGCAATTCCTATTACGTACCTACGACCTACCTACATACTTAAATAATAAAGAAAACTTAAAATAAAGTACTTTGGTACATTGGAGAAGAAGCTAACCTTGAAAAAAAATCTTAAATAATAAATAAAGCTTAAAATATTTTTTTCTAATTTAAATAAGAAATAGAAACCAATATAATATATCTCATAAAGTCATAACGACGTATTAGTACTATTAGTAGACACTTATACGAAGATATAAACATAAATATATAACACTTTCGGCTGTTACTTTGTGAAGATTCATGATACTGGATATACATAAGTAAAATAACACACTCAATTAAACTTTGAATAACTTCACATTATTTTAATCACTATGTGACTGCAGTTTCGACATTATATGTCATTATCAAACTGATCAGTTTATGTTTATATAAGTAAAATAACACACTCAATTAAACTTTGAATAACTTCACATTATTTTAATCACTATGTGACTGCAGTTTCGACATTATATGTCATTATCAAACTGATCATATAATGTCGAAACTGCAGTCACATAGTGATTAAAATAATGTGAAGTTATTCAAAGTTTAATTGAGTGTGTAATCGAATACTGGGATTCAAAAACCGTATTCAGAATCCAGAATACCGAGTACTGAGCAAAAAAGTATTCAGTCGAATATCAAATACCAAATACACAAATGTATTTGAATAGTATTCGAATACCAACCAAATGTATTCTGGATAGGATTCAGAATACCGAGTATTCGAATACTACCCAACTCTGGTGTATACACACATAAATGGCAAAATAAAGAACAACAAACAAACAAACAGACAGTTACTCAGTCTCAACGCCCGAAACGTGTGCCTTCGTCAAAAAACTCATCAAGTGAGTAAAAGACCTGTTTCGCCAAATATTTTTTTATGTCTATTCTGAAACTGGCAAGCGAATCGTACCTCCCCACAATCGGAAGGGAGTTATATATTTTAATGCTTATCGGTATATGCGAATTATAATATTTACTGGATCTTGCAAATTCGCAACGTACATAATTAGAATTTCTCGTCGAGTAATTATGAGCATCAGCATTGGTTTGGAACTTATTGTAATTGTTAAATACATACAAGGCTGCTTCTAAAATATATAGATTATAGGCTGTTGGTATACCTAGCTCTAGAAAGGAAGCTCTACATGTCTGCATTGGTAATAAATCTTTAATAATCCGAATTGCCTTCTTTTGCAACAATAACATTGATTGTAGGTGTCTATTTGAACCCCACAGAATTAGACCATGGTTTAGATATGAATTAAAATGGGCAAAATATATCATTCTGAGGGTCGTAATGTCACAAGACTTCTTCATTCTTCTTAATATGTATAGAGCTTTATTTAGTTTGGACGTAACACCATCAATATGCGAATCCCAGTTTAATTTATTGTTAATTGTTAATCCCAGCAATTTACATTCCTATGCAGAATCGAAGGCTACGCCCTCCACCTCTAGTGCCTCACCCATATTATCCCCCTCAAAGATTAGTATTTTGGTCTTTTCAATTTTAAGTACTAATTTGTTTATAGACAGCCAATATAATAGTTCTTTCAAAGTTTTTTTGATATTATGAACAAGATTATCATGATTATCCCCGGTAACAACGAGTGTTGTGTCGTCTGCATATAGTGTTATATTCCCAGATACGTACGATGGAAGGTCACTAATATAAGTAAGAAAAAGTAGGGGCCCCAGAATCGAGCCCTGGGGCACTCCTACACTGGTTTCAACAATTTTGGACTGATGTGACCGTATGAATTGATCATTGTGTAGATGTTTTATTTCAATAAATTGTGTTCGCTGGTCCAAATATGACATCAGCAGCCCATAAGCTATTCCTCTTACCCCAAATCTATAAAGCTTGTCCATTAGAATACTGTGATCAACTAGATCAAATGCTTTTGTTAGGTCACACGCAATGCAGGCAACATGTTGCTTTTGATTTAAATTGCGTAGACGCAGACTTGATTTTCTGGCAGAATTTTCCGTAATGTTAGCGGAAAGCAACAACTTTATGAATCAGATCATGTGGAGTGACGAATGTCGCTTTTACAATAATGGTACTTTAATAACATAATGCTCGATATTGGTCAGAAGATAATCCTAGGTGGATAAGGCAAACAAGAAATCAAACAGTTTTTGGCGTTAATGTTTGGTGTCGAATTTTAAACAGATATATCTTAGGCCCCCACTTTTATCATGAAACATTAACTGGTGTGCGCTACTTACATTTCCTGCAAAATGAGGTACCACTACTTTTAGAAGATGTACCAATAGAGCTGCAAAATAATATGTGGTTACATCAAGACGGGGCACCTGCTCATAATGCCAACGTAGTTACTGACTATTTTAATCAAACGTTACCACATCGTTGGATTGATACTAATGGTGGCCAGGTCGTTCGCCGGATCTAACCTCATTAGATTTTTTCTTGTGGAGTTACTTGTTCAGTTCACAAGGAACCCACAACAGATATGGGCGACCTCTATAATAAAATTTATGCAAGTGTTCAAAAAATTATTAGAAATACATTGTTAAATGTTTGTGGAAGAGAACTAATAAGGCGATATACGTTATGTAGCGATCAAGAAGGTAACAATTTTGAACATCTTCGTTAGTTATATTTGATCCTTTTAAGTATTTAAACAAAATAAAGTCAAAACTTTAAAATTACTCCCTCACTACTTTCTTTAAACACGAATATCTATGAATCCCTTAAATTTTGGAAACTAACACAAATAATAAAATTTACATTAATTTTAATACTCTTTGAAATAAAAAACAAATGAAGATTGTGGCGATAAAAAAAAAAATCTTTTCATCGCAGCGCCATCTATATCTTCACATAATAAAACACAATTGTGAGAACAAACTAGAGTCGATCACATTCTTTAGTACCTACTACTTTTTACAAAATTCATATATCGGTAAGGACAGTATAATGTTGTCCTATGATGTACAACCAACTCCCCCCTACGTGTGATCATCTTTTCCCCGAATTCAATGCGGGAACAATGAATTCAGTTTCTGGGCGTACAGACTAAATGTATGATTGGTGTATATTTCTGATAAGTAGGGCGCGGACACGAGCAAGTAATGACTCATCGCCCATGGGCGCATTATTGAGATGTTGTATTTTTAAAGAGGTTTTAATTTTATTTATATAATTGGATAACAAGTGGCTGGTGATCTATAAAATACAAAATACCTTATTATTTGTTCATTTTTTCTTCTGTAAGACTTTGTTATCTTTGAATTAAGTACATCCTTGTAGATAGAAAACGTCCTTTCTACATCGCAACTGGTTATATGTGCGTACTTTATTTTAGCGTATTTAGCATACACAATTGCCGCAATGTTATTAAATCTGGAAATTAAAAACTGCGTCTAACTTTTGCCGAAGGCCACATCCGAAGTCACTTGGAATACTTTTGAAATTATTAATAGCCACATCTAATGTGGTTAATCCATTTTTTAATTTGAGTTTCGATTTTCAAAATATGTGATTAGTTTAGGCAAATTTCCAAAGCGTTCCTGAAGGAATAACGACTGATTTTTTAAATTTGGGATTTGTGTTAGTTCCTTGTACTCAGAAATACTTCAAGCATCCTTACTTATGTGTATGTTTTAGCAAAGCTAAGTGACGAACGTGCGATATTTTGGCATTCTGTAACGATATTTTGCAGACTTTGTAATATATTTCGGAATCACTGACAATTCATTTTCATATTAGAAAAAGGAACATAAACAACGTTCTAGACTAAATAAATGATAACTAAAAATGTACGCGTATCTTATTGAAACTAAATAACAGTAAGTATACATTATTTCTCTTGCGAAATATAAGCTAATTATAATAAATTTTAAAAACCCCTCAGGCTATCTACGCCGATGTAGAAAGAATTTTACTCATAAATTCCTTATTTTATGGCCATTTTTTGCTCTGATTCTCATGCTCTTCTCGAGCGTAAACAGCCTCAGGGCTTCTACTGCTACGATTATCTGAAACAGACTGGCGTGTGTTGACAGAAGGTGGCTTATATTGTGTTTAGTTTTGCGGTTCAGTGGAGCGTGTGTTATGATTGAGTTGAGTTTTTATGATGGATTTGCAGGGGAGACGAAGGTTACTACCTCCAGATGGAGGTAGTAACCTTCGTCTCGGTTCAAGCTGTTAGGATGTTTCTGGATTTCAATGTATTCACGAATTTGCGGCTGTAATAATGCTAACTTTTGGAGAGAATTTTAGTGGAGTTGAACTGGATTTGGTGTCCGGTTTCCAGTCTGTACTCAGCCAGTGCAGACACGGACGCGCGCAATCACCGGGTGCATCGCTTATGCTCGGAGACACGAGTGCCGAGATGAAGGTTACCATCTCCATCACACTCTTGGATAACCATCATACAAAGTTAACTCAACCATAACACACATGCTCCACTGAATCGCAACAGTAAACACAATATAAACCACTCTCTTTCTCTAAGTAACGCGTTTGACAGAGAAAGTCAGTCGAAAATAGCGTTAACCATGCAATTTATTTCCCATATATATATACAATTATGAAAATTACTTTATCTCTGCGCTGCAAATAGAAGGCAGGAGTATTATTTGTTTCAAATATTACCATCAAATATAATCGCTATAATCCTGCAAATTAAAAAGCTTCAGTAGTATATGTCGAGTGTTGAAAATTAGATTAGAAAGAAAAACTTGCGCCAATATAATTAAATTAAACGATTGATAACATATTCTCTTCCTTTATTTCTAATTGCATATTTCTCGCGGTATTGTTTCACGAACAAGAATTAATCCGTGATTTTTACGTCTAATTAAATTCGTGGAACAAATGTAATTTCAAGTTTATATGCAACATTATTACTTGAATCTGGACGGCCTATTAAAGCTCACCTAATCCTCTGAAGATAATCGCACTCCATTTGAAACAACTAATGAAACTGTTACGCCCAAGTACTCCAGAACGTTTGATTCGAGAGGGTGGTGTAACTAATCCACTTCATTAAAATCGCTTTACAAGGATTAAATTGTAATTTTATGCAAAATTATTTAATAGCGGTCGCTATATTAAAACTGCAATCAGGAAATTATTGCAATGTTAAAGTAATTACTAATTTGCATATTAAGAGAGTTTTAGTTTATTTTTATATCACCAACGGATGTGTAACATATGGAATAAAATTGTGCAAGTTTATGTCCTTGATTTATGATAAAAAATGTTTTTTAAATTCCACCAATGTGGATCTTCTTTCACACAAATTAATGTTCGTTCCTTATTTTCATCTTAAAATGCCTGCTGAAGCTATCCAGACTTGTTTTTGAGTGATGAACGCCGCTCAGGTAACCAAATGGATTCGTGGATGTTTTAACAAACCGTTGCTACCCCTTCATTTTTAAAAATTAAAATACTAGTCTTGGAAGATCGACGTTTAACCATGGACCAGCTTGTTGCAGTTATTCTTGAAAATTCTCGAAGTTTAGTTCTTGTAGCAGTCATTAAAAGAACGAGTTATCGCAACTTACAACCGAACTCCTGCAGGCATTTGAATGGAATATCCAAACCTCTCACCTCAGAATTCTAATCTGGCACTCTCTGATTATTACATGTTTACTTCATGAACGAAGCCCTATCCGAAAAACCCTATAGATGTGACGAAATGGTGAAGAAGTGGAAAAAGGAGCCGGTGGAAACTTTTTGAATGAGGGTATAGGAAAATTGGTACCTGGGTACCAAAAGCGCATTGAGCGAGCGGGTCACAACTTGCAAAAATAGTTCATTATACAGGGTGTCTCTAGAAGGTGTGGAAAAAACGCTACCACACATTTCTGAGGGCGATCTAACCCAACTTACCTCAGTCCAAAAGTGGATGCACCATTGCATTGAATTGCCACAAGAATAACACCCAAATTACAGAAGCATATGTGTCCATATACGGAATGAATTTTTTATATCCAGATTACTCATAAACGGCTGCTCCAATCAACTCCTACCAGGTATACCTTTTCTAGGTAAAAAACATTGGAGAATAAGAATTTTTATTTAAAAGTTAAATACAGTGTGTTTCAAAAAAGTTATTACGTTTTAAATGGATACAATATGTCGCAGGTGGCGCCCTCTACATTTTGCAATGAAAATGAGAGCAGATTTAAATTTTTTACCCCACGAAACCCCCCCTACCCAAATATTGTGACAATATACCAATTATTACAGAAATTGTTTATAAAAAACTAAAACCAAATTGAACTTTTGACATTCTGTATCTCCAAAGCATCCACTTTTGGACTGAGGTAAGTTGGGTTAGATCGTCATATTTTGCCCTCAGAAATGTGTGGTAGCGTTTTTTCCGCACCTTTTAGAGACACCCCAGTATATGTAAGGTACCGTATAAGTTTCATTATAAGCAATAAAAACTCTATATTTAAGAATTAAGCTGCTGGTTTCCTATGCGTTGTATGTTACTTGTCTTTCATTATTAATACTCATTTCGTTTATATTTGAAATTAATAATTCTGAAAATCAGTAATGAACACGTGACGGAAGAAATTTCTACCGACGCGTGCACTCCAAGTATGAGTTTCTGGAGTTCTGTATACACCCGGCACTAAATTTCACGTTGGCAGTTTGAAAGAAAATTATTATTAATATATCAACCTTAGTGTTGAGAAAGTTCCTCAGATAATAAGGAAACGGGAATCCAATGTCATTTTTTAATACTAACCTTCAATTTACCTATGAGGTATGCTGTAAAACTTATCGCAAAATTATATTAAATATGGTTCAAGTAGTAAAAGTACTACTTTTACCTCATGGCAGTTTTTTTGCAAACATTTTGTAAATCACGTATATATAAGTATTTAAAGTTTGATTTGAAACATTTTTTGTATAAATTCGACACAGACAGGGAGACGTACGTCATTTCGACGTGCACAAATTTTGAGGCTACGAAGAAAATTTGATGCCACCAGACTTTAATGAAGGAAAATCAAATAAATTTTTGGTTTTAATGTTAGAGTCTATGAGGACAAGGTTACAGAAACAATATAGTGTTCTTTTCAATGCTAAGAAATTAATAAAAGCGAGTATAAAGAGATTATAATTGTAATTAACCCTTTCGGCCCTAATGATGGCAAATGCCACCATCAAATTCAAGGCCTACGTACCTGTAAACTGTTTTTTATTTCGACATTCATGGACTAGGTGGCATCACCTATACATGTAGTTTCGATTTCTGTGCCCAGAAGTTTTATTTCATAAGTGTTCTCTATGGTTTATACAGATATTCAAGATGGATGCTGACATAAGTGATTCTTGTGCTGGTAAGTGTTACAAAATCAGTAAATATTATTGCAATCATTGCTCGGTTTATAAATGTATTTTAGCAGATAGTATCATAAGGTTGCCAAAGTTCCTTAGTTTACAATATTTGTTCAAAATTTATTATTGCCATTGATTTATTGAACCCTAAAAAAGTGTGTACGCAAATGCCCCGCCAGGCTTCAATGCTAGTTCTTGATATGATGTTTCTTTCAGATTTGGAAATACCGACGATTAGATTTTACGGTAATTCAAAGCAGATCCCACTGAACAAAACTTTGACTACAATATCCCAACTAGATGAATCAGACATTGCAAATTTTGACAATGATTGTTCATTTGAAGATGATGATTATAACCCAGAAAATAGTGACGAAATCGAGACTGAGTCTGCATCTGAAGATGAAAGTGATGAAGAAAATATACCTCCAAATATTTATTGCAAAGAAAGAAAAAGTGACAATAAAAAAAGACTAGCTGCAAGTTGGAAAAGAACAGAATTTATACCACCACTATTGACTAGTTTTCAGCAATCTGACAGCTCTATAACTGATGATGAGCCGGAATCACCTTATGTTATATTTTCTAAATATTTCCCTCGTCTTATTTTTTCCGAATTAGCTGAGAAAACAAACATGTATTCATTGTCAACTAATGACAAGTCAGTAAATACAAATGAATACGAAATTAGAAAACTGGTAGCTTTGCATCTCATAATGGGCGTACTAAATTATCCTAGACTAAGACTCTATTGGAAATCATCTACTCAAATTGCTCTTGTTAGAGACATTGGGATTACAAGAAACCGGTTTGAAAGTTTGAGAAATAATTTACATATTACTGATGGAAATGATCCACATCAGGTGCAACAACACGATCGACTATGGAAAGTCCGTCCACTTATTCAAGCATTTGAATCCAGATGTGAAAAACTGGCCCTAGAAGAGAACCTATGTATCGATGAATCCATGATTCCTTTCAAGGGACAACTCAATATAAAGCAATACATCAGAGGAAAGCCCACACCCTGGGGCATAAAAGTATTCATGCTATGCGGTGAGTCAGGCATAATATACCGCTTTTTGGTTTACCAAGGCTCCACCACACTCACTGAAGAAGCTAAAACTAGCAGTCCCAGCATTACATGTTCTCTAGTTCTTCATTTAGCCGCTAGAATTCCTGAAAATTCAGGTCATAAACTTTTTTTTTGATAACTATTTCAATTCTATATCTCTTTTAGAAGAAGTGTACAAAAAAGGGATATATGCAGCTGGAACAATACGTGCCAACAGACTTGAAAAATGTCCCATAAAAACCGAAAAACAAATGAAAATAATGGGTCGAGGGTCCTGTGATTACGTAGTGTCCGACAACAATATAGTAATTGTGAGGTGGTTTGATAATAAACCAGTGACTTTGGCTTCGAATTTTATCGCTGTTAGCCAAAGAGATGAAGCAAAAAGGTGGGACAAGAAAGAAAAAAAATACGTACAGATAGAGCGTCCGGCAATCGTTAGAATGTACAATGCATCTATGGGAGGTGTAGATAAGTGTGACTTTTTGCTTTCTTTATACAGAACTTTCATTAGATCGAAAAAGTGGACACTCAGAGTTATGTTTCATTATTTCAATCTTGCTGTATGTAACTCATGGCTGGAATATAGAAAACAGGCTAATGCAATAGGTTTGCCGAAGGAAAAGACAAAAGATTTGCTAGAATTTACGCTAGGTGTTGCTGAAGCACTTGCTTTTGCAGGAATCCCCACTACCCAAACCCCAAAAAGAGGTAGACCTTCAAGAGAAAATTATCCGCTTTTGCTACCTAAGAAGCTTCATGTTGCGAAAGCACGAGTTGCAGACATCAGATATGACAATTGTGGACACTGGCCAGTGCCAACAGAAGGTCACGAGCAAAGATGTAAATTAGAAAACTGTAGTGGCAGGTCAAGAACAGCTTGTGAAAAATGTAATATTTGTTTATGTCTTAGTAAACAAAGAAACTGCTTTAAAAAATACCACATAAAACAATAAATTATATTGATTCAAATTGCACGTCCTGTTTTCCTCCTAGACCTAATGGTAACAACATATGTAAGTAGTAGCAACCACCAAAAAAATTTTTCATTAGCTTTTAAAAATTCAGGGCTGAAAGGGTTAAAAATTATATGCGATTCCACAAATAATTGGTCAGTAGATCAATTATGCGTATACGCTACATCATTAATAAAATATTCGGCATTCATGGAGTGATATCATAAAAACGAAAATTTACAGTTATAACAGTTGATCACAAGACTTGTGGAAGCAGAAGATTTATTAAATAAATTCGAAAGGTGCAAGGCCAAGTGAATGGTTTAGATGAAGAAGTAATTGAAGCATAGAAGTAATAAGAACAGCATTTGAAAATGAGTCTGTTTTGAATAATAGCAAAAGATAGAGAACTGGCGGCAATCACTACAGCAACATAGCACAGGATATTACATCAACAACTCATATAAACTTACCAACTTTAACATTACCAAAATTTGACGGTGATTATGCGCATTGGTTATCATTTAAGAATTCATGTTTATCTGCGATACAAGGCAATGATAAATTAGCAGATGTGAAAAAGTTGAGTTGCATCATTGTAAACAACATAAGAAAACTATTCAAACGCCTGGAGTATAAAAACGGTTCGAGAATGACAGACTAATCGTTCATACGCATTTTAAGACGTTGTTTAAAACTGTCGATGTTTAAAAAGGAAGATATAACAATTTAAGACTCTAATAGATGAAGCGTTAACGCATATAATGGCTTTAAATACATTAGGAGAGCCAGCAGACAATTCACTTAGTTACAAGCAACTTAGAACACTTAAAACAAAATGTCTATGGGAGACTGAAGTTGGAGAAAATTATAAACAGAAGTAGCTTAAACCGGAAGAATATATTGACGTCTTAGCAGGAAAATACCAAATACTAGAAATAACGGACAAAGTTATTAAAAAACAAGAGAAGAGCACATAACAAGAAGAACGTTATCACTTACAGCAACAGCACCCACTTGCCTAATGTGTGATAAATGTCAACCAACATTTAAATGTGAAATTTTGCATTAACTATTGTCCTCTTGACCTAGAATCGATTTCATTAGCGTAATTAAATCATAATGTACCTAATTTTTCCGGTTGGCCGTACAATGAAGCCGTTTCGGAACATTTGCCAACCCTGTGTAATGGGCGTTACTTTTGTTTACCGGAGTATGTCATTTACTAATAAAATATATATGTTGCTTTTTATGTAGATATTTAATGGAAAATAAAATTAAACTAATTAAATATTTGTATGTCACTTGAAATATTAAACTCTGATATCTGGAGGAAGGTACACTGACTGCGTCTCTAAATAAAGTTACGAAATTATAACAATTTCTCCAACACGAGTGTTAATAAAAGTATTAAACAGAATAGAGTTAAGTTACAAAGTTTTCACACATCGAGTTGCCATTTCTCCATTCTAGGCTCCAGTGGGAACATAATAAAAAGAACTAACAATAGTAAAACATATTCATGATAATTAAAGTCTATTTAAGATGTTAATTTTACACATGCTCATTATACAAGGTTAATCTGTTTGGTTATAAAGGAGAATTGAAAATTAATAAAATACAATGCATCTTGAAGTTGCAATAAGAAAAGCCTATTGTGAAAAATACCACACATGCGATTTTTTTTTCGTGTTGGAAACGGACAGATTATTATTATTATTGATTAGAGAAAAATCAACATCAAAATTTAGAACGTTGAATTAATAATAGATACAATTAAAATTACATTAAGAAATGAATTAAGAAAATAGTGTTCTTTTCAATCACAAGTATACCAATACCAGGACCATTGAACTAACAGTTATATGATTATAGATAGAACATTACATTAGTTGAATAGATAGTTCAAAAAGGATGGTTGTGTAAGAATTTTACATTAAAGAAGCACACAGAATACACAAAATCATTACATTATAAGGTTAGTTATTTGAATTATATAAATTGGGGAAAATTGAATAATATTATAAATATCACTGTAAAATAATCATGAACATGAAAGTCAAAATTCATATTATATTAATTTAAACTACTCATACATGTGGGGAGTGCCTTTTTCGTAACTTATAATATTTTACTTTTGGTTTCTTTTCTTTTGGCATTTATCAGGTCAATATTACGTTTAAGTGTGTAATAAAAATAACAGGGCTAGTATGCATTCATTTTTTTTTTATTTAACTGAGTCAAAATATGTCTTAAATAAAAAATAATAAATGCATACTAGCGCTGTTATTTTTATTACACACTTAAACGTAATATTGACCTAGCAAACGCCAAAAGAAAAGAAACCAAAAGTAATATATTCATACATATCGTCTTTTCATATTCTTTAAGAAATAAAACGACAAGTACATCAAATAGTTAATGTTGCCAACTTAAAAATTTAGGTCGCCCTCCTTCACTTGAGATGGATCACTCTATATCATGCGATCGGAATCATTTGTCACATGTGAATTGGTTTATGCGTTTCTATTCTGTTTAATACGAAAATTGCCTGTCGCATGGAATTTTTTTCATCCCAGTACAAAAGTTTTTTTTTTTACTGAAACATCCATCATATTTGTGATACTACGTTGTATGTACTAAAGGTGCATACATTGTATTAAGTATTATTCAGTGATTCTAAAAATATTTTATATTTCAGTACAGAAGGGTTTATTGCATAGTTATGTACGTCCGATTGCATCGCATTAAATTATACGAGGATACGTATCGATTTTCGGCCATCATTAATTACTCCGTGATGAAAGAGGCGGTTATGTTTGTAGATTGTGTTTGTACACGTGCATGTACAAGCAAAATCCATATAAATGTACAATGTATACAAATTGGAAATGAATACCAGGAAGTAAATACGTGTGAAAAATGTAGGATTTATTGGTGGTTATTTTGTATTTAAACTTGCGAAACTTGTATCCGTAATATGTGTGGGTTTGAAATGAATTTTTGAATCTATTCGTTTCCAATAGTGCATTAGTAAATTATACGTGATTTAAATTATAATAAATAAAATTCAATTATTTGTAATAATTTGCCTGTTACATGTATATGTGTATATTTATAATAATTTATGAACGTGATTAATGCGATATTGTTAAAAGACACTATCAATAAATATAACAAATAAATTAGCCTCAATATAATACACATATACAGGCGGTCGCAAAACATATCTGAAACGGCAAATGTTTGTGCAGTGCAACGGGTGCCTGTAATTGATTTATGACCGGCCATCTGCATTATAGCGAATTTTACGTTTGCAGTTTTTGCTTCTGCCTAAAATCAATAGAATTGTCAAATTTAACTTTATAGTCCCAGAGGCGCAGTGTAAAGAGTTTGAGACTTATCGACATAAACTAATCAACTTTAACAGAATGTGATGTTAAAATTAGAGATTATTTCATCATATTGGCAATGTTATACGTAGTTGCATCTAAGCATGTTGATAAAATGATGTTTATTATAAATATTAAATATATTTGGAAGATTCTGGAGAGGTAAAAGAAATGAAGGAAGACGATTCCAAGTTGCGGATTTAATAACATGAAAATTCTAAATCGCAATCACAGTTTGAATTTTTTTGTAATGCTTCATACTCGTATATATATATTATTAGCTCTGCAGGCCTAGTAGGCCCTTGGCTTGGTGCGTTATCCTCTTCCACTCTTCTCTATCTCTTGCTTTCTTTCGCGAGTTTTTATTCTCAAGTACTTAACGTCCTTCAGCACCTCGTCCATCCATCTTATTTTGGGTTTACCTCGTTTCCTCTTTCCTCCTATGCCTCCTACCCTGGGCACCCTCTCGTTTTCCATGCGTTCTATGTGTCCTAACCATCTTATTCTATATCCCTTAGCTATTCCTATAATATTTGGTTGGTTATACAGTTCTTGTAATTCCCTGTTGGTTCTCTTCTCCCATCTATCATTCACTTTTTTGCCTTTATATATCCTTCGCAGGCATTTTCTTTCCCATACTGCTAGCATTTTTTTGTTCGTTCTTATCTATTGTCCAAGTTTCACTTCCAAATAATACTATAGGTCTCAATATTGTCTGGTACACTCTCTGCTTTGCTCCCCTGGACAGCAACTTACGTTAAGTACACTCCTTAGTTTGTATATACTTTGTTGCATTTCTGTATCCTGCTCTGGATCTCTTTTTTTTATATCTGGCTTCCTATTAAATTCCACTCCCAAATATGTGAATGACTTTACCTCTTCAAAACTGTAAACTTTTCCGCCTGCTGTTGTCACGACGAACTTTTTATCTTTAGTATTTCCTTTCTTAGCCCATATCATGTATTTTGTCTTCCTCTCATTTATTTCCAATCCCATTTCCGCAGCACTTTGTTCAAAACGCAGCAATACTTCTCGTAGCTCCTGTTCACTTCTCGTTATTATGACAATGTCGTCAGCAAATGCCAAGCACTGGTGTCTCTTATGATACAGTAGTCCGGTTCTGTTTATCCTCGCTCTTTGCACAGCATATTCAAGCACATAATTAAATAATGCTGAAGACAGCGGATCGCCCTGTTTTGGTTCTTCCAACACTTCAAAGTTTTCGGTTACCTCTGCTCCAATTTTTGCACAACATTCTGTCCCTTCCAAAGTTAGCTTTATCATATTTACCATTTTATTGTTTACTCCTAGTTCCCTTAACGCAACATATAGTTTACTCCTTCTTACTCTATCGAATGCTTGTTTAAAATCTATAAGAGCACATGTGTATCTTTTCCAAATTCGTAGCTTTCTGCTTGTATCTCTCTAAGCGTGAATATTTGGTCTACCACTGATCTCCCCTTTCTAAATCCACATTGATATTCGCCTATAGCTTCTTCCATTTTAGGGACCAACAAGGTTTTTATGTACGACGCAAGAATTTTATAGGCTATATTTAATAAGGCTATGCCTCTATAGTTTTCACAAACTGCCTTGTCACCTTTCTTATGTATAATGGGATAGAGCATGACTTCCCTCCACTGTGCCGGCATCCTTTCCTGCATCCATATGTCCTTTATTAGTTTGTGCATACTCAGTATTATTTTCTCCCCTCTATATTTCATACTCGTAGGTGTCGAAATTTACTTGATCTCCTGGTTCAGTTTTCCGCGAAGGTTCGACAGTCTTTTCAATATTCGGCGATTTGCTTTACTTCTACTTAACTTTTTCCTGTTGTTTTCTCTATTTTTTGGATTTCCCATATCCTTCTAACACGTCTCCTATTATCCTTTCTAATTAGATATCCTTCCTTTCTAATACCTGCACGATGAATTTTTTTAATTTTTTTAATTTAGTCACGTATTTCTAATGTTGACTTCTTTTCTCGACCTGTACTAAACAACGTACAGGCAATAGAATCGTAGTTTCTTCTGCATAGGGACAGATACCGAACTATTGGTCGTAAGTTACTCAAGTGAGGATCCGATACCTGACTGAGCTAATTACTGAGCATTGCTGCCATTTGTTTAATGTAAGAGAGGCATTCGTAGACTACCACGGGTGGCGCTTCCATTTGTTGAGATAAGTTGCTTCCAGTCTGTTATAGCTTGTATCTAATTAGACCGATATCTAGTTTTTTCTTTTTTTAGCGCTCTTTTTAGTAGGGAACCACCACATGCTTAGCTGTTTAACTGTTTTAGGAACGCAATTTTATTGTTTGGAAAGCCTTTGGTTTCCTGTGGACTTTAAATACTAAAACTGCTAAACAGCCTGGACGACAACTTACAAGAGCTCATAAGTGTGGAGCTACCTATTATATTTATTGATATGTATTCGGTTTTATATTACTAAAATCAACGAATTGTCACCATTTGTCACATATAATGTAAGTTATTATCTTCACATATAATTTAATTTAAAACTTACTGTAACATTTTTTTTTGTTATGTTGTAATACGTTATATGAGCTAGTAATTCCGACCTTTAATGTTTTAAATATATACCCTTCACTTTTATGATCGGTAGGGTAGGGTCGGGTATATCGTACTGCCTGCTAAATCGTACCACTGGCTTTTTGCTGAAGGATGATGTTAGTAGTGACACCTTTTGCACAAATTCTGAAGCTTTAACATTGCATCGCCTAAAGCAGTTTTTATTTTTACCGACAAGTTAGTTGTTTGAAAGTGATTTCATACATACACAAATAGTCTTACAACCGACAATTTGTAACGTCCAGGCGTAAGAGTGTAATTATAAATCGGTAAGTTGAATTGTATGAATGTTTTTACAGTAAGATTTGTTAGTAAAGCCGGCATTTAACTTAATAACAATAAAATAATCTCACACCGTAATAGTTCGGCAAATCGTACCAGCACATGTTCGCTAAATGGTACCAGGTACGATTTGTCGAACTAGTCAGTTAAAACACCTAAAAATTCTAATTAATTTTGTTTTGTTTTAGCACTGTATACCTATCTACCTCAGTGGGAACCTATAACTTAAAAAAATAATGCCTTCTGATGAAAAACGAAAATATAACCAATGGTCTAAGGAAGATATGCAACTGGCCATAAAAGCTTTCAAGGAAAATAAATATGGCTTTAATGAATGCTGCAAACGCTACAATATTCCCAAACCAACGTTTTGGCGATACTTAAAATGTCTAAATAAAAGAGCAAATAACGATATACAATATTCTGGTCGTCTACCAACATTCTCACTGAATATGGAAGAAGAGCACATTATAAAGTTAGAAGAAAGACTCTTTGGTTTGACTATAAGTGATATTCGTCGTCTTGCTTTTCAATTAGCCAGCCGAAATAAAATTCCTGATACTTTTAATGCAGCAAAGGGCACGGCTGACAAGGCGTGGTTCTATAATTTTATGAAACGCCATCCACATCTGTCAGTCAGACAGCCAGAGAAAGTTTCGTTAGCTAGAGCCGCAGGATTCAACAGGAAAAACGTTAACTAGTTTTTTGACATTCTTGAGAGAACTGTCGATGAATATGGCTTTACAGCGTTGACTATATATAATGTCGATGAAAGTGGATTTTCCACTGTACAAAAAAGAAACAGAAAAATAGTGGCTAAAAGAGGGAAACATCAAGTAAGAGTATGTCCAGTGGAGAACGTGGTGTTAACACCACAATTGTGTGTTGCGTGAATGCTGCAGGTAGTTGTGTTCCGCCTATGATAATTTACAAACGTAAGCGTATGGCCAATGAATTGAAAGTTGGTGCACCACCAGGAGCTATCGTGATCATATCTGACACAGGTTACATTAATGCAGATATTTTTATAGAGTGGCTGAAACACTTCATTAGCAATGTTAAATGTTCTAATGACAATAAAGTTTTGTTGTTGTTAGATGGTCATACAACGCACTCGAAGAATTTGGATGCTATATTATTAGCCAGAGAAAATGGGGTTATTTTATTGCAATTGCCGGGGCATATCACTCATCGTCTTCAACCATTGGACGTTAGTTTTTTTAAACCTATGGAAACGTATTTTACACAAGCAATACAGAAATGGTTAAGGACCAACACAGGAAGTGCTGTATCGCCATACAATATGACAGCTCTCTTGAGTGAGGCCTATTCTCGATCTGCATCCATAGTAACCATCAGTAATGGATTTAGACCTACCGGAGTGTTGCCCGTGGATAGAGGTGTCTTTAGTGATGTCGATTTTGTGGCTGCCGACGCTTTAGTAGGTGTCACAGATACACCTGATGATCAGAATGTGATGGCACCAGAAACAGTTGACGAGAGGAATTTAGTGACCCCGGAGGCAATACCCGATAACCTAAATGTAATAAGTCTACCAGAAACAGACAACTTTGACAGACTTGAACTTACACCAGAACCAGCAAAGAATGTGTCGGTGGAAGAGATTCTTCCCCTTCCAGAAAAAGCTACCAATGCAAAGAAACGTAAGCTGTCTCAGCCTGCAGTTATTTTGAGCAGTACTCCATATAAGAATGAGTTGGAAGCTCGGCAAGACGAACGTCAGCAAAAAGAACAAATTTGAAACGAGAAACATCAACAAAAAGTCTTAAAAGCCAAGCGAAATTTACACACATCTTCAACAAGTGCTGCTTCTGCAAAAAATAAACCAAGACGTTTCAAAGCTACCACATCAAAAGCATCAGAACAAATGACAAACTCTGAAGTGGATGTCCCATCTACATCGAAAGTTGTAAAAGATGTTGAAATAGAGCTGAACGCAGCTGAATGGTATTGTTTCATTTGCGAAGAAGCCATTATTGAAAATATGTTGCAGTGTTTAAAGTGTCGCCGTTGGGTCCACCAAATGTGTGCTGGAACGAGTGCTGGTGAAAAACAATACACTTGTGTTGAATGTAAATAAACTATTCAATCTTAGGTACATTTATATACCTATAACATTTAAGTACGATTTAGCCAACCGTAAGTACGATTTACCGAACGAGTCGGGAAAATCGTACCTTTTGCAGCGTTGTGCTATTTATTATTTTTTTTATGTTCTTATTTTAATGCAGCAATAAAAGTATGTTATTTTTATAAACAAATACTTATTCTAACAAACCGTATTTTTTATTTATCATAATTTCTACTTCTTGTTCCAAATGCCCAACTACTGGCGTTAATGCAATTCAATGATCATATTTCAGATTTACCAGAAAGCCACGATAAATATATTCTGGTCTTCGAAAATGATCTTACCAGAATATGTTGGATTCAGTTGTATCAATCTACGTATGGAATACTTTTTGGATAGTAAAATAATATCCATGCATATGGGCCATTTGCAAAACACCACGCCGCATGCCATAGTAAAACGTGTACTGTTGTCCCACGACAATATGACATGCCAGTCTTAGGAAATATATTTCTTTTACGCTAGTCATTGTTTCACGTTTCCGAAGATCGCTGATCTCAGTACCTATAGTAATTGTATATAACATTATTTTTGGTACTTTTTCAATTATTTTCTGTAAACTAACAAGGAAGTAAGTCGAAATTTAATAAGCAGTGGTCTTCTGTTAACTGACATCGTTTTGATGATTGATATGTATTATACGTACAATTTATATAGATATCTCTTTCTCATTATTATTTAAACGAAGCAATAAATTTTTACGTAAAGAAAAATAATGTGTTATAAGAGAAGTCTTATAAAAGGACTGCTACACTAAATAAGGATGATTGGACTGTTCAACAAGGAGCAATAAAATATCCGCCAGTTGGAGTTAACATTTTGTCCCTTTGCCGAAAATATACGACCTCGGAAGTTTTTTATGCATTCTCGTATTAAAATTTACGGTCAGAAATTTTTATCACTTTGAGTGGCGAACGTAAAACGGGTCTCCGTGTTTTTTTGCGACTCCTTCTCAAAGAAAATGACACACACAAAACGTCTATGTATACATATAATTTTTGTATATCTTGTAATGAGAAAATCTTAATATTGTATACCTTTTTCTCTTTTTGTATTCATTTCTTCTGATAAAGTTTCCAGTATCTTTCCAGCTTTGATAGTTTGAAGTTATGGAGCCACGGGGATTCCAGATAATTTAGAGAGATGGTTAAGCACGCGTGGGAATAAAACTTCCGAGATCGAATTAAGCGAAGTTTTTATGAAATCCTACACGGTAAGGTTTTCAGATAGCTTATTTATAGGCATTAGCTGAATTTAATATCATAACGTGATTTCATAATCGCTCTTATATCAAAACATTTACGATATCAATATTGCCTTAAATTGCTTGGAAATAGTAATCATATGAAAAGGTATTTCAAGGACGTCATATGGCCTATACGGGGTGTCCCGTAAAGTTGTTAGCTTTAATCTAACGATCCAAAATCACATGTATTCAAGCCTTTTAGTAGATGTGATGAAATGTTTCAAAAAGTCCTGTAAAACTTATTACTTAACTGAATGTTTCGAAGGGTTTATTCTAAGACAATCTTCTTTATATCTTTTAAATCTGCTCGTATAGAATAATGCTAATATTTATTGGTAGCATAGTATTTCGGCGAGTATTGTAAGGAAGAATAGCTTTCGTGTCTAATTGATATTTAATAATAATATTTTTCGGTGCTATAAAATCGCACGATAACTTTATTTTTTTAAGGCTGGTAACAAAAAATATAGAACCAAACCAAATTAAATGCCAAATATAAACTTTTTAATGCAACAAACATATGCAGTAGAAGTTGTACAGAGAATAAAAAAAACGTATGCTAAAATTAGGTTTAGACTAATGAATGATATAATTCGTTAAACATAGTTGGATGGTAAAATTAGTAATAACTATTATTGAAATTTACTTCTGAACACCGTCGGTATTCACTTATCTAAATTGTCTAATTAAAAAACAGTGTGATCAACTTCAAAAAAACTAAATTTCTAAAATTGTCGAACAAAACATGTCTTTATTGTAAGTCTTTTTGAATGTTTAATAACCGAAATAGAAAAAAAAATATTATAAGATACTCGTTTCATAAGACATTTTGTGCATTTATTCTTTAGAGCGAAATTATGGTTTTCGTAAATGGAATTCTATATTGGTGAACCATTTTCAAGTTTTTAGACCTAACTAATGCAAAATATAAAGATGTTACAACAATTATACTGGAGAAAGAAGGACAGTTGCTAATAATCCCAATTGATGATGTTATGCTTGAGATATATTCAACAAACATCAACCCAGATTTGCATATGTACTTGCTAACTGAAAATGTACGAGGTATGTCTCATAATCAAAGAGAATGATTAGTTTTAAAGTGTTTTATTGAATGTATACACATTAATATTGTTCACAGCGTCTCCAGGGAGTTTTCCATTCCTGTTAACAATTCTGGAATTCGGCTTTTTGTATGTTGTTGATTGTTCCGTAGTGGGTCCCTTTCAATTGCCGTTGAAGCGCTGGACAAAGAAAAAACACATGGAGTGTCTGGACTGTAGGGCGGATGTGAATTACTGAAATGTTTTTCTCTGCCAAACATTCTCCAACCGACAATGAACTGTGACTGGGGGCATTTTCGCGTTGCAAGATCCACGAGCTGGCAATGCCAGGACGCACACGCAAAACTCTTTTACGCAAACGTTCAAGGACCTCGCGATAAATAGTCACTGTCTGACCTGGCGGTACGAATTCTTTGTAGACAATTCCAAGCGAATCAAAAAAGATGATAAGTATGAACTTTATTCGGGATTTGCTCATGTGAGCTTTCTTCGGCCGCAGTGATGCAGGTGTGTGCCACTCCACGCTTTATAGCGTTGTTTCTGGATCATATTCAAATACCCATGATTCGTCACCTGTTATCACTCTCTGCATGAAGTTGGGTTTGGTTGTTCAGCGATCCAGCAGTTGCTGGCTAATGGAGAAGCGATTTTCCTTTTGTTCATCCGACAAGTTCTTTGGCGCCAGCTTTGTACAAATTTTCCGCATGCCTAGTTCCTTTGTCACAATTCGATCAACAGTATCCTAACTCATGCAGACCACATATGCCAACATCCTGAGTGTCAACAGTCTCGTGCTAACACAGAACTCACTTCGCCACGCTTTTATCGGTTTTGGACGTGGACGGCCGTTCGGAGCGATGTTCATCTTCAATGGTATCGCGGCCTTCTTTGAAAATCTTCTGAAAACGAAAAATTTAATTGCTCCATATTTGCATGCAACGTGATATATACTAGACTAAGGGGCCTGCACCTGTTCTGGTTGCATTGTTAGCCGCTCCAGTCATATGTAGTCGAGTCCAGTCGGCTGCAGTCGTTGTCACACCTAGCGCAAATAGTTCATTCTCATTAATTCTGAAGCATACCTCGTATAGGTATGCCAAAGGTAAAAATAGCGTAGTAATCGTAAAATATTTAGATAAAACTGCTTTTCTTGTCAAAAATGCTTTTTACGCAATTTACGCTTGCATCAACATGTAATTCGGTTATATTTGTTGTGTTTATGACGACGTCTGTATTTTTGATAGAATTTCTGGGCAGAAGTATTTTTATCTACATATATATAAAGGCTATCCTTTGAGCCTGCGTTCTGTGACGGCTACCGGCTTTTAGGAACTTATCTTTATCCCAAACATGCGTTCATTAGCAATATTAGCTGTGGTTGCGTTATAATTTTTACTTTAGTTATACTTTTAGGATATGTGTATTTCCTTATATTACTAAATAGGCAAAGGGAACTACAGAAGAGTTGCAATTAATCTTTAATTTTTATAATGTTTCTAATAATTTTAACCACGTTATATGCACTTGCCCATTTATAGAAGCCAGTGCATCAACCAAGTCTTGCAATTTCTTTTGATAGATGGTTATACACTTTGTCGCACGCACTAAGAAGATGCCAATCATTGGAAACCTTCCTTCCAATTTTCCTGTTACGATGGATACCTCATCAGTTTACCCACTGAAGTCCTAGCAAATGCTTGATGTTGGAGTGTTGGAATGGAACGTCGTCGATGTAGAAAAACCACGTGCTTAGTCTCCAGCGAGCATGGATTTGTTCAGTACTTACTTCAAAAACTCTGGGTAGGTACATATCAGTATACCACTGTGGCGACAGCCTTTTGAGTTTTCAGCACCTTTTACAATTTAAAAATCATCGGGTTGATTACTTTTATTATTTTTAAATGTATCGTAAATTGTACTAATAAAAATTAGTACAATTTTTATCCTTGGTCAAATTAAGTAAGATCCTCTTTTGTATATTTCGGTTTGGTAGGGGCATCTATGAATCACTTTAAGAACGCATCGTCTTAAGTCGGTAAGCTAGCGTAGTTTTGCTGCAGTTATCTGTAATTTATTCGTCAGCTTAACCTTATTAGACTTCGCATTGTTTAATTTCTTGTGATTTCTTTCTGAATAGCTTTTAAGTTGTAATCATTATTCATTAGCAATATTAGCTGTGGTTGCGTTATAATTTTTACTTTAGTTATACTTTTAGGATATGTGTATTTCCTTATATTACTAAATAGGCAAAGGGAACTACAGAAGAGTAGCAATAAATCTTTAATTTTTATAATGTTCCTAATAATTTTAACCACGTTATATGCACTTGCCCATTTATCGAAGCCAGTGCATTAACCGAGTCTTACAATTTCTTTTGATAGATGGTTATACTCTTTTTTTGTTTTTCTTTTAAACTGGGTGCGATGGGTCAGGGTGTGATGTGATGTATTGCTATCAGATGGCCTCACACACAAGTGAATAACGCTTTTGTGAGGTCAAGATGTGTAAGGAATTATTATAATGACAACCTTGGGAAAAAAAACCAATAAAATAGTATTAGTATTAAAAATTAAGAAAAATTAAATTAATTTATGTTATAAATTGTATTATAAGGAATGTTGTTATTATAAATTGTATTTTGTGTTTGGAGGAGTGTGTAAATAAATTATTATTATTATTAATTCATGTTTAATTAATTCGACTTTGTTAGAGTTTTTTTGTCTATAACATTTTGTCATTTCCATTTTGACTATTTTATTAAGAAAATGTCATTTATCAAACACAATAGTTGTCATTTTCTTAGCTTACTTTAATAATGCTAACTTTTCCACAGTACAGTAACTACTATATTCGACATTAACAACTCGAAAACGGGGTAAGATAGCGGTATCATATGGTATATTTTTGAAATCAGAGTAAAAAGACCATTATATAAATTTGATAATATACAGGGTATTCTATTTAAAAAAAAACATTATTTTCTTTTTATACCGTTGTATCTGCACACCACTGTGTTTTTGATAACATGCAAATAAAATTCAGTCTCAACCACACAACTTTTACTTAAAAAATTTGTTTGTATATGCAATAACAACGATGATAAAGGGTGTGTAATTTATAATGAATAACCCTGTATGTGACTGTATTTTGTTTACCAGCAAACAAATCTGAATATATTTTACAACAATTTAATAGTTATGATCCAAAACGTCAGTCTACAGTAAAAAAAAAGAAGCAAATAATGAAATAAACTTTCTCGATTTAACATTAATTCAGGAAAATAACTAAATAATAAAAATCCTCTGCAAACCATTATGTGCACAGGCTTGTCCGCACATTACTATCATGTAATTTAATATTGGGTAAACCAAGCCGAAATAAATACTGAACAGAGATTTAGGGACCACCACAAATTTCAAATGGCTTACCAGTTAATAGCACCTATTTGATTTCCACGCTGGAATAGTCAAATTATTCAGGATTTCGCTTTTTCGTGTTGTTTTTACCGTTGCTTTATTTTCTTTGACATTGTTCTTCTGCCAACTTTTTACCTATATTTACGAATTATTTCTTGATTTCTGTTGTTCGGCGGGTGTAAACTAGGCACCAAATTTATGAATCAGGATACTCCAGGCACTATTTACCCTTCTAGTAATGGAGTAATTAAACTCAAATAGAAGTTTTTCCTCTTAATTAATTCCTTTTACGTGGTATTCTCAGTTTTGAGTTTTGTTGTATACAGTTGTGCAAGTTTTTAACTCGTATATAGCGAGTTTCTTAACATATAACAATTCTGGAGATCCCTTTCGTGAACAGTAACAACGAAAAACGTTTGTTAGTGGTTAACAAGTACACTTTTCAATGTAGAAAGTGGCGAAGTTTTTTGGCGTTGTACAAAAGGATTGTTAAATTATGATGCAAAAGTATTTACGCTTGGTGTAGAAAATTTTTAGTGAGCAGAAGCAAACGTAAGCCGTTGATGATATTTCTGAAAACCAACAACAATTATAGGCCGTGAGCTGGCTGCGGAACTGCCAGAAACATTTACGATAACAGATGTCACTTATATCCGAAGAAATTTGTACAACGCAAGGCGAAATTTTCCTCCTGGGCCGTTACCACAGAATAAGTCCATAATATAGTGAAAGCTGCTAATGTTAAAAACAAGCAAGGATGAAAATTTTGTTTTTGTAAATTGCCCAGTAAGCAATATTATAGTTTTATTTTCTTGTGAATGTAATGTTAGAAGTTTATGCGGAAGGCATAAGGTGTAAAATTGGACAGTACGTTATCGTACTGTACAAAATATTTGTACTGTATTAATAATGTACATACATTATATACCTTCGGTTTTTTATTTGTTGCCTGACAAATGTAGTGAAACGTATGCAAGATTATTTAAAATGCTAACAATATAAATCTTTGGAAGTTACTCTACGATAATACGATCCTCTGAAGTTTTTGTAGATTTTGAGGAAAGCCATTACACGGCTATATGGCCATCAGCATAAATCTATGCCTGCCTTTTCCGTTAGTATCAATCGTGATTCAGGGTAATCCAATGATTAAGTTTAACGATCGAATTCAGGAACAATGATTCCCAAATAGGAAGATGGCTACGATATACATTTCGATTGACGTATTTGAATCCTGACTAAGTAGACGAATGTTTTGCCTTAGATTTGTTTGTTGTAAAAGCAATTCATGCAGACTTTGACAAATACGCCGATTATTTCTTGGAGACATACGCCGATTATTTCTTGGAGACTTTTCCTCCATATATGTGGGCTACTGAATTCAAAAATCATTCACACCACAAATGCATGCGAATCGTGTCATTCAAAATTAAATGAATCATTGTATTCAACATATCCGTTATTTATATTTTTATCGAAAAGCTTAGGGAATTCCAAATAGACGTTTAAGTTAAAATGTTGCCTTTGACTTTCTGCTCTGTTGGTATCATTTAGTATCAACCAGAGCCGAACTTTTGTTAAATTGTGCAGTAAGCAGTTTCGTCATTTTGCATTTTCTTTATTCATATTTGGTAGTAATTTGCTGTTATTATTGTTATACAGGGTCAGGCAAATGTTTGAGAACACCATATTTCTGGCAAAATTATGGGTTCTATTAAAAATAACCTTTATAAAAGTTTTTGCAGTATTCTTATTGTACTCTATGGCATACTTTGATTTTCTATAACTTTCACTTGTTTCGAAATATGGCGTCATCTGTATTTTTTAATTTTAATTTTTTAATGGATCACCCTGTATAAACATTTTTGGATAAACACAATTTCAAGAATTACAATGATATAACATATGACATAACTGTCGCTACTGGAGTGATCTGAATCCTCATTGTATGGAGGACAAATACACACAATATCCTCAAAAATTAAATGTATGCGCAGTTATAATCGGAGGACACATAATCGGATCTTTCAATTTTCGGGAAAATTTAAAGAGTTTCCATTATTTACAATTTTTGCGCGAGGAAATTGTTCCAGCATTAATTCATTTATTTCCAAACGAATTAGGAGGGCCTTAGAAGAGATATCTCAAAACGTGATTCAGAAGTCATTAAGGTCCTTCGTTGATATACTACTGCCAGGCCGTTGAAGGTCATCAGTTTCAACATTTATTATGAATTGTCTTATTTTCAATATTGAGTTGTTGCTAATATTTTCAAATATGTTATAAGATATAAACTGTATATCATTGTAATTTATGAAAATGTGCCTATCCAAAAATGTTAATTAAAAAATACCGATGACACCATATCTCGAAGAAATGACAGTTGTAGAAAATCAAAGTATGTCTAGAGTAGAATAAAAATACTACGAGAACTTTTATAAAGGTTAGTTTTTAATAGAACCCATAATTTTGCCAGAAATCGGGTGTTCCCACACATTTGCATGACCCTGTATGTACTTAATTGACCGTTACCATGTAACGTCATATTTTAGAAAAATGTTCTACAAGAGACTACCCGCGTTTCTCATTTGCATCGGTGTCGAAGAGGGTCTAATAATAAAAATATTTCGTTGTATTTTCACATTAAATTGAATCATTTGTTGTCACACAAGTCTAAGTATACGTAAAATCGTTTAATTGCTGCTCGCGTGACAACTAGGGTGCCAGTTTGTATTTTTATTGTCCATTTAATTTGTTTTCTATACGAGTGGAGTCCGGCTAACTGTCAATAACAGATTATCCTTCAATCAATCACCTAAATCGTCGGATTTGTCCTTGATTTGATTTATTTTATGGAGTAACGCAGGTGAGAGATTGCCAGTTTGGTTCATAACGGTGAGGATTTTCACTTTTAAATTTGTTTATCACTGAAATTGAATCAGTTTCGACAATGTTTTTATTTCTTAAAAACCGTATGTATTACGTAGAATGTAATTAAAAGATCTGAGAACAAGTACATTTCATTTAAATCCAATAACTATACAAAAAGTTATAATAAGTAATAAAGATAAAATAGAAAAAATATTAATTAGCCTCAGCTAAGTTTGCGTTAAATTACGAAATATGTAAAGTGCATGAGACATACAGGCGCAAATCAAACTGCAAAAAAGAAGTTACAAGTATAAGAAAGCAATATGTTGCTTGGTAATCACTGTTTAGATTTTAATCGCAAAACTAATATAAACATCAAAACATGTAGAAGACAAAAATTAAAAACTCAACTTTTAGAAAGATTAGAGAAGTGTATAAGTTAACTGGAATTTTAAATAGCAGTAAGAAATAAAAAAAATCTTCCTTATTAATTCTGTTCACTCATATTGATTTTACTGATGTTTTTGTGTATATATATATACCCAATATGTAACTCCGATCTGTAAATCTAAGTTGTATTTTTCGCGCTTGATGAAGCTATAGTATGATGAAATAAATGTGTTATCAGCATTATAATTTTTAAACCTAACCGTTTGTCTTTTACTAGTAAGTAGGTACACTAAAGGTTATGTTACGGTGTTTATGTTGAACCCATATAAAATAAAGTAGAATTAACGCTTCAAGGAATATTTTAATTAAAACGTAGCTATGACGGACAAGAATTTGGAGAAAATTAATATTTAATTTTTCAAGGTATGATCAATTAGTGCAACGTTTTCCCAATAAGTTTGTGCCTAGAAAAACAGAAATTCTTTTGATAATTCCTTAAGAAGTTCCACTACCGCTTAGAAAAATGGAGTCCCCTTAAATGGTTTTTAATTTAGAAATGAGATAATAGAATCAATCAGTATCAAATATGGGTTGTGAGGTGGATGTTCAATTCAGTTGTGTGACCTTTCTAGCTGTGTGGTAGTTTTGCACTTTCTAATTGTTTCTTTATAGAAGTCTCCTGGTTTGGAAAGTATTTTTTCATGCATGTATAAAATACGCGCCTTTTGACCCGCTGTTATAATTTTCAAAAAAACATTTCATTATCGGCCAAAGCTGCCGAGCTTTTTCGCAAAAGTGTTTTCAACAGGAGTAAGCAGTTTCAGAATATAACGTGCTACAACCATATTCACACCTAAATCTTCATGTTTTTAATAATGTAGCTTTGCGATATTTCTGCTTCATTGGCAATCATTGAAACTCTTACTTTTTGACTTGATACGACAAAAACTCAATATTTCTTGATATATTCGATGGTTCTGGTTTCACCTGGTTTCTCGCATCTTGGGATATCTTCAATTGATTTCTTACTACATTAAAATTGCTTGCATCGACATTTCCTTGTAAAATATGACGGCGCACTTTTGTCAAGCGCATTAATCATCTCTGGCTTGTTGGATCCATTTCCTTCCCTCGTCAATGATTTAATTGTCGGTTTTATATGTTAATGCTATACAAAAACAGCAATTTTTTGGGATATAAACGAAATTTGTTCGATGAATACCAAGAAATTTGACAGCAAACCATTGTAATTGTCACTTATTTAAATAATTATTTTTACTTCAAAATAAATATTACTCGTTAAAAACGAAAATAAGACTAATAATTTGATCTAATTAATTATAGTGAAACGCTCACTTTACATCGGGTAAACGTTAGGTTATAATGAAACTAGTTACTTTCTTTATATTTTCTGGAATACATGTTAACACAAATTTTGTAAATACGCAAACTTATATGTGTTACGGGAAATGTATGAAACCTAGGAATTCTATACAATTCCTAGGAAATGTATATAATGTCGAGCTAATTTAGAAAATGTGTAAAATAATTTATCAAACATTGTATACAATTCCTAACTGATATTAGGAAATGTGTAAAAAATAACATTATACCGTGGAATTAGTGAATGCCATTAATTAGAATAATCAAGACAAATTATAAAAAACTTATTTATTTTTGCAAGTTAAGCTGGAGTGGCACTTAGAATTACACATTTTATTATTGATACACAAACATTTTAGTGAACTACAACCCTTCTTGCAAAGGCACTTTTTGAATTCTTGTCTTGTTCCAGTTGAATGTAGATGCAAATGAGCGCAGTATATTTCGGTACCAGGTACAGTACACAGACTGAGTCTTGGCCGATGGGCGGAGTCTTCTAGTTCAGTGCGAGACAGAGAAAGTATTCGGAAAAAGGAAATGACCAGCTATTCGTGCTTATTTCAGAACCGCTTAGTTATGATCTCAAGTTGTTTTTGTCTTTTATCAAGTCTTTAAATTTTCGCCAATTTAATTCTGTTCTCAATTCTAATAACAGGATATTAGATCTGGTTTTGGCTAATTTTTTGAATGAGATTCAGGTTATGCCTGATCCACAGCCGCTTCTTCCGGAAGACAATCATCATCCGGCGCTGAATGTTACTGTACCTAATGCGAAGCGACCAAAGCAATTTACTTTCCCGTCTAATACCAACAAACGTTACAATTTTCGTATGGCCAACTACATTAAGCTCTACTCAGACTTATCTTCTGCAGATTGGTCCTTTCTGGATGACTGTGTCAACGTCAATACAGCCGTTGATACTTTTTATAATAAAATATATACTATTTTCGACGAGTGTGTTCCTGTCTCTCGTTCAAACTATAAAAGCCATTATCCTCTTTGGTTCTCGTCTGCCATCAAGAGAAACTTGAAGTTAAGTTGTACTACCACAGTAAATGGAAGGCTACTCAAAATAATTATTTTAGACTGGAGTTTCAGAGACTTCGCCGACATGTAAAGGCTGCGTACGCCTCATACATTCACACCACTGAATCGAACTTAATTAGCGATCCGCATGCTTTTGCTGCTGCTTTCTCTGATACCTTCTCGCCAGAATCACTGAGCTCTGAATTGCCTGATATAAACTCAAATTTGCCACCGCTGTGTTTGCTCTCTGTTTCGGTAGATGAGGTGGTCTGTGCAATCAAGAGATTAAGAAATAAATCAACAGCTGGTGAAGATTATGTACCTAGTTTTTTAGTAAGGGATTGCCCTTACATTTTTGCCGCGCCCTTATGTAAGATTTTCAATTTGGCTATCAGAACATCCATCTTTCCCGATGTCTGGAAGATTGCCAGAATTTCGCCAATTTTCAAGAAAGGTGACAGTTCAGACATACGAAATTACAGGCCTGTAGCAGTTATCTCTACGTTTGCTAGGGTGTTTGAGACGTTGATCTACCTGTGCATCTCCTATAGATCTAAACCTTTTCTTTCGACTTCACAACACGGATTTATGCCCGACAGGTCTACCACAACCAATCTAACGCTATATATATATATATATATATATATATATATATATCCAAGGAAATAGCAAAGAACCTGGATGAGGGTGTCCAGTTGGATGTAATTTATACGGACTTCTCACGTGCGTTTGATTCGATTGATCACCACATTTTATTGGAGAAACTGAGTTTTTTTGGTATTGGCGAGTCATTTCTTGGTTTACTGCGTTCTTATTTGCTCGGTAGGGTGAACTACATTTATTTTAATGGATACAGGTCTCGTCCTTTTCTCTCTACATCTGGTGTGCCCCAAGGATCGAATTTGGGTCCACTCCTATTTAATATCTATATTGACGACCTCATTAAGTTGATTACTTGTCCCGTGTTGGCTTACGCAGATGATATTAAAATATACGATACCATACGCTCTTCGTCTGACATTACACTTCTGCAGGACAATCTTAATAACATATAGCAATGGTGTCTGCGCAATAATCTTCTCTTGAATACAGATAAGTGTTTTGTTGTGTCACTCTCAATGAAGATCTGTAGGGTTGAATCCCAATACGTGATTGATAATGTCAGCATTTCCCGACAGTCAGCAATTAAAGATTTGGGTGTAACATTCGATGAGAAATTTATACTTTCCAACCATGTCCTATCTATCACGAGTGCAGCTTATAAGACCCTCGGTTTTATTAATCGAATCTGCAGGAATTTTCATAATATTGATGCAATTAAGACTCTGTACTTTGCTTATGTTGTATCCAAGCTCGAGTACGCAGTTAATGCTTGGTATCCCCTCTACGGTGTGCAAATTGACCTCATAGAGCGTGTCCAGCGTAAATTTTTTAAGTACCTCTCATATAGGAGCGACGGGTACTATCCTGCGCGTGGTGTTGATTATGGTGAATTGTTGGAGGCGCACGGATTCATTTCGCTGGGAGAAAGAAGAAAAAGCATAACTATGTCCTTTGCACTGAACGTCCTCACAAATAGGATCGACTCACCCGACCTTCTCTCCGGGATGGATGTCCATGTACCGCGTCTCCATTCAAGGCATCACCGGCTCCTCTGGGTCCCGACGGTTCAGACAAATGTTTTATGGAAGGCGCCTCTGGTACACGCAGCGAGAAATTTCAATTTTTTTAATGTAGATTTGCCTTAGCTTCTATGCATTTGTACTTATAATAGTTAATTTTGTACCCTTTGTGGATGTTAATCTGTTGGGTATTTAATAAATATTATTATTATTATTATTATTATTATTATCCTAATATTATAAGAATTCACTGCGCATCTTTTGGGAAGAGCATCTCATCGGCGAGCTGTACATTCATGATATCCATAGTACCTCTTGGACAAACTGAGATCTAGAATACAGCTGTTTTATAATTCCATTCTTTGTACCAATTTGATAAAGCTTGTCATCAGTTTTATATAAGACCACGCCTATAATATTTCATGCATCTTCACGTCCTCTATCGACCTCTGGTATGAAAACCCTTACAGTAATGCCAAGAGACACTGGAGGAAACTTGTCACTCGTTTTTAATACTTTTTCTGCATGTTGTAGCCTTTACTTAGCAGAGTGACGATTTTTTAGTGCTGCTATTATTTTTTTTGAGCACAATGGGCACAGAACTTTAGACCCATATCCTTGAGGGGTTGATTCTTCAGCAACAGCGGAAATTGTGTGGATGGCACATGCGTATTCTCTACATGTATGAGCTCCAGTAGCTTCTTGTGAACAGACTCTGCATTTCTTATCTTGAGTACTGGCTGGGGGTTGCGTGCTTGTTGCATACCGTTTAAAATTGTTATTAGAGACTTGGCTTGGCTCTGTATTCACCGCAGAGAGTTCAAACCTCTACGGTTCGTGTTTGTCGAATGGCTCGCTGTCACATACTTAGTAAAGTATATTGCTTCCAGTATCTTTAACAGGGAAAATAAACTTACTTTTATAGTAAGCACATCGAATCGACGTAACCACCAATAATCGCGAGGAGTCTTTGTTGTTGTTGTTTTTGTCGCAACGACATCTTCCAACATCACTTTGTAACGTTGATCTTCAAGATAAACAGACATCCCGAATTGAACACATTTCCGATTGCTATTTAGGACATGTATAGCATTCCTAGGAAGTGTGTATAATAAAATTTATTTCACATATTTCCTTTCGATTTTAGGCATTACATTTTCTAGGAAATCTATGTAATGATGGATTACATACGTTTCCGGTAACATATATAATCCATTACATATTTTTGTTGTCATCTATGTACAGCCATGTGCAATAAAAGGTAAACGAGTACTGAAACAGTCCTGCGATATTTTCGATAGATTGTTACGGATTTCATAAAAATATGGAGTGGCCTCTCTTTATTACACTACTAACTATACAGAGATAGATAGCATCCACACACCGTATTTTTATGAAATCCGTTACAATTTATCGAAAATATCGCAAAACTGTTTCAGTACTCGTTTACTTTTTAGTGCAAATGGCTGTACATGCCATTTCCAGAAGCAAGTGCAAATGTCCGAGCGAGATATTATGTGGGAGTTGCAAACCTGAGGTTGACGTATGTACGTACATATATGACGGGGTACCTAATTCAATATTCATTAAAATTATTTCCATACTACGTGGAAATTGTAGTTCGTCATAAAATTACTAGTATAATATTCTTACGTATACATAATTTAGAAGCTTTTCATTCATTTCGTTAATGCCGTGATATAATCCTTCGCTTACGGAAGTCCCTAAAATTCTATTCTAATGATATATATCTTATACGTTAGTGGATGGTATGAAAGGACAAGAGAAACATAATATAATGTTACTTGTCTAGGTGGTTCATTTTGTTATGTAGTTCTCTGGTAATCAAACTGTTTATACTTTTATCAAATATTTGTAGAACGATAGATAGGAAGGCACAAAGAAAAACGGTTTAGGATAAGTTGCATTTGTCTGTTTTTTTTTCAAAATCGTTTTGAAATATTAAAAATGCAAGCCTTTAACTTTTCCGTTTGAAATGTTGCCCATTGAGTGAATTCACACAATAAATCACTTATAATTTAATGTAAGGTGGCCAAACAACTAAACCTGAACTGTATATCAACTAGCGTAAGAGCAGCTATTCATAGCATGACGATTTCGACAGTAAATTACAATTGTATCGAAGTAATAGATAGATAGATAGAAGATTTATTTGTCACAAGTACGATTGTCAAAATATATTCATCTATAAATCACAAAACAAGTATAAAAACCACAATAATAACATATAAAAAACACACAGAGTGTATAAATAAAATGAAAGGAAGGAAAACTAACATCCTGAAATTAAAATTTAAAGTTTAAAAATTCTTCTATGGAGTAAAAGGAATTTTCCATCAATATCTGCTTAACATGCCTTTTGAATTTGTAATTTTTACATCTTATTTGGCTTAGAAAGCTTATTATAGAACTTGGCAGCGTGATAGTTTAGCCAGCTGATTTATTTTTAAACGATGGAAAGGAGTAACGCAGTCGCCACGGTGTCGAATCTGGTAACTGTATATCGGCGTGTTGTTGTACACAATCACTTCGATGATCATGGAGCAAGCAACTCAGAATGAAAACACTCGTCAACGTTAGAATATTATGTTTTCCAAATAAAGTTCTGCATGAGGATCTTGCAGGTACTTTGGACAATGCCCGTACTGGCTGCTTCTGTAGACGAAATACGAGCGCAGCCACGGGCAACGCACTTCAAGCCAAAATTCCGTATACGGGTCGGGAGTGAAATTTTGCTAAATATACGACTCTGGCCGCATAATACGTTGCGATATGTATTACTCGTCGCACGGAATATACGACCGACGCCAATTGTTTCCTCAGTATGCCAATATGACAGTGCCACCCCAGGTGAGGAATAATATCTCTTGCTCCAGCCTCTGCAACAGCGTTTTCCATCTCCAACTCCAGGCTGTCGCGTTCTTTATATTTCAGCAGGAGAGTCGTGTCATCCGCATACATGATCACTCTTGCTTCAGAAATGTTGTATGCAAGATCATTCACATATACCAGAAAAAGCAAGGGCCCCAAAATAGAACCCTGTGGCACTCCTCCAGTGACATGGACCAATCCCGAAACCTGGCCCTTCCACGACACGATTTGCCGGCGATCTTTAGGATAGGATTGTGTTAACTTATTAGCCATTCCCTTGATGCCATGTGACTCCAGTTTTCTTAATAGCGGCGCATGTTCCACACAGTCAAATGCCTTCTCCAGATCCAAACAAGACATCATCACCTCCTCTCCATCATTGAAGGCAGCCGTCACATATTCCAACACTTCGACAATAGCTGCTGTTAAGGTGGACCTATTTTCCATTACACCATGTTGGAATGATATTAAACTTCCGAAAATATTCGGTTAATTTGGTTTTAATCATTGTCTCTAAGATCTTCGAAATTCCAGGTAGTATAGAGATAGGTCTATAATTGCTCATCTGCTCCGCGTCCCTACACTTAAATATTGGAATGACCCCTCCCATCTTCAATTCAACAGGAAAACATCCAGACTCCAAGCATTTGTTAAACAATAGAGTAAGCGGAGTAAAAGTTGTACAGACATACCACATACATCTTTAGTGGTCTTCTTGTGCAGCCTTTGTATGATGGTGTGAACTCCCCCTCTTTTGCTGGAGAAAGAAAAAACGACTGTTTAGACAATTTAGATTCCTGCTGCAGCAAGTCTTGAGCATCACGATTTGTACATTCGAGAGTCGCTGCTGTCCTCTCCCCAATCGCCGTGAAGAATTCATTAATCTGGTTTGCAGTGCACTCTGTATGTGATCTGCATTAGCTTTTCTCTTCTGTTGAATTACTCTCACGCATACTCTTTTCTTAGTCCCTGATGTAATTCGGCAGAATTCCTATCATTACCCACGTCTTTTATTATTGATTAGCTCATCCAGTGTTCTCTTTATTTGTTGTAGATCACATGTAAGCCAAGTTAATGGGGGTAATTTCATATTATTACCTACTTTAAGATATTTCTCAGGGATTGTGTCGTCAAAAATTGCCAACATCTTTTCATGAAAAGCTTTGTCAATGTAGTCTTACGCCATGGCTCGGAGAATACGGCATTCATTTCATAGGACAGAAATAAATCCAGCACGTTGTCTCTAGCTCTGGAATCAGTTAGAAAGTTTATATTATAATCCCCCGCAAAATTTATTTAGTAATGAGGGAACATACCCTCTATATACTGGAGTTTTTCCAATCTCTCCAGGAACACCTCTACCGTGCCTGTAGGGGTCCGATATAATGATATTATAACGGTATTTATGTTCTTGAGGGAATGTGCGACTTATTTCCGCCATCGTCTTTTAAAGCGCTCATAATGGACCATTGAACATGTAGAGATGCAGAAAAACTAACGAACATGTATAGATGAAGAAAAACTAAAACTTATATTTGCAAATATCAAGAAGAGGGTGAATTTATATCTGGATTTTGAACTTTTATTGTAAAGTGTTTTTTTTAGTTACAGTGAAACTTTTAACTTGTGGTTCAATCGGATTGCAAAATTATTGTCTAATTTTTTTTGATTTTATTTTGAGTAGAATATATTTTGATTTTAATTAGCCGTTACCCGCGGCTTCACCCACAATCTACATTATTACATATAAAATCTAATGCCCATACAGAAATGCTCCGAATTGCAGCATTAAATACTGAGTATATCAAACTTGGACATAACACTTTGTATGCACGACTGGCGCTATACTTTCCGTCAATTCTGACGTTTCTGGGCAAGTGCTATTGCGAACTGAAATTGAAAGATGGTTTTGACAGTTCATAACCCGCAATTGAATTGGCGAGGCCGTCAACTTTAATCAGACTTCAGATGGATCTTCCATCCTTCAGTTCTGTCATTTCCAGTAACATTTAGGTCAACCTAACGTGGACGTTAAGTTGTCATTGTCAGTTATACCGACCGACTTCCATATTGAACATGGATATTTTGCGTAGGCTCTAGTTATTGTATTATTTAGCTTTACTCGCGTATGATATATACAGCATATATGTGAAAAAATATTTGTTATACGACCACAATTTTCTTTCTTTAATGTTACAGTGTAGGTATATTTACGTTAATCTCCTTCTTTAATAGTAATATCAGAATTACTAAAAACTGTGTTTTTTTATTTAGTAATGAATTAGTTTATATGAGATGCTACTGAAGTAATAATATATAATCAGATAGTACGGGGGAACACTGAAAATTTCGGGAACCACCAATACACTTGTACCTGGCAGAACCAATAAGTGTCAGATATATTTTTTAAGGTGATAATTAGAAGTTAGTGATACAGTAACAAAATGAATTTAAAAAGAGAACACTTTCGTGCGATTATTTATTATGATTTTGGAAGCGGTCAAAAAGAATGTGTGCAGCGAATGAATTATGCTTTTGGTTGTGAAGCACTATCTAACTATACAATATATCGCTGGTTTCAAGAATTTAAACTTGGACATGGTAGTCTCAGTGATGAATTGCGTGAAGGTCGATCTGCAACGGGTGTCGTGGCAGCAAACGTCTACGCCGTTTGTGACATGGTTAAGTTGGATCGACTGTTGCGTATGCTGAAATTTGTGCATTCTTGCATTGGCATGATTGCAATATAAACAACTTTGCATGATCATTTAAATGTAAGGAAACTGTGTGAGCGGTAGATCCTACATAATCTGCCAGCAGACCAAAAAGAAGCTAGTGTGAAGTGGTGTAAAGAAACACTGAAATGCTTCCACTTAGGGGCATCAAAACCCGTTTTCAACATCGTCAGTGGCGACGAAACATGGATCTACTCATATGAACCTGAAAAAAAAAACAATCTGCTGTATGGGTATTTCAAAGTGAAGCAAAACGGACGAAAGTTGTTCGAGCGCGCAGTGTTTCTAAACAAATGATTGCTTGTTTTGTATTTAAGACTTGTCACGTTGTCACGTTTCCTTTGGAAAATCGTAGAACTGTAATTGCAGAATGGTATACTATCATTTGTTTGCCGAAAGTTATTACAGAGTTGCGAAAAAGCAATTCTAACCGTCGCATCCTACTACACGACAATGCGAGTTCGCACACCGCAAAATTAACACTCGGCTAGTTGACCGACAACAACATTGAATTACTCTGCCATTGTCCCTACCGCCCTGACCTATCCCCCCAATGACTTCTTTACGTTCCCCAAAATGAAAGATAAAATCCGTGGACAAAGATTTTCATTACCTGAAGAGGCAATTGAGACGTATGAAAAATGCTTTACTAATTGGTTTATACGAGTGTATAGTACTTAAGGATGATTATTTCGAAAAACAATAAAATACTTCATTCTGTTATCATTTTATTTTATTTATGATTTTCCCGAAATTTTCAGTATTCTCCGTAAAAGTCAATATTTGAAAAATTCTCTGTGGTGGTAAATTCAAACGTTTCTCAGACATCAAAAACAACACTGTTACAACTTCACAATTAATGTAGTGTAATTGGGGAATTTCGAATTTTTTGAAGAAAATTAATTTGCCCTTACTATTACACGATTTATAACATATATGGCTAAAATATAAACGTTCTTATTTCTAGATATAATATTTTCTCTTCTTTCATTGATTTTTCGGAGGTACGTTATCGTTGCTTATTGTTTTGGCAGTCTTTTTTAATAATATAAATTCTTGTTAATGAGAGTGCTATAATATGCTATCCATTGTTTGACACTATTTCAGTTTGTTTTGTGTGTGTAATTTGAAGAGTTCATAAACACAGCAACTTATATGAAATCTTTTCTATATTTTTTGTAATTAATGAGGTATTTTGAAATTTTTTGTTTGAATTTTACTCTGTCTGCTTAGCTAGTTAATCTGGAACATACTATATAGTAATATTCAACATTTATTTGTTCGACACTGATCCTTCTTTTACTTATTCTGTTCTTTTCTTCTTATTATATGTTCCTATGGGTAGCAACCGTTCTCATTTCGAAAAAAATATGGTGAACTGAACCTTACCAATTACCTGATCGATGTTTTATAGTAATTGGCTGTTTTCTTGCTTCTTTCCTTTCTGCGTAACCCATTAAGGAAAACATTGTTTTTGTCTAACGGTTCGTCTATCTTATAGCCTTAAACTTGAATTTATTTCTTTCATTTTGAAATACTTATATTACGCCAGGCATTTTAATAAAATATTTAAAAGAAATGATGTCGTTGCATGTCGAGATTGCGGTTGATATCAAAACTAAGCAAAACGATATTTTAAGAAGTATATACATATACTGGTGCCGCAGAACTTCCCGTTCTGATATACGATTTTGGTAAGACGACCCACAAAAGGAATTAAGGGTGTAAGATAGAAAAGCCCTGGCTATTTAATCGGACCGCTTTTACCAATCTAGGGATTCACAAAAACATTATTTAAATGTTAAATAATTATTTTGTTCTTTATTAGCTTTAAAACTGCCGGATTATCTTCAACCATTACTTGTATTTAAGCGATGAACTGTAGTCTGAGATCCAAATTAACGGGTTGCAACCCTTGCATTGGATGAACTTTAAAAACATGATTTTGTGTTTTTAATATTCGGTGGAAATTAAATTTACTTACACCAAGCTCTTTACTCAACAATCGAGAAAAAATATGAGGCTTTATAGGACACTAGGAGAACATTGGTAGCGGTTTTTCCATTTGTCGAACTGTATAATAAATTTGTTACTTCAACTTTACACCATTAGACAGGAAGAACTTTGGAGTGCATATCCTACAACTAAGAAGACAGTGAATCGCTATCCATGTTAGGATATGGTATTTTATGTGGATTTCAAAAACATTCGAAAATTTATTTGCATATTTAATAGAGAAGAAGCCTGATCTCGATAAAATATAATTATTATTGTCCTTATGTTTGTAATTCACTGGCGACGTAAAGGACAGTATATGGCTCATATAAAACAAATGGACACGAATCTAACCGCTATACTAAAGTTACCATGTATCACTTAATAATTCGGTCAGTAAATTAATTTTAAATAGCATCGTTATCAAGCTTTGCTAGTGATTTAAATATGCAAATTTAGTGCATATTTGAGCGTGTATATTAGAGTGACTAAATTATCTTAAATGCAAATAAGTACATGCATATTGTACATAGGGCTGATGCCCCTTGCCAAGACTAAAATCGTTAATTTAGAGCCTTAGCGGAATTTTAAATAAGTTGAAGTTTGGCTCGGCAAACTATACGGACTTATTATTTATTTACGTGTACAAACGCTTTATACGGACTTGTTTCGAATTCGTTTTCCTGAAATATGCAACAAAAAATACTTCAGAGAAGGTCTTTCACATGAATATAAGCGTACGGGTGTTGTCGTAAGTGCACTGGAAGAAGAAACACTGTTTCGAACCGACAACACAAGCTCTACTTCAACTTGCATGGAATATGGTTTACAAGTCTAATTACACGAAGTCATGCTGCTTTAATGTCGTGTAATAAATTCCATCTGTTGACAGAAACAGCTTAAGAACATAAAATTAGTCGGGCTGGAATACACGATAATGTATCTTCATTAGAAGTTTTCCACAGTGGAATATGTTTAGTTATCGTATCAAGGTTTGTACATGAGTTAAATGTAGTGTATTAATGGTTGCATGTATTATTGGTATGTACGGATGATACGTATCCAGATGGAAATTTGCTCACACCAAAATAGCGCAATAATACTATGTGAAAATTGCTCAGACAATTAAAATGACAGTAAATTTATACTCGTCAAACACGTATATAGAGATCAGTAAGTTATCTAGGTGTTTTTCTGTTAGAATAATATATTTAGTTTCAAAATTTTAAAGTATACCAAAATAGTGCTTAATTAGTACAAGATAAGTCTAACTAACGTCAATATAATGTGATAATATTAAAGTACATCATAAATAATCATAAATAAATATACAATAATGTGGAGACTGTAGCTCAAAATTTAAAACAAAATGCAAAAGGAAAAATGCCTTACCACAAAAATTGAAAAGATATAAAAGATCTATATATGTAGGTACGTATTTTGGCAGCCAAGTTGCCATCATTAGTAGAAATCTGTAGAAAAACAGAAAAGAGTGTTAAACGTAGTGTTTTTGGCTAATGTGTAGTAAAAGATATGCTCTTCGCCAAATCACCAGTGGGATAACACTGATTTCTTAACAAACATCACATATATACTACCTAAATCTAGCGCGACAATAACGGAACCATGAAGCGTGACAGACTAACCCCTAAACTTCGAATAATTCGTACAAACTGGACTCGGGTATTTGGTCTATTGTCAGAATTTATTAGCTTACATCTATTTCTACCGAATTTCTACTAATACTATTTACATATATGTATACATTTATACGCAAAATATATATGCATATATACATGTGTTGGGATACACACACACATCTATTGCCATTACATACAATCAACGTACAGACACCGTGTTTCGGCCTTTAAGGCCTCGTGTGACTGTCGGTAATGCCTTTTAAACTAGTTTCGCAAAGTATGTCGGTTAGGTAGGCTATGATATTCTCACGAGCAAATGCCTGCCATCCAAAAGCGACACCGAAAGCGAAGGTTTCCGGCTGCATTCGCATGCTATAGAGAAACCTGCATGTTAGAAATGTATCCCGTCTAATAGCCTTTAGACGGCACCACCAATCAAAAATGAAAATGAAAAGTGTTAAATACTTAGATGGCGGCCGCTGCCATAGCAACGACCGCGAAATTGTATTTTGCGGACTGTGTTGCGTTCGCTAATTGGTAACTTCGCGGACGGTTAACCAAAAAATTTGTTGTGTGTGTATGAGACATTATCTCTGTAATAATATAATATAATATTTCGCGCTCAGGTAAGTTTGAGCATATTTATTAAAATGATTATACTATAATTTGTATACCAATGCAAAACAGAAACGTTGAGAAGAGAGCATTGCTTTAATTGCTCATTATATACGAATTTATAAGCATTTAACTCTTTTCTATTACACATGATGGATGAAGAAAATCAAATCGATGACAAATTAAAACGAAAAAGGGACCCTAATGTAATATAGAACCCTAATGTAATATAGAACAAAAAAAAAGTTGGATTTCGTATTATTAACCTCGCCTTGATGAAGTTTTCACTTCTGCCGTATGGTTTTAAGCACACCCATTTTCTTGTTTCAAAAAGGTCCTGCTGACTCTACAATTGCCTTTTTAGTTTGTCTTTCTTTCTTGTATAAGTTGAAAGCTTTGTAGAAAGATCAAGAGGCCAATTAAGACTACATAGATTACTTTTGGTCTCTTCACGTTTTGCTAATAATTTAAAAATACATTTAATTTACAATTGCAGTGAGTATTGTAATTGTAACATACTTGCAAACTACTTTACTTTATCTAATGAAGATATAGCAAGCTCGTGGAATATTTATTTACGGATTTATTTACGTGATCATAATTACTGTAAATAAAAAATAACGACGTAATTTTTTTCTTAATTATAAACATTATTTGAAAAGAAAAAAATAGATACGAATAGCACATGCGGAATATAAATTTGTAATTTTAAACACGAATTTCTCACAAAGAACGTGATCACATTACGTTTTACATACAATTGCAAAAGATATATTTTGGGATATGAAATTAAAAATAATATACGTATATATAATCCGGCGCGTTCAAGTAAGTGTCGTGTATTTTGG